>CM039506.1:46516743-47116743 GCA_022432975.1 Begonia masoniana
GTTTAAAAATCGGAGTTTTTGTTATAAAAAACCTTAAAGTTTCGAATTTTTTTTTTTTAAAAAAACCCTTAAAATTTACTATTTATCGTAAAAAATTTTCAAGTTTAAAAAATAAGCAAAATAAACATTGTAGTCCGGACTGGTCACTAGACCGGCCGGCCTCCATTTTTTTATTTACCAACAATTTTGGGAGGCCGGTTGATCCAACTAGATCGACCGGCCTCCCCTCCCAACCGAAAAAATCAGTTACTTTCATCACAGGTTTTGGACTACGTATGGAGGCTGGCCGGTCCCCCTCTTCTTCAACTCACACCAAAATCTCTCAATTAGTTCCTTGCTCCGGCGATATTTCTCGGCGTTCAACGGCTAAGTATGAAATTTTTATTTTTATTTTTATTTTATTTTTTTCAATTACTTTTCAAAATTTAAAATAATATGAACATTTTTATTATTATTTTTTAATGATTTAATATTTTGTTCTATGTAAACAACCAATTTTTACTCTCTCTAACGATATTACTCTGCGTTCATCGACTAGGTATGGAGTTTTATTTATTGATTTTTAGTTATTTATCTATTATGCTGTACTTAATTGGATCTCATCTGTATAAGTGGGTTGTTGTACTGTGTAAGTAAGTTCTGTCTAGGAGACTGGAATTTAAGTGGACCGTTAATAACCCTCCAGCCTTTCCTGGTAACTTTCTTGGAAAGGAAATTCTGCCTAAGGAGATTGTCAATAGCAATATTTCCTAAGAATTATCCTGATCAGTACTTTCAAAGTTTTAACTTTTGTATTTTATTAACTTTTTTTAAAAAAAAATTTAGCAATGACGATATATTCCAATTCAAGTAGATCGATTGATTTAGACGAGAGATCAACTGGTGATGCCGAAATAGATTGTTATTCGAACGGCACGCCTGCATATGGCGATCTACGAGCATTCGATTACCCAGATGCAAATGAAGAAATATTCGACTATTCGACCACCAAAATGCTGGACGATGAGCTTCGAACACCGGTCAGCTCAGATGACGAGGAGGTGAAAAACAGACCGGTAAGAGAACAAATCTCTAGGAGATTTTTTTTGGGTAGAGAATATGCTTCCTTAGAAAAAATTAAAGACAAAATACAAAAATATTCTTTGGAAAACGGTTATCATATAAAATTCACTAAAAGTGAAAGGAGTCGACTGACGGCTAAGTGTGAAAGTGGATGTGGGTGGTGACTGCATGCTTCGTTGATGCAAGATGAGTGTACGTTTTAAATAAAGAGTTTGATCGACTCTCACAACTGTTCGAGGATAGTTGAGAATCGACATGCTTCAGCAAAATGGGTGGCGAAACATTACTTAGATAGGTTTCTAAAGTCACCTTACCTGGGACATCTCTTTTATTATCAAGACGGTGAGGAATGACTTCACCATCAACATTAACCCAGTGTAACGCCCGGGTTTTCGGATCTTAGGATTTTCTAATTTCTTAGGTAATTTTCGTAAAATAGCAAATTAAAGTACTTTCTTGAGCGGGATGTTTCTTTAGAGCCCTAGGAAGTTATGGGAATTTAGAGGAATAAGTGAAATTTTAGAAATTCAAATCGAAAGAGTAATGCTAGAGTTCCCGTTTTAGCCTTTTAGTATGTTAATTCGTAAAAATAGTAAATCAAGTCCGTTTTACGAAAAGAAAGTGTTATTAGGGTCCTAACGATTAATTTGAATTTGTGGAGATATACGGGATTTACGAAATTTCAAAAGATGCCGAAAGCACAGGAGGGCAAAACGGTATATTGATGTTTTAATAGGAATTAATATTAGGATTATTATTATTATTATTATTATTATTATTATTAATTAAAACAACAGAATGGTTAAAACCATTCTGTTGTTCATGCTCGAGCTCGAGCCCGACGCCGAGAGAGACAAGGGAGACAACGGCGACTCTCCTCCGACGAACGCCGGCGATTTCTCGCCGTTTTCAGGCCAGACAACGGCGGCGCTTCCAGGGCTGCCATTTCCTGCCCGTCTCAGCGCACAAACCGACCAGTAAGCTTTGAGCCTTGCCCTGTTTCGTGTTCTGTCTGCGCCGTGGATCGCCGAGCTGCTAGAGCTCCGATCGCCGGTCGTTTTTGGCTGCCCTCAGCGTCAAATTGCCGAGCTCAACGCCGGCAAGGATTGTCGAGCAATGATGAGCTCGGATTGGGGGAAAAATCGAGGGCTCCAAATTGGGAAATTCGGGTTTTCCTACGTAAAGCCTTGGAATTTGATTAGATTATGTTAATTGGATGTTAGGGGGATTGATTGGTGAGGAAATTGGTGTGAATTGATGAAAAATCGAAATGGGAAAATTTCCCGGGTTAGGGCAATTCGGGTTTTACCTGATTTGACCTAGCTACGGTCGTTTGTTTTGAAATTCCTTTTGGCAGGTTAAAATAGGTTATTAGAGGAGTACGTGGCCGCTAGAATCGTTCGATTCTGATATCCAACGCAAAAGTTACGCGCGTTCGAAGTTTCGGGTTGGTTTTACCAAACCCAAATTAGTGGCCCGTTTAGTTAGGTTTTAGTTAGATTAGGCTAGAAATAGTAGTTTGAGATGTTTTCACGAAAATAAGAGTTTAGTTATGTCGAGCGAGTTCTAATGCAATGTTTTGATATTTAGGTTTTTCAGGTTCCACGGTTAAGATTTCAGATAGAGACAAATTGCTAAGGACGCCAGGTAAGTAGTGTAGGTTTACGTGTTGCCCTTTTGGCCTACATCACAGGACGTTAGGATTTGTTTGCATGTTTTATATATGTTTAGTCCATGCATCATGTTTTAGAAACGATACGAAAATGTTTTATGCATATGTTTTCAAAAGTATAACATTGAAAATGTAAAGTGTCTGAGGGAAGTGGTTCACCCTTCAGATGTAAAGTGTGGAACGTCCAGAAAATATAGAACGTCTGAGGGAAGTGGTTCACCCTTCAGATGAAGTTGTGGAACGTCTAGAGATGGAGAAACTAATCCGCCCTCCATTGGTAAAGGATTACATGTATGTATGATGGAAACGAAATGATTATGTACGATGGAAACGAAATGATTATGTATGATGGAAACGACATAAATTGAAACGAAACGATTATGTATGATGAAACTGTAGAAACTGCATATGTTAAGCAAAATGTTTTAAATTCATATTGTCACTACTTGCTAAGCATTAGGCTTATAGTTTGAATTCTGTGATGTAGGTGCAGAAGAACAGGTACGTTGAGTTCTCACGAGCATGCTAGGATTACGGACGCAGTTGTTGGAGTACTACCATGGTGGCAACCCGGCAATATTGTTAGGGCGATTCCGACCGTGGTTAGTATGTGTCCGTGGTTAGTAGGAGTACGAGTCTATTGTTAGTAGGTTTACGTGTCGGTTTTGTTTGTGAAAGTATGAAAATGTTTAAGTATGTGGATCGGATGATTTGATAGAAAAATGTATGAAAGGTTGGGTTTTGATGTAAATGTAGTGGAAGTAGAACGTTTAGAATGTGAAGTCTTAATTTTAGAAATATACTGGAACTGTTTGGTTATTTTGAACTGTTTGGTTATTTTAAAACAGGTAAGGATACGCTCGATTTTTAGAGCGATCCATGCGGTTCGTTTTCTTGAGTTCTTCCCGAAAGTATAGGTTATATTAGTGTCGTGTTTTGATGATCGACGAATGAGTGTTTTGTTTTTAATTGATCTTACTTTAATTGTTAATTGTTTTAAGTTATTAATGGTTTTAGTCTAGTTTTAAATGTTTTAAAAGTCGAAATGTTTTACGCTCAAAATGTTTTAGTCAAAGTTAGACCCTAAAGGTTGTTAGAGGTGGGTCAATTGTCTAAGTTCGTTTTCTTTTAAAGTGTTAAGTAAAAATGAAAAATTTTATTCGAAAACACGAGGGCTTAGGTAAAGGTTATGTCAATGTAAAGTCAAGTCCTGTGACGGCCCTACGGGGTTGGGGTCGTTACACCCAGTCTTGCCACACGAGCAAGAAGCATAGCTCGAACCCTCAACGAAGGGAAGTGCGACAAACAGTACGGACAACTGTGGTCGTATGCAGCCGAAATATTCAGATCAAATTTGAGCAGCACAGAATTTATGGAAACTCAGTAAGCCGTAATTCATTAGGATTCCAAATATTCTATATGTGCATGGCTGCTTGCAAGACTGGGTTGCTGAAGTACGGGAGACCCGTTATCTGCTTGGATGACTGTCATCTGAAAGGGTCGTGTGCCGGCCAACTACTCACAGCAGTAAGTATTGATGACAATGATGAAATATATCTTGTTGTTGTTGCCAACGTCAAATCTGAGTGTGCGAACTCATGGACATGGTTTTTGCAAATATTAAAGCAAGACCTAAACACTGAATTGGGCCGCAGTTGGATACTTGTTTCAGATCGAAAAAATGTATAATGCATTTTGATATATTATTTCAAATTTTGGGGCATTGTGGTAGTAATATTGTTTTATTGACGCTGTTTTTTGTTCTAATATCAGGGGTTACAGAGAGCTGTTCGAGAACAATTCAAACATGCTGAACACCGCTTCTACCTCCGGCATATGTATGCGAATTTCAAAAACCATTTTCCAAGCAAAGCATACAGAGATGCGATGTGGAATGTGGTCAGGGCACCCACGGAGGCCTATTTCGAGCATGAAATGTGTAAATTATACCGGCTAAGTCCGGAAGCCCACGAATGGCTTCGAGCAGAAGAGCCGAAATATTGGGCTAGTTATGTCTTCTCTTCGAATCCCAAGTGCGAACTGGGATTGAATAACTTGTTGAAGTCATTCAATGCACTTCTTCTGCCAGTCAGGGACAAACCGATTCTGACCATGTTCGAGATGATCCGAAAGCGCTTGATGACTCGCATCGTGAAGAAATATGAGAAGCTAGTCTATTCAACCGACATCTTGTGCCCAAGATAAGGACAAAGCTTGACAAGCTACACGTGTAACGCCCGGTTTCGATGGGATTTATATTTCATTATATATAATGGTATTTTTATAAATATGTCAAATTAAGTCCATTTTACGAACAGAAAGCGTTATTAAAGTTCTAATGGTTAATAAGGGTTTTAGGAAAAATATGGAAATTTTTGGAGTTGTAACGCTAATTATGAGGATTTTACGTTTCTCGTAATATAAAGGACGTTTTGATAAAAATAGTAAACGAGGTCGGTTTTGCGAACGGACAGTTTTAATAAAGCCCTGATAATAAGTTAGAGTTATTGGTGAATTAAGGAAATTTGGAGAAACCGAATCGTTAGCCAATTAATGAAACATATAAAAACAAAGGAAGGGCAAAATGGAAATTTACAAAGTCAATTTTAATTAAAAACCACACTTCTCTCTTTCTCCCTCATTTCTCTCTTCCTGCGTGAAGAACCAGAGAGCGACTCTCTCTTTCTCTCGCCGACGATTCCTCACGCCGGCGACCGATTTGTCCTCCGTTCGACTCGTTTTCTTCATGTTCTCTCCTCCTCTCGCAACCCTAGGTATGACTCTGTGCTTTTGGAGCGTTATAGTTCAGTTTTCACGGATTAAAACGGTTAGGATTTCATTTAGGGTTTTGTTAAAAACGTGATTTAGGGTTTGAAATTGATAGATTTACCGTAGTTGTGGATATTATGGACGTATTGAACGTTATTGGACGAAGTTAAGTCGATTCGTGATAAGTGTTAAAGTTTGAGGATTTTAGGGGTTTTGAAAAAACCCGTTAATGGTGGTTTCAAGGTATCGAGCGTTGATTGTTTATTAAAATGACTCGATTAGTTAAGTTAGAATTTTAGAAGTTTCCTTAGTTAAGGATTTCGTTAATTTGGACGTTTAAGGTTTAAACGCGTTTTAACGACAAATATTGTGAATTTGCTTAGGTGAACAACTCTCGTGGATGGAGCTTGAAGTTCAGCGCGCACGAGGTAAGTTCTCGTGACTTACTTTGGCCGATTGGCCTACACCGTACGTCGAAGTCGTATCGAGGAACCTTGATGATATGTTTGTTTAAATTGCTTTGGTTGGGTAGTTAGGTTTAGTTCTTTTATAGGTTATGTTTTATAGTCTTGATGGTATATATGTTGTATGTTTACGTTATGCATCATTGTTTTACAAATGTCATGAAAAACGAGTTTAAGCATTGATTTTACGAAAAGACTGCAAGTAAAGTATCATGTAAACAACCTCATGTATATGGTTATCGGGGTGAGGTTCAGACCCGGCGTTCCGTGGTGAGCGGATTTTCCTCCCTTCAGACGGTGCGGGCTGTCTAATTCCTTGACGTGCCCTATCCATCTGCCGAGTGATATGCTTTGATAACCAAAAGAATGTCATGGTGAGAATGAATGAATGTATGAGTGACGACATTATAAAATTGCATATACATGTTCATGCATAAGCATTTACGTAGAGCTTGCTTAGATTTTTATCTCATAGATGTCTTTATGGTGTAGGTGACATAGAGCAAGGTGAGGAGGATTTTCTTCTACCAGATGATTGTACAGGTTGAAGGAGAATGGCCCGTGAGAGTGCGCTGGGCAGTCGGTGCGCTTTTTGACCCGTGGGGAAGTAAAGGTATTTTGGGACACGATAGTTAGATCGTAGGAAAGATTGTATAGATTGAACATATTAGGATGTTTTGATGTTTTGATAGATTTGTTTTATAAAGCGTTTTGTAAAGATTGTGAATTTGATGCTACCGAACTGCTTGGTTGTCAAATTTGATAGGGGTTTGTTTAGTTTTTAAACGGATCCACGCAATTCATTTTCGTGAAAACGTATTTCGTGTTAAATGTGTCTCGAGTCGTTTTGAGTATGGTTGTGGTGTAGGTAGAATTTCGCTGGTGATAGTGTGAAGAAAATGGAGGTATAAGTGTGCAGAGAATAAAGGAAAGAGAGAGGCAAACTCTCTGGAATTTCGGATTCCAGAGAGGTTGCCGATTTAGTTAAGTGTTCTGCAAGAAAGTCATCGTCCATAGTCACGTGGAAGAATAAGTCCCGTGGACAATTGGGTCACGTGGAAGATTTTGGACGATAAGTATTTAGTTAAGTACTCTGTAAGAAAGTCATCGTCCATGGTTATGTAGACAATTATGGACAAATAAGCCGCGTTGACGATAGCGTCGCCCACGGTTATTGTTGATCGATAGACGTCGTCTGCCGAGTTAATGAAGTCACGTGGGTAACACGTGGCCTGCGGATGATAAGCTTAAATAAGTCTGTGGGTTGACCACGGTCTCTGTTGACCACTGACGCTGACTTCGTCGTCCATGATGCCTTCTGACTTCGTCGTCCACGAAGCTTTTAGGTTTAAACGTCCACGAAGCCTTCAGTCTTCATTGTCCACGGCGTTTTCTAACTTCGTCGTCCACGAAGCTTTTAGGTTTAAACGTCCACAAAGCCTTCAGTATTCATTGTCCACGACGTTTTCTGACTTCGTCGTCCACAAAGCTTTTAGGTTAAAACGTCCACAAAGCCATCAGCTTCTGTCGTTCCCGTCTGCCTCTGTTTTATTGTTGAAACCCAAGAGGAAAAATACACTTCTGCCACTGTTCACATTTAAGAAACCCGAGAGGAAATATTGACTTTACGCCCTTATGCAATCTGCCGCCTTTAAGTTTAAATTTTATAAACTAATTTCCAATGATTCTCCAAATTTCGGTAGATCCCCCCTGTTTTAATTATTTTTACTTAAATGTTTTCTCATATTTTCTTAAATGGTTTTCAATGGTTTAAATTATGATGTAATATTATAGGGTTATAGAGAAAAGAAAAATTTATACGGTAAAATTAGGATACGGGTAAGGGTCGCTACAACACGATTTCAAGTCAGCAACGGATATGAACAATTCATTATCGACATGAATTTGGGTGTGTGTAACTGTATCAGGTGGAAGCTTACAGGAATCTCATGTGTCTATTTCATTCCTTGCAAGTACTAGATGAGAGTCGCGTCGGAAGACTACGTGAATGCATGCTATCACACGGCAAGATACCTGTAAATATACTCATACTATATTCGTTCCATCAACGGCCAAATAATGTGGCCGCTCGTAGAAGGTATAAACGAAATCATCCCGCCAAAAAGAAGACTGAAGCAGGGGCATAATACTCGCACTTGTCCTAACCGGGGATCAACTTTAGGCGTTGCTTCTCAAGACACATTCATGGGCTTCAACACATTTGACGGGACGCAGAAATCTTCGACATGCGGCCGGAGCAGAAATTTGTAATGTTTTTTAATATATCATTTATTAATTATTTATTTATTTATTCATTCTTTAATTATTCATTTATTCTGTAAGTATTAATTCATTAAAATAATAGTTTCTTTTTAATTAATTCAAGTATTTAAATTATTTATTTCTAAAACGTTATTGAAATTGTAATAATTTATTTAATTTTAGTATTCATGAAATTTACATCATAAAACTAAACTAAACTACGTTGGTGGGTCATCATTGTATTTGTCGAGGCTAAGGTGCCTCATCCAATTTTTCACACTTACATCCAGTTCATCGACTCTACCTATGAGGTGTTGGATGTCCCGCTGCTAGCTCTGTTGTATCTCCAGTACCTGATGCAGGTCCTGTTGGTGCGTCTATTGTATTTGATACATCTGCTAGTACTGCGTATGCTGCATATGAGCCATCTGTTGCTGGTGCATCTGATACAGCTGCTGCAGATACTGCTTCGTGCTTCATCCACTAGCCTCATCTTCGTCCTGGGGGGCCAATGGCGGTGATGCGATGCGATCTCCTCCATCGGCACTGCCCGAGAGGTGGATGCCATCTGATCGCTTTTCAGCACCCAAGTACCATTGACTTCGATGAAACCCATTTTCATCAAATGTGAGGTGTTGAATAAGTCGGTTGGCCTTTGAACTGTTCTCGGCTCGCCAACCGGTATCTGAAGCCCAGCTCGATCGATGATCTTCATAATCAATTACCCATACGGGAGATTCGTCATGGGTGCCCTCCCGACCTCACGCATGCGACTTAAAATCAGGAAGCCGGGATCAAAAAGCTTTCCGTTGCACAACTTCTCCATGACATAGAGGTTCATGCAGCTCACGAGATTTCGATGTCCCTCTCGCGGCAGAAAGGTGTGGGCTAGCATGTTGCGAAGAACCCGAATTCTAATATTCAGTTCTCTGGTTCGTGGCTTGACGAACACCTCAATGTTGGAATTGATAGGAATTCCCCGTAGCAACTCTACTCCCTTGGGCAATGTGACAAAAGAGCAGTCTCGGGAAGCATGGTAATATTACTCTGCCCCTTCTATGGCAAACCCCAGCACTGAGTTTACTAGCTCTGGACGTATCATAAACTCCCTACCAAAGACGTACGTCTTCAAATCAGTCAAAACTTCATTTCTTCTGGACGCCGTCAAGTTCGCGTAGAACAAGCGAACTATTCTCTCGCAAAAATTGCCACTGAATGCATTGACCCCGCCCAGACCGATGACGTCAAACATATTTTTGATCTCCAAAGACTCCCAACCTGTAAAGTTGAAAATCATACCATGACTAACTGAGCGTTTGTACAAATCTTGCTCAAACTTCTCTCTACACTCTTGATTCCAAAATTCCATGACGCTAATTCAGCTAACCGATCGACTTAATTCATCATTCATCGACGGTGCTAAAAAAACTTAAAACAAAGTTAATAAAATGCAAGAGTTAACTATCGTATAATAGACAAATAATTAAAAAAAATAGACTCCATGGACCTAGCCGATGAACGCAGAGTAATATCGCCGAAGAGAGTAAAAATTGGTCGCTTACATGAAGCAAAATATTAAATCATTAAACAAAAAATTAATTAAAATGTCAATATTATGTTAAAATTCCTAGAGTAAATGATAAAATAAAAATAAAAATAAAAAGTTTATACCTAGCCATTGAACTCGGAGAAATATTGCCGGAGAAAGAAAGTAATTGAGAAAGTATTGAGAGATTTTTGTGTGAGTTAAAGAAGGGGAGAGAGAGGGGGAGGGGAAGGGGGGCCATATGTAGGACAAACCCGTGACTTTCTTCACGGATTTTGCCGGTTGAGAGCGGAGGCCGGCCGGTCTAGTTGGACCGGCTGGCCTCCCCGAATTGTTGGTAAACAAAAAAATGGAGGTCGACCGGTCCAACTAGACTGGTCGGCCTCCACCTGGCGGCCACTGGTCAATTCAGACTAAAAAGTTTATTTTGCTTATTTTTAAAACTTGGAGGTTTTTTACGATGAATAGTAAACTTTAAGATTTTTTTTTTAAAACCGAAATTTTAAGATTTTTTTATAAAAAAACCCTAAAAAATAATTATTACAATGCAATAAATTAATTATATTAAATTTATAATTACACTTGATTGTTAAATTTGTTTAAATAATAGAATAAAATAATGAATACAATATTTGTTATTTCGCTCGAATATATTGTCAAAGTACTGATATAAAAATTTGGGTTTTTTTTTTTAATTTAAACGATAAAGTTAAGGTATTTTTTTTTCAAAAAAAAAACTTAAATTTTATTATTCATCACAAAAAAACTTCAATGTTTCAAAAATAAGCAAATCAAACTTTTTAGTTCGAATTGACCAGTGGCCGCCGTGGGGAGGTCGACCGGCCTTTATTTTTTTATACACAAAATATTCAGGGAGGCCGACCGGTCCAACTGAACTAGCTGACCTCCCCGAATAAAAGGCAAAACCAGTGACTTTAGTCATGGGTTTTTGTCTTTTTGGATGAATGGAGGGGGAGGGGGGCCATATATAGGACAAACCCGTGACTTTCGTCACGGGTTGTCTTTTTCGATGGAGGCCGGCCTCCATCCAAAAAAACAAAACCTATGACGAAAGTCATGGGTTTTGCCGGTTGAGAGGGGAGGTCGGCCGGTCTAGTTGGACCGGCCGGCCTCCCCGAATTGTTGGTAAATAAAAAAATGGAGGCTGGCCGGTCCAACTAGACCGGCCGGCCTCCTCTTGGCGGTCACTGGTTAGTCCGGACTAAAAGGTTTATTTTGCTTATTTTTGAAATTTGGAGGTTTTTTACTATGAATAGTAAATTTTTAGATTTTTTTTTTTTAAAACCAAAACTTTAATATTTTTTTATAAAAAAAACCCTAAAAAATAATTATTACAATGCAATAAATTAATTATATTAAATTTATAATTACAGTTGATTGTTAAATTTGTTTAGATAATAGAATAAAATAATGAATTCAATATTTATTATTTCGCTCGAATATATTGTCAGAGTATAGATATAAAAATTTGGGTTTTTTTTTTTTAATTTAAACGATAAAGTTAAGGTATTTTTTTTTTAAAAAAACTTAAATTTTACTATTCATCACAAAAAACCTCAATGTTTCAAAAATAAGCAAATCAAACCTTTTAATTCGAACTGAGCAGTGGCTGCCGTGGAGAGGCCGGCCGATCTAGTTGGACCGGCCGGCCTCTATTTTTTTACACACAAAATATTCGGGGAGGCCGGCTGGTCCAACTGAACCAGCCGGCCTCCCCGAATAACCAGCAAAACCCGTGACTTTAGTCACGGGTTTGTCTTTCTGGATGGAGGCCGATCGGTTTAACGGTGGAGGTCGGCCTCCATCGAAAAATACAAAACTCGTGACTAAAGTCACGAGTTTTGTCCTATATATGAAGTAAAATATTAAATTATTAAACAAAAAATTAATCAAAATATCCATATTATGTTAAAATTCCTAAAATAAATGATAAAATAAATGATAAAATAAAAACTTCATACTTAACCGTTTAATGCGGAAAATATCGCCGGAGAAATGAAACTAATTGAGAGAGTATTGAGAAATTTTGGTGTGAGTTGTGAAGAAGGGGAGGGGGGTTTAAATAGGAGGATGGAGGTTGGCCTCCACCGTTGAACCGGCCGGCCTCCTCAAATATTTTGTGTATAAAAAAATAGAGGTTAGATTGGTCGGCCTCCCCACGGCGGTCACTGCTCAGTCCTGATTAAAATATTTGATTTGCTTATTTTTTAAACATTGAGGTTTTTTTGTGATGAATAGTAAAATTTAAGGGTTTTTTTTTTTTAAAAAAAAAAACTTAACTCTAAGGTTTAAATTAAAAAAAAAAAAAAAAACACTATAAATTTGAAGGGAATCTGCAATTCTGCATTTATATCTGAAATGAAACTCTTTACCCTACGTACCCTTTACCCTAGATACCCTGCCAACCTTTTTCTTTTTTCTTTTTTTTTGGCTGTTAACTTGTCATACATCGTATACATCCCCCCCTTACTAACGCTTTTAGGCCGACAGCCAGATATTTTAATAATTTAACTTGATATCAAGAATAATGTGTTACATTTAATTTTTTATCATATTCTCTTAACATATTTCATTACGGATCAAATAATATTTTTTATAATTAATTAATTATTTATAATTTATTATATTAATTACATTTTAATTATAATTATTTTATACGTCGAGCATTACTCTAATAATAACTCTAATTTGCATAACTCTCCACCAAACTTACAAATAATTTAAATACATTGGGTGTGTTAATTTCTTTTTATTTACAAAATATCAACGACAAAATGTATAGTACAATGTAAATAAAACTTCACCAAACAACTATTTTGGTCCACCTAACTAATATGATCTCTAATAAACCGGGAGAACAAACCATTACTAGTTACGAATCAAGTGAACAAGACAGAAGAGAAGAACACGAAGAGAGATTTCTTCAAAATGAGAAACAAATAACAACCCAATCTTTAATACATTTTATATACTCGTATAATACATATAACGTGTGCTAACTCTTTTCTCAAGGAACAGTGCAACTAATACTTGCTCTAACTCTTTTTATCTCCATAAAGAACACTCAAAATTACTGGAATTAGTATCGTTATCCGTCTCTGAAAGGAAGAGTGGAGTGTCGGCTTGAACATTTTTTAAAAATTGAGTCAACGTTCAAGTACTTTTCAAGTCAATCTCACCTTTTCAAGTCAAACTCTAACAAACATTATGATCTGGATAGGGTTTCTTTATTTATTCGTGCTCTTCCTTTTTTTTTTCCATTTTTTGATTAATATATTTAACCAAGTTTTCTATATTTAAATATATCTGTTTTTGAAGTCAACGTCTGCACGCCAATAATGTTGAATATTTGTCCATACTTACATTAGGATTGTCTCTATATTAATGTAATTTAAATCGTGGACCACAAGCGGCAACCTCTCATGGGCTATTAATGTACGGACACATTGATATTTAGCGTCCACATATATTGCTTTAGATTAGTCCAAATTTATTTCTAGATAAAGTGACACAGTCAATTTGGTGCGCGATTAACGTCTCGAAACATTGCTGTTTAGTGTCCACTTGCATTGCTCTAGACTAGTCCAAATTTATTTCAATAATAAGATACTGTTTGGAGAGTGCAAACAGTATCTTATACACTCAAATCAATTATGCATATATCCATCTAGCTTTATAAGTAACTGACAAAGTAGACATGAATTAATTAGTAATTTTTCAATTACTATAATAGTGATACATTTTTTGGGCAATAATCAAGTCTACATTGTGATCTCTTGGATTCTAGTCCTGATCCCATGGTCAACTCCGAAGTCAACAATCCAAAATCAACCTCTTGAAAACCAAGTCAACCCTTGATATCCAGTCAACTACAGTTTGAATATTTAATAAAAAAAATGTTAAATTTCATGGAGGGTAACTCTGTGATCAAGGGGGAGAAGACAGGAAGGCCAAGGTAGTTGGATTACAAGGTCAACTTGGGAAGGAGAAGGATAAAGATGTTCTTAATGAGAATGAGATAGGCAAGATAGAGACCTTACAAGTTGAAAATATCAATAAATGGCTGAGAATTGAAACACAAAAGTAGATGAGTGGACTACCACTTCATCTCAACATCAAAATAATGGTAAATTAATACTAACATGCTTAAAATATCACAACAGTCTCGAAATGCTTTCATCCACTATCATTTATAATAGATAAAATAAATCAAATGAAATTTATTGTGATTATTTTGAGGATGATTGATATAATCTTCCTAAGAACCTTCATCTTTTGTTACTTGTAACCTTGCACAGTGTCAAGGTCCGGGCTTGTCCAAGGCATGTTGCCTATGGCCGCCCATGCTGCTAGGTAGATTTATTTCCATTTTAAGTAATTCTGTTATACTCTTTTTCTTTCCATTTTTGGCAAGTGACTCCTCGCCCACATAGCATGTCTACTCCTGCTATAGTGGAGATGGTCCGGATTGCTCTTTAGGGGGAGAGGCATGACTGCACGTAGACCCCCCTACCCAACGTTGTAATTTGCTGCTATTCAATCAAGGCTTTTTACACACACTCTTTATGCAAACTTTATACTCAAATGATGCTCCTTTCGGTTAATCTCGCTCGCTCGTTGCTTACTCGTTAGACACAAGCTCGCTCTAACGAAGTGGGCACTCGGTGCCGTTGGCACGCTCGTTGGCTGACCCAGTACTAGTGAGATATTGGGTGCCGCACGATCTCGATACGCCCCTTGAAAGTAGGACCGTGACACACAGCCTAGGCTCGATCAATCAAGTAGCACTATCTCTTGTAATTAGTGGAGTAAATTGTTATGGTTATCCGTCGCATTTACCCGTTGGCACTTCACTCAACCTTCTCGACGGTTAGAACTTTCTACCAGTTAGTACCCTCGACCAGAGAGCCATAACATGATGGGTCCCATACCCCTGGACCACTTGGTTAAAATATCTCTTCCACAAAGGAGAGATGTAGTTCCCCATGGTGAAATAATTGGTGATTGAACTTGTTGTTGGGTATGTGACACACCATGTTATGGCTCTCCGGTCGAGATTCTGACCAGTGGAGAGTTCTAACCGCCAAGAGGGATGAGTTAAGTTCCACCGAGTGAAGTGCGATGAGAAACCATAACATAAATCTACCTCTTTCTATCTAAATCAAAAATTTCACGCCTTTTTCATGTGGTGTTTATGAACGATAATGATATTGTAATAGATGGTGTTACCTCTTCTTGTTTTTCTTTCGGCCCTTACTTCTCTATCTAAATTCTTTATCCTCTCACTAATAACAGGAGAAGAATATATCTTTCGCTCTTGAACCTTTGATGATTCGACAGGTGAAGCAGTCCCTTTAGTAGCGGTCGCTCCTTTTGGAACCGAGAATAAAGAGAAAGCAGGTTGGGGAGCATCAATCTAGTTTGGAACTGGTATATCAGGAACACCTAAAAATTTCCTTCCACCAGGAGCTTTTAGCACTGAAAAAAAAAAAACCGATTAGCATTTCCGGCCATGAAAGGAAAATGGAGACAAATAAGGACTTGAATAGTCTGACCGAATCCATTTCCGAGTAAAAACAAGTTGGTTGTGACCCAGTAACAAAATATTACCTGCAAATTAAAGATGCAAGATTTTTATACTCCTCTTGCAATCACACCTTTCAGCTTTTTCTTTGTTTTTTTTTTTTGTATCACTTAAAGTAATTTGAAGAAAAGAAGTATTAGATGTGAAAGAGGAATAACAGTCAATAATGAAAAACGAACGCAGCTGATGAATTAATTTTTGTACCTATGAAATGTAAACATTGTGTTGGCATTTGTGAAATGAAAATTTACAAGCCAAATATTGGAAGTTTAACTTGGGCCACAAAAACCGTGTATAAACCATAGAACGGATCAAGTGGTATGAGTGCAAGTTTTTGTGGTTGATTTAATTTTAGTAATTGACAAGGATAAAATTAATTTAATCACATCAACTTATAATCCAACAAATGAAATAAACCAGATAGAGAAGTCCCTTTGGAAAACTCATAGTGAAAGGAACTGTAGCAACGGCTAAGCCCCTTCATACATTTTTCATAGTTCCATCCATAGGGTTTCCTTCCATGCCTTCTTGCATATTGCAGTGAGAAGAAGATCAAGATTATTCTAAGAATATGGTGAGGAGAAGGGAAAATCCAACACTCTTTCCCCAACCACTTGTATGCACACTAACACAAACTAATAAGCTACAAAAGAAAGGTGACGTTATATTACTTCAAAATGTAATGCATCATAGATCTCTATCCTCCTAATTTATGATGCATTTAGGAGGGATCCAATTATTTTGATTGAAGAAATGTAACACAATTCGTATGAAATTAGGAGGATAGAGATCTATAATGCATTAGCTATACATGTGCATATATAAAAAAAAATTGCGCAAGGAAAAAGACAAATTTTTCAGATCATACTTTTATTTATATTTTATTTGCTTTTAAACTTCTCATCGAGGGTTTTCGATTTTGTGTAATTTATTGTCTTTAGAGAACAATAACTAGGAGGTCTAGCATAGAGGACGGAAAGTCAGAAGACATTAAAAAATTCTAGAATTATTACTGCTTCCTTTATTTATTGCTCTCCCTACAATTTAAGATAAACTAACCTCAGTTCTTTCTAGTCCTTCCAAATTCTTTTTTTTTTCAATTGAGAAGTAATATTTATCTTCCATCATACTTCATTAGGCCTGAGAATATACACAAATTGATTATACTAAAGCAGATACCTACTACTGTAATCCAGAATGTCGATGCCGTCAAAACTGGAAATATGTATAAACTATCTGGAGTTGTGAGATCAACAAACCAGTACGCTCCACCATTTTTGAACGATGGAACTTTTTCTGCCATGTTAGATACCTGAAATAAAAAGGGAGGGTCAAATGATAAACGAAATTAAAAAGTTTAATAGTTTGCAGTGAACCTAAAAGAGAGAATATGTTACCGCGAGGAAAAAAACTAACAAAGACAGGACCCTGGAAAAATAATCCCTTCAACGGTGTAAATGGACCAACACCATACCTGTAATGCCAAATTACAATCACAACATGCGTAGAGGTTACTTCCAGGCAATGAAAGATGATATCAATGGAAAGGAAAAAAAAATGATAATGCTTGAAATAATGAAGTAACGCCTATACAATTAACCACCCCGCAAAGAAGACTAAAAATAACAATAACTTATGGGTTATTCAAATTGAATACGATAGGGATGATTGGATCTTTTTAGTGTTTTCATTTGAAAGAAGAGAGAATTATAAACATAACTATATTTTCTTAATACTTCCATTACAAGCAGCGAGCATATATAGAGAACGTCTGAAGCAGGACCACAAAGGAGAGAGAGAGAAGATTCGAGAGAGAGAGAAGATCTACAAAATAATAACAGAAAAGATTTGAACCGGGAGAAAGTAAAACCGAGCTACAGAACCCGGTTTGAATCATCTGGTTTATCATCCCCCCTCAAACGAACGGGTCGGGGAAGAACCGTTAGTTTGGTCCGAAGTTCTTGAAACCGAGCAGTAACCAAAGCTTTCGTTAAACAGTCGGCAATCTGGTCTGAAGAAGGCGCATAAGCTAAACGTAGAGAACCAGAGGCAACCTTTTCACGAACAAAATGGAGATCAATCTCGACGTGTTTAGTACGAGCATGCATGACAGGGTTAGAGGCCAGACTGAGCGTGCTAAGATTGTCACAGTAGAGAAGAGGAGAAGAGCGAGGAGACATACGAAGCTCAGACAGCAACGACTGAATCCAGAGTAATTCAGCAGCTCCGTTAGCTAGAGCTCGGTACTCAGACTCGGTGCTGGAACGAGAGACGGCCCTCTGTTTGGAGGAAGACCACGAAATAAGGTTATGACCAAGGAAGACACAGTATGCACTGGTGCTACGGCGATCATCGGGGCAAGATGCCCAGTCAGCATCAGTATAACAATACAGGGAATGATCCGAGCTGGGTTGAAGAGAGAGACCCAGATGAGCAGTGCCGCGAAGATAACGGAGTATTCGTTTGACAGCAAGCATGTGAAGATCCGTGGGAGCATGCATAAACTGGCACAGTTTATTTACGGCGTAGGAAATGTCGGGTCTGGTAATTGTGCAATATTGAAGAGCACCGAGGATGCTGCGATATGCTGTCGGCTCAGAGAGCAATGAACCATCATGAATGGACAGGGAAGAAAGAGCAAGTGGTGTAGATTTAGCTTTGGAGTCCAGCAGTCCATGTTTAAGTAGAAGATCCCGAATATACTTCGTCTGACTGAGATGAAGACCTGCAGAGTGACGATGGACCTCAACGCCTAAGAAGAAATGAAGCGGGCCAAGATCTTTAATAGCAAAATTCTGAGATAAACCCCAGAGTAAAGTGGAGATAAGAGAAGAGGAAGACCCAGTGACGATAATATCATCCACGTAAACCAAAACAACCATAATATCCGAAGCAGAGTGGTAGATAAATAAAGAAGTATCGGCCTTAGAAGCAGTGAAACCAAAAGCCAACAGAGCCATACTCAGTTTAAGAAACCATGCCCGGGGAGACTGCTTAAGGCCATAAATAGACCGATGAAGCTTGCAAACATAATCAGGATGGGCAGAATCGGTGAAGCCTTGAGGTTGAGACATGTAAACATTTTCAAGAAGATCACCGTGAAGAAAAGCGTTCTGGACATCCAGTTGCTTAATCATCCAATTTTGAGAGACAGCAATGCTCAAGAGGAGACGAATGGTGGTCGGTTTGATGACGGGACTGAAAGTCTCATGAAAATCAAGGCCCATTGTCTGTTGAAATCCCTTGGCAACCAGACGAGCTTTGAACCTATCGATCGAGCCATCAGGACGAAGCTTAATTCGGTAAACCCATTTAGAGCCAACAACCCGAGAATCAGAAGGCTTCGGAACGAGAGACCAGGTGCCCTGAGATTGAAGGGCACGAAATTCAGATTCCATCGCAGCACGCCACTCAGGAAAGACAGAAGCTTCTTTGTAAGAAGATGGCTCACTGAGAATATCACCAGCGATGCTGAAAAACAGTTTAGGTTTAAAAATGCCAGATTTGGCACGAGTAACCATCGGATGCTTTAAAAAAACCGGGTTCTGTAGCTCGGTTTTACTTTCTCCCGGTTTGAATCATCTGGTTTATCATCATTTCTGCCAAGATTTTAGAATATTTTCTAAGTTTGTAGCCACATAAGTAGATTCCTGGATGTGAAAACTATAATTATACAGCACCAATGAAGCATAGTTTTATGAATGATAATGAGAAAAAAGCAGAGGAACTATTTTCCTTCATATTCTTTCCCATTATTTAGCGTAGCATGCATTTCTCTTCTTCTAAGCCTTAAACCATTTTTTTATATATATTTTTCCTATATAAATTCAACATCGCGTATTTTTCACATTTAAAAGCCAATCTAAATCAATTGTGAAGAAGAATGAAAGTTTAAAGTTATTGACACAGTAACCTCTCGTTCAATATACCTACTCGATATCTTATACAACATTCATGGAAAAAGAACTTTATTTAGGAGCTAGCTGAAAGTGTTTCTACAAACTAACACAAAGACCTCAGACATTACTTGGTAAATCACAAATCTGTTAATAGCCAATCATATTTTTGCTGATGGAACATTATAGAAGTTTCAACACCGTAACTTTTTTCACACCCAAAAAAATATTTATAAATTGTACGGAAATATTTATACTCTATTAGAAACATAGAGTGAAAATGATTACAACATTGAACGATTATCAATTATTCTACTTTCTATGTCAATGTTTCCAACAGTCTTTGCATCCACAGGCAAGGCATCAAGAAAAGAGTCATATATTCAATCAAAGAAAACATTTACAACATTACAACAATCAGTCTGTTTAAATGCAAGAATATTTTCTACTTATACATAAATCCATAAGTGGTTTTTCAGGACTTCAATGTTAGAGTAAAGATGCAACATACATGTCAACAAACAACAGACGTATGAAACACTAAACTACAGTTACACAGGATTCCTCATGATTATAGACTCAAAAAATAGTAGCTTTCTGTTTAAATAGCTTCTGCATTTGCTTTTGACCTTCAGCCACAGCTGCTGGATCCAGACAAAAACTTTAGTTCTAAGGTTAAAGAGCATTAAAAACTTGTGATAAAAACATGTCTATTGTGGAATAGAGCTCCCTTCATATAACAAAAATAAGGACAGGCAATATCCTAGATAGAAGATACAAGACAACTGATTAAAATATTAAAGGCGGACTTCAAGCACTTCCTAACAAAATTATTACAGGTAAGAACCAGGAAACTTACCTTTTCTGCCATCTGTTTCTTTCCTTCCTCCAGGTGGGGCCTCAAGAGCTGCAGAATACATAAGGGTTGCTAAAGATTTATGGCCATCATCCATGAATAACTACGCAGTACATAGAAGCCTCCAAGAATTAAGGTTGGACGATTTTAAGTACATGAAAATATTAGAAACAAGCAACACCTTCCAATAAAATACAGCCAGTTTAAAAACTCATCAAACAACAACCGTGTGTGGAAACAATTAAATAAGTAAAATATGTCCTATTTTAATTCCTGGCAAAAAGGGGATTGAAGTTTTTAAGTAAGGTTCAGATATCATATAGCTTGAAGTCAGTCGACAATGATAGAATGAAAGTAAAACCTGTCATTGAAGGTGGATGGCTCAAATAGCAAGAATCAGAAAAAACTAAAAGCATAGAAATTTTCATTTTAGACATATAAAGACAATATGTAAAAATGAATGCCAAAGACTGCAACTGAAGCAGCTACAATCAATCTGAAGTAGCAGAAATAGGACATATTGTAAGTTTTTCCGTAGCTTTCATTTGATTTATCATAAGTGGGACTGTCACCCCTCGAATCAAGAGACTTGTTATAGCTATGGCAGCCCACCTTAAAGTTGTAACCAGAAAATACGATCTTTCTTCGTCAGTTCGTAATGTTTTATAAGTAAAATCGATGCAGCAAATAAATACTTACAAAATCTATCAATTATAAAGTTGGACTATGTCATATTAATCTATTAATCCAGTGAAAGAATGCACATACTGCAAAGCTTTAACTGTTAAAAAAGAATCTGAAGCAGCAACGGGAACTTCATTTACTACAGCAGCCTGGGAAGTAGCAGCTTGGATTGATGATTCTGAGAGAAGTTCTGCAACATCACTGAAAAGTTCAATTTTTTCAGACCCTTCTACAATTGCAGTGGCAGTGGACATGTCCCGACAGAATGGGGAGCCGGCACTAGATGAAAGAAAATGTTTGCATGTCTTCTATCATAGCCAAAGGGAATAAAACCACCAGACTTGCTGAAGCTGCCTCCAGAAGACCCCCAATGGATGAAACTGTCAACTTTTTGCTTCGATGAATCATTGTCCATGGATTGAATCTTGCGTTCATCATCATGATGAACGTGAATATAACAAAATGAAGGATAGTGTTTTCTGGCTATAATTCTCCCTCTTGTTGTCAGGCTCCCCCTAT
Organism: Begonia masoniana; assembly: GCA_022432975.1. NCBI lineage: Eukaryota > Viridiplantae > Streptophyta > Magnoliopsida > Cucurbitales > Begoniaceae > Begonia > Begonia masoniana. The sequence goes on from CM039506.1 coordinate 46,538,079, forward strand.
AAGCCATTGATATCTTTCAAAGTAGAATACAAAGATTGACTACATTAAATGAAGCTCGAAAAAATTTACTGCGAAAGATAATTACTGAAAAGCAAAATTCGATAAAAATTAAAGATCAAAAGCCAAAAAATCGCATAACAAAATCTACACATTGCACGTTAGCATAATACAAGCTAGCAGTTTAAAATTTTCAACAGTTGACCGCAGATATCAAATCTTATAAACCTAAAACCAAAATATTCTTAGCAGTACGAAATTAAACTAAAATAAAATAAGAATAACATAAAAGATAAATAATAAATCATCTCAGGTAGCTTCAGTAGCTAATTTTGCAAGTGCTTTCAATTTACAAGAATGAAGCTCCCATCATTTCCGACATAAATGCCAGCAAACGATGAGAACCATAGAAGAGCATCCAGCGGAAGCTTTAGATTTTGAAAAGGAGAACATGAAAATAAAATCATGATTTCAATATTCTTCTCAAACGTATAATACAATTAAAAGGCTTACCGTCAGACTAATAGCTGCAGTTTCCAGAGAGGGGTGGAGTCTGATTATCTTGGGATCGCTAAGTACAATCGAAAAGGTATCTGATGGCAACTGCGTGCGTTGGACTGAGGACGGGGAACGAAGATGCATGCTTCTCAGACTCGGAGCGGTTATTGGGCCATAAAGAACAATAGCCCATCAATGGGCCCATATTGATTAGTACTAATAATTTCAGCAGTAATATCATTCGTACACTTGGCATGACTTGATTGGATGAAACTAAGTACTCAATTAATTTATTTTTCGTAATTTGTTTATTTTAATAAGAAGTCGGTGTCATGAAAAATAATGAACTGAAACACACTCTTTGGTTTCAAATTTGAGTACGAAGAAGTCAAAAGGTGGGAGTTTCAACGATTCAATAGTCAAATGAAATGTCTGATTGAATCATTGAATATTCCCCACGTATTAATATTTATGCATTTAAATATAAAATTGATATGTTCAACGATTTAAGTCACTTGGTGGGTTGTTTTCAATTTTATTATTCTTAGTAGTGGATAATGACCTTAGGGATAAGTGTTACGTTGTAGAAAAATAATCACACATTAATATAAAGAAAAATCAATTCTCATGCTATTTATTTTGTTAATCGGTCAACGATAATGGCAGCTCAAGAACGTTATTGTGTGATGATAAATTGATGATGAATTATCAGCAATTTAAAATTTTGAACTTTTATATTTAAATATAGATTTAATTAACTTAACGATCAATGAGTTTTTTTTTAAAAAAAAAAATTGTCATAGCTAGTCAAGCGTCATGTGAAAGTAAGGACAAAACCGTGTGAGGATTCATTTTATAATCTTATATTGCTTGAATAAGTGAAAAGCTAACATTTTAACAGTAGAGTCTTTCTTCATGCTTAGAGCAACGTGTTTAGGGTTAATCATAAGAAGAAAATTATACAAGTTTTAAAGCAAAATAAACAATGTTGTATTAAGAGAACTGATGATGTTATTAATGGTATCAAAGGTAAAACTCAATCGGAAGTGTGGTCGACATGAACGTTAGAGTCTAAAGGGAGAAAATTGTGATAGCTTGTTCAAAGAACGATCCAATGTGAAAGTTCAGCTCGAATCAGCGATCTCGCATCGTTTGAGAGAATGAAAAGTGAGTGGTATGAGTAGAGTTTTCTTCCCTATGTAGTAAAGCATAGCCCCAAAAACAAAACAGTGTGTGTTTCGACAAAAAACGAACAGTATTGTAGCATGATCATTAGTTGATTTTACAAAAAAATTGACCCATTTTAATTGTTAACCAAATGCAAATATATATATATCCAGACTAATTAAAAATGTGAAATGATAGTTATATAAATAAATAAAGGTAAAAAAAATATTCATCTCTCACAAACCCATCTGTCTTTTCGACAAAAATTTTAAATTGGAATGGTGAAACTCAAAATCTGTCGAAGTTTCTGAGTTGAATTCGATAAGTTTAAACTTCGAACCACAAAAAAGAACATGTACAAGAACAGAGAAGGGAGCTAAGCAGAGGAAAATGAGAGTAAAGAAGACGACGACGTAGGGGAAGAAAGGGAAGTTTTAGAAGACCCGTCCGGCGAATTTCGACACAACGGACACGTGGCATTCATTTTAAGCCATTCGTCAATACACGAGACGTGGAAATAATGCCCGCAGTCTGGTATAGTTCTTAGCGCCTCTTCCGGTTGGTACTCCGACAAGCATATCGAGCAAGTGACGTCGTATGGCTTCGGCAGTCTGCGACTCGCTCCCAGAAAAGTCTTCGGGTACGACTCGATCGTCGGCTCGTCAAGACCCACCACCGTAACGGAGGCTAGCGCCACCGTCGACCCGGAGCTTGAAATGTTCTCGCTACGCAGGTGGCGCTGCCTGTAGGACCTCACCTTGGCGCAGATGCAAGAACTCAGCCCGACAATGAAGAGAAACCCAGGTATGCCGGCGCCTAAGATTATGCCATACTTGGCCGCTCTCGGCAGACCTGAAGATCGGAAAAAGTCGAACAGATAATTTCGAGCATTTTAAGAAACAAATCATTCATGGCCGCATCATTCTATTAGTGTCAAGTTACTTAGATTATAATATTTGATGAAGAAGAAGATATGGTGTTTTCTCTTCGTCAATGTTCTTGAGTTAGAAATCTTGCCTACGCCATCGTATTCAAGTAGTCGGAAGTGGGAACGAACTGATCCGTGGTCAAGCTTCTAAGTTAAAAAATAAATAAATAAATAAACAAAATTCGAATGCCGACGAATTATGGGGATGGATTTTTTTTCAAAGTTGACTTTGAATTAACTCTTCTCTTCTTTGCTCCTCCTCGTCGTCCATGGCTACCTCTCCGTCCAGGTCATTGTTTGTGAAAATTCTAATCGATAATAGAAGGTAGAGTAAAAAAGCTTGATTAAACATCACTGTTTCATGAGAAAACAGGGACCCTTATGTGGATTTAAAGTTTAAAATTTCTAATCAATACTAGTTTTTTCGTTAATTTTCTTTCTGGGATGGGATGGGATGGGATGATGAAATTCTATGAAAAACTGAAGAAAGTAGCCATTAAATGAATCGTACCTTTACTTGGAAGATTAGAACATCCAATTCCCAGACCCGTACTATTTGTGAATCCGCAATCTCCACCGCTCTTTTCGCACGAAGAGCAATCAGGATTAGTCCAACTCATCGTAATATTAGCGTCAAGACTAGAGTAACTTCTACCCCGCGTAACTGGAACCATAACCGTCATAATCGTCCTGCACGACGGTGAAATGCGAGAAATGTCGCCGTAAAAATCAGTTCTCTTAACCTTGACCGTGAAGTTTTCGCCGCTGAGACAAGCTATAGACTCGAAAGGCAGAGCTGTTTCATCGGTATTCGAACAGTTGACGAAGGTAAGATTTTCGAAACCATCCACCAGGAATGGCGTGTCGACGATAGAGAAATTTTGGAGGAACCTACTCGGAAGGCAGTCATCGGGATCGTTGATCGACAATCTACCGGCCTCGTAATCAATGTCGTTGACGACGAAGCGTCCTGAGGATGGTAGATGCAAAATTGTCCGGCGCTGACTGTCGCACGAAAGAACGAAATCTAGTCTGTAGCCACAGCGAATTCGACTTGTATACTGTAATCGGAAAGGGAAACGAACCGCCGGCTCGGATCCTTGCCTGCAGAATGATTCTTTGCAGGTGATTACGGACCTTACCGTTTGAGGAATAAAGCAGACAAATAAGAAAAAGAAGAAGAGAGAGAAAGAGAAGAATTCAGGGGTAGCCATTTGCTCCGGTGAGCTCTGAAGCAGGAAATAAGGTTAGACAAACTAGTTACCTGCCTCCGGTTTGCAATTAAGATGCAATTCGCATTAAGTACTGAATTCTCCAATTACATGCTGACGAGTAGCTTTCAGCAGGGTCAAATGGGAATTGGGAAGAAATCATGGATACGTTGCCAGACAAGATTGGTGGGAAATTGACATCAAGCTTCTAGTTCTAGTTGACCGCAGAAAACAAGCTTTGGTAAACTAAGCCTGAATGCCGTCTATTTAGTATTTAATACAGTACAGCGGGAGCGGGCTACAACAATTATAATAAGATGGTTTTTTATACAAGGCAATTTAGTTTATTATTACTCTTCAACACTGTTTTAGCTCATTCATTACCCATAAAAATCAATCTAATAATTTCTATTTTTAGGAATAATTAAATTTACATTATGATCTATTGTTATTAATTCATTGATACAAATGAATTATTTTATAGTTTATTATAATTATTTTGTAAATAAATGAATCATTTATTAAAGTGTAAGAACGGTAAGTGTATTAGATCAATTTGGACTTCCACAGAAGGCTCATCACTCTCCTGCTCCCACCTTAACTGGAAACTGTCTGCAATTGAGACCATGGATTAAGATCGTATCAACTTTTTTTTTTGTAAAGTTTAATGATTTTTTTTAGGGCTGGGCAAAATCAGGCACGACCATCGGGTTTAATCGACTTGCACGGTTTGGTCCGGTTCGAGCCAATTGTTCTCACCAAAGGAACGGATCTCGGTTCTACAATTTTAAAAACTATGGATAACAGTTCAGTTCATAGTTCTAGGGATCAAGAACCATGAAAAAAAAAAAAATCCAACTTGAAACAGACTAAAACTTGACTTAAAATCTCGGAAAACCAACTCATGTCCCCCCAATCTAGCTAAAACTCCAAAAACTCGATCCAAAAGCAACCAAAAACATAAGTTAGTTTTAAAAATTTAAAGATTGAAGCGTGTTTCATAGTTAAATCTCACAGTTCAATCTTGGTTCCACAGTAGAACCAAACCAAATTTGCTCGTGCCCATCATAGTTTTGTAAAGTACAAAATAAATTTTTATATAGGGTAAAATCCAAAATATTTCTGAAGTATGTGTATTTATCGAAAAAAACCCTCAAACAAAAAATCATCGCAGTCAAAACCTCGAACTATCAAAAACTGTAAAAAAAAAAAAAACCTCGACGGAGAGCCGCATGCCCCCGAATTGTAATTTAGGGGGCCGAACCAAAATCGCGGCTCCCTGCATTCCATGGGGGAAGATGCGGGGGATTCAGACCCTCTCGCACATGCGCTGCACTCCGATAAATACGGGCTGCCACGCCACATTTTCGGCCCGCTGAATTATAATTTGGGGGGCCGAATCAAAATCACAGCCCCCTGTATTCCACGAGGGAAGATGCGGGGGGCTCTGGCCCTCGCGCACATGACGCTCCACACGAATCAAATTCAGGGGGCCACGCCACGTATTCGGTTTGCCGCATCATACGGGGTTTGACGCGGAGGGACTGGATCACCCTAGCACGTGCAATGCACGTGAATCCCACTCGGGGGGCCGCAAATCTGACTCGGCCCCCCGTGTTTTGTTGAAAATTTAATGCCGGGTGGGGGGGGGGGGGGGCTAATTTCAAACTCGGCCCCCCGATTGTTTGCAGGGGGCCGCAATTCTCACTCGGCCCCCCAAAATCCCATCCACAAATCAATAATTGATCTATGGATTAGGGGTGTGCAAAACCAAATCGGAACCAATGAACCGAACCAGAACCGGTGAAATTGGTTCGGTTCGGATCAGTTTTGAGCCTCTGAAAACCGAATTTCGGTTTGGTATTGTAGGAACCAACTTTTTAGGTTCGGTTATCAGTTTGGATCGGTCAAAACCAATAGAAACCGAACCGAACCGATTGATTTTGCTCCCAAATATAGTATTTATTAACATTCTGATTCGAGTTTCATCTTGATTTGGAGGATCGTCGTTTTCGCTGGTAATTTCCATTTCTAAGTCTTCTTCATTTCTGCAGCTGAAACCTAGAATGAATTCGTCAAAGATCCTAAACATTGCCAATCAAATTCAAGCAATTTTTCCCCACATCTTCATTTTCACTTTGATCTGAATTTTATTGATAATTTGGAGGATTCGCCATATCCTCAACAAATTTCAGTGTTCTACCTTTTGTCAGCTTGCTGTCGCTACTCAAGCTCCCAAATATAGTTGACAATCCTCCCTAATCATTTACATCAACACAAGCCAAAAAATGAAGAAGATCGATTTGCGAAGACTTCTGACATCCAATTTTAAATCGAAGCTTACGCCACAGTAGATCGGCAAACATCAGGTCTGGTAATGCTTTCACCTTCAAGTTCGAAAATGATAGATTGAAAAGTTAACATGTAACCCTAATTTGCCTGATCTATACAAAGCTATTGAGACACCATTGACATGCTCTGTAAAGGGGAATATTTGGCTGAGTTCTTAGGTTCGGCGACGACTCATTGATTTTGCTCTGTTTGTTTCTCTGTGGAAGAACTATGATAAACTTCTGGTTATAAATTTTATATTTTTTAAATTTTTTGAAAATAGGATGTAGAACCGAAACCGAACCGGAACCGGAACCAAAATTTTTGGTTCGGTTCAGGTTTGGTTTCGGTCAGTTAAAAGACCAGTTTCGGTTCGATAAATCCAAAACCGAAAGTGATCGGTTCGGTTCGGTTCCTCCCCAAAAGCGAACCGAAACGGGTTTTGCACGCCCCTACTATGGATGGAAACGCGGGGGAGCAGCATGAGATTCGCGACCCCCTAAACTCCTATCCACAGATCAATAATTGATCTATAGATGAGACATGGGGGGCCATATCAGATTCGCGGCCCCTCGCTAATTCATACATAGATCAATTATTGATCTGTAGATGGGATGCGGGGGGCCATATTAGATTTGCGGCCCCCCGATATTCCATCCACAGATCAATGATTGATCTGCAGATGGGATGCGAGGGGCCGCATCTGATTCGCGACCCCCCGATATCTCATCCATAGATCAATTATTCGCGGCCCCCTGTATTAATAATTTTACAAGACGTGGGGGACCGCGTTGATAAATCGGGGTGCCGAACTCCTTTATTATTTAAGGAGCTCCGCCCTCCACTCTCCGAAATCTCTGAAATTTCTACAAATTTTTTCTTTGTGCAGACGAATTTTCTCTGTTTTAGCAAGGATGATGAATTCTGATCCAAATAGATGGTTTGAATTAGACGATGAAGAAGATAGTGATGCTGATTTGAATTGGTCTTCGGACGAGACTCTTGCATATGGTGATGATGACTCAAATGAAAATGAACAAATACCTGTCTGTTCGACATCCAGAACTCTAGACGATCAGCTTTGAACACCGGTTGTCTCAAACGATGATGAGGTTGAAAGCGTACAAGTAAGAGAATAAATTCATATGGAATTTTTTGTGACTAGAGAATATGCATCTTTAAGAGATCTTAAAGACGAAATAAAAGATTGTTCTATAAAACATGGATTAGGTATAGTATTCACTAAAAGTGAAAAGAGCCGATTGATGGCTAAGTGTTCAGAAGGGTGTCAGTGGTGTTTGCATGCCTCGCAGAAGCACGATGAGCTGACCTATCAAATAAAGTCTTTGGTCAATACTCACAGTTGTGCGAGAATAATTGAGAATAGACACGTTAGTGCAAAATGGGTGGAACACCGTTTTTTGCCTAGATTCAAAAATCACCCTAGGTGGGATATATCTTCCACTGTGGAGACAGTGAGGATGAATCACAGAACTCACATTACACCTAGTCTTGCTTGCCAGAAGAGCAAGAAGCTTAGCTCTCACACTTAACGAAGGTAAAAGCGACGAAGAGTACAAGTTAGTCTGGTCGTACAAAGCAGAAATACATAGAACAAATCTAAGGAGCACTTTCGAAGTGCATACTTATGATTCGGGGAGCACATTAGTGTGCCAAAGAGTGTATATGTGCTTGGCCGCTTGCAAGACGAGTTTGATGCAGTTTGGTCGCCCAATTATCTGTTTGGATGATTGTCACCTTAAGGCTCATGTCCCGGATAATTACTCATAGCCGTTAGTATTGACGGGAAAGATGAAATATATCTCGTCGCTGTTGCCAACGTCGAAAAAGAGACCGAGGAAACATGGACGTGGTTTTTGAAACTTTTGAAGGCAGACTTGTACATTGGAGATCGAGCCGGATGGACGATTGTTTCGGATCAATAAAAGATATGTTGTTTAAATAAATTAGTTGTGGTGTAATTGTAGCGACCCTAACACTGTACCCATATTTTCCCATAACATTTTTTTTATTCTTATAACTCTAAGTTTATCGTCTAAGCAGAAAACATTTGAAAATCATTTGATAAAACGTATTAAGGTAAGAAAACCATAGAAAACATTTAATTAAAACTTAAAACAATAATTTAAAACTATTAAAGTCAATTAAATCATCGGCCAAAAGGTTGGAGGGCAGAAGAGACATTGTCCCGAAAACGCAGGGGCGATCGATCGTCCCTTTGGCAGGCGATCGATCGCCATCCATGAAAAATGGAGGGGCGATCGTTCGCCCTTCACACCGGCGATCGATCGCCCAGCTTTTGGGCGATCAGTCGCCATGCTCTCTAGATTTTCCAGAGAGCAGCGATCACCCCTGCCGATCGATGGCGATCAATCGGCAGGTTCTCTGCCTCCTCTCTCTTTTTCTTTTCTTCTTCTTTCTTTCTTTCTTTCCCCTGCGTACACAATTCTCCTTACCACATATACACACTAATTATTTCAATAAACATCAATATAAACTCACTCATAAGCCCATCCATTTCCCACTTTACCAATCACCCAAAATGAACGACTCAAAACACGTTTAAAAACATAACCCGATTTCATAAAAACAAACCGTGTGGATCCGTTTAAAAGCTTAACGTTACCCCTTGTTTTAAACCAAGCAGTTTATAAATTAGTTTCCAAAACGTCAAGACATAAACCTATCAACTATCCAGAACCAAACATCCTAAAATGTTTCTAACTATACAATAATTCACCATCAACCCATTACGCCTAAAAACCCTCAAAATACCTAACTGTTACCCCCACGGGTCAAAATACGCGTCGACTGCCCATGCACACTACCACAGCCGTTCTTCTTCAACCATCTTGTACATCGGGTGGAGAAACGTCGTCCTCACCTGTTTCAAAATCACCTACACCATACAGACAATCTATGAGCTAAAGGCTCAGTAAGTTTCGTAAATGTAAATGAATGTTGTGCAAATGAGTTTCAGAAATCATGCAACATTTTCTTATCTTTACATAGATTGTCACCGAGATCTCAACCCGCTAAATGGAGAGGGCACATCCTACGGTTGGACAACCCTTTCCAACTAGCGGAGGGGGGTACATGCTTGCAACACGCACAGCCATGCCTGAGCCTCACCTCGCATGACCATATACATACATGGTTCTTACTTGATGCGGTATTTTGACCGACCCTTCTCAGCCTTCACAATAGGTCAATAGCCCCCTTTCAGGCCACATCGCCATTTTCTTTAAAACATAGTGCGGAAATTCATTTTCTATGCATAATTGAAAAGACGTGATACATGAACAATTTATAACATAATGTAAACATACAACATACGTACCATCAAGACAATAAAAGCAATTAAAAACACATCATATAAAAGAACTAATCCTAACTACCAAACCAAAACATTTAAACAATCAAGACTCTGATGATCCTTGACGCGACTTCGATGTACGGTGTAGGCTAATCGGCCAGAGTAAGTCACGAGAACTTACCTCGTGCGTGTTGAACTTCTAGCTCCATCCACGAGCGTTGTTCACCTAAGCAAATTCACAACATTATCGTTAAAACGCGTTTAAACTTTAAACGTCCAAATTAATGAAATCCTTAACTAAGGAAATTCCTAAAATTCTAACTTAACTAATTGAGGCATATTAACAACAATTTATGCTCGACATCTTGAAACCACCATTAACGAGTTTTTCCAAAAACCCGAAATTTCTCAAACCCTAACCTTTCTCACCAATCAATTTAACTTCGTCCAATAACGCTCAATACGTCCCTTATATCCACAACTACGGTAAACCTATCAATTTCGAACCCCAAATCACGTTTTTAATAAAACCCTAAACGAAACCTTAATCGTTAAACTTTGTGAAAACCGAAATATAACGCTCTAAAACCATAGATTCTTACCTAGAGCGTCGATTGGAGGGAAAAACGTGAAGGAAACGAGTCGATCGGAGAGGAGATCGGTCGCCGACATGAGGAATCGTCGTGGAAGAAAATGTCGCCATGGAAGAGGAGAGGAAATCAGAGAGAAGTCGTGAAGTGTTGCTGGAGAAGAAGAAGACTTTGTTTTTATTTAAAATTTGACTTGGCAAATTACCTTTTTTGCCCTTCCTTTGTTTTCTATTTGTTTCGCCATTCGTTTCGTTAATTAGCTAACGATTCGGTTTCTCCAAACTTCCTTATTTCGCCAATACATCCCACTTATTATTAGGGTTCTATTAAAACCGTCCGTTTGCAATTCGGACCTCACTTACTATTTTTACCACAACGTCCTTTATATTACGAGAAACGTAATTCTCGTAAAATTAGTGTTACAACTCCTAAAATTCCCGAAATTTTCTTAAAATCCTTATTAATTATTAGGATCATAATGAAGCTTTTTTTTCACGAAACTGACTTAATTTGACATAATTACAAAAAATGCCATTTATATTCAATTTAATAAATCCCGTAAAAGAATCGGGTGTTACAGTAATTAAGGTGTGTAACTAACTTTGTTTTGATATCAGAGATTGAGGAATGTTGTGGATGAGGAATTTAATGAAGTCGAACACCACTTCTGCCTACGGCACATGTACGCAAATTTTAAAGGGCTGTTTCGAGGGAGAACATACAGAGAAGCGATGTGGAAAGACATTCAGGGCACCCACAAGAGCTCATTTTGATGTAGAAATTAGGAAATTACATGAGCTCAGCCCTACTGCCCACAAATGGCTTCGAGGAGAAGAGCCTAGATATTGGGCTAGTCATGCCTTCTCTCCGATTCCTAAGTACGAAATTGGCTTAAACAATTTGTGCGAGTCATTCAATGCACTTATATTGCCTGCCAAGGACAAACCGATCCTCACTATGTTCAAGACGATCCGAACATACATGATGACTTACGTAGGTGTGCGAATGCACCAGGTGGACGCTTATTGGAATCTCGTGTGTCCATGTCATTTCATGCATATTTTTTTTTAAGAGTGCAACCAGAAATTTACGTGCATTCATACTATCACCAGGTGACTTTCCTGCAGAGGTACGTCAATTTTATTCAACCCGTGAACGACCAATTAATGTGGCCAGATGCGCCAGGTAGGGGGAACTCTTCCCGTCTAAAAGATATCGCCAACCTTGTAGGCCCAAGAAGACAAGAGTGTGAGATGTCGATGAGCCGTCAAGTTCAGCAGCTAGTGTAGGATCGAGATTGTCTAAGAGGGGGATGAATTAGACTTTTAATTCATTTTTAAAACTAACAGCAAACAATTTAAACACTAAATGTAAAAGAGAGAGTAAGAGAAATTTGACACCAGAGTTTTTACGTGGTTCGGCCAAAACCAACCTACGTCCACCCTTCAAGGTTTCTCCCTTAAAGATCCTTAACCTTCTCCTCACGAGAAAACAAGATCAAACTTTCTGGGCGTCAATCCACAGCCTTTACACAGATCTGGATTGTTCTTCACGGGCGACAATCCACTGCCTTTTACAGACTTGTAAGTTTGTAAATTTTTGTACAAACTACACTCTCTTAAAGATAAAAATCTCAAGTTACAGAATCGAGAGGTGTAGAAGAAAATACAGAGTATTCAAAATTTCGCTCGTAAAGGCTTAATAGTGATTTTCGCAAAAGTTGTTTCTTTGAGCTATCACCTTGGCCTAAATACTCTGCCTGCAATCGGCTGTTGATCTACAAAGTAGCTTGCCGTTGCTCTCTGGGGTTGCTATTCGCTCGTCGCCATTAATGCTCTGGAGTCTAAGTTCTAGACGATGTCTCTGTTGCTTCGCGGTATATTTAAATTTGGGGGAAGACTGTTCATCGGATGATGTTGCCTTTGAAATGCTTGAACCGCCATCGGTAGATGCAGCTTTATAATGTTGAACCGTCATCGGTATATGTTGCTTTATAAAGGTGAACCGCTATCGGTATATGTTGCTTTAAAAAAACTGAACTGCCATCGGTAGAAGCCTTCCTTGAAATTTCATTGGTAGATGTAGGCTTTGAGAGTCTGCCAGCAATGGATGTAGTTCTTGTCGTCTAGCTAGCGGCAGAGGTACTCTTTGGAAGACTTGAAACGCCAGCGGTATATGTAGCTTTGTTTTGTCGTTTAGTTGACGGATGATGTACTCTTTAAAATACTCCCGCCTCTTTGACCGACTTCGATTTTGTCGTTTAGCAATCGGATGATGTAGCTCTTTGAACGATTCCGCTTTTGTCGTTTAGCGATCGGTGTATATCTACTTTTAACAAATCATCGGTAGATGAAGAACTTTGTCAATCATTTTTCAGCTCTGTTTTATTATTCAGCCCTGAACGCTTAACCACATTTGTTAGACTACTAAAATACCCTTTCCAAGAGCATTTCCAACCGATTAAATTCATATGCATAACTCATTATTCTCATATATTAAACATAATCAAATTACATTTCTGAACATACAAATACATCATTAAAAACCTAGTAAGACTTAAACATTATTTAAGTTAACAATCTCCCCTTTTTTGATGATGACAATCCATAAATTTGATTAGTGTTCTCTCCCTCATAATTCTAGCTCCCCCACAGTATATGCATTCTATCCAATTTCAAATCACAACCAGATTTCAACCATGCACACTAATATTGTCAAAACAAATCTAATTTCTCATATCAGCATGAATCAAATACTCTCTCCCCCATTGACATTATATAAAAAAAAAAGCAATAAAAATAAGCAACTACAAGATTCGAAACAAGGGATAAAATGGACTATTGAATTGTTAAAATTGTTCACAAAATAACAAAGAAGAAGAAAAAAAATATATATCCTATTTAATCTTTATCCAGAAGTTGCTTCCATAACCCTTGGATAACAGAAGGAGACACTTCAAGATCTGGATAGAAATGAGAAATGACGAGTGAAGCAATATCCAGAGTAGGAGCAGGAGCAGGAACAGAAGGCTCAAAAGGACCCCTATACACCACCAAGTCCATACAGGGTGGAGGCTCTACCGAAGAAGCAGGAGAGGAAATGGTCCTTGAGATACCTCCAAAGATGTACATGGAGGTGGTTGTACTGGAGGACCAGCTAGAAAGGCAGCTATTAGTCTGAGGAGTTCAGGTGAAGGCTAGGGGACTGAGGGAGCAAAAGGATCAGTGAATTGCAGTTCTGCCACCTGAAGATCCAAAGGAATTAGGCGAGCATCTTCAACAACCTCAGGTCTTATGATCGGAGGTAGGAGGTCTTCAAGACACGCCTCTGGGAAGGAAAGAGGGTTGTGTGGTTCTGGTACTGGTTGAAAAGCTACAATTTGAGACCTTAGAGATCGAAAATTCATTGAGGCAATGTCTTTATGTCGGTTCAGTTTGTTAGACAGCCTATCTTGAACAACATCAAGATCCTTGCTCAAGTCCAATTTTGTCTGTTTGAGCTTTTCATCTACAAAAACATCAATCTGATTCTTGAGCTGAATGATCTTGGCATCTAATGACTTATCCATCTGGTCCTTAACAAAAGTGAGGGCATTACCTAAGCTGGCTATGTTGGACTTCAAATCATTTAACTGATCCTCACCTATGGAAAATCGCCTCTGATAAGTTATGGGAGAAGGAGGAACAATGGTTGCTTGAACTGGTGTGGAGGTTTGGACTGGAAGAGCAGTATGGACTTGAGGAGTAATTAGTGGTATAGCTTGTTGGACTGGAGAAACAAGAGCTGGAACAGGCAAAGAAAGCAACAAAAGAGACGGTGGAGGGGAAGTAGGACACTCTGGAAAGGGAGGGGGCAGAGAGGAGGGAACTGAGGTTGCCTCAACACCAGGAGGAGAGGTTGTAGGAAGGCTAGGAATAACAGGAGCAAGGGATAGGCGAGGAGGTTGAGAGCGAGACACCGAAGAGACAGAAGGTGAGTTATCAAAGGCAGGAATCTCAGATTCATCCATACCTTCATGAACAGACTCCTCAGGCAGGATAAGCTTCCTCTTCCCTAGCCTGACAGAAGCTGCCTTAGTAGCCTTTCTCCTAGTCTCATCCAAGACAAAATCTCCTTTTCTTGTTCTTTTTATCCCCATTCGCTTCAGAGTGGAGATGAAATAATAACTTGAAGGTTGAAGACGAACGGGATCTTCTTCCTCTGGAAATACAACTTCAAGCTGTGTAAAGATTTTCATCAGAAGCAGGTTGTAAAGAAGAGATGTAGCCTTAGATTGCACTGCTTGAATCATCCGTCTAACAACAATAAATCCCAGGTTGAATGGGGTCTTTTGGTAAAGTGCAAACAGAACAAATAGTTCCATTCCACTCACCTCATCATGGTGACCTCCCTTGGGGACAATGTTGTACCCTATCATCTGATGAAATAGCCTAGCTCGTATGGACAGATGTTTGCCCTTTAGGTGATCAGGGATGTGGTTTGGGTCTAGAGTAATAGTGTGTAGAAACCTGTGACCCTCAGGAGAATCAAGGAAAGGGGGCTCATGTCCGGATTCGAAGAAGTGGGGGCGGCTATCTAAATGGGAACACTCCAGAATGGCATTGATGGACTGGGGTGTGATTACTATGTGCTTTCCATACACATAGCTCGTTATGGTAGAGAAGTCGGAAGAAAAACTCAAATTTGCACAAAACATTCTAATAGCTTCAGGGTAATAGAAGAATTCAACATTAAACAGTTCCAATAACCCGAGATCCTTCAGGGGTTCAACAATATTCAAACCAGTGAAATCATTAAGGTCAATACCACGACTTGGAATCAAAGTCTTATGTTTAAAATCCTCGTGATACCTTGTCTCAGCAGCTTGACTGAGGAAGAAATAAGAGGGCCAATTAGTTGCACGGGGAATCTCACGTGGCTGACGAGCTGAGACTTTGGCCTTCTTCTTGGCCGGTTCTGGAACAGCGCGAGAAGATGAAGCCATGAGAACGAGTCGAAGAGGAAAACCTAAGAGAGAAGAGGATTGGAAGCAGGGGCTTTCTGAAAGAGCGCGAAAAAATGAAACGTGTTTGAAAAGAAGCAGAGTTTAAATGAATTAGGGCATCGCCCGTCTGGAAGAAAACAAAACGTGGAGATCGGATATCACCCGATGGAGTACACGTGTCAGCAGATTAAAGACTATATCATCCGGTACATAGACATATTCAGGAAAGTGGATGATGCATATCTTCCGATGAAATAGTAAATGAGCGGACGATGTGACCATCAAAAAACAGAAAGAACTTTAACCAAAAGAACCTTAACTTTTCACACACTTAATGAGGCCTAATCTTATTCTGATCTTATACAAGGTTTTCTCATCCAAAGATTTTGTAAAGATATCAGCCAATTGATCCACAAAGTTGACAAATTCCAAGGAAATATCACCTCTTTGAACATGATCTCTTATGAAGTAATATCTAACATTGATATGCTTAGTTCTATAATGTTGGATTAGATTTTTAGAAATGTTTATAGCACTGGTGTTGTTACACCGAATAGGAATCCTATCATAGAACAGATTATAATCTTTTAGAATTTGTTTCATCCAAAGCATTTGTGCACAACAACTGCCAGCAACAATATATTCACTCTCAGCAGTTGATAATGCAACAGAATTCTGTTTCTTAGAGTACCAAGACACTAGAGATTCTCCTAAGAATTGACAAGTGCCACTAGTGCTTTTCCTATCAACTAGACTACCAGCATAATCAGAATCTGAGTATCCAATAAATTCAAAAGAAGTGCCCTTTGGATACCATAATCCTAAGTCATAAGTCTCACTCAAATATTTGAAAATTCTTTTGACAGTAGATAAATGAGACTCCTTAGGGGCAGTTTGGAATCTAGCACATAGACATACACTAAAGAGAATATCTGGCCTACTGCAGTCAGATATAACAATGAACCAATCATACCACGATATTTTTTAATATCCACACTTATTTCATTTTCATCTTTGTCCAATTTTGTTGTGGTACTCATGGGAGTTCTAGAGGATTTAACAGATGCTAAACCAAATTTCTTTAGGAGCTCTTTAATGTATTTTTCTTGACAAAAGAAAATATCATCAGGAGATTAACTGATCTGAAATCTTAAGAAGAATTTTAACTCCCCCATCATACTCATTTCAAATTCACTTTGCATGAGGGAGGAAAATTCATTACACATAGTGACATTAGTTGATCCAAAAATAATGTCGTCGACATAGATTTGCACTAACAGAATATTCTCATCATTTTGCATGGTAAATAGAGTTGAATCGGTGTTTCCCCTTTTGAAATTCCTTTCCTCAAGGAAATTCTTCAATCTATTATACCAAGCTCTAGGAGCCTGCTTAAGACCATAAAGAGCTTTCCTTATTCTGTATACATGGTCGGGTTTATCAAAGGCTTCAAAACCTAAGGGTTGCTCAACATAAACTTCTTCTATGATGTAACCATTTAAGAATGCACTCTTTACATCCATTTGAAAGAGTGTGAAATTCTTGTAACAGACAAAAGCTAAGAGCATTCTGATTGACTATAATCTAGCTACAGAGGCAAAGGATTCCTCAAAATCAATACTTTCTTCTTGAGAGTATCCCTTAGCAACTAGTCTAGCCTTATTCCTTACAACAATCCCATTTTCATCCAATTTATTCTTGTCAATAATGGGATGATCCTTAGGTCGTGGAACAAGTTCTCATACCTTGCTCCTTTCAAATTGATTTAATTCTTCCTGCATAGCCATAATCCAATTTTCATTATTCTCGGCCTCTTCAATTTTCTTAGGCTCTACTTGAGAAATGAATGTCACATTGGCACAGAGGTTTCTAAGAGATGATCTAGTCTTTACTCCTAAGGAAGGATCATATAAGACTTCATCTAAGGGATGATTTTTAATATATTTCCAATCTCTAAGAAGAGTAGGATTTTCCTCCTTGACAGGAACAGTATCTAGAGAGTTTGAAGAAGGTTCTAAGGATTTTTCCTTTTGAAGGGTATCTGTGGGCTTATCTAAAGAAAGGGAATCTAAATGCTTTTCTAAAGTATCATCCTCATCCACATTGATTGTGGGTTGAGGGGTCTCATCAAAGTTGACATGAACAGATTCCTCTACTACTAGAGTTCTATTATTAAACACCCTATAAGCCTTACTAGAGAGAGAATAACCAAGAAAAATTCCAAGATCCGATTTGGAATCGAATTTTCTTAAGTTATCCTTACTGTTAAGAATGAAGCATTTACTACTGAAGGCTCTAAAGTACTTAACAGAAGGGGTTTTACCATTCCAAAGCTCATAGAGAGTTTTCTCGAGAATAGGTCTTATGGAGACCCGATTAAGCACATAACAAACTGTTGAAACAGCTTCAGCCCAGAAATATTTTGGAAGGGAACTTTCATTGAGCATAGTTCGGGCTAGCTCTTGAAGATACCTATTTTTCCTCTCAACAACACCATTTTGCTGAGGGGTTCTAGGGGAGGAAAAGTTGTCCTCAATTCCATATTTGAAACACAAGAGTTCAAATTTCTCATTTTCAAATTCTCCACCATGATCACTACGAATAGCAACAATGATGAGTTCTTTTTCATTTTGAACTCTATTCCTAAAGCTAGAAAAGGTATCAAATGTCTCATCCTTTGACTTCAGAAAGAACACCCAAGTAAATCTAGAGAAGTCGTCAACAATGACAAAAGTATAGAATTTTCCTCTTAGACTGGCTACATTAAAAGGACCGAAGAGGTCCATGTGAAGAAGTTGGAGATGTTTGGAAGTGGAGACTGCATTCTTAGATGCAAAGGAAGATTTGATCTGCTTGCCCATTTGACAAGCTTCGCAGACCTTATCCTTCTCAAAGGATATCTTAGGGATCCCTCTAACTAAATTCTCCTTAGTAATCTTAGCTAAGGTATCTATCCCTACGTGTCCTAATCTCCTATGCCAAATCCAACTGTCATTGGAAGAATTAACAGCAAAGCATTTTTCATCACAACAAACAATATTATCTAAGTCAATTATATAGACATTCTATTTTCTATAACCAGTAAACAAAATCTTGCTATTTGAAGCATCCTTAATTATGCAGGAATTTGATTAAAAATCACCTTATATCCTTTATCACATAACTGGCTAATACTAAACAAATTATGCTTGAATTCTTCAACTAATAGCACATTTCAATAATAGGATTAAAGTTGTTACCTATATTGCCGATGCCAACAATTTTCCCTTTTTGGTTTCCACCAAAAGTAACGCTTCCTTTCTTCTTGTTGACAACAGCAAACTTGGTTGAGTCTCCTGTCATATGCCTCGAGCATCCACTGTCGAGGTACCATTGATTTTTTCCAGGAGAGCAGTCAACCTACAGAACAGAAGATCAAATTGTCTTCTTTAGTACCCAAACTTTTTGGTTCCTAGTGTTAGCTTTCATATTGTTCATCTTTAAAGGACATACAAAGGATTTATGTCCTATTTCATTACAAGCATGACAAACAGTAGATTTAACAAAAAAATTCTTATACACTTTCTTTTTACTAGAACCATCATACCCTAAACCTGCTTTATCAAATGTCATCCTCTGACTATTTAACAGCATGTTCAACTGCTTACTACCGTTAGTGAAGTTTAGAACAAGTTTATGCAAGGTCTCATTTTTCTTTTTAAGTTCAGTAACTTCTTTTTCATGCTGATTGTGTTCATTTGTATACTTCTCGATTAGGCTTGCATTTTCCTTTTTCGATGAATTGTACTTGGTCTTTAACATGTTAAATTGCTTTACCAAATCATTAAATGCATCAACTAGGTCACCATCATCATTTTCACTTTCACTATCACTTAAAGTACTGGAAGAAGAAAAACTAACCTTATCTTCATGTGCCATGAAACACAGGTTGGCAACCTCTTTCTCTTCTGAAGAGGTGTCGCCTTCACTGTCATCCCAAGTGGCCTTCATAGCCTTCTTCTTAAAGTTCTTGGGATTTTTCTTCGCTTGTGGACAGTCTGCCTTCATGTGACCAGGCTTCCCACACTCGAAACAAGTGATTTCCTTTTCTCTTTGAAACTTTTCACCCTTTGAAAATTTCCTTCCTTGCATCCTCTTTCTTTGAAGGAATTTGCTGAACCTTCTTGTAATGAGGGCAATGTCCTCATCATCATCTTCTTCCTCCTCGGATTCTTCTTGTTTGCTGGAAGAAGCTTTTAGAGCAATATCTTTTCTTTTATTGATCTCCTTTTCCTTGAGATCTTCCTTCTCATTAGCTCTCATTATGATCTCATATGTCATGAGAGATCCAATGAGCTCTTCAAGCTTCATTGTAGAGGTCTTTGGCCTCTTGGATGGCTGTCACCTTCGGTTGCCAAGCTCTTGGTAAGCACCGAAGAATTTTTCTTACAATTTCTTCACCTGTATAAATCTTACTAAGAACTTTCAAACCATTAGTTATGTTAGTAAAACGAGTAAACATAAACGAGATACTCTCATCCTTTTCCATTGAAAATAGTTCATACTCGTGTACAAGCATACTCAATTTGTTCTCTTTAACCTGGTTTATGCCTTCGTGTGTGATTTCTAATAAGTGTCAAATCTCATGTGCGCTCTCACACCCTTGTACTCTATTAAACTCATCTCGATTCAGAGCACAGTATAGGGTGTTTATGGCTTTGGCATTTAGACTCAAATTTCTCTTATCGGACTCAGTTAATTCAGAAGAGCCCTTAGAAATATTTTTTCCATCAATAGTTTTCATGGCCTTGAAGGGGCCATTCTCTATTATGCTCCAAATCTCATAGTCCATGGCTTGAACGAATATTCTCATTCTCGCCTTCCAATAAACATAATCACTGCCATCAAACAGTGGTGGACGAGAAATGGACTGACCCTCAATGTGTGAGGCATTTGTATTGAATGCCATTGTAAATATATCTCATAGAGTATATATATAAACAACTTAGACAATGTATTACCTCGCTCTGATACAAATTGTAGGATCGAGATTGTCTAAGAGGGGGGTGAATTAGACTTTTAATTCCTTTTTAAAACTAACAGCAAACAATTTAAACACTAAATGTAAAAGAGAGAGTAAGAGAAATTTGACACCAGAGTTTTTACGTGGTTCGGCCAAAACCTGCCTACGTCCACGCTTCAAGGTTTCCCTCTTAAAGATCCTTAACCTTCTCCTCACGAGAAAACAAGATCGAACTTTCTGGGCGTCGATCCACAGCCTTTTACAGACTTGTAAGTTTGTAAATTTTTGCACAAACTACACTCTCTCAAAGATAAAAATCTCAAGTTATAGAATCGAGAGGTGTAGAAGAAAATACAGAATATTCAAAATTTCACTCGTAAGGGCTCAATAGTGATTTTCGCAAAAGTTGTTTCTTTGAGCTATAGCCTTGGCTTAAATACTCTGTCTGCAATCGGCTGTTGATCTTCAATGCTTCTTATCTGAATATGAAAATTTTATTACCGTTGGAGCAGGATCTGTACAAAGTAGCTAGCTGTTGCTCTCTGGGGTTTCTATTCGCTCGTCGCCATTAATGCTCTGGAGTTTATGTTCTGGACGAGGTCTCTGTTGCTTCACGGTATATTTAAATTTGGGGGAAGACTGTTCATCGGATGATGTTGCCTTTGAAATGCTTGAACTGTCATCGGTAGATGCAGCTTTATAATGTTGAACCGTCATCGGTATAGGTTGCTTTATAAAGGTGAACAGCCATCGGTATATGTTGCTTTAACAAAAGTGAACCGCCATCGGTAGAAGCCTTCCTTGAAATTTCATCGGTAGATGTAGGCTTTGAGAGTCTGCCAGCAATGGATGTAGTTCTTGTCGTCTAGCTAGCGGCAGAGGTACTCTTTGGAAGACTTGAAACGCCAGCGGTATATGTAGCTTTGTTTTGTCGTTTAGTTGACGGATGATGTACTCTTTAAAATACTCCCGTCTCTTTGTTCGACTTCGATTTTGTCGTTTAGCAATCAGATGATGTAGCTCTTTGAACGATTCTCCTTTTGTCGTTTAGCGATCGTTGTATATCTACTTTTAACAAATCATCGGTAGATGAAGAACTTTGTCAATCAGTTTTCAGCTCTGTTTTACTATTCAGCCCTGAACACTTAACCACATTTGTTAGACTACTAAAATACCCTTTTCAAGGGCATTTCCAACCGATTAAATTCATATGCATAACTCATTATTCTCATATATTAAACATAATCAAATTATATTTCTGAACATACAAATACATCATCAAAAACTTAGTTAGACTTAAATATTATTTAAGTCAACAGCTAGTAGGTGGAACTCAAAGATGTCGTGTGGTATCTGTCGGCAGTACAGGCATAATAGTCGCACTTGTCCTAACCGATGATCCACTTTAGGCACTGCTGCTTCCCAAGGCACATTTATGGGTTACAACACAAATGAGGGGACACAAGTACAATTTTAAACATTTCACTCATAAATACGTTGTCATTATTTTTTAATATAGTTTTCATTATGTGCAGGAATCTACGACGTGCGGCAGAGGCAAGAGCAGAATAAATTGACTGTTGTAATTTGTGTTGGATTTCATCTATGTTCATGTAATTTAAAGGTTTTTTCAAATTATAATTGTTTGTCTTAGTTTAAATAAAAATTAATTATTTACTTAAATAACAATTTAAATACAAAAAATATTTTGAATAAATGAATTATTTTTTTTATATTTTGTACATTAATTAATTAAAATTCATAAATTCATTTGAATACATTATTTAGATAACAATGCGGATAAAGTAATTATATTAATTACAATTTATTTACTACAAATTAATTTGAATACATTACTCGATTAATTTATTTACTACAAGATAATTTGAATGCATTAATAAATTAATTACTTTACTACAAAATAATTTGAATAGATTAAGTACTTAGCTTATTTTATATTTTATACATTAATCATTACTTTATTTGAATACATTAATTATACTATTCAAATTAATTAAATTGCATACAATTATAATTAATTAATTATTTTAATTTATTTAAAATAAAAAATAATGGAAATTTGGGCAGAGTTTCGTTTGTTTTATGACTCCCTCATAGCCATCTTCAAATAGTTCATACAAATTCAAATAACATATATATACCCAAACAGTTCCAGTAAAGTACAAAAAATAAAGTACATCACACTGAAATGAAAGTACATAAAATGAAATACAAAATATGAAGTAACTCAATCCTCCTCCTCCTCCTCCTCGTCGCCTCTTCTCGCAAGCCAATCCCTCATCTTCTCAATGACCTCTCTAATGGACTCACTGAGATAGTCTTGTACCTCAACTACCTTCGTTTGGCCCACGGTCAGCTCATCGACCCTGCCTATGAGGAACTCAATCCTCTGCTCCATCTGCCGAAGCATCAGCTACCGTTCCTGATGCATATGTCGCTCCTCCTCATGCATATGTTGGTCCTCCTCATGCATCTGTTGCCGCTCTTGATGCATCTGTTGCTGCTCTTGATGCATCTGTTGCATCTGCTGCAACATCTCCCAGCTACTGCCAACCTGAGGGGCAATTGGCGGCGGCATCGCGGTGGTGGGGGCGTCCTTCTCCATCGGAGCATCCTGAGCTGGAGTGTCCCCGAGCTCCCCCTTAAGCATCCAACACCCAACGACCTCGACTAGACCCATCCTAAATAGATGAAGTCTGTCAAATACATCCAAGCCTCGAGGAGCTCTCAACTACTCTCCCACTGGCAGCTCAACTTGTGATCGCTGCACGAGCCTCCAAATCAATGTACCATACAGTAGATTTTTGTTGCGTGTTCGCGCGATCTCGTGCATGTGCCCTAATATCATGAACTCAGGGTCGAAGACCGTGCCGCTATACATCTTCTCCATCACATAGAGATCCATCCAGTTGACTAGATCTCAATGGTCATCCCTCGGCAGCAGGGAGTGGCTGATAAGGTTGTGAACAATTCGAGCTTTGACGTTCAACTCCTTCGATTTTGATTTGGTGAATTTTTTAATGTCTGAATTGTGGTGAATCTGTCTGAGAAATTGCAATCTCTCTGGTGTTCTAGAAAAATCACACTCTCGAGAAGCGTGATAGTATTGTACAGCCCCCTCGTCAGTAAATCTCAGCAACTCGTTCACATGCCTTCCCCAAAAGCTAATATCCTTACCAAATACATACGACTTCATATACCTCTCCCTCCCAGTGTTGGTCAAGTTTGTGTAAAATAAACAAACAACTTGGTCACAGATGTCTTTGCTCATGTTGTACAACCCTTGCAAGCCAATCATATCAAACATTTTCTGGATCTGCAAAGACTCTCAACCAGTGAAGTTCACAGTCTTTCTATAAATAATTGGTCCGACTGACATATTCCGATCGAACCTCTTTTTACACTCCTCGCTTCAAAAATTGATCCAAAAATAACCGGGTGGTGGTTGCGGCACTTCGTCCGGAGGACCTTGTGACAAAGATCCTTGATTTACTGCTGACCGATTTAGTGGTGGTCCCCGGTTTGATAGGTCATCTTGTGTCAAAGGGTAATGACATGCCAAGGGGGACCAAAGCAAGATCACAGCCCAAGGCCCATAATCTACTTAACATTTTTACTGATGAATTTGCTTTTCTTTTTCTTGCAGGAGTTGATCTTGTAGAGGACCTCACTTGGAGAGCATGGAAGGAGTCACCCTTTTGGCCCATAAGAATTTGTCTTCCCGGCCCCTGGAATATTGTAATTTTGTTTTGAACATATTTGGCAAACTCTAGCCTTTTTTGTATGAATTAATTATAATTGCATCATGCATTAGATTGTTGGTTAGGACTAGATGAATGATGGTGGATGATGGGTTGAAGACTTAACCATCAAAGGAGAAAAGCCCTTCAACAAGTTGGACTCAAATCAAGTCTTAGCCCAAAGGAGAGCTCAACTATAAGGTATGAATTTTGCAGGTACAAATGTTAGTGGCAGCAAGAATCAAAGACATGGCAAAATCTCAACCAATGGTCAAGCAAGTGCTCGGATCAATTTGGAGAGCTGATCTAGCGCGCGTGGGCAGCACCGGTCAGCAAGGCATGGAGCGTGCGGGCAGCAACATCACCAGGCGAACCTGCTATATCGGGTCGTTGATCTGGCACGCCACAGATCGCAACGCTGACCATCAGATAGCGCACCCGGATCAAGCCCCCTGGCTGTCGATCGCCCATCCGCGCCCCTCAACACTAGCCATTAGATCAGGCGCCTCGGATCCAGCTTAGCGCGCAGCTCCTCACCGCTGATCACATCGCGCACCGCATCTCAGCCCTTGGATTGGCGCGCACATATTGAGCTTCCTTGGCCGCCGATTGCACGTCATCTAATGGCTCCAATTTAATCTTCAAATTTTGCCAAACCCTAATCATCCAGCCTAGGTTTTCCTATTTAAGCATTGCATTGGTGTTTGTAAAAGAACTTTTGCCCATTTTTATAAAATTACTATTTCCCCAACCAAGTGTTAGAAGCCCTTCGGGTGTTCATCGATTCTTGAATCGAGTGGAGAAGTCCTCCATTGTTCCCCTAGCTTTGGGTTGCTAGGTGAACTCTTATTCATTCTCTCACCTTTTTCTCTCTTCAGAGTTGAAGGTTTCGAGGAAGAAAACCTAGGCCTACGGTGGTCATTTTCCTCTGGAAAAACATGCACCCGAGAGCACACGTAAGATAGCTCCCGGGTCCGCCAAGGGTATTTTCATTTCCCTCACATATTCACACACATTTTCACCTCTCATTTTGGCCACTCACCTATCACACACCTCACTTTATTTTGTTGCAATTTTCTTCATCTCTTTTGCATTCTTCTTCACACTCTTCACACACTCCATATCTCCTTCATCTTCCTTGCATTTTACACCCATTTGCTACTCTTTATTCTCGAATTTGTGCCACACCTATTCACCCGAGCACGTTGTCATTTTCGTGGGTTAAGCACGACCCCTTTTCTAAGGGCCCCCGTGTCAAGTGGTATCAGAGCTCAAGGATGCTTCCCAAGAGCGTTTTGTTGCATTTGGCTCAGCCATGGCACCATGGTTTTTCGAGTCCAAAACTTTAGCACAAAACCGGTGGATAGTCGCTCATTTTCAAGCATTTTTTTGTTCTGTTTTTGTACTAAACTTTTGCTAAGCATATCATATTATTTGTTGCTAGTTTTCTTGACATTTGATAGCTTAAAGCATTAAAGTAAAATCGGTTGCATTGTGACACATAAATCGGCAAAGGTGAGCACATTTTTCTTCTCGGTTTCCTTATCCTTTTTGCTTCGGTTTTTGCATGATTTATGTTTTGGTTTTTCTAGCTTTATGATTTCTGTTTGAACCATGATTTGCATCTAAATATATGCAAATAACATCATACCAAAACATGAAACAATGTTGCATGTAATCGGCTACTAAGGAGACATAAAAATCGGATTAGCTTGTGTTATCCTCTCGGCTTTAGTCACTTATATCCTTGTTTTTCATATCATTTGGTTGGTTGTGTGCACTTGGAATTAACTTGTGAATCATCTATTATATGCTAGCATTTGAGTACCCAAATTTTGTTTCCAAGATTATAGCACGTTGAAGTTAAAATCGCCCATATGGAAATATTGAACTAGTATAAAATTCTGCTCCATTTAAATGGAAATTTCAGCATATTAACCTTGATCAAACTTGAGCTTTAACCTTATTCCTTGCTGTTTTTGGTATTAATATTATCTTGAGTGAATCTAGCTTAAAGTTGATAAATTTTTGAAGTTTGGTTGAAATTGTGGTATTAGAACATTTATTGAAAATCCAATTTCTAGAGTAGTTTACTAAGTATTTGTTGAAATTCCTAAGTTGTTTTTATGTCTTCAAAATGTTGAGTATGATTTATATTAGTTATTGTCTTAGTTATGAATCATTCCTTAGTGCCTAAAATTCATCTAAGACGCTAACTAGATAATCACCTCACTAATTTAAGATGAAACAACTTAGACAAGAGTTAAAATTTAAATTTTTGTAAACTTAAAATTTGGGATTTCATTAAATACCTAACACTTAATGATGACTAATAGAAGTGGATTTGCACGAGACACGCCACACCAACAAGAACCTCACCGGATTAGGGACACTCCCCCTCCTGAACATGCACGACACGAGGGTGAATCTAACATGCAAGGTAACATGCAAGGTCAACTCAATACCCTAACGTGTAACGACCCCTTTTTCCAGCAAGATATTGTCCGTTCTAGGGATTGGGTCGTAGCCCAATATCCTCCCCTCACGGTTTTATTTGGCGAGAACTTCCAAGAGGTCACCCAACCTGGAATTGCTCTCGCCGAAGCACATTTAACTTCAGAGTTCTTATGGGATCCGTTGCCAATCGTGCTCCAAAACGCGTCTTACTATCTTGGGAGGGATCTCTTACATATGTTTTATTTTCACATACTTCTCCAAGCGATGTAGGATTGTGACGACCCCCTCTTTACGACCCGGGATTCGCCTATACTCGAGTTCAGGATTTGCCTACACTCGGCTTAGGTCCCGAGGTTTGCCCCGCAGTCGTACTCATACGTACACATCTGGGTCATCACAATCACCCCCCTCGGGGGCCCAACGTCCTCGTTGGCCATATTTTTGGTTGGGTACAGGCTCTGATACCATTTGTAACGACCTCTTTTCCCAGCAAGATATTGTCCGCTCTAGGGATTGGGCCGTAGCCCAATATCCTCCCCTCACGGTTTTGTTTGGCGAGAACTTCCCAGAAGGTCACCTAACCTGGAATTGCTCTCGCCGAAGCATTTTTAACTTCAGAGTTCTTATGGGATCCGTTGCCAATCGTTCTCCAAAACACGTCTTACTATCTTGGGAGGGATCTCTTACATATGTTTCATTTTCACATACTTCCCCAAGCGATGTGGGATTGTGACGACCCCCTCTTTACGACCCGGGAATCGCCTATACTCGAGTCCGGGATTCGCCTACACTCGGCTTAGGTCCCGAGGTTTTCCCCGCAACCCGAGGTTTGTCCCGCAGTCGTACTCATACGTACACATCCGGATCATCACAATTGAGATTGTCAAGCTGCATGGTATTCCGGTGTCGATCATTTCGGACCGGGATCCTAGATTCACTTCTAGGTTTTGGAAAAGCTTGCAGAGCTCCTTGGGCACCAAGTTAGATTTCAGCACGGCATTTCATCCACAGACGGACAGACAATCCGAGAGGACGATTCAAATACTGGAAGATATGTTAAGGTCGTGCGTATTGGAATTCCATGCTCCTTGGAGTAGATATCTGCTATTAGTAGAATTTGCTTACAATAATAGCTACCAGGCTACGATTGGTATGGCTCCATACGATGCTCTTTATGGCAGAAAATGCTGATCCCCATGGTGTTGGTATGAAGTTGGAGAGTCCAGACTTGTCGGCCCTGAGTTATTACAGCAGATGTCTGAGTTAGTAGCTACTATCAGACAAAGAATTCAAACTGCTCAAAGTCGACAGAAAAGCTACGCGGATCACAGAAGAAGAGACTTGGAGTTTGCTGAAGGTGATGAAGTATTTTTGAAGGTGTCACCTTTCAAAGGTGTGATGAGATTTGGTAAGAAAGGAAAGCTCAGCCCAAGATTTGTTGGACCCTTTCCCATTTTGAAGAAAGTGGGAAACATGGCTTACAGACTACAGTTGCCAGCTTCTATGGATGGAGTCCATAATGTCTTCCATGTTTCGATGCTGAGAAAATGTGTGCGAGACCCAACTCAAATCGTAGAACATGTGGACTTTGATATCATGCCGACGTTGACATATGAAGAAAGACCAATAAAGATTTTGGATACTTCAGTCAAAGTATTGCGCAACAAAGTGGTTCAACTGATGAAAGTTTTGTGGCGTAATCATAACGTGGAGGAAGCCACTTGGGAAAGACTGCAGGATGTTAGGGCCCAATATCCGGACCTCTTTGCTTAGGCAAATTTTGGGGACAAAATTTCTGTTAAGGTGGGTGGAATGTAACACCCGGCATTTTGCCATGTAACTATTCCCCGAATCATTTATGCGGGATGAATTTTTATTGAATCCAATGAATGTTTTAATAAATATATCGAAGTGTTTAATGGCGAAATTGAATGGACAAACTAATTAAAAGATTAGTTGGAAACTAATGAAGGGCAAATTAAGGAGCCAATTAAGGTTCATGGGAGGAAGCCAATGGATGATTGACACATGGCAGACTTGTTGCAAAAGTCATGTCTTCTCTCTTCCTCTCTTCCTTTCTTCTTTTCACTCCAACGTGAAACATCCTTCTGCCTTCTCTATTTTCTCTCTTCCAGGCGACGGTGCCAAATCTCCAAAATTTGTTTCTCCTGCTTACTTCTGTTTTCTTCAGCAAAGGTAATCATCTAACCTAGTTGACAAGTATGGACATGTTAAAAGTGAGTTTTGTTGAAGTTTAGGGTTAAGGTGTTTTGGAGAAAACTCATTGTTATTACGTGAAAACACTTTGGATCATTTTCTAAAAGTCTGAATGGAGTTAGAAGCATATCCTACAAGTTATTAGTTAGCATTTGTAGCTTGTTTATTTTTCTTCCGTGCATGTACAGGTTCGTGCATTACCGAGACGATCAAGAACATCAACTCTACAGCAAACAGGTAAGTTCATATCCGTAAGTAGGCCCTTAAGGCCCTACATCACGGAGATACTAGGTATTACGTATGTCGGGTGGTTTCGGGTAGAGAAAGTCAGAGTTAAGTTCTGAGTTATCTTTGTCACACATTATGTTTTGCTGTAATATTTCTGTTGTCTGCCGTTTTATGTTTAAGCACTGTAAATGCTCATGCATACACAATTTTCCCGAAAGACATGCAAAAGTTAAGAAAGATAAAATCTGACTGTAATGTATTGGTTAAGTGCAGGACGAGGACTGACCTACTGTTCTGTACAGCTCTGTCTGTTCTTTTCTGTTTCTGTTCTGTAAATCTGTTATGTGCCTATCGTGCACTTGCCAGTTCCCCTATAAGCCCCACTTATACCCCTCTGACAGATAAAGATAATGTTCTGTAATGTCACTGTATTCTGAAAAGTTCATGCATAGCATATGCAACACTACATTTATATGTTCTTACTGAGTTTTAGACTCATAGGTGAGCTCTCTGATGTAGGTACTGAAACCGTAGATGATGACTTTGTGCCTCATGATGATGATTTGATGTAGTTGGCGGATCGAGCTCATGGGGGTTGGTTGCTGCAGCCAGACACATTCTGTTTCTGTGAGGGTATTTTAAAATTATGTCAAGTTTTGTATAACTTTTGAAATTTTAAACCGGTATATAGAATTGGTGTTGATGTTTGAAAACCTCTATCTGGTGAAGTTTTGGTAATGTATATCGAGTTCTATGCATTCTTTCAGATCTTAAAACAATGTATAAGTTCTGATGTTAAAGTTAAGAATAAAAAAAATAAAAAATAAAAAAAACTCTGTATTTGACGGTTGTGTATATTCTGAAGTATTCTGGAATTGTTTGGAATATTTCACTTTTAGGGTGTGCATGGTTTATCTCTAGTTTTGGAGTTATCCATGCAACTTGTTTCCTTAGAATTCTATCGTGTTTTCTTGATATGCCCAAAATCATGTTGTGAATCGTTTTTCTAAAGCGTGAAGCTTTCACACTTTCTCTTTTCACGATTTCTGTTTCTGTGTAATCCTGTCAAAAGTTGTCAAATTCTGCCCTTTTAAACTACATCTTCCGATCACGTCCACCGCTGCTTTAAATTCACTTCTACAGCTGCCCGTTCTAAAAATCACGTCAACCACTACTTGTAAAATCATATCCACCGCCGCCCGCTGCCCGTTTAAAACTCCATCTACCGCTGTCTTTACAATTTCATCTTCCACCTGACGTCATCTGTTTTGTCTTATTCACATCCACCGGTGAACAGTGCATTTCTGCCTGCGTATCCCGTTGCCTTTAAAATTTACATCATCTGTCTGACGTCATCTGTTTTGTCTTATTCACGTCCACCGGTGAACAGTGCACTTCTGCCCGCCTCCACCGCTGCCACTGTTCATTTTTGTCGTATTCACATCCACCGCTGCTTTTAAAATTCATATCCACCGATGTCTATGTTTATTCACATCCACCGCTGCCACTGTACACTTATGTCTTATTCATATCTACCGTTATCACTGTTCACATTTGTTTAAAATCCACTTCTTCCGCCAGTCTTCTGCCTATGTTTTCCGCCTTTATTTCTTGTTTATTCTGTTTATTTATTCTCATCGTCCATTTCTGTTCCCTGTTCTTTCCAGTCTCTTCTGTTATTCACTTCTGTGATCCGGTTATAAATTAGCTCACAGTTTTTAAATCTAGAGAAAGTTCTATCACTTGGTAATGCTTTTAAGATTTTAAAAGTTTCAGTCTGTTTATTTACTTCTCCCGCCTTTTATCACCCGATCCTGTCATTCACTGTAGCCCTACTTCCTGCATGACATCCAGTTAACTGTTTCCCATTTACTTTGAAAATTCAGAGAAAGTTTTCTCTCTTTGAGAAGTTTTAAAGGTTTGATTTATAAAAGTCCTCTGTCTTCTGTTCTTCGAACTGTAATTGTCATCCAGTTTTATACATATGTCATCCAGTCCCATTTCCAGAGAAGGTTTCTTCTCCCTGTAACGTTCTAAAAGTTTCAAAAAAAAATATAGTCTGTGTTTTTCTGTTATATCCCGGAGTGATGGCTTGGCTCTCGGATTCCGATCGGAATCGGGTCTCGGGCCATCACATAACGGGCTTAGTTGGTACCCTCACCCAACAAATCAATGACGTTTCCCTTGAGATGACCCAATTTAAAGAACACATGACAAACTATCCCTGAAGAGAATCTCATGAACAAGATCCTTCCCGAGAAAATTTCTCTAGGATTAGACCCGAACATCCTAGACGTCGAACTCCTATCCAACAACCCTTAAAGGAAGAAGAATGGGCCGAGTCCCAAAGAAGGAGACACCGTTATTATGATTCGGAGGATGAAGATTGGGCAGGAGATGATGAAGACCAATATCGCCCGAATCGTCGTAGGGGCAACGATGACCTCCGTAACGTTAAGATCACAATTCCCCATTTCAATAGAACGTGTCACAGACACACCTTTTTGGATTGGGTTGATAAGGTCGAACGAGTTTTTGAGTGTCGTGATTATTCTGAGAGAGTAAAGATTCAACTCACCTCACTATATAACTCTTCGGTCACGCCGCACTGTGATGGTCCAACTTTAGAGCCCAAAGAATGAGGTTCATCGGATACCCTGTCTCCATGTGGAACTCCATGAAAGAATTAATGCACAAGAAGTTCGTTCCCCGACATTACAAACACGAACTCTTTCATCAACTCCACAATTTAAAACAAAACCACCTCACTGTAGATAAATACCTCACCGAGTTCGAGACACTCAATATGCGTTGTGCTATTGATGAGCCTGAGGAGCAACTCATATCGAGATTTATTCGTGGTTTAAATTGTGATATAGGTGATGCCATTGAAATGCAACAATTGGAGGCTATGGACTTGGTCGTTCAATTAACCCTTACGGTGGAAAGGCAATTGTCAAGAAAACGTAAGACCAATTTTCCTAACAAATTTCCATTTAGACATTTGGACCAAGACAAACCAAAACCTCCCTGGAAAAATGAAGAGAAGAGATCAATTAACCGTAATTAGCCCCCAAAAGGATCAAATAATGCAAACAATCCATCTCCCACGGACAAGAACCAAGCAAACTCATCTAAAGGACAAAGAGCACGTGATGTTCAATGCTATAAGTGTCTAGGCGAAAGACACTATGCTAATGAATGCTCTAACCGTCGTGTGATGGTAATAAAAGAATCAACAAGAAAGTGGGAAAGCGAAAATGACGAAGGGCAGTACAATAAGGTCGAAGAGGAGGTCGTAGAAGAGACTGATCAAGAAGCCAAAGATTGTACGGCTCAAGAAGTACCTCTACTATTAGTCATAAGGCAAGCCTTGGTATCTAAGACTATGGAAGAAGACTGTCAACGAGAAAATATCTTCCAAAGTCATTGTGCAATCAAAGACAAGGTTTGCTCCTTAATTATTGACGGAGACAGTTGTATTAATGCCACATCACAAGACATGGTCGGTAAGTTAGGGATAGAAACCACTAATCACCCTAAACCTTACAAATTGAGTTGGTTAGATGAAAGAGCTGAAATTATGGTAACTGAGCAAGTAATCGTAGATTTCACCATTGAAAAATATAAGGACTCGGTTCTTTACGACGTTGTCCCAATGAATGCCAACCATATCTTATTAGGACGACCATGGCATTACGATCGGAAAGTACACTACGATGGATTCCTCAACCACTACACTTTTAAATTTGACGGAAGGACGATCAATTTACTACCTGTGACACCCGAACAAGTAGCTCGTGATGAGGCCATACGTAAAGAAGGAAAGATAAAGGAAAATCTCTTTTTATCAAAACGTGGATTGATGTCGATAAAAGATCAAGAGCAACCCCTTATCAAATGACATCTTAATCCCTTATATGACGAATAGATGTCTTAATTGGAAGACGTATCATTAAGGCATCAAGAGAAAAGGGAGATAAGTAAGGAGAGTATTTTTAGGATAGGTAGTATGATCGTAGTTCCACCTCATTCCTTTCCAAATCTTGGGAGAATCCACTTTCCTTCACACCAGACTTTTAAGAGATTAGCCTATTCCCTAGACCTTCCACTTTATACTACTTTAATCCTTATTGGAGAAAGGAAAAAGAGGAGGAATTTTACAACCTTTGTGCTCAACGAATGCCCAAGATTACAGTTGGGAGAATTATCAAAACAATTAACCCCACCTTGTGACTACCATAAATTTTATCATCGAACTAAGGACAAGGTTCAATTGAATGGAGAACTTGCGTTTGTGGTCTTAAGGATAGATAGATTAATTCTTTGTTCGAAAAGGTATAATGGAAACTCAAAAGTGCTACGTGCTAAATTCGACTACTTTGAAAACTTACACTCCATCACTGAGCAATTGCCCTCAAAAGTAGCTCACGAATTCAATCATACCACCTTCGCTAAAGAAATTTTTATTAAGAGCACCTGATTACCAAAGATGCCCTTATCATCCATCCTTAGTGCCCAAGTTTTAATCCCTCTCGTTGGTAACGAAACTCGTGACGAGGTGGCTGAATTATTGGATTTGAGGTCAAATCCTCAGCCACCCAGAGGGGATGACATGCCAAGGGGGCCCAAAGCCAGATCACTGCCAAAGGCCCATAATCTACTTAGCATTTATGATGAATTTGTTTTTCCTTTTCTTGCAAAAGTTGATCTTGTAGAGAACCTCACTAGGAGAGCTTGGAAGGAGTCACCATTTTGGCCCATGAGAATTTGTATTCTCGGCCCATGAAATATTATAATTTTGTTTTGAACTTATTTGGCAAACTCTAGCCTTTTTTGTATGAATTAATTATAATTGCATCATGCATTAGATTGTTGGTTAGGACTAGATGAATGATGGTGGATGATGGGTTGAAGACTTAACCATCAAAGGAGAAAAGCACTTCAACAAGTTGGACTCAAATCAAGCTTTCGCCCAAAGGAAAGCCTAACTATAAGGTATAGATTTTGCAGGTACAAATGTTAGTAGCAACAAGAATCAAAGACATGGTAAAATCTCAACCAATGGTCAAGCAAGGGCTCGGATCAATTTGGAGAGCTGATCTGGTGCGCCCGGGCAGCACCGAGTAGCAAAGGCATGGCACGCGTGGGCAGCAACATCACCAGGCGCTCGCTGCTGCATCGGGCCGTTGATCTGGCGCGCCACGGATCGCAACGCTGACCATCAGATGGCGCACCCGGATCAAGCCCCCTGGCCGTCGATCGTCCACCAACGCCCCTCAATGCTAGCCATCAGATCAGGCGCCTCGGATTCAGCTTGGCGCGCAGCTCCTCAACGCTGATCACATCGTGCGCCGCATCTCGGCCCTTGAATTGGCGTGCACGGATTGAGCTTTTTTGGCCGCCGATTGCACCTCATCTAATGGCTCCAATTTAATCTTCAAATTTTGTCAAACCCTAATCATCCACCCTAGGTTTTCCTATTTAAGCATTGCATTGGTGTTTGTAAAAGAACTTTTGCCCATTTTTATAAAATTACTATGTCCCTAACCAAGTGTTAGAAGCCCTTCGGGTGTTCCTCGATTCTTGAATCGAGTGGAAAAGTCCTCCATTCCCCTAGTTTTGGGTTGCTAGGTGAACTTTTATTCATTCCCTCATCTTTTTCTCTCTTGAGAGTTGAAAGTTTCGAGGAAGAAAACCTAGGCCTACGATAGTCGTTTTCCTCCGAGAAAACGTGCACCCAAGAGCACACGTAAGATAGCTTCCGAGTCCGCCAAGGGTATTTTCATTTCCTTCACATTTTCACACACATTTTCACCTCTCATTTCGACCACTCACCTATCACACACTTCACTTTATTTTGTTGCAATTTTTTTCATCTCTTTTGCATTCTTCTTCACGGTTTTCACACACCCCATATCTCTTTCATCTTACTTGCATTTTACACCCATTTGCTACTCTTTATTCTCAGATTTGTGCCACACCTATTCACCCGAGCACGTTGTCATTTTTGTGGGTTAAGCATGACCCCTTTTCTAAGGGCCCCTGTGTCAGGTAAGGATGCTTGAACGAAATTTTGGGACCCATTTCACAAAGTGGCCTCCGATTTTTCAGAAAAATTGCATCAGAATTGGGAGGAAAGGGTCGGGTTCTGGGATTTTTGGCAATTACAGGCTCGGGTTTTAGGAACTTCGACGATTAGGTGGGTCGATTTTAGGATTTTCAGCGATTTGATGGCTTGATTTTCGGCGATTCGGATTTTCGGCAATAGGATTTTCGCTAGTGTATTTTGGGGTTCTCGACGCTGAGGCTTTTGATTTTTGCGATTTCCGTCAACGAGGATGCACCTTCGACGATTTTCGGGAAAAAATCAAAAACTCCCCCCTTTCTCCTCTCGGTTTCAAAATGCGGAGGGCAAACAAGGAGCCGAGTTTTTAAATACAAAAGATGATTCGGCCCTCAGTGTCAATATATCGGCCCCCCGCGTTTAGAACTAGGGCAAAAATTGGGAGGCCGAGTTTGAAATTAGGCCCCCCGTATTAAATTTTCAACAAAACACGGGGGGCATAGTCAGATTTGTAGCCCCTAGATTTTGATTCACGTGCATTGTACGTGCTAGAGTGATCCAGTCCCTCCGCGTCAAACCCTGTATGATGCGGCGGGTCGAATACATGGCATGGCCCCCAGAATTTGATTCGCGTGTAGCATCACGTGCGCAAGGGCCAAAGCCCCCGCATCTTCCCCCATGGAATGCGGGGGGCCGCGATTTTGATTCGGCCCTCGAATTACAATTCGGGGGCATGCGGCTCTCCGTCGGAGGTTTTTTTTACAGTTTTCGATAGTTCAAGATTTTGACTGCGATGACTTTTTGTTTGAGGGTTTTTTCGATAAATACCCATACTTCAGGGGGTATTTTGGATTTTACCCCTTTTATATATGAAGTAATTTGTAATGGAGTTTAACTTTAATTTTTTTCATAAATTAAACATAACGTAAATGTTTGTGTTTTAACCTTTACTGTTAAGTCCTTAGTTAATTTCAAATAATATCACGTCAAATCTTTCAACGTAAAACGAAGAAAACATTATCTAAAAAGATTAAGGGTGAGGAATGAAAACCTTTTCCGACTAGGAATTAGAGCAAAAAGAGAATGAACCTTAAGCTGAGTTTCTCTCTCCTCTTTCTCTCAGCGAAGCAAAGGGACCCTAGTGACCGCCCCAAAACCCCTCTTAGTTCCTTCATTTTTCACAAGACTCTGAGATTCTCGCTTGATCCATGGCCGACGAGACAAGAAGAGGGGCTCATCTCAATCTTAGGCTTTAAAGTAGAGTCCAAACTAGAAGATTTATAGTATATGGTCTTTCTTTATTGTTTTTAGGATTAAGTACATAAAAAAACTTCAAGTACTTTAAAAGTTTGAAAAAAAACTAAAACTTTCGAAAGTATAAAAAAGAGCTTGGCGGTTAACCGCTGACCCCCCGCACTGGGTGCAACGAGTAAACCGCATGCCTCACACAGTTAACTGTATAATGCGGGGGGTTATGCAGTTAACTGCCTTATTTGAGACGGTTAACCGCGTTTAGAACAACGCGGGGGTGCAGTCCCTCACACGGTCCCCGTGTAATGCGGTTACCCGTCTGATTTGAGGCGGTCGACCACTTATCACGTGAAGTTTTGAAATATTCAGGTCACGGAGTATATTGTGGCAAATATTTTCAGAACGGTCGAACGTTGTATGAATACAGTCGACCTTGTTAGCACCTATATAAGCACACCCGCTCCTCCTCTTGTTTCTCACCTCCACCACTCCCCTCTCCAACTCTCCTATTACCTTAAGTGATTTGTTTCGGGATTTCTTTCGAGAGTATACTCTGAATAGTTGGTGTACTTAAATAAAAGGTCTTATCCATAAATA
The DNA here is from genome assembly GCA_022432975.1 of Begonia masoniana. NCBI lineage: Eukaryota > Viridiplantae > Streptophyta > Magnoliopsida > Cucurbitales > Begoniaceae > Begonia > Begonia masoniana. The sequence goes on from CM039506.1 coordinate 46,574,702, forward strand.
TTGATGTGCAATTCATTAAATATTATTTTACTACTATTTACTATTACAGTTATTTCTGAATTATTTATTAATATTTTTAAATTCTTTTAAAGATATTTTTTTATATTAATTATTGGTTCGTGTATTTCACGCTTAATTATTTTGTTACTATTTAGTAATTTATTATTTCTGCATTATTATTTATTCTTCATTTTCCTTTGAAGACAATGGATCCAAGAAGATTTATCAATTTAAATGAGCCAACAAATTTTGATGTCAATATGGATTGGTATTCTCATACCAATAATGAAGAAATAGAGGCTTATTCGACATCTGTAACTCTAGACGAGAAGCTTTAAACCCCGGTCGGATCAGACGTTGATGAGGTGAAAAACTTATCAGTATGTGAAGAAAATCCAATGTATTTTTGTTTGGGGAAAACATATAGTTATATAAAAAAAATTAAAGAGAAAATAAAACAATATTCTTTGAAAGAGGGTTTCGACATTACATTTGTCAAGAGTGACAAGAAGCGACTTACGGCTACATGCGCAGACGGATGTCCATGGCGACTGCATGCTTCGAAAAAGCAAGGTGAAGAGACCTATCAAATAAAATCTTTTGTCAATTCTCACAACTGTGCAAGGGTAGTTGAGAATCGAAATGCTAGAGTAAAAAATCTTACAATTCATTATCTTGACAGATTTAAAAGTCAACCTATGTGGGTGATCCCTTCCATCATCGAGACAGTCATGAAGAATTTCACTGTCAACATTACGCATGGTATTACCAAAAGAGCAAGAAGCATATCTCGAACACTCAACGAAGACAATAGCGATGAAGAGTACAAGCTAGTTTGGTCGTATGCATCAGAAATATATAAATAAAATCCGGACAGCACATTAGCAGTACATACTTGTGATACAGGAAGTACTTTAATGATATGTCAAAGAGTATATATGTGCATGGCTGCTTGCAAGGTAGGTTTGTTGCAGCACGGACGCCCTGTCATCTGTTTAGATGGTTGTCATCTAAAGGGCTCGTGTCCCGACCAATTACTTACGGCCGTCAGTATTGATAGCGACGATGAAATATATCATGTTGTTGTTGTCAACGTTGAAAAAGAAATTGAGTACAGATGACGTGATTTTTGGGTATTTTGAAGCAAGACCTGCATACACATACGCTAAATCTCGTCCAATGGAGTACAAGAAGTAGTTTATAATAGAGGGTAGTTTTTGAGTCTGAAAAACCATGGGGAACTGCGTGGAATGATATTCGAGGAAAGCAGCAGAGAAAAAAAAGAAAAAAGAGGAAGAAAAGCTCAGCTCAAGAAGAAGGAGCTTCAGATTGCAAGAAGTTTTGAATGAACGAAAAGGGCCGATAATGGTGAAGATTGTGACGACAAAGGAGGAACTCCAATGGCTGACAGCTTAAGAGCGTAGAAGATATTGTACGTTATTTTCGTAATAGAGCAATTACAGAATCTTGAATCAATGGATTTTCACATGTTGATAACCAGGAGAGATGATAAAACATAAACATCTCTATTTTCTTATTTCTTAATGAAAGAAATAATGAATTACCTGAAAGAATGTTTGCTTACTTTTCTCTTAGTTTCTTAACAGAGAAAAACAACATATAAAGAAACGTAATATCTTGATTTCCACAATTTTACTTAGTAGAGAAAGAAGACTTACTTTGCTCCATAAAGGGAAATACAAAAATACTTTTTCTCTCCCCTAACCCCTTTTCTCGTCAGTGAAGTTTTGATGGAGAAACTTCGTATTCTTTCGTTGCCCAGAGAGAGAGAGGACCTACCTCTCTTTATTTTAATTGTATATGCATTAAGATTAACATCCATCAGGTTAATCAATAAACAATTACATTGACCAATGCAATTCTAACACACAAGGCCACATCACGTGGCTTTCACTATGTGACGTTTGGGTTTCCATTTTTTGGATCATTCACATGGAAACAGCCAAAATCCAACATTTCTCCCACTTGGCTTGTGTGATAGTTAATGATCATATGTGCATAATATAGATCAAATTCTTCATTACATTGGTCAAACATAATATCACTATCAAGTATACAACTAATATGGATCATAGCGGTCATATGTCAAAAATAACGACACAGTTCCTTCCATGTATCACACTATCAATTATATACTGAATATGATATATAAGCAGGTATATCATAATGGTCCACATTAGTGTCTTTCGTAAAGACTAATCCTGTTCAAATCATAACTTCATAATTTCATTTCTGAATGCATTCAATATAATCAAACAGGATTCATAAGTGTATATCAGAAACTATCAATACATGAGCTCAAGAGTGTCAAGTACATGAAGAACACAAACATAAATATAAAGTTAACCTTCGGAAATGCCCATTCATTCGACATGTTCAGTAAATGTCTTAGGTGGCAATCCTTTTGTTAACGGATCCGCAATCATAAGGTTGGTGCTTATATGTTCAATTGACACCCTCTGTTTCTGAACTTCTTCTTTAACGGCCAAGTATTTCAACTCTATATGTTTAGCACCTTTGGAATACTTGTCGTTTTAAGAAAAGAAGACTGCTGCGGAGTTATCACAATAAATTTTCAGCAGCTGGGCGATACTGTCAACAATTCCAAGTCCTGAAATAAAGTTTCGCAGCCATAAACCCTGAATTGTGGCCTCAAAGCATGCCATGAACTCAGCTTCCATAGTGGACGTAGCAGTGACAGACTGCTTCGCACTCTTCCATGAGATTGCACCATTGGCTAAAAGGAACAAATAGCCAAACGTGGATTTTCTGGTATCCACACATCCAGCATAATCTGAATCTGAATATCCAATTACTTCAAGATGATCAGATCGTCTATAAGTGAGCATGTGTTCTTTCGTTCCTTGTAAATACCTCAGTACTTTCTTTGCAGCTTTCCAATGCTCTATGCCAGGATTACTTTGATACCGTCCCAGCATACCGACAGCAAAATTAATGTCGGGTCTGGTACAAGTATGTGCATACATCAAGCTGCCCACAATAGATGCATAAGGAATGTCTTTCATTTGTGTACGTTCCAATTCATTTTTAGGACATTGATTGAGATTAAATTTATCTCCTTTCTGAATTGGAACAACACTTGCCGAACACTTGTCCATTCTGAATCTCTCTAGAACTTTATTAATATAGGCTTTTTGAGACAATCCCAACAATCCTTGTGATCTATTCCGGAATATTTCGATTTCAATCACAAAGGATGCCTCTCCCATATTTTTCATTTCAAATTTCATATTGAGATATTTCTTGGTTTCATACATTAGGCCAAGATCATTAGTAGCTAGCAAGATATCATCAACATACAGAATCAGAAATATAAACTTACTCCCACCAACCTTCAGATATATACATCGATCAACGATGTTTTCCTTAAATCCAAATGAGGTGATGGTATCATTAAACTTGAGATATCATTGTCGGGAAGCTTGTTTAAGTCCGTATATTGACTTCTTTAGTTTACACACCATGTGTTCTTGTCCTTTAATGACAAAACCTTCAGGTTGGTCCATATAAACTTCCTCATCTAAATTTCCATTCAAAAAGGCAGTTTTCACATCCATTTTATGGAGCTCTAAATCATAATGAGCTACCATTGTCATAATTATTCTGAAAGAATCCTTTTTCGAAACAGGAGAAAAGGTTTCCTTGTAATCAATACCATCTTTCTGAGTAAAACCTTTGGCAACAAGTCTGGCTTTATTTCGTTCGATATTGCCATTAGAGTCGCGTTTGGTCTTAAAGACCCATTTACACCCAACTCTTTTACAACCTTCAGGCAATTCGACGAGTTCCCAAACTTCATTCTGTTCCATTGATTTTAACTCATCTTTCATGACATCTAACCATTTATCAGAATTTTCACTTTCTATGGCCTGTGAAAACGAAACTGGATCATCATCAAGTCCTATATCACATTCGGACTCTTGAAGATAAACCACATAATCATTAGAAATAGCAGATCTTCTTTCTCTTACAGACCGTCTTAATGGTATTTCTAGTGGTTCATCTCTTATAGGTTCATTCGTGACAACCTCATTATGTGGAGTTTGATCATTAATTTGTTGTTCGTGTAAGTCATTAATACGATCAACAACTGGTGGAACAACAACTTGAGGGGAAGTTATGGGTATTAGAACTTGCACCCTAACTTCTTATATTTCCACTTTACGTGGTTCCAAACTCCCACTGGTCTCACCACTTTCAATGAACCTAGCATTTCCAGTTTCAATTATTCTCGTACTATGGCTAGGACAGTAAAATCTATACCCTTTAGATTTTTCTGGATAACTAATGAAGTAACCACTGGTTGTTCTTGAATCAAGTTTTCTTTCATGTGGATTATAAATCCGTACTTCTGCTAGGCAACCCCAAACATGCAGGTGCCTTAAACTGGGTTTTCTTCCTGTCCATAGTTCAAATGGAGTATTGGATACTGCTTTACTAGGAACCCTGTTTAATAAATATACAGCAGTCTTTAAAGCATGCATCCACAATGACAAGGGTAAAGAAGAATTACTTAACATGCTCCTAACCATATCCATTAAAGTACGATTTCGTCTTTCTGCAACACCATTTTGTTCTGGTGTTCCTGGCATTGTGTATTGCGCACAAATACCATGACTTTCAAAGAATTTAGCAAATGGACCTGGATGTTGTCTATTTTCATCATAACTGCCATAATATTCACCACCTCTATCAGATCTAATAATTTTCACTTTTCTATCTAATTGTCTTTCAACCTTAGTAATAAACACTTCGAGAGCATTTATTGACTGAGATTTTTCATTCAGTAGATAGATATAACCATAACGTGAAAAATCATCAATAAATGTGATAAAATACCTTTCTCCACCAAAAGATGGAACATCAAACGGTCCACATATATCGGTGTGTATAATTTCAAGGAGCTGTTTGCTTCTTGTGGCTACTTTCTTACTTGTGTTTCTTGTTTGCTTTCCTTTAATACAATCAACACAAATATTTAGATCAGTAAAATCCAAATTTAAAAGGATTGCTTGCTTTATCAATCTTTCCATTCTTTCTTTGGATATATGACCTAATCGTTTATGCCACAAATAAGCAGAACATTCATTCATTAAACTACGTTTCGTTCCGATATTACGATGCTCAATTAATAGGGTTTCAGCAAAACAATAATCAAGTTTTAACTTATACAAACCATTATACAGAACACCAGAACCAATAAGAACATTATCTTTATACAAACTGAAATATTCATTCCCAAACATACAGGAATATCCAGCTGTATCAAGTTTCGATAATGAAACTAGATTTCGAGAAACAGATGGAACATAAACAGTTTGAAAAAGATCTAATTGATGTCCAGTGTCTAACATTAAACGGTAAGTTCCAATGGCTTTAACTGGAACTTTCACCCGATTGCCCATGTAGATATATCTTTCATTTGGGCTTATGGTTTGGGTCGTAAGGAATCCCTGCATTGTATTAGAAACGTGAGTAGTACAACCAGAATCAATCCACCAAGTATTAGAAGGAACTTCAGTTAAATTTGATTCGAAATATACTAAAGCACTAGGCTTACCTTTCTTTTCGAACCATGCCTTACGTTTCAGGCAATCTTTCTGATAGTGTCCTTGCTTTCCACAGAAATGACACTTATCCTTTCGTTGTTCCTTCTTGTGGATTTGGAAAGAGGACTGAGCTACCGATGATAGTCCTTTCTTACCCTTTCCACTTTTTTTTCCCAGTTTCTTTTCAGCTCCTTCATAATTCATGAGATTGACTGCTTGAGTTCCTGGTTTCTTAAGCCTTGCTTCTTCCTGAATGAACATACTTTGCAATTCATGTACATTCCATTTAGTCCTCATAGTGTTATAGCTCATATGAAATGGGTCATATTGAGGAGATAAGGAGTTCAGGATAAACGTCACTAGGAAGTTTTCATTCACTTCCATTCCCATGGACTTTAATCTTGCTGTCATGTTTGTCATTTCAACGACATGTTCATGCATGGTACGTGATCCATCAAACTTCATGGTGGTCAAAGTACCCATTAGTGTTCCAGCAAGTGATTTATCAGCCGATTCTGACTGAGAACATTCTTCCACAAATTTCATAAATTCCTTTGCACTTTCAGTTTTAGGAAATATGGACTTGATGTTGTTGGCTACAGTCATCCGCATAAACATTAAGCTTAATCTGTTTGATCTTTCCCAGGCATTATAGGAAGATCTCTGATCAGCACTACTAGAAGCAGTAACAGCAGCTGGTTTCTCACTTAAGAGTGTCAAATCAAGATCCAGAATACCGAGGTGAAACTGAACTTGTTCGCACTATTCAGAGAAATTTAGACCATAAAATTTTACAACAGATGCGGCTTGCGAATGAAGAGCAACGGGAATAGATGTTGCAAAAGATAAAACACGCTCATACATTAATGCTTTGAGTCATAAGGCAATCAAACAATCATTAATATATATTGCAGTTCTCCTTTGGGTGACACAACAATACATAATCATAAACATAATTGATGCTCAATTTAATTTCATATAATTGGTAATTAACATACTCGAAATAGACATGTTTGTTATCTTTGGATATACTAAACACATCTACTCTAGACATATCAATTCACCACAATTATATTCACAATTATAAAATCATCAATCCACCTTTGGGCGATTCAACATATTTTATAATAATGAAAATCAATATACTCATGTCAAAATCATCATTTTCATCATGTCATTTCATTAGCGAGCATCACATAAAACATGAGTAATTGAATTTATTTAATTATGATATCTAAGAAAAAAACGTTCTGATTCGGCCACTTTGGTGACTAACAAATCATCATAAGTTAGATATCAAATTAAATAATAATAACATTCACATAAACAATTAACAATGACAAAACATAATTGTCATATTTATAATTAAATAAAATAATCTAAACATCAAGAATTATTTCATTCTATTAAACGTAAACAATAATAATAATTTTTTTTTAATGAATAGTAATCTGCTGGTGAACAGTAATCGGCCGTGAACAGTAATTGGCCGGCGTGAACAGTAAAATCGGTGAACAGTACTTTCAATAAACAATAATTCGAAATTTCTTAATCTCACCGATTATTCATCTTTATTTTAACAGAAATCAATCATTAAGCAGCGAATAAACATACGATTCATAATTGAAAAATCAACTGTTCTACAACGATGCTCTGATACCACATATACGTTATTTTCGTAATAGAGCAATTACAGAATCTTGAATCAATGGATTTTCACATGTTGATAACCAGGAGAGATGATAAAACATAAACATCTCTATTGTCTTATTTCTTAATGATAGAAATAACGAATTACCTGAAAGAATATGTTTGCTTACTTTTCTCTTAGTTTCTTAACAGAGAAAAACAACATATAAAGAAACGTAATATCTTGATTTTCACAATTTTACTTAGCAGGGAAAGAAGACTTACTTTGCTCCATAAAGGGAAATACAAGAATACTTTTTCTCCCCTAACCCCTTTTCTCGTCAGTGAAGTTTTGATGGAGAAACTTCGTATTGTTTCGTTGGGCAGAGAGAGAGAGGACCTACCTCTCTTTATTTTAATTGTATATGCATTAAGATTAACATCCATCAGGTTAATCAATAAACAATTACATTCCCCAATGCAATTCTAACACACAAGGCCACATCACGTGGCTTTCACTATTTGACGTTTGGGTTTCCATTTTTTGGATCATTCACGTGGAAACAGCCAAAATCTAACAGATATACTGGAAGAGATTGAGAAAGCTAGATCAGTATGGTTTTTAGCTCTTCTTTTTTTGGGTTTTTATTATTCTTCTTCTTCTCTAGAGAGCCTGTAATCTTACTTCATCAATGGAGGGCTCTTGATTAGAAAGAGATGTATAAATAGTTCTGTTTTCAACTGTTCTTCCCCTTCCTGCAAACAGTATTCTAAAATTGACGAAACAGCATAAATCAATCTGGCCGAACCAAAAAATCAGCAGAGGGTAAGTGTTGATAAGTTATGATAAATTATTTACAGGCCGAAATGATTGTTGATAATATAACTGAATTGACAGAAAAGAAAATGCCAGCAAATCATAAGCAAAGTGCAGAAAAATAAGAACAGAGAACAGAGAAAAACGAGGAAGACATTATGGCTCACTGTTTTGCTTCATTTTCTGCAGCAGAGGTTCTAAGATGGCCGATCTAGGATTTTTCATGGGAGGCCCTTTTTCTCTGCGTTCAAGCTCTTCTAACCTGAAGGTAATCAAACGATCCCAATTTCCTCCCTCGAAAAGAACTCCAGCTCTTCCATCTGTGATCCTCTGAACAATTCCACAGTACATGTAGTAAGGGTTATTCGAGTTCTTAACAATGGCGATCATTCCCGGCATTAGAAGTGGCAACTGGGGTGGCTCTGGCTTTTCTATGGTCGAAAAGTCGACAACTTTTTCTGTCTCTGAAATTGATTTTTTGGGTTTTGGAGGAGGTGGGTTTTGTTGAATGAACTTCTTCAATCCCTTTTCTCCACCTGGAAATCCCCCGGTCATACCCATCATCTCCTTTTCGAATTCATTTTCGTCAATTGTCTCGGCCAGTGAGAGCTCCGAGCTACCGGATTTCTTTTCCGCTGTTTCTGAAACTGGAGACTCAGTTCGTTCGAGACTTCTCTTGAGCTCTAACTGCAGACCTTGTTCTCCTTTGCAGAGCCCTCTGCCTCCTAATATCTCAAATGGATCGAATTTCGCACATGTCTTAGACTGTCTCCGAACAGTGACTGTTTGGCGAGGACGAAAACAGGGCTGGGTTTTCCCGAGAAAATTGGAGCGAGGAAGACGAGCTTGAGAAGCTGAAAAGGTGACAGCGGAAGCCATGGATTCGGAAAATTCAAGCTTTTCTTTCAGCTATTCCTCAAATCCTTGCCCCGTAAATGGTACTGGTTATTTTGCTCAGCTCCGTCTTCTTACCCAAATGCAATTTTTCTCATTTGCCATCATTTCACACCTAACGTGTGGTTCATATTTCAGGAGTGGAGGTGTATAACCATACGTCATTTTATACTTTTCTGTACCTTTTATTTGGACAATAATTCCCCTGTAAATGGGGGTGTAGCTCATATGGTAGAGCGCTCGCTTCGCATGCGAGAGGCACGGGGTTCGATTCCCCGCACCTCCATTGTTTTTTTGTCATTTTATTTGAACGCCGCAGAGAGAGTGTACCAGAAGTACAGTGAGCTCATTATTCAATGACTTTGAGCTTAGGTCGCCTCTGTGAACAGTTTCACCTCTCGTCTCCACTGCTATGTGCGAACTCCTTAGTTTTTCCGAGCTTCTCGAGGTCTCTCAAGCATAATGTTTCTTTGAACGAGGGCGAAATGTGGTTTCGGCTGATAATCAGGTTTCGTAGCTTTTTAGATGACGACTTTCTTGTCAAAATCTCGGAATCGAAAGATTCTAATGATGCGTTGTTGATGATCGTCGATAAATCTCAGAGAAACCGAGGCGTTGTAAGTGTTTCGGATTGTTGTTTGATTATATCTGCCGCGCTTGAGCGCAACAACCCCCGAGCTTGCATTGCCCGTTTTACACAAAATGCGCTTTCGATCAATGTACTTTCTCTTATATCGAATTGTTTGTTTCTACGTAGTCAAAGACCTTAGAAATTTGTTCCTTTTTTTTTTATTGCTATTGTTGGCTTAAATTTTTGACATGTTTGACAGTTTCAATGTCCAGGCGGCCAGATATTGACTTAGCTTTGACATTTTATTTTATTTACCTTTTCTATTATTAGATATCATAATTTCAGATGCCTTTTTCTCATCCTCCTATGAAGTTAAAAAGATCCTTTATCCATGGACGTTAAGCACATCTGAAGATTGTTTCTTAATTTCATTCCTACATATTTCCACTGTTAATAGCTAGTGTCAATCAAAATGGTCCTTATCTTGAAAGATGGGTGTGGTCGAGGCTGGACGCCCATGTCTAAACATTATTGATTCAGGGTCTTGCGGCATTCTTGCTGGTTTCTGATGCCACAAGGATGATTCATAACATTTTCTGGGTGGGTGAGGATGTGTGAAGCCAATCTTTCTTCATTAAAAACAACGCAGGCACATACATCTTTGGTCTATGCAGTTTGATAGAATTGTAGATCCTAGATCACGGAATCATGTGAAATCCAGTGATATTTCTAAGAATCCATCATTCATGCGTAGGTTCCTTTTGGAAGGTTGTGCGATGTTCAAGTTGTATGGTGGCTGTTGATGTTGCACAACAACAAAATGGTGCTCAGGTATTATGCTTCATCATTGAACCTCTTATTATGGGATTTACCAATCTTGTTGAATGTTATCACCTGGATGATGAGGTTTATGGTTTTTAAATTCATACAATCTGTATGATAAGGGGTGATCATTTTGAATGTCCTTCGTATTCATATTTGTTGATTTTATTATGCCTACGGTGCATGTTGTATCATGTGCTCGTTGTCACTGGGGGGCAGGGTCCCGATTCGGTACCGGTTCCTCCCAACAAAGTTTTGGATTTTTTTTTCTGCGACGGGCAGCCAAGTGCACCGCCGAGTGCACCGCAGACAAACTCATAATGATCATCTAAGAATTAATTTTCTTTTTGTGGGTATCCTTCTCTTTCTAACATTTGCATGACCACTTGCTAAAATACCAAATCTGCCATTAAAAGTTGTTATTCAATGCTTTGTACGGCACTTATTTTTCATATGATGTTGATATTGGATTATTGACTTTTTTCTAAGGATTTGCTCCTGCCGAACGCAGCATGGATATTCCAGCAAGGCGGCTCAGATTTTTGAAACTAATAAAACAGAGTGTTCCTGCCACTGTTCATTCCATAGTGGTATATTATCCTAACATTTTATGTTATTTACACTGTTTCTTTTCCTCGTTCTAACAAATCAACCAGTGAGTCTGTGACTTCTTGGTTCAATATATCAGGTTAAAATTCAATGAATGAGAGAAACTATAACTGCAGCTTCACTAGTTTATATTGCATTTATGCTTATTTTCACTCTCTGGTAATATTACTTTTTAGGTGCAAACATCTCCTGGAGCTGCACGTACACGGGTTTGCAACTGAAACAGTAGATCTCCCAGCACAACAGGGAGAAAAGGTGACAATTGCTTCGGCATCTCCAGCTAAGATACATATTACATATGAGCTGATGTGTTTTAGTTTCCTTCTGTCATGTGCTTAAGTTATTTATATCAAATCCTAGTTTCCAGAAATTTGTTGCTTCAATGGTATCAGCGTCCTTCAAAAAGGGTTGATGCCGTTGCTATCAAGCAGCAACTATTATCTCACTATGATATGAAAACCTCGCATCCTGGACCTAAAAATAGCTGCAGAAAAGGAAGTATGTTCGATGAGTATGTACAGTCCAACTCAGTGAAATTCATGTCCCTATGACGTAAACAATGAACTTGATGAGAGAATATTTCTCAAGTTTACTTTTCAATATCAATGAAAGCTGCATATTATGAGCTTGTCAAACAAATTACTAAAGATAGACTGTTTATGCTCCAATAAACTCCGAGTCCCTATAAGAAAAATATGTAATCTCAATCAGTGTTAAGCGATGTGGTGTTAGGAATATATTAGTAAAGAGTAGATTAGGAAATATTATTAAGGTTGTTATGAGTTTGTTATTTTGTGGGATATAAATGTTGGGGGAAGGGGACTATTGCGGGGAGGAAAAGATTGAAGGAAAAGTGGGAGAGTGCAGGGGCTCTATAATTCCTCTGTAAGGGAGAGAGTGGAGGCTCTATAATTCCTCCACATTTAGGTGGTGTGTGGTTCGGTTATTATCTGGAAAGTGCAATACAATTTCGTTGTTTGTGTGTGATTGTTCTGGTTAATTTGGAGAGTACAGGGACCATAACACAATGTTGATTGGAAAAAAAAAACAGCTGATTAGAAGATCTTCTATAGATAGAAAAGTAGTCATACTTTATGCTACGTCTATGTGTGAAAGATCTTCTCTCTAATCCAAACCAGAAACATCAGGCTAATCCTGCGATCCCAATCAATGGTTCTCTTGCAGCATTTTTCAACGCTGTTAATAATGTCAAATTTTCAAACGAATAGAAATCATGGGCCTGAAACAGAAACTATTTCAGCTGTTATTTTTTTGTAGAAGTTAGGATTTTTTTTGTTACCAAATAAAGAGTAGGTTAAGTGAGATAGTCGTCATCTCTGACACTCACATGTGGACTTTAATCTTGTGGAAAATGGAGAATCTTATTGAAATCAGCGTGCAGTATCCTTGGAATTCCAGCATTTCATGTTAAATTAGGAATGTAACCAAAGAAATTTTTATTCATTTCATCCAAGCTGGTTGAAATTGGCTCGAATTGGTCTATTGTTGATATTAAAAGTCACGTTGTAGAGAAGCGTTTTAGGCGTGTTCCTCTTCTGTTGTGTGGAACTGACCCATTTTTTGATGGACCATTTTTTTTACGCGTTCAGAGTTGGAGGCTTCAAGCAGAAGCAACTGACGAGGCACAAAGACTTCTTACTTTTCAACCCGTGTCAGAAGAGCAGTTTTAAACATGTTAATGGCTATTTATTTCATTTTCCAGCACTTTGATTTTTATAGCTGTCTGGACAATAATTGCAATTAATTAATTATTTGTGTTGAAAATAGAATGACAACAGGAAAAAAAAAAACACACAGAAAACAAGAATATCAAAATTTAATGGAAAACTCTTTCGAGGGTAGAGAATAAATCCACTAAAAACAAATCAAGATGTAATGTACCACTGAGTTTTGCTGACTTAAGTATTAATATAGAGAGAAAACATAAAAATTCTGACATTAAATATGTGTCTGACTCAGCTCAACTAGAATTTGTTTCATATCGAACTCTGATAATTTATAATTATGGCCATCAGGAGGTCACTGATTGGATGTAATTTGTTTCCTATCTAACTCTGATATCATGTAATTTAAGAATAGGCAACATTAGTAAAAAAAATAAAAATAAAAAATGTGTTTGAAAGGTTTGGTTAGATAACATTCTCCATCACTTAATTGGTCAAAGTTTTTGAGGTGGACTGTGGAAGTTATGGCCATCAGGAGGCCACTGATTGGATGTTGGAACCGTGCCGCCTGGGGAAAGAGTTTAGTTAGATTTTCGCTAATAATATTACCAAAATAATAGGTTTGGATAAGAAGCCCAAGTATCCGCCCTGTCAGCCAAATATCACCCATCCCATGGGAAATCTAAGATTAACTCAGCTCTTGGCTCTACGTAGTTGATCAAGTCAAAACCCAAAAATAATTCGCAGGTGACGTGTCATATACTCATCCAAAAGGTGGGGAAAGGAAAGGCCCCTTAGCATCCACGTAAAGTAGGTATCATAGGGAAGGAAAGTTCCAATTTTTCCTTCCCAAACACGTATCTAAAAGTGAATAGTTCGTGATAAGGTCTATCTTCCAACAACTTTGACTATAAAAAGAAAATGGATAAACGCTGAATGGGTCAAAACTATGTGGTTGAAAAATCTAAGTGCAGCTAAGAATGAACGAACACTCCAGATTCCAGAATATACTCTTCGAATATCATACAACATTTTTATTTCCATTTATTCCATCCTATCTCCAGTGTTATAAATTTAGGGCTTAATTATTGTCGTTCTAGGGCGTATATTATGTAGTTTTTAATTTATTTGGGCTATGCTTTTATGAAAACTGAAAGCGTGGGTGTCTCGCCTTTTGCAGTAATAAAATGGTTTACCTATAATAATTGATATTTAATGGTCGGTTTGTTTGTTAAAATGACCAAGGAGAGAAATGTTGGTTGTCGTGGTAAGACCCAAGAGTGGACAGATGAAGATTAGGACTTAATCACGCGTCTGCCACGCACTCGGACGAAGTTGGGAAGGAGCCAAGAAATATAATATTTCCAAATTAGAAGAGATAGATACTACGTCCACTTCCTACTTTTTTTTTTTTTTAATTTTTTCAAAATTATTATTATTATTTGTCACGTAATCTTATGCAAGTTAATAAGAGTAATGTTCAATTTATATTTTAATTTTACTGATAACGTATCGCTCGTTAGTAGGTGTAATAAATATATTGTTTTAATTATTTAATTTTGTTTATCTTAATTATCACATAAATTAGTGAGCGATGTTAAAAATAAACTGTATGATTAGAAAGTAAATCAAGCACTATCAAGCATTACACTTGTTAATTGATATAATAATACTTTATTTTGATTTGTTTATCAATTGATAATTGGCATAAAAGTGTTCAAATTAAAGTGTAAATCTAGAGTTACTCTAAAATTAATGATTGGCTAAAAGATAATTTTAACATTATTGTTTCCAAAACAATTACGATCGTTCTAATTTAAGCGCGTAACATCATTACGTTGTCACAAAACATAGCACATTGGCAAGAGACCTAACACCATTACTATGCAATCACAAAGTTATATAATAATGGTAGGCAGCCAGACTCAAAATGGAAAACGCAACTCACCAAATGTAACGCCCAAAAGTAGAATTGACCAATGACCTCCATTCACAACTATAATAACAACATTAAAATAAAATAAAGAAAAATGGAGGCCGACCAAATCCATCCATCAAACCACAATTCTTTGTTGTACGAGAAAGAAAAAACAAATCACAACAGCTTTTCTGATCTTTCCCTAGAATGATTCGTCATGGGTCGGTCCTGGACAGACAGCACATACTGCCACGTGCCAAGAGAGAATATACTCAACTGGAAGCCTATTTTTGTCATTTCATCTTTGCAAAAATGCTGAGCTGTCCTTTTTGACCACGTGGCACCTTCTAAACTATTGTCAATGCTATTGTACTGTTTATATGACTGTCTTCTCGTCCCCTTCGCCTCCCTTCAAAGAAATAAATAATTAAATTAATTAAATGCTCTATAAATTTGGCTTCCTCGTCGTTTCGTTAGCGCGCTAGCTTTATTTTGCGGGAACCGTTGATTGCTTTTTCATGCCAAGTTCGTGTTCTTCCTCGTTTCCTCTCAATATCTCTTCCTCGATGATGGCGAATAATATTCTGGTCACGGGAGGCGCTGGATACATAGGCAGCCACACGGTGCTTCAGCTCCTACTCGCCGGTTACAGGACTGTCGTCGTCGATAATTTGGATAACTCCTCTGAAATCGCTCTTGCTAGAGTTAAGAAGCTCGCCGGCAAATTTGGCGACAACCTCTCATTTCATCAGGTTTTGAATTTTAAACCAACTTCGCCTCTGTTTTTTTTTTTTCTAATTTCGTTTAATCAGGAGATAATTCATCAATTTCTGTTTGTAAAACTTTTTTATATTGTTTTTCTTGTTTTGTTTCGATTTTGACGCTGAGATGATTGAAATTTCGTTGACTTTGCGAACGTTCGCGGAATAATTATAAAAATAATGCTTTTTACTGGTTTCTACAATCAGTTGTGCGCCATGTGGATTCTACCGTGACAATATAATATTAATTTGGACGCTGTATCTCTCTGTTTGGGTGGCTTAAGGCTTTAGAGTATTTTCTGTTCGTTTTCCTCTCCTTTAGAGATTTCTCATTTGAATTTCTGTTTTCAGGCCTTTGATTTCCTCCGCTTTTGGTAAATAATTGAGATTTTTTTAGTCTAATTGCTAAGCTTGCTCAAACATGACAAACTGGTATTGGGTTTTCTGTTTCTTCTTCTTCTTATTCTTCTTCTTCTTTTTTTTTTTTTTTTTTTTATACAATTCAGCTCTGTTCTGCTGTCCCCATTTCTGGATATTAACTCGAACAGTCGTGTTTTTCTTCAAAAAAATTGATCAAATTTTCGTATAATGTTGCGTAGCCATGCACATCAAGTTATTTCATTCTTACGATTTCAATGCAATCAGATTTTGTGTGTGTTTGTATTTCTCATCTTTGAAATCCTGATTATACTGCAGGTTGATCTTCGTGACAAGCCAGCACTTGAAAACATTTTTGCTTCATATTCGTAAGGACTATATATCTCACTTTTTTTTTTGTTTGCTGAACTTAAAGATTGCACTGCACATTACAAGTTAATTCCTGACAAAACCTGTCGCATCAATTATGCTGACTTGTCGAACTCTGTTGGCATTATCTTACTGGGCATGATATCAGTGACACAAATTATGAAGCTCTTTTCATCAATCCAACTGTTAATCTTTGTTTGACGCTGCTGACAGCATGAGATAATTAATAATCCTACGCATCAGTTTCAAAAGCTTGTCGTTGCTCTTGACATAATTGTTTAGACAGAAGTAAAGATTAGTTTTGTTGTCCATTCTCTGTTTCCACATCTCTCCTTGGTATAAATTTCTTAACTACTCTGTTCGATTTTCAGATTCGATGCTGTCATACACTTTGCCGGATTGAAAGCAGTTGGTGAAAGTGTTCATAAACCGTTGCTCTATTATAACAACAACTTAATTGGCACAATTACTCTACTAGAAGTCATGGCCGATCATGGATGCAAAAAGGTATATCTCTTAAATTTCAAGTCAAAATGTTTGGTCTTGATTATGCTATGGTATCCTGGAAGATTGTATTGGCTACTGTTGTGATTATTCTGTCGTGACATTTGGAATTACCGAGTCTATTCGTGTAAATATTGATCATAGCTACATAGACATAGTTCTAGACGAATCGCAATTTAGTTCTAGGAAACTCAGCTTCATAGTGTTTGGTTAATTTTCCTAAATCTCCGAGGTCAGCTTCAGGGTATGATGATACAGATTTTATAGCATATTTAAGCACCAACAATTCGCAAGAATGCATGAGCCTTATCTAGACGAATGTTGTTTTGCTCTGAGTAGTGGATAACTAATTTCCATATTTTACGCACTGCAGCTTGTGTTCTCATCATCAGCCACTGTCTATGGCTGGCCAAAGAAGGTCCCATGTACAGAAGAATTCCCCTTGTGTGCTGCAAATCCATATGGCCGAACCAAGGTAGGTTTAGCCAGTTTGTCTCTTTAAAACATTAAATTTATCAAAATGTTGAGTTTTGGAAATAGCTCAGATCAAGGTTTCAGTTATGCTTTTTTACAATCTCATCAAAATCTTGGAATGATGTCTGAAGTGATCGTTCTTTCAGCTCATTATAGAAGACATTTGTCGCGATATGTACAATTCAGACCCAGAATGGAAAATAATGTTGTTAAGATACTTCAACCCTGTGGGTGCTCATCCCAGTGGCCATATTGGAGAGGATCCTCGTGGCATCCCAAATAACCTCATGCCCTTTGTGCAGCAAGTTGCCGTTGGCAGGAGGCCAGCCCTGAGAGTCTTTGGAACTGACTATTCCACTAGGGACGGAACTGGGGTATGTTCAATGGACAGCTGTTTCTTTTTCAAATATCCAGTTCATATCAGACGCTATCTGTTTTAGCCCTCAACCAGACCATTTCTGAATACTGTCTTGAAGGATTATTTGGTTTCTTTAAAAACTCTATTAATAGTTTTCACAATCTGAGATCTTATCTCTTTCTTCCAAGTTTTCATATCTAGTTTTTGAGCTAGTGTATACCATATTGGTGTTAGTCTCTATTTACTCGTATTTGTTGGTCTTATTCTCCACATCAGTTGGAGAGGAGATTGCTAGTCTCTTCTCTCCTTTGTCTCCTGTATTCTAATAGGCCTTAATGAATCTCCCCTCTTGTGCAGGTTCGTGATTACATACATGTTGTTGATTTAGCAGATGGACATATTGCTGCATTAACCAAGTTAGATGATCCTGAAATTGGTAAATTCTCTGAAATTCCTACTCGTTTTTTTGGAGACCATATGTATACTATTTTTCTTTCACTGTTGATTTTGACACTCTTTGTGTCACCAGGTTGTGAAGTTTTCAATCTGGGTACGGGTCACGGTACATCTGTTTTGGAGATGGTCAAGGCATTTGAAAAGGCATCAGGAAAGGTGAATTTCTTTGTGGTCATCCATTCTCCGCTTTAAAAACTTACTTTTCTTATAAGGGAAGATTGCTCCAGATGATGCAGTTTATTAACTCACTTGTACTATTCCAGAAAATTCCTCTTATAATGTCCGGGCGACGATCTGGTGATGCCGAAATTGTCTATGCGTCGACTGAGAAGGCAGAGAGGGAGTTGAACTGGAAGTAAGTCTTCAATCCAATTCATTATTAGCCAACAATATATGCTGAAAATGTTATCAATTTTGACCTGAAATTGAAGTTCCTGTATTGAACATTCATACTGATAGAAGCCCTCCAGTTCTTTTTCATTGATATAGTCCACACTCTTACAAGCTTTTGCCAATCAAACAGGGCCAAATATGGGATCGAAGAAATGTGTAGAGATCAATGGAACTGGGCCAGCAAAAACCCTTACGGCTATGGATCTCCTAACTCTCATTGATGTATATAGTCCTTTTTCACCCATGATTGTGGCCTCGTGTGCTTTCTTTTGACACGTCTCACCCTCGTCATGCGGTGTTATAATCTAAATCTTTAGGCGAATACTAATACTTTGTTTATTCTCTGTTTTTAATTTTTAATTCTTACCTCATAACGCGTCAATCAATCAATGTTTGACACGTTTAAAGTGAAGAATTAAAAATTGAAAATAGAAGGTAAATGTAATACCCTTTATTTAATTTAGTTTTTTTTTTTTTGGGTCACAGCTCTTATGTAACAAACTATAAATACAAAATAATTATTCTTATTATTACTTCAATTAAATTATCCCTTATCGACATTTGCACTCTTTTTGCTTCAACTTGCAATACTTACTCTGTTCTTCGTCATTGTTGCTACTTGATGTTTGTCTTGCAACGCTTCCAAACTCGGTTAGAGGTCAGCGTTGGATGGACGAGACTCAAATTATAAAAATAATATATAAAATATGAAGAATGGATGCATTGTTGTGTCTAAATAAATAATTAACGAATAAATTTAATTATTTTACTACCTCTTCAAGCCTATTCTTTTTTCTGGTAATATCAGACCTTCAATTAAGCTTTAATCAATAAAAATAAATAAATTTAACCTCAAACATTGGAGTCTTTACATTCCAAATTTTAGGTCGAATCGGTTCAGTTCGGTTCGGTTCTGGTTGAGAAGCTTACTTTGATTTGAATTTTGACATGCTGAATTTCTCACCTTTTCTCCCAGTTTTTACGTATTAGAGTTTTGCACTTAAATTTTTGGGTTTATTTTAATATAAACCCTAAACTATTGATTTTTTTTTAAAAAACCCAAAAATTTTTTGTTCATCAAGAAAAACTTTAACATTTGATAAATAGTGTAACGATCCATTTTCCCAGTAAGATATTGTCCGCTCTGGGGATTGGGCCGTAGCCCAATATCCTCCCCTCACGGCTTTGTTTGGCGAGGACTTCCTAGTCGGTCACCTAACCTAGTACTACTCTCACCGAAGCACTTTTAACTTCGGAGTTCTTATGGAATCCGTTGTCAGTTGTACTCCAAAACTTGTCTTACTATCTTGGGAGGGTCTCCTTACATATGTTTCATTTCCACATACTTCCCCAAGCGATGTGGGATTGTGACGACCCTCATTTCTACGATCGAACCCCCCAGCCCAAGTCCAATCCGGGATCCGCGGAGTTTTAACCCAGCAAGTCACCCTCCGGCCCAAGTCCTACTCGGGATTCGCAGAGGAGCACTGGATGGTTCCTCCTCATACGTGTCCATTCGGGTCATCACAATCACCATCCCCCCCTCGGGGGCCCAACGTCCTCGTTAGCCACATTTTCGGTTGGGTACAGGCTCTGATACCATTTGTAACGATCTCTTTTCCCAGCAAGATATTGTCCGCTCTGCGGATTGGGCCGTAGGGTTCGGTCGTAGAAAGGGGGGTCGTCACAATCCCACATCGTTTGGGGAAGTATGTGGAAATGAAACATATGTAAGGAAACCCTCCCAAGATAGTAAGACGCGTTTTGGAGTACAATTGACAACAGATCCCATAAGAACTCCGAAGTTAAAAGTGCTTCAGCGAGAGTAGTACCAAGTTGAGTGACCGACTGAGAAGTCATCGCCAAACAAAGCCATGAAGGGAGGATCTTACTGGGAAAATTGGTCGTTACAAATAGGCAATTTGAATCTGCGAGGGGGGTGAGGGAGCCGTCCTCTCGGGAGGGGACGACTGGTTCAGTTGGACCAGCCGTCCTGTCCTAAATTTCAATATATTTTTTTTCTTTTTTTGAGGAGAGGACGGCTGGTCCTTGGACAGGCCGTCCTCTTTTGGGTAAAACCCGTGACTTTTGTCACGAGTTCTTCACCCTGGAGGATGGCCGGTCCAACTAGATCGGCCGTCCTCCTCCTCCCTATATATAGAGCTCGACTTTCGGATTTTAAACTCACACCAAATTTCAATCCTTTCTCTTTTTTCTTATTCCAGTGATATTTCTCCGTGTTTTCCTACAATGTGGTACGAAGACTTTTTTTTTTTTTTTAATTTTATCATTTACTTTAGGGATTTAAAAAAGACTCATATACAAGGTGTTAAATCGAGATTAAATTTTTTATGACATATATTTTTTTTATTGTATTTTTATTTTAAAGTTTCTATCAAACTTCTAAAAATATAAATAGTTTATTTTTTAATTATTTATTTAAATATTTCTAAAATTTTTCTCTTAATTACCGACGACTATTTTCCGCTAATATATAACCATTTTGCAGAAAAAAAAACACTTTTAAGAGATTTTATTTTCTTAGTATATCTTATCGTCATTTCTTTTAATATATTTTATTTTCTATAATATTATTTTATAGATTTCTTGAACAATGTCGTATCGAAAGATCCATCAATGTGATTGAGTACTCTACTCTTTTTATAATCTAACGAAACATATATTTTATGAAAAGAGTGGACTACTCAATCACATTGATGGATCTTCCGATATGACATCGTTCAAGGAATCTATAAAACAATATTAAGAAAATAAAATATATTAAAAGAAATGACGATAAGATATACTAAGAAAATAAAATATCTTAATTTTTTTTTTTAATTTTAGTTGTACGTGAACTTGATATGATCTTGTCATGAAATTTTTGAATAAAGATTGTTAGAGAAAGTTTGAGCAGAATTTGCGAAAATGTTCGATTAACTTTTGCATGAATGTAAACTTTAGGGGTTGGAAGTCGTTGGGTATGAAAGAGATGTTTGAGAACATCGGGCTACGCGGGATCAATGCATTGACAGGCGATACATGCGAGAGAGTAGTTCGCTTGTTCTACGCGAACTTGAGATCATCCGGTATAGATGGAGTTTTGATTGGTTTGAGGACGTACATCTTTGGTAGGGAGTTTATGATACGGCCAAAGCAAGTAAATGAAGTGTTGGGGTTTGACATAGAAGAGGCGGAAAGATATTACCATGCTTCCCGAGACTGTCATTTTTTTACATTGCCTAAGGGAGTAGAGTTTCTACGGGAAATTCACCGCAATTCTAACATTGAGGCGTTTATGAAGCCACGGTCGAATGACTTGAATGTTAGAGATCGGGTTCTCTACAACATGCTAGCCCACACCCTTTTGCCACGAGAGGGATATCGAAATCACGTGAGCTGCATAAACCTCTATGTCATGAAGAAGTTGTGCAACGGGAAGCCTTTTGACCGTGACTTCTTGATTTTAAGTCACATGCGTGAGGTTGGGCGAGCACCCAGGACGAATCTCCCATACGAGACACTAATTATGAAACTCATCAGACGAGCTGGGATTTGGCTACCGATTGGAGAGCAGATAATACTGCCTAGATCCACCGACGCACCGTGTGGCTGAAAAATTTTACCGTTTGATAAATAAGCAATTTGAACTTGCGATGGGGTGAGGGGACCATTCTCTCGGGAGGGGACGGTTGGTTCAGTTGGACCAGTCGTCCCATCCTAAATTTTAATATTTTTTTTTTCGAAGAGAAGACGACTGATCCTTGGACAGGTCGTCATCTCTTTTAAAGAGGACGGCTAGTCCTTTAAAGAGGACGGTTGGTCCAAGGACCAGCCAATGGACCAGTCGTCCTCTTTTGGGTAAAACTCATGACAAAAATCACGAATTTTGTCTTTTAAAAGGAGGACGGTCGGTCCAACTGGACAAGCTGTATTCCTCCTACTAGAGGACAGAACCGTGACTTTTGTCACGGGTTCAAATTGCATTATTTTTATAATTATTCCACGAACGTTCACAAAGTCAACGAAATTTCAATCATCTCAGCGTAAAAATCGAAACAAAATAAGAAATACAATATAAAAAAGTTTTACAAACAGAACTTGATGAATTATCTCCTGATTAAACGAAATTAGAGAAAAAAAAAACAAAAAAAAAAAAACAGAGCCGAAGTTGGTTTAAAATTCAAAACCTGATGAAATGAGAGGTTGTCGCCAAATTTGCCGGCGAGCTTCTTAACTCTAGCAAGAGCGATTTCAGAGGAGTTATCCAAATTATCGACGACGACAGTCCTGTAACCGGCGAGTAGGAGCTGAAGCACCGTGTGGCTGCCTATGTATCCAGCGCCTCCCGTGACCAGAATATTATTCGCCATCATCGAGGAAGAGATATTGAGAGGAAACGAGGAAGAACACGAACTTGGCATGAAAAAGCGATCAACGGTTCCCGCAAAATAAAGCAAGCGCGCTAACGAAACGACGAGGAAGCCAAATTTATAGAGCATTTAATTAACAATGTTTCTTGTCTCTCAAAAAAAAAATCAAAAATTTCTACCACCGCTGCGTATCGAACCTGTCTGCATCCTCCAGGGTGAAGAACCCGTGACAAAAGTCACGGTTCTGTCCTCTAGTAGGAGGAATACAGCTTGTCCAGTTGGACCGATCATCCTCTAAAAGACAAAATCCATGACTTTTGTCATGGGTTTGACCCAAAAGAGGACGACTGGTCCTTGGACCAGCCGTCCTCTTTAAAGGAGAGGACGGCCTGTCCAAGGATCAGTCGTCTTCTCTTCGAAAAAAAAAAATCTTATAATTTAGGATGGGACGACTGGTCCAACTGAACCAGCCGTCCCCTCCCGAGAGAACAGTCCCCTCACCCCATCGCAGGTTCAAATTGCTTATTTATTAAACGGTAAAATTTTTCTTGATGAACGGTAAATTTTTGGGTTTTAAAAAAAAAAAATCAATAGTTTAGGGTTTATATTAAAATAAACCCTAAAATTTTTTATATTCGATTTTTGTTTCTTTTTGTGTTATACTTTAATTATTAAACCAACGAAGTACAGCTCTTGCCCTCTTAAGAACCGTTGGGGTTGGGTTGGTCACCCTCCACACAACGTCAATATTCTGGGCCACCCTTGAATATGCTTTGTTCAAACTTTTTATAATTATTATTTTTTTAAATCGATATGAATTTGAATCTTCAGGAGACCCTGTCCTTAGATCAACATATTCCAATCCCCAATCTAAAATTTACTCGATAAAAATTAATATTTTTAATTTAAATTCTCTCGCTAGAATTTATTATATCGGAAAATATAGGGCCGAATTCCCCTAATTAAATATTATAATCCTAGATAGATTATTCTTTTATATTCGAGAATTTATTGATATTTTAATTAATTAATAACTTAAAAAATGAAATAATTAGGTTGAAAAGAAAAACCGAGTAGCATGCTTTATTTATAACTGGAAGTGGTAGCGACGACTTGCCTCGTGTCTGACCATTTCCATTTTCAATTTTTTGAACTCTCTCTCTCTCTCTCTCTCTCTCTCTCTCTCTCTCTATCTGGCCGGCCATCGTTATCATAGATCTCCACCTTCCTTCGCCGAAGTGATTTCCCACCGATTCGACGCTTTCAGATCCGGACGATCGGATCTGATTGCATCGTTGCTGACTTCGAACTTCTTATTCAGAAATGGAGAACTTGATCTCTTTGGTGAACAAAATTCAGAGAGCTTGCACTGCCCTAGGTGATCATGGAGAAGCTAGCGCTTTGCCGACACTTTGGGACTCTTTGCCCACGATTGCTGTTGTCGGTGGTCAGGTCAGCTCCAGATCTCTGTCTACCTTTCTTTTGCCTTGTTATACGGAGCTGAGGCTGTTACCTATGAATCGGTTTCGTGACCTTAGCGGATATTCTGTCTGTGTTGAAATATACTTATCTCTGCTTTGTCTGTGAGCTCATTTACCTTAAATAGTTTCATTATTGTACCTGTGCACAAAAAGGTTTTAGAGTTAATGCCAATTTTTAAAAAAATGCGTGCTGAAATTAATTGGATTCCGCCCTTGCTAATAAACGTTATTCATTTTTGCGATATTGGTGTTGTTTCAATTATCATTATCCAGGAAGATGATTGAAATCAGAAGGTGGATCAGCTCTTACTGATTAAGTGACTTCACATTTTCTAATTAATAGAATGTTAGAAGTTCCTTTATTTTTTTTCCACTCTCCCTCGTGTATAATTGTGTTTTAGATAGTTTGAGATTGGTTGATAACAGTTAGTTGCAAATGAATTTTTGCCCACCAATATTTAAGGAAACTACTGTTACTGATGCTCTATACTTCTCACAGAGCTCCGGTAAGTCTTCAGTATTAGAAAGCATTGTTGGCAAGGACTTCTTACCTCGAGGATCTGGTAATCAATGAAATTTTAATTCTCACGAAAGGGGAATAAAGTCCTGAAACTTTCGAAAAGAAAATGAGTGACACATTTTTAAATACTTGCAGGGATTGTTACTCGTCGGCCCCTTGTTTTGCAACTTCATAAACTTGACGAAGGAAGTAGAGAATATGCCGAGTTTCTTCATCTTCAAAGGAAAAGATTCACTGATTTTGGTAAGTTTTTGTTTTAATATTAATGCCAAGTCATATTGTGTGTAACCACAGTAAGCATTATTTATCCTTACTGACGAGTTTCATGAAAAGAATCTTATTGGCACTTAGTTTCTTACATCTAGAAAGATTAATCATAAGATGCATCAAATATGAAGTGGTATTATTCATTTTATTTCGTATTCGTTTGCACTTTGGAGATCTTATTTCTATTTTGAATGTTTATGTGCAGCTGCTGTCAGAAAGGAAATTCAGGATGAGACTGATCGAGAGACTGGACGTACTAAGCAAATCTCCAGTGTTCCAATTCATCTCAGTATATATTCTCCAAATGGTACAATTAGTTCACATGCTAAAATTTCCAGCGTATCTTACTTTCTTTGTATATTGGTCTGCACTTGCAGTGCAGCAGAAACAATGCTATCTTAGGAGGATCAGAAAGCTATTGTTTGATTATTTACTTTACACCAAATTGTGGATGTCTCTACTTTCTAGTATTGTGCTTCATGGCTAAAGTATGGTCTTACGCTGTTCACATGATGTTGACTGAACATTACTAATTATGATGTGTCTTAAAGACAGAATGATGATTATTAACCTGATCCATATTGTATTATTGTCCTAATATTTTTTGGCATACATTATCTGGTATTTATACCGTTGCTGCAAATTTTTGGCAGTTGTCAACTTAACACTCATTGATCTTCCTGGTCTCACAAAAGTAGCCGTTGGTAAGTTACATGAATCTCCTTTATTTGGTTCAGCAGTTGAAGTTCCATTACCATAAAATACGATTACAATTCTCTTTGGCAAATGTAGAAGGACAACCGGATAGTATTGTGGTTGACATTGAGAATATGGTTCGTTCTTTCATTGAGAAGGTAAATTTTTATTGCCATTTTTAGACTTTATATATCATAAACAAAACTGGCAATGATGCTTTGTATTTTATCACATGCAGCCCAATTGTATAATCCTTGCCATATCACCTGCCAATCAAGATCTTGCTACTTCAGATGCTATCAAAATCTCTCGTGAAGTTGATCCTACAGGTATAATTGATTATATTATTATTTGTAGGCATTATTCATGACTCTTTCCCATGCAAAACTGATTATGAAATTGACTTTGTAATTAAGAGATCACTTTGAATTTAACTATTTGTTCTAAATTTTAGGGGAAAGGACAATTGGTGTGTTGACAAAGATTGATCTCATGGATAAGGGCACAGATGCAGTTGATGTAAGATTTTATTGATTTCTAAGTGATCATCTTTTCTATCAACATTTCTTGTGGCCAGTATAAGTTCTCTTGTTTTATGTTATTCTTTTTGCATCACGTAGTTTTACTCATATGTTTCTATTGAGCGATATTAGAAGGAAATAAAAGCACTAGAACCTGTTCTAACGTCTTAGTCATTTTTTTTTTGGTTGATAGATGTTAGAAGGAAAATCTTATCGGCTAAAATTTCCTTGGGTTGGCATTGTTAACCGTTCACAAGCGGATATTAACAAGAATGTTGATATGATTGCCGCTCGACGCAAAGAACGTGAATATTTTGCAAATACTCCGGAATACAAGCACCTTTCTCACAGAATGGGTTCGGAGCATCTAGCAAAGATGCTTTCAAAGGTGTGCTAATAAAGACATTTTTTTTCTGTCAATGAACATATTTCTGTTCTCATTTTGTTTAAATGATTTTCATTTAATTTAATGATCAATGACTTTTTTACAGCATCTAGAAACTGTAATCAAGTCCCGTATCCCTGGCATCCAGAACCTTATTAATAAAACCATAGCTGAACTTGAAGCTGAGCTGAGCCGTCTTGGAAGACCCATCGCCACTGATGCTGGAGTAAGTTGAAGCTTTGGCTTGGTGAAAACTCAACAAATATGTCACCTTTTTTGCAGTGATTTTTTCTCCTTAATTTTTTGGCTGTTTATTTCGGGTCAAAGTTCCATAGATACATTTTAAAAATTAGCGAAAGTCCACAAAATCAGATAAAAATCTAATAACAATATTGTTTTGCAGGGGAAACTGTATATGATTGTGGAGATTTGTCGACTTTTTGATCAGAATTACAAAGAGCATCTCGATGGAATGTATGCCTTTTTACCTTACTTTCTTCTTCCTTTGTGTTGATAAATTTGCTTTACCTGAATTTCGTCAAATTTTTAAGTATTGATATGTAGCATCACTATTGTCTACAGCCGACCTGGAGGAGATAAAATCTATAACGTCTTTGATAACCAACTTCCTGCTGCTCTAAAGAGGCTGCAGTTTGACAAGCAACTTTCCATGGAAAATATTAAGAAACTCATTACTGAAGCTGATGGATATCAGCCACATCTAATAGCTCCCGAGCAAGGATACCGCCGTCTTATTGAATCTACTTTAGTCACTATCAGAGGTCCTGCTGAGTCAGCTGTTGATGCAGTATGTGATACATAAAAAAAACAAATTTAATCCTTAATGTCGTATCATTTTGTTAGGAATTCTGATCAATTTCATATCTCTACCAATCAATCGTGAATTTTTTTGTTTATTCATCAATTTCAGGTGCATGTGTTGTTGAAGGATTTAGTTCACAAGGCCATCAAAGAAACTCCAGTATGTCTCTAATCTTTCTGTTTTATTGTCTTTTAGATATATATTTACCAACTATCACATTTGATTAAATTTTCTTCTTTCTTACTTTAACTTCTTAATTTTTGCTGGTAATTAATCTTTTTTTGCACCTTTCCCAGGAGTTAAAGCAATATCCTGGTCTGAGAGTAGAGGTAGGAAATGCAGCTATCGAGTCACTAGACAGAATGAGGGATCAAAGCAAGAAGGCAACTCTCCAACTAGTTGACATGGAATGCAGTTATCTGACAGTGGATTTCTTTCGAAAGCTTCCTCAGGATGTTGAAAAAGGTGGAAACCCCACACATTCAATTTTTGACAGATACAATGATTCGTATCTCAGACGCATCGGTATGTCTCTTAAACTGAAAACACCCTTGTTAGAAGCGCCCTGCAAGAGAATTAATTTTCAACCTATACTGAATCTTCCTTCATTATTTACAGGAACAACTGTTCTGTCATATGTAAATATGGTCTGTGCAACTTTACGTAACTCCATTCCAAAGTCCATTGTTTATTGCCAAGTGCGAGAAGCTAAACGAAGCCTACTCGATCATTTTTTTGCTGAGTTGGGTAAATTGGAGGTCAGAGCAGACTTATTTTCACCCAAAAAAGTGATTTTTTCCCTCAGAAAACTTAGTTGGAGCCAATGACAAATTTTCTCCCTTTGTTGCAGCAAAAGCGACTATCATCTTTATTGAACGAGGACCCAGCCGTAATGGAGAGGCGCACTGCCCTTGCAAAGAGGCTGGAGTTGTACAGGAGTGCACAAGCCGAAATCGACACTGTGGCTTGGTCTAAGTAGATGTATTGATCTTTTCATTTTTTCACAGACCTTGAAATTCACCAAGATGGCGGCTGATTATTGTGGTTGTTTCTGTATTCATACACGGTGGTAGTCGAGGCTATGAAGAGGGTTTTATTGCTTTCTACGAGCTACTACTGAAATCTATAGAGCAATTTTGCCATCTTTTAGTTGGCGTGGAATTTGATTAGTCACACACTTTGATCGAGATTGAGAGATCATACATTAGAATGGTAGTTTTGTAAGATTCATTTATGGAATAATATATGGACGAAGATAGTATGTAAGATTCTTGAAATGGTTTTATTATATTTGTGCTTGCTCTTTCGACCAAGCCTAAATTGGAAAGGAAACTACAGGCCAGTGAATTGCTAAAATATTTGATTGATTGATATTAGGGTAGAGTTTATAAAATTCTTAAAAGTATAGGACAGTGACAAACTGATCATTAAATTATTATGTTAACGAGCCATTTTTTGTTAAAACTGAAAGGGAAGGGCATCTGCACAAGTCGCACTTAAATGTTGCATGTTTTAGTACATATTTTGAAAGTTTGCTTTCGAAACATTTTCCACCCTTCCATTTATGAACGTCCGTTGCAAACCTCGATCGAGCTTTTGTCTTGAATCTCAAAAGTCCGCTTTCAATACACTTTTTCCACTATTATATTTTTGAATGACTGTGCGTAATTATGAACGATCTCTTTACTTTTAACATCTCTTTACTTTTAACGAAAAAATTTAATGAAAAGAATAAATTTATTAAAGGAAAATAATTTAAATATTAATTTATTAATAAAATCAATTTAATGATTAACTTGTTACTATCTCATAGTTTAATAATTTCTTTGAACTTTGCCCTTGATCTAAGGTTTGTACATAAACTTGAAGATGAACTTTAAAGGCACTTCCTCTCCTCCTATATTGACCCTTCTTCCTTGGCCTCCAATTATGTTTGGGACAAACATCCAGTCGAAGATTGATGATAGAGATACTTGGAAGAAACCTAATTTTTGTTGTACGGCCATATGTTTTTTAAGAATAAATTATAGAAGTGGTAAGACACTGAAGAGTGAAGACTTGGGATTATATTCTATCATTTTTGTTATTTTTATAATTTGATTTTCAATATTTTTCATTTTTTTAAATTAAAAAAAAAAAACAAGTCCTCACCGACAGACACAGACTGTTATAATCGGCTAATCCCGTGGCCTAGTCGTTGCGGTAGATCCTGCTCGTTTATTCGGAGATGCTCACGGGCTCGTCCACCGTCCATAGTCGGAGTAGGTCATGAGCTTCTTCTTCTTCTTCTTCTTTTCTTTTGTTTTGCTTTTCGTTTTGTGAAATTCGACTTGACCATCAGATTTGGTTCTTTCTGCATTATCTTCAGAGGGGTGTTTCTCATTTGTATTCTTCAAATTCATGAAGTTTTTACTATCCGAAGCCAATTCAGTGTATTCAAGCTAAAGATATTCGCTGAACCACTTCAAAGTTTGTCGGCGGTATTTGTCATTTCCCTGCACTTAATTTCACTTCATTTAGATTTAAGGCCAATGAAAGCGAAATATATTTTGTGTTTGTCGATTTTTTTGTGCTTCTATCACTATTGATTATATATTCTTCTCGACATGCGCTGACAATATATTTCTTTTAGCTTTCGAGCTATTCTTTTTCCTCTCGTTGTAATTCATTCTTGTCCTATTGCAAGAAGTTTCTTTCCCTTCAACTTTGATGTAGCTGGAGGTAATTGCTTGTCCTTTTCGCGTTCTTCATAGGAAATAAAAAACATCTTCCTGTTAGATGCGTTCTCTGAAAATGTATGGTGTCAAATGCTATTCTCACAAATTATTTTCTGAACTATTGTTGTTGTTATCTGTTCTTTTAACTAGTAAATAAAAAAATGTGTCCCAAATTTGCTTGCAAACGTAGGATGTTTGTTTATGTCCTCAAATGGTTATGGAACCATGCAAAAAGAACTGAAGTCCAGGCTTTTCATTGTTATAGTGATACTTATACCGCGAAGACATGGTTCAGCATTTCAGATTCTGGACCACTGTAATGTTTTATTATTCATTGAGAATGTGGTTGAGATGGGTTTTGAAAAGAACTCGGGGAATCTTAACGGAAGTTTATTCATTGATTATAAATGTGTCATTCCCCAATATACATAGTGACAAACAAAATGTCAACTCGTATACACACGCAGGCGCCTGCCCGCCTCCTCACATGTATTAACGAATATCTGTTCAGTTTTTTATCATTTTTGTAGCTTTCTAATCTTTCTTTAATGACTTGCAGATTCGGAGAATTAGATAGAGAGCCATCTGATGTAATGGCCTCTAAGAGGGAAATTTTTTGCCTTTCCGGACCATTACATTTAACCTCTGTGGACTGGTGAGAACTTCAGCCATTTTATTTCCTGTGGTTTATAAACTTATTCGTGCTAAACAACCATGACATCACAAAATATTTTTTATGATATAAATTTTGTTTGCATTATGAAATTAAGAATTGATTGCATTGCTACTGATGCTCAGCTGACTTATTGTTTTGTATAGAACTTAAAAAGTTGCCTGTCCCTTCACCCCATAAGAGCCTAAAAATATATAACTTCCAACGTTCTATGATTTTGCTTTCACAATGTATGATATCTCGTGTGCCTTTTAGGAATATAAATATGAATTTGTTGAAATTTTTTATGTTGTGCACGAGTGAGATTCTGTTGTATTTTGAAGTTTTTCTGTTTTCCATTTTTAAATACTTTGGGTGCTTTGAATCAAAATGCAGGGATGATGCGAAGCATCGAAAATCAGTAGCTGCCAGTTTGGTTCAGGGTGTCTACCTACTTGAGAGGGACCGTCAAGAGAAACGTCAAAATTCTGAGGCCCTTGCTCCACCTTGGTGGGAATTTTTCCATTTTAGGTTGCTTCGCCAACTTGTAGACGATGCCGACAACTCTATATTTGGTGCTATCTATGAGTTTAAACCATCAGAGTCCAGTCATGACCGGACAACCAGTAGAAGTCCAAGATATGTGATTGCCTTTCGTGGAACTCTTACCAAACCCGAATCCTTCTCTCAGGATCTAATGCTAAATCTCCAGTTTATCCAAAATGTGCTCCATCAGACATCAAGATTCGAGATTGCCATGCAAGCTGTAAGAAATATGGTCGCCACTGTCAGTGATTCAGATATCTGGCTTGCTGGGCATTCCTTAGGATCAGGTATGGCAATGCTAGCTGGGAAAACGATGGCTAAGAACGGAAATTTTCTCGAGGCCTTCCTATTCAATCCACCGTTCTTTTCGGCCCCAATTGAGAGAATTAAGAATAAGAAAGTGAAAAATGGGTTAAGAATTGCAGGCAGCGTGATCACTGCTGGACTTGCCTTGGCTATGAAGGTAAACCATCCTGGGAATCTGTCTGAAGATCCATTCATTGCTCTGTCTGGTTGGATTCCAAATCTGTTCGTCAATCCGCGCGATCACATATGCTCAGAGTATATTGGGTATTTTGAGCATCGGGAAAACATGGCGAAGATTGGGGCCGGAGTGATAGAGAGGCTGGCAACCCAGAACTCAATTGGTGGGCTGTTGTTGAAAGGATATGGGAGGGAGTCAGAGCCATTGCATCTCATTCCTTCAGCTCATCTGACTGTTAATCTCTCTCGTTCACAGGATTTTAAACAAGCCCATGGAATTCATCAATGGTGGCAGCCAGATATGCTATTACAATCTAAACTCTTCGCGTACAGATAGCTGGATCCTGGATGAAAGGGCAATTGAGGGGCAAAGGTTTTACATTCCTTGTGTGTTTGTATATTCAGCATCGTCTCTTTTCTTCGAATCCAATCCAAGTATTTCAGAAACCGAAGACAGAATAAATACATTAACGTGTAAACATAAAATTACCATTAAAAATGATGAGATTTACAAATAAGTGTGCAGGAAGCTTGAGTGGAAAGTCAAAAAAGCGAGAATCAAATCCCTAGGCCTTGTTCAGAGATCCACACCGCTAGTCTTCTTCTTCTTCTTCGTCCGCCGGCGGAACTGGGACATCGCCGGGGGCTTTTTCTTTCGTGAAATCTAATTTTCTTTAATTCACACTATTTGTGCCTGAAATTTTGGATGGATAATGTATGATCTTTCGGTTCTTCTTTAACCTTTTTCTTTTAATACTGATATTAAATGCTAATCGTCGCTCACGCTTGTACGAGTTCACTTAGTCTCACCAAAAGCTTCCAAAAAGCATCTTCGCCACCCATAGTAAAAAATTGACCACTCTTTCCTCAAAGTTTAAGCTAGGCACAATCTAGAACTCTACAAAAAAACAAATTTAAATGAGAGAACGAAGCAAAAAAAATTGATTTTTACACTTTCTTCGTGCAACCGGGTAGACAAACTTAGCAACCCATAAAACATAATTACATAAAAAAGCTCAAGGATAGAGCTATTTCAACAATGGAATCCCAGAACAGATCCAGCGCCAACCGAAATTGCCACCTCGCAACTGGCTCTAGCCTCCACATGATGAGTGAAGAAGTGCAGGACCCGAACACGACCCGCCATCTCCATCCTGGATTCTATTTCCATCGTCGGACCTATCCTGTACTCATTATTAACTCCGGCGGGAAAGGTGGGGCCCACGGTCGCGGTTACCGGAGCCCCTAAAGGAAACGACTGAACGGAAAAGGTGGCCACCATGTACTGGGTCCTGCCGGCGTCGATCTTCCCAGCGGGTATGAACATGAACCCGACTTGTTTACCGGAATAGAGGAGCTGGAGGTTACTGTCGTAGTGGGTGAAGACGGCTCGGTTAGGATTTCTGACGGCGACGTAGAGAGAAAAGGTGAAGTTGACGGTGCTGTTGGAGAGTGAAAATGAGGGAAGTTGAATGGCGCTAACGGATAGCTTTGGATCCTTAGGCTTGAACAAGGTGAAGTAGAGTATAGAGATGATAATTAAGAGGAAGATCAAGAAAATTGTAGCCACTATGCATGAGGCTAGGTTTGTACGGCCCGACGGAGGTTTGTGTGGTTTGGTCATGGCTCGACAGCAAATCAAAATGAGCTTACAATAGATCTCACTGTCGGACGAGAGAGAGAGAGAGAGAGAGAGAGAGAGAGAGAGAGGAGGGTGTTTGGTTGCGAAAGTTGGAATATATACTGAAGAAATAGGATAGGAAGGATCAAAATGGGAAGTGGGAAGGGAAGACTTTTTGCTTTTGATACTCCCATCCATCTCTCTCATCTCTCTCATATTACAAAGTTGAGCCTCTCAAAATGTTTGAGCTTGGGAGACTCGGACCAGAATCGAACTATATCATGCAGTTTGATACCAATTCTTTTTTTATTCTCGATCTTATATAAAGTGTTGTTGAAGACGCATCAGTTCCAGATTTCTGAGTGTAAAAAAATTGTTAGAATGAAATCAAAATGTGGACTACAAAATCTGACCTGAAATCGATTCAAACTCAGCATATACTTGAAACTCATGATTCAGCTAGATTCCGATCCAAACCTAACAAAATCCGGCCAAACTCAACTGAAGATGCTGTTTAATTCTGGTTCTAGTTTTAAAACCTAAGATTTGATGGCTTATAGTTCTTAAAACCATATACCGAACTAGACCCTATGTCCACCCCTAATAACAAAAATCACCCCTAGAATTGTTGGTGAGAGCCAAGGTGCAAGTTTGAAAACTATATATTTTAAACCGACTAGGTACTGAATACTGATGGTACAAGGTTTGCTGCCGACTTTGGACCATCATTTTTGGTTCGGGTTGACCCAGACTAAAAACGAACCGGGAAGCAAGTCTAAGCAAGATTTCTATAGGCTGACCCGGTCCACTGCCTACTTCGAGTTCTCTCTTGCACATCAATTTTGTTGTTGGGTTTTATTTCTCTCACCGTTGCCATTCTTTGCAGCTATGTCCTAAAGTGGGGGCTTTTTAATGTCAGAAACCAGTCTTCCGGAAAAGTAGTGGAGAATTCACTTTAGTGACATATTGGCTGAAAGCAACAGCCAAAGAAGCCTTTTATTAAAAGCCTTACCAAAATCAAATACAATGTGATACAGCGGAAAATATTAAGTAGGGAGAAGAAGAGGAAAATATGGGAGAAAGTGTATAGCCAAGAAGAAGAGAAAAGGGGAAGGGAAACTCGAGGGAAAATAAGGGATTGGAAAATAGGGTTTCAAGAAACTATTTCATTCAATAATCATCAACTATCCAACACATTACAATAAAAACGTTTAAATAGACTAACTTTGGGCTAACCCTAACGGGCCCATAATAACCCTAAAACACGAAAATAACAATAACTAGAATAAATAATAAAATTATATAAATAATAAAAAGTCGATGATGTCCTCGTCACAATGTAAGCTAATTCTTGAGCTAAAAGTTAATAACAGTTCACAATAGATTGGATCATCAAAAGCTTTAATATTTGTAAATTTAACCTCCAACTATGATGCTGTCATAAATCATAGGCGAGAAAATATAATATAGTTACTTTATTCATGATCTATATTGATCTTAAACTTCTGCACATACCAATACAGATCCAGATAGTAGTAGAATAAGTAGGAAATCTTCGGTCCATACATAATGGACTTCTATATTTGTTCAATAAATACAACAAATATGTACCTATAATCCGGAAGATAATTTTCCGAGCTTGCTTAGTCTTGAATCCATGATTTGAGAGATGGCTTCGAGGAAAGCAGCTTCACTCACATCAGGAAGCAAGGACTCCTCGAGTTCTCGGACCATTTTTTCAATTAAAGATTCCTTATTTACAGTCTCTCTACACATGATGCTTCCAATAATAAATGGAGTGAGACCCAGCTTAACTCCCTTCTTCAGAAGCATGGTGGAGATTCTTAGTACTCGAGCACACTTGACTGGAAGGTTCCACCCATAAAATTTGAGAAGAGCAATGTCTTGCTCAGCATCTAGTGAATCAATGTAGTTAATAGTGTCCAGAGAGAAGGGCTTTTGAGCCTGCGGCCAGTAAAGCCAATCAAATGTGCAATCTTCAAACTGCAAAAGGAGAGAAAAAGGGCCTAATGAGTTTGAAAAACAATCTTCAAAAACAAAAACCTTCATACTCAAAATGTATGAGTTTTAAAACCATCATACTTCATAATTCTACTAACAAAATGGTGAGTATATGGTGAGATAAAGAGTCCTATTGATTTTTAAAACCATCCTACTTTTTATTTTACAATGAGAAAATGGTGAGTATCTAAAGAATCCCCTGAATCTGATTCCTGTGTAATTGAAGAATAGTATACATAACACATAAAAATGTTGGCCTAACAACAATCTTAAATTTTTTCTTGCCAGAAAACCTCAAATAGAGGAATAATACCACTTACATTATCAGGCAGGCAGTAGCCATGGTCGATTGGAATGAGCACAGTTTGACCATCTTCACGTTTGCTATGCAATATGTTCCCCGCATGCCTATCAGCATTTGCCAATCTGATATCAAACACACTGATCTTATGCACTTCATCCACAGGAAAAGATCCAGGACCTATGTCCTCACAACTCCCGTTATTCTTCATGAACATTTGGAGTGATCCAATCTTTGCATTTTTTAACGAGCCCTCATATCCCTCTGGATGGTTAAATCCTCTATGTAGGCATTCAATCATAATTGTAGGGGGGACACCAGCAAATCCAATCATCTCACCTGCTATCGTGCAGGGTCCGCTTCTTGGATGATCCAATAAATATGCTGCAACCTCTCTCAATGCTCCTTCTCCTACGCGAGTTCCTTTTTTCAGTCCTTCACCATTTGATGAGATGGGTAATCCTCGAGGATTATTGATCGCCATTGGTTCCTCATCAATGGGCTTAAAGACGGAAACAAACTCCTGACCTAATGGATCTTGCATTAGATAAGTTCCTCCAGTGCCTTCAGAGGACCTGATGGGTTCACAACCCTTTTCCAAACCATGAATAGTAGAATTGATCATATTCCAGATGAAAGTAGGCAATTTGACTTCAGGATTTGTAATGATTGGTTCCAACCAAAAATTTCTGCTGAGAGGTTTGGTAGTCCCAAATTGAAGACTCTTTGTAAGGTCCTCTCTATCTTCTCCTGCTTCATTACTGCTCTCATTTACCGCAACGGAGAGTTCAAAATCTTTATCAACGGGTTTAGCTCTAACTTTTGCAGACTTATGAACTAGCAGGTGAACCACAGCATCATTATTCTTGCTAATATCATCAATGAGACTCTGATCATTAAGCTTTTCACCATTGCAGAAAAGTTCTTGAGCCTCTAGATCAATCAAAGCCCTACCTTCCCTAGCAATACGTTGTTTCAAATGCCAAACATTTCTACGCCGATCGACATTAAACTCAAACTCCTTCCCACACATAGTTCTAACAGTGATGAGAAGGAGATCAGAGAGTCTGAGAACCACATGCAAAATATTCCCACCTCTGATACCATAATCCTTAATGGGAGAATCATTGCGGGCCAATTCCCTTCCTTCAAACACCAACTTCTGTTTCTTCACCAGGAATCCCTTAAAAGTTTGAACCCTAAACTTAACTGATGCAATCGAGTCGGACTCAAGCACGCGCATGGGAATCACAGACTCAGAATCAGTAAGGTAAATAATAATTGCTTCGCTAGAGCAAGGACGGACCAAACCTGGACAATGCCTCGAAGCAAATACAGACTCCTTGCAAATCGGACTCGATGCAATATCCGCAACAGACATTTTTTCAATTAATTTTAGAAACGTAAGACGTCCTCGCTACTTAAATCAGATCACGAGTCAAGAAACTACAGGACTCGTTGCCTTCTTATCGATGGCATCTAATATCAATACATTGACAGAAGAAAAAGTAGTATCCCAAAATCTATACAGAAGAAACGAAAGGAAAAACTAAATCCCTGCGATTACGAATCCGAACTTCTTCCAACGCAACGAAGGAAATTTCAAGACTCGTCCTCGCTCCAATCAAAGCCTGAAAAGATCATCAACGTCGAATACATCTTTCGAAATCAGTTCCACACAGTGCGACGACAACAAAAACTCTCGAAAAAAGAATATTAGGAAGAAGAAAGCAAGAAAGAGAGTGGATTCTCTACCGGAGCAAAAAGAACCGAAAAGAAATGGACGTGGAGAAATTGCTTAAATCGCTAAAACTGCAGGCGCGGAAATGCATTTCCAGCAAATCGAACAAACTCCGCCATATTTCGAGCTCAACCTCATCTGTTAAAATGGATCCCGATCGTTTCGCACCACTTCCTCCGACAAAACTGTGATCGATAAAAGAAACAAAAGAGAGAAGAGCCGTTGATTTATAAAAGGTCTTGACCAATCGACGACAGTGACGAGAAAACGACGACGTAACCAAGTGCCATGAAAAGGCGAGAAAGAGCAACTTCCGGGAAGGCGCCACGCTCTTGATGTTAGGAAGCGAATATATCCGTTACGAAGGATTAAGAGCACCGACTCTTCAATTTAATAAAAGGTAATTAGTTTGCTAATTATGCATTAATTAACTTGATCCTATTGAACTAATCTTAATCTGGGTAAAGAGGGAAAACTAATCTTTTATTCATTTGAGAAGTTATTAATAGAAAATGGGTGGAATAATTGGAGATGAATGTGGTAATTAAGGGGATTAGCAAGGGTAATTATTAAAGTGGGTGGTTGGGCCCAAAAGCCAGCTTTAAATTGAGAAAACAAGGGGCGCTCTTTTCGATTCCATGATTGTTGTCCTTTTTACTCAACTTTATATTATGATTTTTTTTTTTTTTAAATTCAATTTTGCCGCCCATAAAAACAAAGCCCATGGTTTTTCTTTGTTTTTGTCACCAGTTTGTCAGAATCCAACCACTGATTTTCACAATGCCAGAAATTAATTTCCATAATTTTTTGATCTTCTACGGGATAAGCTTACTCGAGCCTCGTCATCCGACGTGGCCTAGGCCAATTCGAACTTAAACTAAATTTTTATTATTTCAATGAAAATCCTTTATTTTTATTTTTTAATTCTTATTTCGGATTTTGTACATATTCATTAGTGTTATTAGAGTTCGGTGACCTGAATGACAAAATTCAGTGACACATTGTATCTTGATTTCCAATAGTGAGTCTATTCTCTGTCTGTGATTTTTTTCGAAATGATTACACGTAAATCTCAGTGTCCTTGTGTTTCCGTGTATTTTCTTTTTCGATTCGCGTTTGATTTTCAATATTTATAATTACTGTAGTAAATTACAAATAATTAAAATAAATCATTAATTATTCTAATCAATATTTGTAAAAAAAAATATAAACATAATATTATTCTTTAAATAAAAAAGTATTATAAAACAAAATCAAAAGACATTATGATTAAAATACTCGAGATGTGACAAAGAAATACAATGTAATTTTTTGTACATGATAGCATATAATGGATATAAAAAACTAGGGCTAATATGAAAGAAATAAAATAAAGGAATGAAATTTTATGACCTAATGTACGTATTAGAGAAATACTATAAATGACACATGGAAGAAACTCTCCTTTTGTATGCACACACAAATATAGGGAGAGAGTTTATCCACTCAACTACCGACGTATGTCATTGTAAGTTTTGAGTGACAAATTAAACCATCACGTTTACCGTCAAAAAGTGAATATTTAATTAAGTAATATTATGTTCACTCTCTTATTTTATTTTATAAACATAAGCTTGGTGGAAGCTATAATTAGTTGATTCAAACCTCTAATCCTAAAATAGCAAATCCTTCTCAACAAGCTTTCACCAAAGCTTTCCTGCATGGGTTTGCGCTTGAAATTGTCGAGGTTTATTCAGGTATGCCATCGATTGTATACAAATTTAAGCATTGGGGTTTCATGGAAGGCTCGTGCAAAAGGCCATCCTCCAACTCGCTCTGTTACTATTGAAAATTTTGACTTTTTCTTGAATGACATTGACGAAATTTTTCAATTCACGATGAAAAAGGTTAAGAGTCAATAAACTCAGCGGAGCAAAGAGGCGGTGAGAGCAAGGAGAAAACATTAATTTCTTTAAAGTTTATCAACGAAATTTAATGAAAACTCTAACAGATCCTAACGACAAGATGTTCATTGTTATCACTTCAAAGTAGAAAATGTCAATTGACCAAATTAAAAGTTTAAAATATCAGTTGAAAATAGTATGATACTTCAGCATTGTTCATTTTGATTCATACCCTTTAATAAAAAAATTGAAAGGGTCAAATGTAAATAATCTTAGTTGTAGGTGTAGTAAATTGCAATTTATTCGTAAATTTATATTAAAAGATTGCTATTGGGCCTCTCTTTTGAGCAGAGCTTACCGTTATTTTACCCGCCAACACTCTCCTCTCTCGCCCTTTCTCTCTGAACAATGACGATCAATCTTCTCGGTTCTTTGGTCACTATTCTCGTCGCTCTCGTTTTCTCACAGTCAAGAGCTTCTCTACAACAACCTCAAGAACTTCATCCCTCCGTAAAACGCTTAAACTCCGCCGTCCACTCAGTTTCGCGCTCTTCTTCAACCTTGACGACGTCTAATCTCCCTGACGTCTCCTCTGGTGCCTGCTTTTTTCGTCATCGGCGACTCCTCCGTCGACTGTGGTACCAACAACTTCCTCGGAACCTTCGCCCGTGCTGATCGTCTTCCCTATGGTCGTGATTTCGATTCCCACAGTCCAACCGGGAGATTCTGCAATGGAAGAATCCCCGTTGATTATCTTGGTAATCTTCTCTGTGATCTTGGTTTTGCATTCATCCCCTTCTTTTAGTTTGGAGTAGATAAGATGAAAGGAAAGTACGATTTCTTTCTTGGTTGCTGATAGTTTTGTAGTGATTTAAAAATCTCCATTGACTAAAGATTTCGGTTTTCTATTATGGCGGATCAAAATCATTCTTGAATTTTTTTACCCTAGGAATTTTCCCCTCTTCTCTTTTTGATCATTGTAATTTAAATCCAAAATGGTTTGTTCTTCTTTTAATTTTTGGATTTATGTACTATCAGCATTGCGACTTGGCTTGCCTTTTGTGCCGAGTTACCTAGGGCAGACTGGAACAGTAGAAGGCATGATCCATGGAGTAAACTACGCATCTGCCGGTGCTGGAATTATTTTCACAAGTGGTTCCGAGCTGGTATGCTTTACAATCTCCTGTACTTGTACATGTAAATGGACTATCTCTTATTGAAAGATTTCTGCCGAGAACGCCGAGTTCATCGTTTTTGAAACTTATCATGCCATCAGTCTTAATTTTCTGCAGGGACAACACATATCATTTACTCAGCAAATTCAGCAATTTATGGACACCACTCAACGATTTGTAATGAGCATGGGTGAAGATGCTGCTGCCGAACTAATTTCGAACTCTGTCGTTTACATTTCGATTGGAATCAACGACTATATTCATTACTATTTACGTAATGTATCGGATGTGCAAAATCTGTACTTGCCGTGGAGTTTCAATCAATTCTTAGCAACCACCAT
Source organism: Begonia masoniana (assembly GCA_022432975.1). Taxonomy (NCBI): domain Eukaryota; kingdom Viridiplantae; phylum Streptophyta; class Magnoliopsida; order Cucurbitales; family Begoniaceae; genus Begonia; species Begonia masoniana. Next base: position 46,615,479 of record CM039506.1, read on the forward strand.
AAGAACTGAAATTAAGGTGATTACAAACAACATCACCATTTCCAACTTCTGTCTTCTTTCTGGTTTATTCATGCATTTAGATGTAAGATGCTGCTAATTGTTAGGACAGAATTTGTTCAACATGAATGTGAGGAAAGTTGTGGTCATGGGATTAGCTCCAATTGGCTGCGCTCCTCACTACTTGTGGGAATTCAAGAGCAAAAATGGAGAATGTGTTGAGGAGATAAACGACATGGTAATGGAGTTCAACTTTGTGATGAGATATTCAATCGAGAAGCTCTACAGTGAGCTTCCTAACATGAACATCATCTTCTGCGACGTCCTTCAAGGTTCCATGGATATCCTTCAAAACCACCAACTCTATGGTAACCGTTTGCAAACTTCTCGATAATTCATGTCTAGATTGATCATAAATTGAGATTTGCTTAATCATTATTAATGTCTAGATTGATTATATTCTTCAAAACCACCAAAATCACTGTAATCATTATCCAACTTTTCCATTTATTCATGTCCCCATTGATCAGCAGTTTGATTACATCTTATAATTTGAGATTTGGGTTGGTCACGAGAAGCGTCCGATCGTGTTTGAAATGGGTTGTGCATGCAGGATTCGATGAAACTACGAAAGCGTGTTGTGGGTTTGGACAATACAAGGGTTGGATAATGTGTATGTCATCGGAAATGGCTTGCGAAGACGCATCGAAATATTTATGGTGGGATCAGTTTCACCCAACAGATGGAGTGAATGCCATTTTAGCAGACAATGTATGGAATGGATTGCACACAAAAATGTGCTATCCTATGGACTTGAAAGACATGGTATCACCCAAACCCTAATGTTTTTTCTTGAAGAAATGCTAGAAACCTTCTCTTAATTTCTAATGGAGTTGATTACATCTAAATTAGAACAATAGTTTTATTCAAATAAAGACGCTAATTTATTCATTTTAATCACTTAAAAAATAAAGTTTAACTTGAATTATATAATTTTATGGAAAAGATAATTTTAAGTTTTTATCATATATGTTGTATTTATTGGCCAGCATAGGTGTTATATTATTTTAATTATTTTTATTTATCTTATTTATTTTATTAAGTAAAAAATCTAAAATACAATGTCTGGTAATATTCAAATTTACTTTCACAGTATGAATTAATAATCTAGATCTTAAAATATTTTTCAGAACAAAATCTCCATTAAAGTATATTTTTTTAAAAAAATAATATTTGACGGTTCCTCGATCTCCAATAACGAGGTGCCGTTCTCTGTGTAATGGGAACGAGGGGACGTTCTTCGAAGAACGACCCCTTGTTCTCAATCCATTCAAATTTAAAGGTAACGTTCACATGATTTTGAGATATAATTCTGGCGTTGACTTGAATGGATATTTCAGAGAGAGATAAAGGTAATTTGGGAAATTTGAAAAGAATCTGTTAAATTTAATTGAAAAATTGACGGTAGGGTTTAAATTGTAAACGTTTTATACGTTAGGGTTTGATTTGGTAAAAAATAAACGTTAGGGACTAGATGACCATTAACTCCATACGTTGGGGACTAAATTGAATTTTTCCCTAAAAATTATAAATAAATATACGATAGTTTTTTTTTTTTTTTTTTTTTTAGATATGTTGTCGCAACTTTCACTGTTATGGGCGAAGTTTGAGGGTAAATTTGAATATTACACTGCAATATGTTTGTGTTATTACGGTTATTGTCCATTTACCCGGTGACCAGTCTCGGAGTCGGAGGAGGTGGTGGTGGCGCAAAGAGCAATGATGAGCGAAGTTTCAGTGGTAGCATAGTTGAGGAAGAACTAATGGTTTGGCTCGCCCATCGAATAACCTGAAATTTTGATAAATCTTAGTGACAGATTTCGAGCAATATGAGCTCCATTGATGTTCTCTTAGCTCCTAGGGTTTATCTTCTTACCCCTTCATCCAATTTTCGCCCAGCGTACTCTGTTTCAGGCCTCATATTGTAATCGGTCCAAGCTTATGAATTTTACTTCGAATTTTAGGCCTAAATCACCTTTTATTCCTCGATATCTGAGAATTTCTAGCAAAACAAAATCTAATTCTTTAGAATCGTCGTCAGCATCAGGAGAGAGTAGTAAAGCCGCGGGAGATGATTTTGTGACCAGGGTTTTGAAGGAGAATCCCAGCCAGGTGGAACCGAAGTATCTAATTGGCGATAAGTTATACACTTTAAAAGAAAAGGAGAAATTGAGCAGCAATCACAATGAGGGTGTATTTGAATTGTTGGCGAAAAAGTTAGTACCAAAAGGGAAGCCAGAGAGCGAAAATGGCGGGGTTGACAATAGAAGTGGAAGGAAATCTCATGATGTGTATTTGGAAGACATTTTGAAGGAGTACAAAGGGAAACTTTATGTACCCGAGCAAGTTTTCAGAGCAGAATTATCCGAGGAAGAAGAATTCAATAAGAATCTTGAGGAATTGCCAAAAATGAGTTTCGAAAATTTTCAGAAAGCTATGAAAAGCGATAAGATAAAATTGCTAACTTCGAGGGAGAGCATAGGCGTATCCTATGGGAATGGCTATAAAGATTTCATTATTGAGCTGAAAGAAATTCCCGGTGACAAGAACTTGCAAAGAACCAAATGGTGAATCTACTAATTTTAGGATTTATTAAGTCAAGTTGCTTTAGGGGTTGTTGTAGTTCAGTTAGTATGACAGTCTATGCATTATGTAGGTCCATGAGGTTGGATGATATTGAAGCTCAAGCTGTACTAGATGAGTACTCTGGTCCTCAATATGAAATTGAGAAGCTTACCTCGGTAATCAATCTTTCAAATTTTTGGCTCACTTTGTTGTTTAGTGGGAGTGAATGTTTTGGTAAAGTATTGTTTAAATGAATATTCATTCAGAGAGATTTCGGTGATACATTAGAAATAGCTTTAGGTAAGGTGTAAATCTGGGAAAAGCATCTCAAATTAATAAAACTGGAGTTTATACGGAAGTAATCTCATGAAAAATTATAAATCTTCTCTGACCGTTTTCATTCATAATTGTTATTAATTCATATCCTCGCCCATCAATCAGGACTAACTATTGAATTTGACCTTCTTTCAATGGCAAGGATCCCTTGCTTTTTTTAAGCAGTTTATGTGTATTCTTCTATGTATGGGGTCATTTGGTGCTTCCATAGTCTCTAGAAAGGAAATTTTGTATTGTAAAGCTCCTTATTGTATTTAAATTTTAAGGTATAGACATTGAGTTATGGTCTTCAAAGAGTGTACAATTTTTAACTAGGTATGCTTCCCTATTTTTATCTTGTGGTGCAGTCTTGGGTGGGTAAAATACCAGAATATCCTCACCCTGCAGCTTCTCGGATTTCAAGCAGAATGATGGTAGAGCTTGGGGTGGTGACTGCTACAATGGCTGCTGCAGCTGTTGTTGTTGGTGGATTTTTGGCTTCTGCTGTATTTGCTGTGACGAGTTTTGCTTTTTTCACTACTGTTTATGTTGTATGGCCAGTTGTCAAACCGTTTCTCAAACTTTTTCTTGGTTTTTTCATTGGTATGTTTGAAAGAGTTTGGGATAATACTGTCGATTTACTCGGCGACTGGGGGCATCTTCTCTAAGTTTTATGAAATTTACACTTTTGGTGGTGTCTCTGCAAGTCTTGAGATGTTAAAACCAATTTTGTTTGTCCTTTTAACCTATGGTTCTTCTTGTCCGCTTCACACTTTCAAGGAGACCTAAGAACTTCAGGAAGTGGGTAATTGTTTTTCCCCTTCTCTCATTTTTATGTTGGCAGTGTGGCTTGTGCATTATGATCTGTCGCACGGGATCTACTCGATCTCAAATCATTTATTTGATGTATTACCCTTTCTCTTTGCAGGATCTGTGGCAAGGTATTGATTTTTCGCGCTCTAAAGCTGAAGCTCGTGTTGATGTTAGTATGCATTATTAACCACAGCTATTGCAACGTTGTTAAAGTTCTGTACATATCCTTAGTGTTGATTTTGTCAACTTTGTAATTTAGGGTTCTACGGGGGTTAAGTTCAATGATGTGGCAGGGATTGATGAAGCAGTTGAGGAACTCCAAGAGGTATTTCTTCTACATGAATTTATTGATAAAATGATAATAGACTCATGCAACTACCTCTCACATTCTTTCTTTCTTCCTTTTTTTCTCTTCTTTTCCCTACTTTTCTTTTATTTGTTTCCCTTCCCACGTTAGGCTAATAAGATGTGGGTAAATCTTTCTTGAATTTCTCTTGGAAGGAAAGAAGGTTCATGCTAAGTTGTTTTTGATATGAAAAAATTGATATTACTTTTGGGAGTGACTTTCTAACAAGAAGAAAAAGAGTTTAATTTTTTCCTAATTTTGAGGCGCGGGAGTCTATTCATCGCCCTTTTTCTGAATTTGATCTAACTAGTTGGTGAGATACTTGAAGAATCCTGAATTATTTGACAAAATGGGGATCAAGCCTCCACACGGAGTTCTTTTGGAGGGGCCTCCTGGATGCGGTAAGGTTGGTGTTACTGTCTTGTTATGTTTATCTTATGATTAAAAAACTAAAAAGTTATAGGTGCTGAATTGCTCTTCTGCTCTTAGACTCTGGTTGCCAAAGCCATAGCTGGTGAAGCTGGTGTTCCATTTTACCAAATGGCTGGATCTGAATTTGTGGAAGTTTTGGTTGGTGTTGGTTCTGCTCGTATAAGGGATTTATTTAAGAGAGCAAAGGTGATGAGATTGTCATTTTGTACTCCTTTTTCATGTTACTAATTTCTCTAATGGGGTTTTACCCTCTGATTTTGAACTCAACCTACTTATTTTATAAGAAAAATATGAGCATTATGTAATGGATGGTGTTGGTTTTTCCTTCAAAATGTGTTATTTGGATCTCATCGCTTTCGTTATGACACTTCATTTTGTGGCTGATCGCGTGTCAGATAATCACTGTTTTTAGATGTGTCTCTTGTAGATGGAGACTCTTTCTTTTATGGTTATTTCTAGTATATTTTGACATGTCTCCCATTGTTGTGTAAAGCCTCCACGTAGCTGCAGTTCATTATTTGTGAATCTGAATGCACTTACTGGGAATATCTTGCTATATATTTCTGTGCAGGTAAACAAGCCATCGGTTATCTTCATCGATGAAATCGATGCATTGGCAACTAGGTAAAATGTTCTTATCATAAATAAGCTCTTAGCAAAGCATGATGACAATTAATGTGATGCTACAATAGATTAGATATTAATGAATTTGTTTTGGTTCTCATTTCTGAGATTAAACAATTAACATGGTTTATTAAACACAGCTTCATTATAATGTAGTTTTTTTCGCTGGATACTTGTGATTATGATGCAATTCTTAGGACTAGTCTGTGTTTAAATTTACTACTTACTGCTTTACTATGTGTTATTTACTGCTTTACCACTTATTATTTATCAAATTATAGTAATGGGTGCATTGTTAGTGGAATCTAGGCTGGCTGATGTGGTCAATTAATATCAGTGAACCTGTATGACTAATTCTATTTGCATTTCTAGTTTAGAAGGAACGGCTGATGGGAAATAGGGAGAAAGTAATCCATTTTCTGAATTTAATACACCTGGGATAATATACTTTCCAATTCTCCATTAGATTAATTGTGGTAATAATTTTTGCGGTGACCTACTTCTAAATGAAAAAGAACATTGCACGACTTCGATATTCATTATTTTTGCATCATCAGACGACAGGGGATTTTCAAGGAAACCACAGACCATCTCTATAATGCAGCAACTCAGGAGAGAGAAACTACATTGAATCAACTTCTTATAGAGCTTGATGGGTTTGATACTGGGAAAGGTGTGATTTTTTTAGCTGCTACTAATAGAAGGGACTTGTTGGATCCTGCACTTCTCCGACCTGGCCGTTTTGATCGAAAGGTTTGTTTCCAATTTGATTTTGTGGAACTAGTAGCAAAGCTGCTCTTCTCTAAATATGAAAGAGACATTTTTATTGGTTCATTTAATATCAGGAATTTTGGTGTATTCTAAAAAAATGACAACCTTTATATACATCGTATGTACATTATGTCTCACGTTCATGGGGCATAAATGGTTGGCACTTTTTTCATTTATGATTTTTAAAAGAAGAGAACGACCTTGTTCTTGACTTCCATGGTTTCTTGTGTTAGCCAAAGATTTTTTTTTTTTTTTTTTTTTTTTTTGGAATTATTGAATTTTCCAATGGTAATCTAATTTATTATTTTCTTTTGCAGATAAAAATTCGTCCACCGGGTGCAAAGGGGAGATTGGATATTTTGAAAATTCATTCCAGCAAAGTGAAAATGTCCGAGTCTGTTGATTTAAGTGTCTATTCCCAGAATTTACCGGGTATGCTTTCTCTTTCATATTCGAAACATCAGTTCAATGTCTAAAAATATTTTTCTAAACTACAAATATTAGGTTGGTCGGGAGCAAGGCTAGCTCAGTTGGTCCAAGAAGCTGCTCTTGTGGCTGTTAGGAAGGGGCATGATTCAGTTCTTCAAGCAGATTTAGACGATGCTGTTGACAGACTTACAGTAGGTCCAAAGCGAGTGGGAATAGAGTTGGGTCATCAGGGACAATGTCGAAGGGCAACTACTGAAATGGGAGTTGCAATGACTTCTCATCTGCTTAGAAGATATGAGAATGCCAAAGTTGAACCGTGTGATCGGATTTCAATCACTCCTCGTGGTCAGGTTTGTATGTTTGTTGTCTGTTCGATTAGTTCATCCTCCAGCCTTCTTGTGCATTATTGGGATCTTATTCATTTTGAAGTAAGGAGTATTTTTCATGTCCTCTGATGGAATGTGTTATTTGTGCAGACATTGTCACAAGTTATATTCCACCGACTTGATGATGAAATGTACATGTTTGAGCGGCGGCCACAATTGCTGCATCGTCTTCAGGTTGCTGAGTTAGTATTTTTTATTGATGGTGAATATTTGGGACATTATATTTAAGTTTTCTCTATCTGTAGGTTTTACTTGGAGGTAGGGCGGCAGAAGAAGTCATTTATGGACCAGACACGTCGAAAGCATCAGTTAGCTACCTTGCCGATGCATCTTGGCTGGCTCGTAAAATTTTAACCATGTTGAACCCTTTGATCCCTCATTTCTTTTGTAATTGCTGTTTTCTTAATTTTTTTTTGACATGATTTCTGACATCAACATGTTTTCTTGTCTCAAACAGTTGGAATTTGGAGACTCCTATGGTAATCCACGGGGAACCGCCACCATGGAGGAAGAAAGTAGGATTTGTTGGTCCAAAGCTAGATTTTGAGGGCTCTCTCTATGATGACTATGGTCTGATTGAACCTCCAGTCAATTTCAACTTAGACGATGAAGTCGCACAAAGGACGGAAGAGCTGATACGAAACATGTATGAAAGGACAGTTTCTCTGCTTAGAAGACACCATGCGGCTCTGCTTAAAGCGGTCAAGGTAAATTTGCTGACTGCCCTCTGTTTTTCATATTCTGAAGTTGTTGGAAAAAAGTGGCCAAGTTTTATAGTTTGCCTGGAAATTGACCAGCTTTTCCTTGACACACTAAGTTGTGAGGTGATACATCGCCTGCATTGAATTTGCTTTTCTATAGCTCTTATGTACCTCCCTGTCGGTCCCGCAAGAATCCGTGCAGGGGCTGCCGGAATTTCCTCCGATTCCTATCACAAGACGAAGAGATGATGAAACTCGACACTTTGTTTTGTAGGTTCTCCTGAATCAGAAGGAAATAAGCGGAGAAGAAATAGAGTATATCTTGAACAACTACCCGGCCCAAACTGCCGTGAGTCGTCTTTTGGAGGAGGAAAACTCAGAACGGATTGAGTTTGTGAAAGCAGGTGATTCGGACTATGCGCTTCTTCCCGGGTCCCAAAGAGAAACACCATGAATGCTTAGGAAAGGTGGGTTGCAATGTTGCATCCTCCATTCGTGGTTCTTGGCTAAGCAGTCTGCAGTTGGAGAGCTCCATAAACATGGTGCTGTGCATCTCTTGGACTGTCAATGGAATTCTTATAGATTTTCTTTTCTAAGAAAGATCATTTCTGTTGCTTGGATTAGATCTCAAATGGAACAAAAAGAAAATCGAGTGATTTTATTATAATATTCATTCCATCTAATGAAATGTAGTTGATCTTGATATTTATAATCATTAAGATTTGTTATATAGTTTTGAGTTTTTTTGGGTTAATTATCGTAAATTAACTGTGAAAATGAAGAAGAAAGTGATGTTCAGTATGATGATGATGAGATAAGATCCTTATCTATCTTCATCCTTCGACCACCTTGTGTGTGTGAGACAATGGCTTCTGCCTTTCTCGCAGTAGCATTGCCACATCAAACAGCGTTTGGTTCGCGCTCGGTTACCAGCTCTGACTTTTGTTTCCATCGTTCGAGGGCTTCTGTCAGCTTTTCGTCGTCTACCTTCGTCTCCTCGCTCTCTTCCTCCTCCTCCTCCTCCTCGTCTTCTTCTGTTGTTGAAGAAGAAGGCGAGAAAGACCGTTCTGAATTCGAGCCGCTTTCTCCGCAGTCTGAGTCTTCTACTGTAGACGTCAATAATTCTTCCTTCGGGTACTTCTATTCTCTTCTTCACTCCATTTGTGATCTCGTAGATTTAACCCCGTTAGGTGTTGTTCGAGTTTTCACTGCCTGTTTCGTAAGAATACCTCTTTTGATCAAATCTATGGTATCAGAAGCCAGAACTCAAGGCTGTGCTAGGCTGTGATCAAATAGGAGATGATGTTTCACCTACTTGTTGTATCATGACTGTTCCTAATAATACTAGAACGGGAATTGTTCCCATGAACTGCATCTGCTCTGTGGTTAAAACTTTTGTTGATCTACCTGAATCTATGTTTTGTCTCTCCAACTCTATTAATTCTTGTTTGTTTGTCTTTGACTTCTTTTTAGACTGGTTTATGAAATGAAAAAGAAAACAATAGATTTCTGGTTTTTGTCGCATTAACAGCGGTTGCAAGGCCTGTGGAAGAGAGGAAGTTGAGAAGGGATGCAATGGCGAAGGAAGGATTCAAGGTGGAATTGCAACAGTTCCAGGTTTTGGTTGGTGGCCAATTAAAGCATACAGGCCTTGCCCTGGATTCATAGCATCCGGTGGCCGGTATAAAAGGCGGGGACAAAGCATGGATGAAGTGGCAGGAGGAGGAAGGAGAGGAGCCAAACCAGAAACCAGTAGCAAAGACCAATCTGGGTAAAGCTTATTCTTTCTTCTGCTTTAGGACTGAATATTTTGGGATTAAAGTATGATATGAAGCATCTTAGATTATATTTCTGTACTCTTCATAACCCTTTTACATTGTTTTTACCATTTGAGATTGATTTAGTTTAAATGTTTGAGAACATCTTGATTAAAGTTTCCTGTCGATCAGATCGAGTTTTATACGAATTTTTCCAACAGATTCAAGTAAATCTTCACCGTTCTAGGATCGAATTAGACCTTCACTCTTCTACACTCGAAACTTCCGACTCTGAACGCCCAAAAAAAAAAATGAAAATGAAAAACCAAGAAAGAAGGAATAGGATGAAAATTGAAAGGGTGAAATGCAGCTTTATTGCACGACCCTTGAGAATAAATAATTGGTTTCGTGTGTTTCTTGGTGGTGTTTATGGCTTTGATATTGTGATGGTAATGTAGGTTTCTATAACTATTTATTTGCAGCAAGAGAAACCCTGGCTTTAAACAATTCAAGAGTTAACTGTGGCCGAAAGTAATCTTTCTGCAATCTAGAAAACGAAAGAGGCAAGTGAAAGGTAATACTTCTTTTTTTGCATTGTTCTTCGTGGTGATCCGAGACGGGAAAAGAAACGGGATGTACTGTTCTTTCACTTCCATCAACTTTAAAAGGGGGCATCACATAGTTTTGGTAGCAGTCTGAAACTCTGTTTACTTTGTTATGTAATGAAAATTGGTTCATAATTCTTATGATCAACGGATTCTATCTCTTTTTATTTGATAAACTTCATAATTATTAGGTTCTGAGACTGAATTAGATTATCATGCACATCGAAAACAACTGCAGCAGTGGAGTTATTTGTTTATTTCACAAGATTTCTCAGCTCGTCGATGAATGAGTGTAATGGAGAGAAAGTGTTGCAGAAAGTTCTGGGTTTTGATTTTCGTTTAGGGAATAACATAGCAGGAATCCATGTGAGGAAGAGATGGAGTAGGAAAATTGAATTACAAAAAAGAAAAAAAAAAGAAAAAAAGAAAAAGGGCCCTACCGGGTTCGAACCGGTGACCTCTTGATCTGCAGTCAAATGCTCTACCACTGAGCTAAGGACCCATTTGCTACTATAGCATCAAATGCTAATATTTCTTGTATACTTAAAGTTTTTAATTTTACATAGAAACTAGGGGTGGGCACGGGCCGGTTCGGTCCGGTCCCTAGCCCGGACCGAACCGGCCCAAACAATTTCGGGATTTTTTATCCCGGAACCTGGACTGGTCCGGTCCGGCACCGGGACCGAACCTGGACCGCACCTGAAATTCCGGTCCGGTCCCGGTCCCGGTTCCGGACCGGCGCCATTTTCTTTTTTTTTTTCTTTTTTTTTTAACTGAAATTTCTAATTTTATTAACTAAAATTTTCATTTTTCTGATAATTGATAAGCATTAACAGTAATGCTTATCAATTATAAAGTCAATTATCAATAATGCTATTATAAAGTTTATAGCAATATAGCTATTAACTTTATCAACCTTATAATATTAATCTTCTCTGCTTATAAATCCATCTATCGCTCCCACAAACTAGTAAAAACACAGTCTCACATGTTTCTCTGCTAAGGAAAAAAAAAAAAGAAGCATTATAATTAAGAATACCTGTAATCTACCAACACAATTCAGGAAAAAAAAAGGGGGTTGGATTAGAATACCTGTTAAAATTGTTTGCTCTGTTAAAGTGAAGGCAACAATTTAACCAAAAGTTTAATATTATCAATTCTCTACACACCCATAACACCGATGATCCTCCTAGAGAGATAGAGAGAGTGGAGAGAGAGGAGAGAGAAAATACAGCTGAAAACTTGAGAACAAAGACAGATGGCCACATTGTTTTGCTGGAAATTGTACACATTTTGTAGCTCCATTCTTGTTTGTACAGAAAACTTGAGCATTGCAGAAGGAAATAATGAACCAAACTTCAAAGGACGCCTCACCTCCACAAGTTAATTTATAGATTACATAAGTTAATTTTACGATTCATAAACATACAATTTGCAATAAGCAAGATTGCCTTAAGCATTACACAAGTTAATTTCACAATTTACGGACAAAAACATACAGTTTAGTCTTTACACTAACAGTGAGCAGTCACTTACTGACTTACAGTGAGCAGGCAGAGGAGCCAGCCAGCCAGGAGGGTCGGCGACTGGCGAGGTTCTCTAGCAATATGTTTGGAGCTGCTGTCTGCTGAGCCGTGGACTGTGAGTGGACAGAGGCCCCTTGGTTCGCACTTCGCCGGTTTGGGGATACTTGAAAGTGGACGCCGACGGATCAGGGACTTTCAATGGGGTGAAGAATCCGGCCCTCAGAATAGCCGAACAGGGGGGAGACAGAAACTCTGTGGTCGGAGTTTCGTTCGCGCAAGGGAGACCGACAAATCGGAGTTTCGATCACAGTTCGGGGCTCGAAGTTTCGTTCGCCGTTCGGTGCTCGGTTCGACTTCGCACTTCGCCGTTCAGGCCAAAACTTCGACGTTAAATGAAATCTTCGCCGTTCGGGACTGGTAGTTCTCGACTTCGAGTTCGAGCAAAGAGAGGCAGAGAGCGAGCTCGGCTAGGTTGAGAGTCGGGATTGGGAGAGGGAGACTCGGGGTAGGGAGAATAATCAGAGAAGACTGTTTTAATTTTTAGGGCTTCGGTCCGGTCCGGTTCTTCGGGAATTCCAGGCGCTGGACCTGGACTGGACCGAAGCTCCTCGGTTCCTAGTGCTTTGGACCGAGGACCGGACCGCGGTCCAACACCTATGGACCGAACCCGCCGGTCCGGTCCGGTTCCCGGTTCGCGGTCCGGTCCTGCCCACCCCTAATAGAAACATTAAAAATAATGTCACGTTTGCTCTTTTATTTACTCTCTTAAAATCTTCGCTGATGTGTCAAACAATAATTGAAACAATTAAAATCATAAATAAATTATTTATAATAAATGTGACGAACTTTAGATATATTTTTATAACACCCTTTGCCTAACCTAAGATAAAAAATAAAAAAAAATTGTAGGAGACGTGACAACCCCCTACTGCATGGAGTTATCATTAAATTACAATCACACCTAATTCCTATTTACTGCTACCACTAATAATCCTGCTTCATGGGTAGCATTATCATAAACTATACCAACTAATAATTGCCTCCACCCTTCCATAGCCATAGCCAGACTCATCGCAAGCTAAGTGGGCTAGGCCCACCATACCAAAAATATTATTGTCTACTCTCGTAACATCGCCCTCGAATTAACCTCGTAAATTTTAGGTAACGGTTTAGGTTTGGTTGACCCAACTTTTCTAGGACCACGTCCTTCTTTAGCCCTCCCTGCTCTCGACTACTCGTACAATGCGACAAAAAATATATACATATTCAACTACTATTTACGTATACTAATATTATTATTATTATTATTATTACGAGGTAGCCTAATTGAAGCACTAAAAATTGATGACAAAATTTGGATTGAAAATTGAGGTTTGACTAATGAAAGATGAGGGACGTGGGTTTCTCGAGTCGTCGGATGCTTTGACCAATCCCCTCTTTCTTTTATGAACTTTGCTTTATATATTCGGACAGTTTAGTTATGAGGTATCATGTTCTGCCCCAATTTAAATAATCATTGTGTTAATTATTATTATTATCTTTCAATTGGGATTGTTTGGTTTTTGATTTACCATATCCTTCTCTTGGAATGAATCTGATTCCAATATTCCTCCCGCGGATTGCATTATCAGGATAGATTTCTTTAATCTTTCCTTTGTTACTTTTTTTGTTTTATTAGATTTATAAATGAAATACAATCCGACCAAAGTAGCATTTTCTAGTTCTTATTAATATTAAATTTTTTTTTGGGTCAAGTGTAATTCGATGAGTGAAGGCCTGACAAGTGTAAATTCGAGTATTGGACAATAAAATTATTGTAGTGTCTCATGGTGCTCCCAGTATAATATTGTCCGATTTGGCTCGAAACTCACATAAATTTATGATTGGGGTTACCTCAAAACGTGTTACATTAGGTATAAATGATAACTCTTTTTATAACACGTCTTTTTGACTCTCGCGAGCGATTTGAGATTATGGACTCCTACTTGTATGAGTTAGACCCTCACATGAAGAGCTGTCACAATTATACCGTGACATCTTTGACATTTGACGAATTTAACGGATTTTATAACAGTACGAGGCGATTTTATTCACAGTTAAAAAACGAGAATCTGATTTTTTAGAAAATAAGTTTATGGTGTTAGCGATAAATGGTCTTTATCGTTAAATTGCATTTTAGCTTAAATAATAATAATTATTTTTTGGAATTTAGTTAAAACTCATATCATACGATGGTAGTGTTGTAGGGGACCATGACTCCAATAGGGGCTCTACTATTTTGGCATTTATTTAACTATTTACTTTTCCTAAAATGTTTTCCACCTAAAATATTAATTAAATCCCTTGGAATTATTCTTTTTGGTAATAAAGTTTGTAGGGCACCCTACCCTCCCACCACAAATGAATAAACCAATCCCAATTATCTCCATTTTGTATCGAAAGGTTTTCTTCTTCTAGGGCACCTATCTCCCCTTTATTAAAAAAAAACCACCCATTTTGTCGGCATACTACCATTTTTATTCGATGGCCCCGATGATCTTATTTTAAGTAATCTTAAAGTCTCGCTTTTGTTTTGATTATTTTCATTTGCACGGATGACGCGCCAATAAACGATTAACAAGATGCTTTGTCGGTTGTAATTTAGTTTATTAGAGAGTTAATGGAACATTATTTATATTATTTTTTTAAAAAAAGAAAATTAATAAAATTGGTCTCTTTTGAACAAATGTAAAAATTGTAAATTAATTAATAAATTAAATTAGCTTTATTTTATTATATTTTTCGTCCCTACACTAATGAGATGACAGTGAAAAAAAAAGCACTCCTGGTTTAAGGGGCGGGTGGGTCATGCTTGAATTTGTTGTGAGAATTATTAAGATGGGCCTTATCTCTCTAGTCCTTATTAACGTACCATTAGTAAGATTAATTATTTTTAATTTTCAAATTTTAATAATTTGAATTTAATTTCTTTTAGTATAAGATTATTATTACAAGGTAGCCGAGACAACTCGACATTTGAAGACTATGACAATTTAGGGTAAGAACCCAACTCGTATCAGTGTGAGAGTGCACAATTTTACATCGTTTGAAAAAATTTTCATTTCTAACTGGTACAATGCATTTTGGGTTAACTCCAAAACTAATCTGTGCAGATTCCAACTCATAGCAGATAATTTTATACTGGGAGTATTGAGGAACGTTGGAATAAGTAGCTGTTAAAATGATAAATGTGTATAAATAATTAATTTTCTCAATATTAAAAAAATAACAAAAAATTATTATTAGTGACGTCTTAAGTATGCGAGAAAGCCGAACCACCAAATGCACTTATTGGCTCTTCATCGAGGCAAAGGTCAGGGTCTAAACTTAATTAATTAGAATACTAATCGGGATTAAGACTATATCATTATCATGGACACGTGTCAAACAGCAAACTCTCCATAATGGGGTCTAATTATGTAAGCACAAAGCCATATTTTGATTGGCCATAGATTTCTAATTAAGAACTTCCTAATTGGGTTTAACGCCTAATCTCCCTAGCCCCCCCCTATCAGTATTAAACTGTTAATCTTAAATTTATTTAATTTTTTTTGGTAGAGATTCATGGCATGTAATATGTATAGGTGTTATCACCTCGATAATATCTTAATTTCTATTAATAATACAATATTATCAGTTTTCCTTCTTAAGTCTAAGTCTACGTTGTTTACTTTGTTGCTGAGGAAACTCTGTTTTATGAATCATTATATTATTTATTAATTTATTATATTATATATTATAAAAAAGAGAGGGCGGGAGAGAGAGAAAAAGTGGGAGCATTAAATTAGTGAGTGGTGATTTAAATAGAGGAGTAAGCTAATAGCGTGGGCGTGGCCTGTGGGAGGCATCTATTCTTTGGATGATAATGATCATCAGTAGGACAAATACTTGTTTAATTCTCTTTTAAAAAAACTCAAAAGTAACTTTAGATTTACCTTCTATTTATACACTCTGATCTGACCTCTAAATATAAAATATATTATAAATAATTAAAATAAAAAATTAATTTTATTTTATTTTAAAAATTAATTATTTGGCTCTACATAATTATTAATGTAACAAGTTTGGATTATAGAATAAAGGGAAATTATCAATTTGAACCCTGTACTATACACTGTTTTTCAATTCAACCCATGTACTAAAAAAACTAGCAAATTGAACCCTGTACTTTGATTTTGTTATCAGTTTTGACCTTCTATCAACAATTTCATTAAATCTTCATTTAAAAAACTACCAAATAATCTTGCATTCAGTTGAAAATTTTACCACATGTTCACTACTTAATGAGAAGATAATATGGAAATTATCGTGATTTTATAACATATGTACGATTTATTATAATTTTATTTTAGTATTTGATAAAAATATTATAATAAATCATACAAATTTTAGAAAATCACGAAAATATTTATATTAACTACCCGTGATAGGTTGAACATATGGAAAATGTTTCAAACAAATCAAATATCGTTTGGTATTTTTTTTAAAATTAATTTATAAAATAAAGAAGAAACTGATATTAATTTAAAACAAATAAGAAAAGATATTTGATTTATTTGAAACTTTTTTCACGTATTTACCACATTATGGGTAGATAATAGAAAAAATTCCGTAATTTTTTAAAACTTGTATGATTTATTATAATATTTTTATCAAATACTAAAATAAAATTACAATAAATTGTATATATGTTAAAAAATTACAAAACGTTTTAGATTATCTTCTCATTAAGTAGCAAACATGTGGTAAAAATTTTAATTGAATCCAAGATCGTTTGGTAGTTTTTTAAATGAGAGTTTAATGAAATTGTTGATAGAAGGTCTAAACTGATAACAGAATCAAAGTACAGGGTTCAGTTTGACGCTACAAGGGGTGAATTGAAAAACTGTGTATAGTACAGGGTTCAAATCGATAATTACCCTAGAATAAATGTAAAGTGTTACATAAATTTGTTTAAAGATGTAGCGTGGTTTGACTGACGAACAATTTATTAGAAATGATCAATTATTTTTATTTTTAAATAAAGAAATAAAGAAAAATTGTCATGAAATTTTAATATTTGTGCCGGGTTAACTCGAGCCAACCATGTTGCCTGCTTCGAAGCAGACAACGAAAGGGACGACAACTAACGGTGACGCCCGTTGCGACCTAACATCTTCCGTTACGATTAACGGCTCACTTCCCTATGCGCGCCGTACGGTCAGAAATTCATTTAAAACCGTACGCCGTTATCAGATTGGCCTAATCCAACCGATCAGTCGCTATTTGCCGTCACGGTCTCTGTCTCTTTGACCTTACGGTTGAGTTAAATACTAACCGGGGTTAGTTCTGGTGGAAATGATTCTCAGCTCAAGTAAAGTAAGAAGGTTGCTGTATAACAAGACAGCGCGTAAAACGGTTCCTCCGAAACGGCGTTTTCTCTGGATTCTTCTCTGGAGGGAAAAGCGGGGAAGAAAGGGTGCGTTTTAGAGGAAGAAAGGTTTGAGATTGAGAGAGAACTGGAGTGGTTTGAGGCGAGCTCTGATTCTGAAATTTGTAACGGTTGGCGAGTTGGAAGGGGCTGCGTTTTGACGTTACAGTTCTTTTCCTGTTTGACAGGTCTTTGATTGTGGAAAATCGTTGTGGTGTGCGAGGGGATTGGAAGCGTCGGGGGATTTTTTCCTTGGCTGGATAATTGATTATTAATGGCACGAGATGACTCATAATTGCCGTTGATTGTTCGATTTGGGTGCTTGGGGAGTTTACTTGAGTTTTATTTTAATTGATTCTTGTTTCCTGTTCGATTTGGGAGCTTAACGATGACTATTTTGGGAGGGAGCCAGAATGGTTTCGCTGAAGGTAAATGGAGGTTTTCGTTTCATTTATTTTCTCAGAGGTGCCGATTCTTGAAAAATTTCACTGTCTTTATGGCTTCTTCTTTCTTTTTCTGGCAGGTGGCGGCGGAAATGATCTTTATGTGGAGTTGTGGAAGGCTTGTGCTGGTCCTCTTGTAGATGTGCCTCTCCTTCACCAGAGGGTGTACTACTTTCCACAAGGTCATATGGCACAAGTAAGTGTCTGTCATATCCTTAAATTTCAGAGCGGTGGTGGCTATTTGTTTGATTTATAGAAATAGCTTTGGGATTGTTTTTAGTTCTGATTAGATTCAGAATTTTAATGATTCATGGTTGGAAACTGTTATTGGTTATACTTTTCAATTATGGGAGCTGTTCTTTTCTCTTAGTCTCTTAAAATCTCTTAATTTTTGGATTGTAGTTAGAGGCATCTACAAATCAGGAGCTGAATCAGACGCCTCCTCTATTTAAACTTCCCTCCAAGATTCTTTGTCGCGTGATGAACATTCAGCTTCTGGTACTTTCACTCTCTTTGCAAGCTGCTCTGCTTATGCCATATCTACTTCTATTTCCTTATGTTAGCTATTTTTAATTTTATATTAGATTATTAGAGATGGGGGATCAAGGCGAGTAGATTGAATCCAAAAATTTCTTGTCTTTTTTTTTTTTTAGGTTTTCTAAAAATTGATAGCTTTCTGTGATAATTAGTTAATTTACTAGTTTGTTTTTGTGTCAATTGACTTATATTCTTGGTGTCCTTTTTCCTGCATTTTTTTAGAGTCAAAACATTTTGTAATTGTAAGTTGCTGAATTTTTTAATTCTAGGAAATACTTACACACTTTGTATTTCAGGCAGAGCAAGAAACGGAGGAGGTTTATGCACAAGTAACTCTAATTCCAGACCATAATGTGAGAACCCCTTAGAGCTTGCTCCTGATAGTAGTCTTTGCTTATTCTGCGTTGGAAGTTTCATTTTACTGAACTTGATGGGCTTTAATTTCGTTTTGTTATTCCCAGCAAACTGATCCAGATGTTCCCGATTCTTGTGATGTTGAACCTTCAAAGCCAACAGTGCACTCATTTTGCAAGGTTTTAACTGCATCAGATACTAGCACCCATGGAGGTTTCTCTGTACTTCGTAAACATGCTACTGAATGCCTTCCTCAGTTGGTACTTGTGCTCTCCCTATCACTATCTTCTCTTTCTGGCTAAGAGTTTTAGTTTTAGATTCTTGACTTTTGCACCTAAATTCTTTTAGGACATGACCCAGCCAACCCCGACACAGGAACTTGTTGCCAAGGACCTTCATGGTTATGAATGGAAATTCAAGCATATTTTTAGAGGTGGTTGATATGTTCTGAGGGGCACCAAATATTTATTTAACCCATTGTATCTTTGTTTAATTTGGGAATGGAATGCTAACTCATATTAGGACTGATCGAATTAACAGGTCAACCACGGAGGCACTTGCTGACAACTGGATGGAGTACGTTTGTAACCTGTAAGAGATTAGCTGCAGGCGATTCTTTTGTATTTTTGAGGTAAAAAAATTTCCTTTTGACATCGACAGTGGCTATTCAGTTGGAATTTACTAATATAAATGACAAAAAAATTTATTACGATTTAGATGTTAATAGTCATATTTTTAACAGCTGTGAGAATTTTTCTTCAGAGGGGACAACGGGGAATTACGTGTTGGAGTAAGGTGCCTTCCTCGTCAGCAAAGCAACGTACCTACATCTGTTATCTCTAGTCAGAGCATGCACCTTGGAGTTCTTGCCACTGCATCCCATGCTTTAGCGACCAAAAGCCCTTTTGTTGTGTATTATAAACCAAGGTAGCTTAAAGTTTTTCCAACTTGGAGATGGTGTTCATGATGAATCATTTGTTCAGGTTTCTCATGTTACCAGTGTTTCTTCTTGTTCAAATTTTCAGGTCGAGTCAATTCATTGTGAGCTTGAACAAGTACTTGGAAGCTGTAAACAACAAGTTTGATGTTGGTATGAGATTTAAGATGAGGTTTGAGGGCGAGGATTCTCCTGAGAGAAGGTATATAAGTTTACTGATGCTTTGTTTTCTTGTCTCTCTGTCCTTTGAACTTGCTGGTAATGTCTCTGTCTTGTTTTTTTTTTTGGTTTAACCAGGTTTTCAGGTACAGTAGTCAAAGTTGAAGATATGTCTCCTCATTGGGCAGATTCGACTTGGCGATCACTGAAAGTAACTCCCTTTTCAACTTACCATAGTTGTCAAATGCTTTTTGCTCGCACATTATGGATTGATTTTTCTTACTATTCTTGATAAAATTTCAATGGTCAATATATTTATTTGACAACTATATACGTCCAGGTTCAATGGGATGAACCTGCATCTATTCCAAGACCTGAGAAGGTTTCTCCTTGGGAGATAGAACCTTTTGTAGCTTCGGCAGCTGCCAATGTCCCTCTACCTGTTGTAGTAAAGAACAAAAGGCCCCGACCACCAACTGAAATTCCAGCTCTTGGTGTGTACCATTTCTTTCTTCAGTTATAGGATAGTCTAAGCTTATTTTCATCTATCTCTGAGTCTGAACTTAAAAATTTTGTTTATTGGCTTGTAGATTCTACTACTTCAACTGTATCCACTCTTTGGCATTCTGGGTTGAGTCAATCTCATGATAGAAGGCAATCCAGTGTTGTTGCCAGAAGCAAAAGAAGTGAAAATCTGCGCTGGCATCATAAACAGTCTGATATTAGCAGCAATAGCAGCAACTCTGTGTCAATGACACAGAACGATGGTCCTTGGTTAGCTTCCTCACATGCAAATGGTTTGCAGAATCTAAGTCAGGAGGTCGCAGAGGATCGCAAAATTCACTCACCTTGGCCTGATTACTCAGGCTATACTACTTTGCATTCATCAAAGCCAGACACTGACTTCAGGGTTGAGAATATGAGGAAGGAGAAGAAAGCTGATATTGGTACTAGCTGCCGTTTGTTCGGTATTGAGCTGATCAATAATTCTGCTTGTACACCTCGCTCAGAGAAGCCATCTAGCGAAACTGCTGAAGGGAATGCTGGTAGAATTTCATTGGCTGATTCTGACAAAAACTCTGAGTTTTCCAAGTCCTCGAAAGAAAAAAATCCAGAGTTGCTGCAAATATCCGCAAAAGAGATGTCAAGCAAGCAAAGCTGCTGCACCAACACTAGAAGCTGCACCAAAGTTCAAATGCTAGGAATGGCTGTTGGTCGTGCGGTGGACTTAACGATGTTGGAAGGATATGATCAGCTGACAGATGAGCTTGAGAAAATGTTTGAAATTAAGGGGCAGCTTCGCCCACGGGACAAGTGGGAGATTGTTTTTACGGACGATGAAGGAGACATGATGCTCTTGGGAGATGACCCATGGCAGTAAGTGCTCTGAGACTTCGGATTTCAAAAAGTGAGAATCATTTTTTTCGCTTTTTTCATTCAAATTCGTTTTGTTCTTGCAGGGAATTCTGTAACATGGTGAGAAGAATATTGATATGTTCAAGCGAGGACGTGAAGAAAATGAGCTGCGTAAAGAAATTTCCGATTTCCTCATCAGAAGGCGAAGGTATGTAATGAGCTCAGAGTTGGCTGAAATCTGAATCACAGAAAGCAGAAAGCAGCTAACTTTCTTTCAATTTTAAAACTCAAATTTCATTTGCATGCTTATTATTTGACTGTAAGGAAGGGGGTTGATGTTAATTTGGTGGGTAGAAACGTGATGACACTGGAACAGAAAGGAGACACTGGCTAACAACACAGTTGGCTCAGTTTTTATGAGCTATTATTAATGGCGGAAGGGAGCTGAAGAAGTAGAATTAGGAAACATGGGAAACACTTGTTGGGTTGTAGAGACTTGGTATAGCCATTGTTTCTGTTTGTTGTACTTGTAAATATTGTGTCGTGTAAACCTTTTAATCTTTTGGTGAGCAGTAATGTTTGTTTAATCCCAAATCATTGTCTGAAAAGTGAATTACGAAAAAGAAAAGTAAAGACAGGACTATTATTGCTCGACATGGGTTTATCTTACTATTTTTATTGCTGATTGGAACTTCTCACTACCCCTGCAGAAGTAGTGGTCGGACTAGGACCGGTCACCCGTGAGTGGTGGGGAATGGGGGTGGCTGATGGGTGGACGGAGGGCGTTGTCTAGTTGATTTCTCAATTTTTTGGTATTCTGTACATAAATGAGTCTAGTTTTTGCCCTCTTGGATATCCAATTTGAATAAAAACAAAGATGATAGAATGATTGAAGATGACACTGGGAAATGGGTCCGTAGACTCTTGCAGTGATCAGACTATCATCCCTTGATCAAATCCTGGCCGTTCATTTCTCATGTCTATATTTCCCTTTTTGCCATTTACCACGACGATTCCATCTCTAATAGAATAATACCCCCTCCACTCTGTGAAACACCCATCAATGGGTATGATCTGGATTACCCATCATTTTTTCTAGAATGATGAGCCTCCCATAATTTAGATCACTTTCCTCTTATATATGACTAGATGCAGGGGAGCTTTCCACGAAGTTTGGCTGTAAAGTTGTGTAAGCATGAAGAAGATCGATGATGGAATTTCCGTCTCCTCCGCCCCTCCACTTCACTCCCTCCGATCCTCTCGTCTCACATACTTCAATCGTTTCTTTGCTGCAATTTACTTTTCCGCCGTTGTTGCTCTGCTCTACCGACATCTACTCTGCCTCCTCGCTTCCTCTTCCATCTCCTCCTTTTTCGTCTCCTTCGCTTTTCTTATTTCCGACATTCTCTTGGCCTTCATGTGGGCCACCACGCAGGCTTATCGGATGCGTCCGGTTTACCGGTGTGAGTTTATCGATGATCTCCGGAAGTCATTGAGGGACGGTGACGCTGATCGTTTTCCGGCGATGGATGTGTTCTTATGCACCGCCGACCCTTACAAGGAGCCTCCGATGAGCGTAGTTAATACGGCTTTATCGGTCATGGCGTACGATTACCCTTCTGAGAAGATTTCTCTCTACGTCTCAGATGATGGGGGCTCCGTTTTCACTCTCTTTGCTTTCATGGAGGCCGCTAAATTTGCCAGCCATTGGTTACCATTCTGTAGGAAGGAGAAGGTAATGGAGAGAAATCCGGAAGCTTATTTCTCTTCGAATCGCCATTGGAGCTCTGCAACTGAGCAGATTAAGGTACTACGGAATTACAGTCAAACGTCCTTTTCTTTTAATAATATCCATTAATTTTTCTTAAAAACATTCTTATCCACACCCAATATTGCGTCTTAAGAAAAACATCTTTTGTTAGAGATAATTGACTCAAATTTTGGACTAATTCGCAATAAACATTATCTTTAAGTTTATCGGCCATTTTTACATTTTAAGTTTTACTATCCCGTGACATTGATATAATAATTAAGATAAATTAAAAAAAGAAGATAAAACTTAGGGTAAAGTGTAATTTGGCCCCTACAACTAAGTGAAATGGGTAATTTACACCGTAAACTTGGATAATAGGCAAGAACAACCTTAATATATTGATAATGGGTAATATGACCCCTATCGTCATAATTTTCGTAAAAAAATAACGTTTTTTCACTTGTTCATTTTTTTTCTCGAAATGTCCCTCACTGGACCGAACCAGTCCGGACCGGTTCGGCTAATTGCACTCTAGTTTTTTATTTTTATTTTTAATTCTATTCTCTTGTCTTCTCTTTTATGAGAAATAAGATTTAAAAAAAAAAAACTAAAGTGGAATTAGCAGAACCGGTCTGGTTTGGTTTGGTCCAATGAGGGGCATTTCGAGAAAAAAAAAATGAACAAGTGAAAAAATGTTACTTTTTGATGGAAAATATGACGGTAGGGGTCATATTGTCTATTATCAATACATTAAGGTTGTTTTTGCCTATTATTCAAGTTTACGGTATAAATTGTTCATTTCACCTAGTTGTAGGGGTCAAATTATACTTTATCCTAAAACTTATATGGTAAAAATAGATAGTAAATCTAAAATCATTCTTTGTAAAACTCCTAATTCGGTATTCATAGAAATGGACAAAAATCTCAATAAATCTTTGTAGATAGATATACCTTTAGAAGATAGATATATATAAATGGAAAATTATCGATTTGAACCCTGTACTATACACGTTTTTTCAATTCGGCCCCTGTACTAAAAAAACCGGCAAATCGAACCCTATACTTTGATTCTGTTATCAGTTTTGACATTCTATTAACAATTTCATAAAACCTTCATTGAAAAAACTATCAAACGATCTTAGATTCAGTTGAAATTTGTACCACATGTTTATTACTTAATGAGAAGATAATCTGAGAATTTTCGTAATTTTTTAACACATCTATGATTTATTATAATTTTATTTTAGTATTGTTTAAAAATATTATAATAAATCATACAAGTTTTAAAAAATTACGCAAATTTTTCTGTTATTTACCCATAATATGGTGAATATCTAGAAAAAGTTTCAAATAAATCTAATATCATTTGTTATTTGTTTAAATTAATCTCAGTTTTTTCTTTATTTTATAAATTAATTTCTAAACAAATACTAAACAATATTTGATTTATTTGAAAACTTTTCTCCATGTGCAACCCATCATGGGTAGATAATAAAAAAAGTTTCGTAATTTTATAAAATTTGTATGATTTATTATAGTATTTTTATAAAATACTAAAATAAAATTTCAATAAATCGTACATGTGTTAAAAAATCACTAAAATTTTCAGATTATTTTTTATTAAGTAGTGAACCTGTGGTAAAAATTTAACTAAATCTAAGATCGTTATTTAGTTTTTTCGATGAGGGTTTAATGAAATTATTGATAGAATGTCAAAACTGATAACAGAATCAAAGTACAGGGTTTGGTTTGTCGGTTTTTTTAGTACAGGGGCCGAATTGAAAAAACGTGTATAGTATAGGGTTCAAATTGATAATTACCCTATATAAATATATATATTTGTGTAGAGTTACTTTTAGAAATCTAGATAAATTATTTATTTATTTTACATCTAACCAATATATTTTTTTGAACAGTGTTTTGTTTGCTCTTTTATTTTAGGGTTAAAATTAATATAAATCCCAAAATATGAAGATTGTTTAAATTACCTCATAAACTATAATCCTTATCAATTAAAATCTTTAAATATAAAAAACTTAACAAATCAAATTCTGGTGGAGGGCCGTTTCTGGAGAATGGAGACCGTTCTCCGTGTGCCAGGACCGGGGTGCCGGTCTGGGAGAACGACTCTCCATTCATTCTTCACTTTATAAATTAAATTTAAAAAAAAAATACTAAGTAGCATTGGATTTACTTAAAATTTTTACCGAATGGTTACCATATAATGGGAAAATCATCTGAAAATTTTCGTGATTTTCTAACACTTGTAAGATTTATTGTAATTGTAGTAAATTATTTTATAAAATAGACGTAAAACAATTATAATAAATCATACAAGTGTTATAAAAATTACGAAATTTTTTACATTATCTTCTCATGATGTGGTGAACATATGATAAACATTTCAAATAAATCTAATATGATTTAGTATTTTTTTTAAAATTAATTTATAAAATGAATAAAGAATGTGAGGTCGTTCTCCCAGACTGGCCCCAAGATCCCGCACACGGAGTGTAGCGACCCTTAAACTATTCCTAGAATTTTTCGTACAAATTTTTCTTTTTATACATTCTCAAGTGAACCCCTCTCGTTAAAATGCTAAATCAAAGTATAATTAGTTGAAATACATATAAAAACATTTAAATAAAACCATTAAAAACAAGAGAGAAATCGACCAAGCATTTTTCGGGACAAAAATAGGGCGATCGATTGCCTCCCTATTTTTATACCACAGCCGATCGATCGGCTGAAATGGCCGATCGATCGGCCATGCATTTTCGGGGCAAAAAACCTTTTTTGCCTTCAGTTCTGCTTGGCCGATTTCTCTCCCGTTTTTAATGGTTTTATTTAAATGTTTTTAAATGTATTTCAACTAATTATACTTTGATTTAGCAATTTAACAAGAGGGGTTCACTTGAGAATGTATAAAAAGAAAAATTTGTACGGGAAATTCTAGGAATAGTTTAAGGGTCGCTACACGGAGAATGAGAGGCCGTTCTTCATGACTTGCCCCCGATCTTGTGGTTGTCCAGTGCTTAAAATGAAGAACGAGGGGTCGTTTTCCAAGACCGGCCCTCCGGTCCTAGAACATGGAGAACGACCCCACATTCTTCGAAACTGGCTCCCTATTAAGGTTTTAGTTGTTAAAAATTATAGTTTATGAAGTAATTTAAATAAATCTCATACTTTAGGATTTAAATTAGGTATTAATCTTTTATTCTACCATCTTAAAATATTTGATGACGTGTCAAACAATGATTGGTGCAATTAAGGTGCAAATAATATTATAAATTGTGAATCAAATAAAACAGAAAACTAGAATGAAAATTAATGGTTTATGAATTTATGCTATAAACTTGTATCCCGTGAGTTTGAATAGAAATCAAGATTTGGCTTGAAAGATGACTCATAAATTGTTTACCTTTTGGGAAGATTATGTACGAGAGCATGAAAGTGAAGGTGGAGAATGCTTTGGAGAGAGGAAAAGTTTCGGACGAGTACATCGCCGGAGAACACGAGCGAGAGGCTCTCGGAAAATGGGCGGACGGATTTACCCGTCAAAATCATCCGACCGTCATTCAGGTCCCGCATTAATTCATTAGCCAAATCTCTTCTGAGTTTATATTACAATTTATTGTTATGTCTAAACAAGCAGGTTTTATTAGAAAGTGGAAAGGACAGAGACATTTCAGGTCAATTTTTACCCAATCTGGTCTATGTTTCCAGACAAAAGAACACCTCTTCTCAACACCATTACAAGGCCGGAGCCCTCAACGCCCTAGTAAGTTGGCAGTCATCGAATTAAAGTCGAGTATCTTATTCATTTGACGGTTTATCTCAACATTTTATGTGACATTTATCGTTGTTACACGTGTTTTATTCTATGATCGATAAGCTTCGAGTATCAGCTGTGATGAAGAATTCACCGATAATCCTGAACTTAGATTGCGACATGTATTCAAACGATCCAGAAACAGCTCTTCGGGCTCTTTGTTACTTCTTCGACTTGTCGATCAAAAACTGGCTCAGCTACGTTCAGTTTCCTCAACGGTATCACTCGATTAATAAGGATGATATCTATGGATCCGAGAATAAGCGTTTATACATCCTTAATCCGACCGGGATGAACGGGTTTTTTGGACCAAACTATTTGGGTACGGGGTGTTTCTTTGCAAGGCGGAGCTTTTTTGGAGGCCCGTCTTCTCTTGAGTTGCCTGAGCTGGAAGCTCTTGGGCCGAATAATGTTGTTTCAGAGTCCATTCATTCGCCGGAGATCTTAGCTATGGCTAGTCGAGTGGCGGCTTGTGATTTTGAGAAGAACACCAAATGGGGCTCAAAGGTAAGTTTAACATTACTACGTGAGTCACCTAACGTTATATTTATTTTCTAATTTTACATTATATTATATTTTCATGATGTAATCGGTATTTTATTTTAATTTTTTGTAAGAGATAAAATTAGAAGATAACGTAACAGGTCGGTTTTCGATACGGGTCGTTGGTTGAGGACTTCTACACGGGTTACAGACTAAAATGTGAAGGATGGAGATCTGTGTTTTGCAATCCCGATCGTGCAGCATTCTACGGGGACGTGCCGATCGGCTACGTTGACGCGCTGAGTCAGCATAAGCGGTGGGCCCTGGGCCTACTCGAGGTGACCTTCTCAAAACACAATCCATTGATTTTCGGAATCAGGAACTTGGGCCTGATTGTGGGCCTCATGTACTCTCACAATGCATTCTGGCCCAGTTGGTCCATTCCCGTCGCAACCTATGCTTTCCTTCCCCAGCTGGCTCTGATCAGAGGTTTCTCCGTCTTCCCCAAGGTAACCCAGTTTCTGACCAGTTTGATGGTTTTCTTCAAGAAACCATCGGATCTTTGATGACTGAGATTTGCAGGTTACAGAGGCATGGTTCTTCTTGTATGTGTTTCTTTTCATTGGAGCGTACGGACAAGATCTTCTGGAGTTCACCGTATTTGGGAGTAGTTTCCGACGATGGTGGAATGATCAGAGAATGTGGATGGTAAGAGGGCTTTCCAGCCTCTTGTTCGGCATCATCGAGTTTACTCTCATGTCTCTGCGCATTTCCACGCATGGCTTCAACGTGACCAGCAAAGTTCTCGACGGCGAGCGGACTAAAAGATACGAGCAGCAGCTCTTCGACTTCGGCGCCGCGTCTCCTATGTTTGTTCCGCTAACTGCGGCCGCTATTGTCAATATGGTGGCATTTTCTCTGGCTTGTGTGAAGGCTTTGAAGGGCGACAATTTGGATGGACTCCTTTTGCAGATCTTGATTGCAGGTTTTGGTGTTGTTAATTGCGTGCCTGTTTACTCAGCCATGGCGTTAAGGGTTGATTCTGGAAGAATACCCACTAAAATCACAGTTATTTCAGCGTTTCTAGCTTGGCTTCTCTACAAATGCTGTTGCTTTTAATCATCCTATTACTTAATATGAGTTTTCCTCGCCCATTGTCGTCCTCTTCCACATTTTCTCGTCATTTAAATTAGTTTCTGAAAAAGGAACTCTGTGAACCAGAAAAGTTCTGAGTTGGGTCTCTTTGCAATTTTTTTCTCTTTGCAATTTTTTCATCAATTTTCTGCAAATTCTGAGTCGCGTCTTTCGGATAAGGTGTTGTAGGCCATGGTGGAAGCAAGACTTCTGCAAATAGTTTACTCATTAGTCATTACTGATTGGACCGTTGAATCTCTGGGACGAAATTTATGACTAAATAAAAGTCCGACGAAGACAATCGAGAAGAGGTCACGACTGCTGCAGAGACCGTCCTCCGCCATCATCTAAAGCTTTCCCGTTCCTCCGCTTCATGCCATGAGGACCAGAGGAGGAAGCGTTGCCGCCGCCCGTCCTCCGCTTCATACCCTCCGCTTCTCTCGGCGCACTATCTTCAATCGTGTTTTTGCAGCAGTTTATATCTCCGCCGTTTTTGCTCTGCTATACCGACATCTACTCTCTCTCCTCGCCTCCTCTTCCTTCATCTCCTCCGCCTTTCTTCTCTCCGATATTCTCTTGGCCTTCATTTGGGCCACCAGTCAGGCTTTCCGGATGCGTCCGGTTTACCGGTATGAGTTCATCGATGATCTCCGGAAGTCACTGAGTGACGGTGAAGCTGATCTTTTTCCGGCGATGGATGTGTTCTTATGCACCGCCGATCCTCACAAGGAGCCTCCGATGAGCGTGGTTAATACGGCTTTATCAGTCATGGCGTACGACTACCCGGCTGAGAAGATTTCTCTCTACGTCTCCGATGACGGAGGCTCCGTCTTCACTCTCTTCGCTTTCATGGAGGCCGCTAAATTTGCCAGCCATTGGTTGCCTTTTTGTAAGGAAGGGGAGGTAATTGACAGGAATCCGGAGGCTTATTTCGCTTCGAATCGCCATTGGAGCCCTGCAACTGAGCAGATTAAGGTACTACGGAATCACACTCTAAATCTCAATAAACTCCACTCTCTCGGAAACAAAAATTACCATCCACACATATCATATCTTCGTATAATCATTTATTTGCATAAATATCAACCTCCTTGTTAAGAACAAGTCTTTAAGGAAAATTTAACTGGAAAATGGCGAATATGACAAGAAAAATGACGAACAATTAAAAAAAAAAATGGATGAAATGTAAATTGAATCTTAATAAGCCGTTTGAACACAATTTCTAACTAATTTAGTAATTTTTAATTCGATTTCAATCTTTAAAATTAAGTAAATATTTTGTTTATATAAGTTGATTACATTGACTTCATGGCCTTGGCCAGAACATGTACGAGAGCATGAAAGTGAAGGTGGAGAGTGTTTTGGCTAGAGGAAAAGTCTCTGACGAAGACATCATCGGAGAACAAGACCACACGGCTCTCGACAAATGGACAACTGGATTTACCCGCCACGACCATCCGACCGTAGTTCAGGTTCGAGCCGAATTTCGTGTTAGTAGTTTAGACTACTACAACTTATTGTTAAAGTGGTTTGAAAACTAACAGGTTTTACTAGAAACTGGAAAAGATAGAGACATTTCAGGAGCCTTTCTACCCAATCTCATCTATGTTTCCAGACAAAAGAGCACCTCTCATCACCACCACTACAAGGCCGGTGCCCTCAACGCCCTCGTAAGTCATTCCTCTCGGAAACACTCAACTATCGTACTTGTTCAACATCTTATGTGACGGCTTATACGACACGACACAGTGCAATGTTGTATTGGTTTACAATTTAATTGATTCAATTTTTTTTTTTTGTTTATTTTATGATTGATAAGCTGCGAGTATCGGCCACGATGACCAACTCTCCGGTGATTCTGACCTTAGATTGTGACATGTATTCAAACGATCCTGGATCGGCTCTTCGGGCTCTCTGCTACTTCTCTGACCCTTCGATACGAGACCAATTGGGGTATGTTCAGTTTCCTCAACGGTATCAGGGAATTAACAAGGATGACATCTATGCGTCCGAGATTAAGCAAGCGTTTATTATTAATCCGGGCGGGATGGATGGGTTTTTAGGCCCAAACTATGTGGGTACGGGCTGTTTTTTTGCCCGACGTGTCTTCTTTGGAGGCCCGTCTTCTTTTGAGTTGCCAGAGCTGTCTGATTTGGGCCCATATAGTATTGTTTCTAAGCCCATTCATTCACCAGAGATCTTAGCCCAGGCCTATCGAGTGGCAGCTTGTGAATTTGAGAGAGGCACCAAATGGGGCTCAAAGGTAAGTTTTGGCCAAGTTTTATCTGACAATATTACTATATGGTTATTCGGTTGTCCTTTGGGTCATGTTATTAAACGTACAGGTTGGGTTTAGATACGGGTCGTTGGTCGAAGACTTCTACACCGGTTTTCGATTAAAATGTGAAGGATGGAGGGCTGTCTTTTGCAATCCCGAGCGAGCTGCGTTCTACGGTGGCACTCCGATCAGCTTTGCCGATGTGTTGAGTCAACAGAAGCGATGGGCTGTGGGCCTACTCGAAGTGGCCTTCTCTAAATACAGTCCGATAACGTTCGGGACGAGGCATATGGGCCTACTGATGGGCCTAATGTACTCTCACTATTCATTCTGGCCCATTTCGTCCATTGCGGTCACGACCTATGCTTTCCTTCCCCAGCTTGCTCTGATCAACGGCATCCCCATCTTTCCCGAGGTAAACAAATTTCTGTTTAATCGTCGGAAGAGAACTAGATTGAGTGACAATCCTTGAACAATTAGGGTTCTCAATCAGGTTTCAGAGCTATGGTTCTTCTTGTACGTGTTTCTATTCATCGGAGCTTACGGACAGGGTCTTCTGGACTTCATCTTATCCGGCAGTAGTTTCCGACGATGGTGGAACGATCAAAGGATGTGGCTTGTACGAGCACTTTCCGCTCACTTATTCGGCCTCGTCGACTTCTTCCTGACGTCTCTACGCATTTCCACTCCCGGCTTTAACGTCACCAGCAAAGTGCTCGACGGCGAGCGAACCGAAAGATACGAGCGGCAGATCTTCGAATTTGGCTCTCCTTCTCCTATTTTCGTTCCATTAACTACAGCTGCAATTATTAATTTGGCGGCGTTTTCAGTGGGATTTGTCAAGGCTTTGAAAGGCGACCAGTTCGAGGTTCTCCTTTTTCAAATTATGATCGCCGGTTTTGGCGTCGTTAATTGTTGGCCAGTTTACTCAGCCATGGCGTTGAGAGTGGATAACGGAAGAATACCCACGAAAATCACAGTCGTTTCAGTGATTCTAGCATGGCTTCTCTACAAACTCAGCAGCTGCTTTTCATCAATTACAGATAGATCTGTTCTTAATATACCATCCTAAGTTAGACTGTATTGGATAAGATAGTAATAACGCTGTAATTATGAACAAAACAGCGAAGGATTAAGATTTATCATTTATGATGAGTATTTAGACTCAGCAGATACTATAATCCTGAGACAAGACTGAAGGATCTAATGGTTCGCCGGAGGAAGCAGGTGGCGGTCGGAGATTGGAGGGTTTAGCTGTAGTGGGAAGAACAGGGGATCTACATAGTGGACAAGTGGCGTTTGAGTGGAGCCAGTGAAGTATACATTCCATATGAAACATGTGCCTGCACGATGGGACCTGAACCAGCTCCTCCTTCAGTTCATATTCTCCCAAGCAAACACAACATCTGAGCAATAAAAACAAGGTCAAAAAATAAGTTCTTTTTTCAACCATCTCTGTCATATCCATGATTTGTCGGGGATTTACCCTTCAAATCATCGAAAACTTCATGAAAAAATATCACTCAGATCAAAGATACCCAACAGAGAAACTCAACCGACCCAAAAAATGACAGTAAAAAAGACTCAATTTTTACCCGGAATTCAGTAAGATCATGAGTAAAAATCAACGACCCAGAAATAATAAAAGGTTTTGTCGTCATCTGTGCTAGTTATGAACACCCCCCATGAACAGAATTTTCCAAAGGAATCCTCTTTTTTCAGAATGCACAGACAACAGTAGCTTTTCTTATCCTTATTATCTTCTTTACTTTACTATCAGAACGCCTTTTATCATACATTGGTTTAAATTCAATGATTATTTCTTTACTTTATTATTTTATATTGATCTAAATTTTGATTGTTTCATTGGAAAACAAAATCTTGTCAACTGGTTCTACAGCTCTGCAACGTTTCATCAATTTGATTTCCATTATAGTGCAATTCTCTGCAAATCATTAACCTAGAAGAAAGACTTACAGCGAGTGTCTGGCCCTGAATTCCTCTTCAAATATTACTTTGGGAAGCTTCTCTATTAGATCATCTTTCAAACCCACCTGAAATTATTTGTAAAAATATGAACTGCGGATCAAGTATCGACCTATTTGAGATGTTATGATCTGCGATAGATCTCTCTTGGAGAGGGAAGGAGAGGAGAAGAAACTTACCGGAGCAATATAATGAGTCATCGGAGCTTGATTAGTGCTGGTCGGAAGGATTGGAGCAGAAGAGGAAAGAGAAGAAGCTCTCCTCTTGAGGTAGAAGAGGTAGAACAACAGGAAGAGAATGATGGAGAAGAGAATAGGGATGGAGAAAATGAAGGCCTGGTAGAGTTTGAGCTGGAGTGCTTGAGGGTAGAGGCGAGGAGCATTTGGAGTTTGAGGAAAACCCATTAATGAATACAAAGCTTACTGTGAAGCAAACTGGATTTTAATGGCAGCCAAAGGTGGCCAATGCGAAGTATAAAGAAACAGTAGAGAGAGACAGTAGAGAGAGAGAGAGAGAGAGAGAGAGAGAGAGAGAGAGAGAGATGTGCCTAAGCCCTGACTCTAAAAGGACAGTTCTGAAACATTCTTTATAAAATAATGGAATTTATAAAGCCTCCGAAAAAACTTTATAGAGATCAAATCTTGTATGATTGCATATAATGATGTAACGAGTTCATTAGGTTCCACTATAAGAGTGTCGACCTACTGCAGTTGGGTTAATTTCACGATATTTTCAATCCGAAAAAAATGAAAATGGGTATTGCTAAATTTAGCTTCTAACTTTACTGTTTACTTTTTTATGAAACGTTTCTACCAAGACTATTGATCTAATCAAGAAACAAAACGAACCAAACACTCGAGTGCATTCTTCTGGTGCCGACCCTGCTAACCCTTCTAAAATGGTTGGCAATTCTTGGAGATCATCTCAATTGGTTGGTAGCATGATAAAGCCTAAACTAAAGGGAAGTTGGCAGTTTTTTCGGGTATGAAAATGGCGCTTTCGGTGTCGAAAGTTGAAGATGAGTGCTCGTAAACTAAAAGATATATTCCATTTGTGGCAGATCATTTACATCAAACATCGTCCGACCCGTTCCTCTGCTTCGTTTCGAGTTCTCATATTTCGTTTCGGAAATATTCCCATTTGCAATAAAGGGTTGTCTTTTTTATTATAAGAGAAAGAATGGAGGCGAGCAAAGATGTGCCCACAAAGCATGAAGTGGTGGCTAAGGCCAGTCTTTTGCTTTGTATTCTTATTCACCTTTTTACATAATAACGATTGGTATTCAAAAGATGTCGGAAAGGAAAGATCTCCTGCTCGTTCCAATTGTTCTTGTTCTCGTTCTCGTTCTCTTAGTTACTTGTCCAACCAAGTAACGAAAATCAGTTTATCAATGTTATTATTGTAAATTCTTTTCATAATTTTGGGATCTCATATGTACAAAAATCCTAATTGTCTGTATAAATTCAAACATTAAGATCTTGAATAAATTGATTTTCACAAATATAATCAACAGAGAGAGCGTACCTTGATTCATGATTAGATTTTGAAGATCAATCCAGTCGTCAAGAAATTGGTTTCTTTCTCTTGACCCCTTAGGTTTTTCTGATAGTTTTGATGGAGAAGAAAATATCGTCTTCTATCTTATATGTTGAGAGAGGACCAATTCTTTTATAATACTTTAAAAAACTATCTTTTATCAAATTAGTTAATTAAATAAATATATACCTTAATTAATTGACCAATAGAATTTAAACACTTAATATTATTAAACCACCATTTAATTTGTACACACAAGCCACATTTATGTAACCTAAGTTAATGAGTTACAAATAAAATATTTAACATTATTCCACTTGATCTATGTGACATTATCTTGAATATGATTTAATAATTAGTAATCATGATGCGCATGATATAGATCAAATCCTTCATTATATCGATCAAACATAATATCACTATCAAGTATATAACCAATATGGATCAAAGCAGTCGTATGTCATTATAATAATACAGTCTCTTCCATGTATCACAATATTAATTTTATACTCAATATGACCTATAAGAAGGTATCTTAATGGTCCACATTAATATATTTATTAAAGACAAATCCTATTAATATCATAATTTATAATTGAATGTATTAAACTTAATTAAAAAAATAATAATAGGATTCTTAAATGTATATCAGAAACAACAAATAAACAAGTTTAAGAGTGTCAAATACATAAAGAACATAAACATAAACATAAAGTCAATACTCGGTAATGTCAATTCGTTCGACATATTCTGTAAATGTCTTGAGTGGCAATTCTTTTGTCAACGGATCCGCAATCATAAATTTGGTGCTAATGTATTTGATTGACACTCTTTGTTTCTGAGCTTTTTCTTTAACAACCAAGTATTTCAACTCCATGTATTTAGCACATTTGGAATACTTGTCGTTTTTAGTAAAGAAGATTGCTGCGGAGTTGTCACAATAAATTTTCAGCGGCTTGACGATACTGTCAACAATTTCAAGTCCTGAAACAAAGTTCTGTAGTCATAAACCAAGAACTGTGGCCTCAAAGCACGCCACAAATTCAGTCTCCATAGTGGATGCAGTAGTGACTGATTGTTTTGCACTCTTCCATAGATTGCTCGTCTGCCTAGAAGGAACAAGTAGCCAAAAGTGGATTTTCTGGTATCCACACATCCGGAAAATTCAGAATCTGAATATCCAATCACTTCAAGATGATTAGATCGCTTCTGTGAGCATGCGATTCTTTGTTCCTTATAAGTACCTAAGTACTTTCTTTGCAGCTTTCTAATGATCTATGTCTGGGTTATTTTGATACTTGCTCAGCATTCCGACAACAAAACTAATGTCTAACATGGTACAAGTCTGTGCATACATCAAGCTTCCAACAATAGATGCATAAGGAATATCTTTCATTTGTTTGCGTTCCAGTTCATTATTTGGACATTAATTGAAATTGAACTTATCTCATTTCTGAATTGGAAAAACACTTGTAGAGCATTTTTCTATCCTGAATCTCTCTAGAATCTTATTAATTTATGCTTTCTAAGACAATCTCAATAGTCTTTGTGATCTATCCCAGAATATTTCAATTTCAATCACATAAGATGTCTCTCCCATATCTTTCATTTTAAAGTTCATATCGAGATATTTCTTGGTTTCATATATTAAATCAAAATCGTTAGTGGCAAGCAAGATATCATCAACATACAAAACCATAAATATAAACTTACTCCCACTGACCTTCAGATATATACACCGATCAACGATATTTTTCTTAATTCCAAAGGAAGTGGTGATATCATTGAACATAAAATACCATTGTCGGGAAGCTTGTTTAAGTCCCTATATTGACTTCTTAAGTTTACACACCATGTGTTCCTTTCTTTCAACTGTAAAATCTTCAGGTTGGTCCATATAAACTTCTTCATCTAAACTCCCATGCAAAAAAGCAGTTTTCACATCCATTTGATGGAACTCTAAATCATAATGAGCTACCATTGCCATAATAATTCTGAGAGAAACATTTTTCGAGACAGGAGAAAATGTCTCTTTGTAATCAATGTCGTCTTTCTAAGTATAATCTTTGGCAACAAGTCTGACTTTATTACATTCGATATTGCTATTTGAGTCGTGTTTAGTCTTAAAGACTCATTTACCCTCAACTCTTTTATAACTTTCAGTCAATTCGACGAGTACCCAAATTTCATTTTGTTCCATTAATTTTAACTCATCTTTCATGGCATCTAACCATTTATCAGAATTCTCACTTTTCATAGCTTATGAAAACGAAACTGGATCATCATCAATTCCTAAGTCAAATTCAGACTTTTGAAGATAAACCACGTAATCATTTGAAATAGCAAATCTCTTTTCCTTTACTGATCTTCTTAATGGTATTTCTTGTTGTTCATCTATTATAGGTTCATTTGTGACAATTTCATCATGTAGTGTTTGATCATTAATTTGTTGTTCTTGTAAATCATTGATATGATAAACAACTGTTGGAACAACAACTTGAGAAGAAGTTATAAGTATCAGAACTTTCACCATAACTTCTTGAATTTGCACTTTATATGGTTCCAAACTTCCACTGATTTAACCATTTCAATGAACCTGACATTTTCAGTTTCAACAATTCTTGTACTATGTCTAGAACAGTAAGATCTATACCCTTTAGATTTTTCTGGATAACTAATGAAGAAACCACTGGTTGTTCTTGAATTCAATTTATTTTCATGTGGATTATAAATTATTACTTCTGCCTGGCAACCCCTAACACACATGTAACGACCCTAATACTGTACCCGTAATTACCGTGTAAATTTTTCATTTTTCTTTTTCTTTTATCCTAATACCTTTAATTAAACTCTAGGCGGAACCTAAACCGAAATCGAAACCAGAATCGAAATCGGAATTGAAACCTAACTTAAAAACAACTTAAAACTATTTAAATAAAACAATTAAAAACTATTAAATAAATTAAATAAACTTTAATAAAAGTGGGAGGGCAAAACCGTCCCTGCTGCACAAAAGAAGAGGCAGCGACCGATCTCTGCAAATTGCAGAGATCGATCGCTGCATGCTATAATCTTTGCAGCGATCGATCTCTGCAATTTGCAGAGACCGATCGCTGTATGCTGTTTGCATTGCAGCGATCGATCTCTGCAATTTGCAGAGACCGATCGCTGCATTGCAGCATGCAGCAACCTGGGCGGCGATCGATCTCTGCTCTTCAGCAGAGATCGATCGCTGCACACTATGCAGCGATCCTTCTGCTTTTCCCCTCTGTTCTGTTTTTCCCACTAAGTGCTCTCTGGAATCTGAACTTCCAGAGAGCAAAACAGCGCTTTTCATTTCCATCCCATATGCTCTCTGGAATCCGATTCCAGAGGGCAACACTTCATCAAATAACATTCTGGAAATCAACTTCTATATCTATTCATCGACCACTAATTACGCAATTCAGACTTACAATAACACGATACTCTAATTGCGATAAAACTTTCTAAAAACGAACGGCGTGGATAGCTCAAAAACTCGAGCATATCCGTACCAAACCTAAAACAGTTCAAATACAGTTTATTAAATCCTTTAAGACACTATACACCAAACAGTTCCAGAATTTCAAAACAAACTAAACATCCTAAGATATCTATACAAGTCACAAACCCAAAATATCCCAAAAAGACCCTCAAAACCTATACATACGTCCCCACGGGTCAGGTGAGCCTCGACTGCGCCAGCACACCCACGCGAGCCGTCCTCCGTCAACTGCGTCACTCCTCAGGTGGAGGGATCTCGTCCTCACCTACACCATACAGACACCTATGAGATAAAAATCTCAGCAAGCTCTACGTAAGTGCAATGCGTGCTATGCGTATGCAATACAGAAAACATGCAGATACAGATACAGATTCAGATTACAGATTCAGATTCTTTACGTCACAGACAGATTATCACTGAGGTCTACCAAGCCTCTCCGTGACCAGATAACAGATTACGTAGATTCTTTTCGTTGGTTCATTTTACTTTTTGATTAGGTCGCAGACAGATTGTCACCGAGGTCTAAACCCACCTCGCCGTGACCAGATAACAGATTACGTAGATTAATTAGGTCCATTACTTTGCTTAAAAACACGTACAGAATGATGCATGAACAATTCATATCAGACAGTAATCATATAGACAAAGCATACCTTCCAAAACTCCACAATCAACCTATACACATATAGACAGAATATACCATCAAAACTCAACAATCAACCTATACACATATAACTTAACTACCCAACCAAAGCGATTAAACAAAACATCACCAAGTTCCTCGAGAAGACCACGACGTACGGTGTAGGCCAATCGGCCAGAAAAGATCACGAGAACTTACCTTGAGCGCGCCGAATTACAAGCTTTGACCACGAGAGTTGCGTGTCTGAATAAAACATGATATTCGCCGTTATAATCAATTTAAGCCATAAATGTCTAAATTACAAAATCCTTAACTAACGAATTCTCCTAAATTCTCCACTTAGCTATTTAGAGCATTTCGAACGTTAATTAAAGCTTTATAATCCACAATCTCTAGTTACGAGTTTTTCCTAAAAACCGACATTTTATCAATTTATAACTTTTTCGCAAATTGATTTCTTTTCGTCCAATAACGTCCAATACGTTCAATCTATACTTAATCACGGCTAACCTATTAATTACGGGCCCTAAATCGCGTTTTTCGTCGAAACCCTAATTGAAACCCTAACCCTAAATCGAACCGAAAACTCGAAATAAACGCTCAGAGATTGTAGGTACATACCGAGGGTAGCGAGAGGAGAAGAAACCGTGAAGGAAACGGGTTGATCGGAGGTCGGACGGAGGAGAACACGCCGACGGCCAGAGGAGGAAAATCGCCTCTGTTCGTGCGATCCAGAGAAGAAGAGAGAAAGTGAGGGAGAGAAAAGGGTTTTGTAATGTTTTATAAAATTGATTTTGTAAATTACTATTTTGCCCTTCTCACTTAATTCTATTTGTTTCGTCCTTCGTTTCGTCAATCGTCCAACTATTCGAAATCACCAAATTTCCTAATTTCGCCAATAAGTCCAATTAGTTACCAGAGATTTATCAAAACTGTCCGTTCGCAATTCGGACCTTGTTTACTATTTTTACAATATCGTTCTTTTATTACGAGAAAACGTAATTCTCATAAAGTTAGGGTTTGAACTCCGAAAAATCCCATAATATTCGTAAAATCCATATTAATTATTAGGATTCTAATGACGCATTCTTTTCGTAAAACGGAGTTAATCCGACATATTTACGAAAATGCCATTTCATATTAAAATAATAATATCTCGTAAAGCGGGATATTACATTCCATCCACCTTATTTAAAATTTTGTCCTCAAAATTTGACCTAACTCATAGTCTTTGACATTAATGTTTCATGTCATTCGGCCCTGCACCACGATTCATTATCTGTACTTACGGTCATATTTCGTGATTCTAAACCTAGGCCCTCCACTATACTCTCCAACATCGGCCTTAAATTTGCATTTACTACTTTCGATTCGATCATATACTCTCCTTCTAAGGCGTTGAGTACAATTTAAATATGTAAATCTCAAATAAATCCACTCTGTGACCTATTTGCTACTTTAATATTTGTGCACGCTTCAACTTTCAACCTTCACTTAATAACTCACATATTAAACTTCCTATTAATACCAGCTTCAAGGTTCTCTTTCATCCTCGTCTTTCTTCCGTCGTTCTCTCACGTCGGAGCTATGTCCAAGCTTACTAACACCAGCCAAATTGATAACCTAACCTCGTCCAATGTCTGGGCTGTAACCCAAACATAGACATGGTTTCATCGACACCGTCCGCAGTCGGTATGTGTACATACTTACATTAACCTTCTTACCATATCCTTTCTTTTCAACTGGCCCAAACACATTCGCGCTTACGCATCAAATCTTACCAAATTTTCTAAACCTTCAATCAAACGATCTCTAACCGTGTACCTGTCACCTGACGACCTGAGCACGCGTTGGTCTAAATTTAGTCATCAAAGCGTTAAACTCACCAATTCATCAATTGGTCTCTCCTAAAATCGTCCCTTATGTTCAATCCTCGAAATATCTTCCATTTCCCGACGTCATTTGGGTTGACTATCTTTCAAGGATTTCTAACTACACTCAGGTTGTAATCTAACTCCCATATATTTTAACTTTTAACTCATCAAATTAAGCTCCTTAGGTTTAGTTTCTCAATGAATTCTATCGTTACTCCATTACTAATCTACTCATCCTACTTCTGCTATAGTCATTTGTCTTAACTTAAGTCTCTATCGACTCCTAGCATCCTCAAGTCTCTAAATCTCCTCATTGATGCACTCTAAACTAGTCATTATAACCTAAGCCATTTATGTATTACTTGGTCTCGACTTGCCAAACACGAGTCGATCTCTAGAAATTTTCTAACTTAGCCTCACTTCTAAGCTTATTTAGATAGTTTCGGTGATAGTTCTCACTCTCCTCATTCTATAAATCGCAAATTTCTCAATTTGCTGACCTTTAAATGCCAATCTATGCTTCTAACCTAACCTCTCATTTATTTCAACGATCTACTTCGCCTTCCCTAAATTCCTCAAGGCTACATCAAGTTCGCCGACTAG
Organism: Begonia masoniana; assembly: GCA_022432975.1. Classification (NCBI taxonomy): domain Eukaryota; kingdom Viridiplantae; phylum Streptophyta; class Magnoliopsida; order Cucurbitales; family Begoniaceae; genus Begonia; species Begonia masoniana. The sequence goes on from CM039506.1 coordinate 46,655,689, forward strand.
TCTATTTTGTTCGCTCCTTCTAGTCAGGTTCCAACTATTCTACTCGACAATTATTCTAAGTTTAACTCTTAAATTCTTTCTTAATCTAGACACTCATAACTTCATACGAATCCTCAATGGACGAGTTCTACGGTACTTGATCTATTTAAACACACTCCAGGTATTACAACAATCTAGGGTATCCATTAATAGGTTTATATCTAACCTTCATCTTTCTCGATTAGTCGCATTTTAATACTTGAAGGGGGGTGTTAATTAGAAATAATCCCTACCTACTTAAAACTCATATTTCATAGGGTGTATTTCTCTAATTCTTACTAAACCTTAAGTGTAATAACTCCGTTGATTAACTCAAAGTAATCCTACTATTGTATAACTATATTTCTATTTGGTCTTTATTGTCCTATATGTAGTCTACTGATTTCTCTTCGAGGTTCACTTAGTAATTATTTTTACCCATCTTCTATTTTCTTACTTTTCTATTTTCAAGCCTATCATTATCATCATTATTATTGTTATCCTTTTAACATAAACATATCATCATACAGGTAATTAAGACAATACCTGTAATAAGAGAAGGTTGTGCCCCATCGTCGACGTCACCAGGTTCTATAAATGCGAAAACCTTGGGCATGACTCTTCTCTGATCTCCACTCAACTGTTCACGGCCCGGCTTCGGGCAATCTCTAACAAAGTGGTCAACCCCACCACACCTGTAACATTTATTTGTGCCCACCCGACATTCGCCACTGTGCTCTTTCTGGCACATAGGGCACCAAGGCATCTGGGAAGCCCCTTGTACCTGCCTTCCTTTACCTCGATCGTTGCCTCCCTCTAAGGGCCTTTTAATTTCCCTCTGTTGTTGCTGTTGAGGCTGTGGTCTCTGTTGCCGGCCCTCATTCCTGAGCTGGGGGTGAATCTCCCGAAAGAAGCCCTTAGATGGCTCCCTCGGATTGACAGAATCTCTATCCACTGCCTCAATATCCAGCGCCCTGGCCACAATGTCGTCATAGGATACATCCCGTACCCCAGATATAGTAAGGCGCATCCGGAACTCCCGACTAAGTCCCTGTAGAAATCGGCGTACCTTGTCCTCGTTAACGCCGACCTGACGTGGCGCGAATCTAGACAACGCCTCAAACTTCCTCACATACTCGGCAATAGAGCTAACCTGCCGCAACCGCATAAATTCGACCATCTTCGCCTCTCGAACGGTATGGCCGAAGTACTTGTCGAAAAATATCTCCCTGAACCGCTCCCAGCTCATAACAAACACATCCGTAGTGGTCTTGACAGAATCCCACCAGAATCGGGCGTCCAGTGCTAAGTGGTAGGTCGCCAATGCAACCTTCTCTCCATTCTCTATACTCGCATAAGCCATCATATCCTCCATGGTTCGAATCCACTCCTCGGCTAAAGAGGGATCAGTGGACTGCCCGTTAAATATAGGGGGCTGGAGCTTCTGAAATCTCTCCATCCCACGATTACCCGATATAGCTGCCTCCCGAACTCTAACGCCTTCTCGGTCTATCAAAGTGCCCAACTGCTCAGACTGTCTCTCCATCTGTTGAGCTTGTCGCTCCATATGCTGGGACTGCTGGGCGATGAAGTCCTTAAGGGTGTCTATTGTATCGTCGCGGTCATCTCGGTCATTTCTTCGACGCACCATACTTATATATCTCCTATAAAATTTTAAAACAAATATCTCTAAGAAACTGAAATTAAATAAAGCTATAAACATACTTACAGTTGATGAAGAACGTCCGTGTAGTGGCTGTGCAGTCGAGCAGTCTACAGAACCGATTTTAAAACCCGGGGGCTCTGATACCATAATTGTAACGACCCTAATACTGTACCCGTAATTACCGTGTAAATTTTTCATTTTTCTTTTTCTTTTATCCTAATACCTTTAATTAAACTCTAGGCGGAACCTAAACCGAAATCGAAACCAGAATCGAAATCGGAATTGAAACCTAACTTAAAAACAACTTAAAACTATTTAAATAAAACAATTAAAAACTATTAAATAAATTAAATAAACTTTAATAAAAGTGGGAGGGCAAAACCGTCCCTGCTGCACAAAAGAAGAGGCAGCGACCGATCTCTGCAAATTGCAGAGATCGATCGCTGCATGCTATAATCTTTGCAGCGATCGATCTCTGCAATTTGCAGAGACCGATCGCTGCATTGCAGCATGCAGCAACCTGGGCGGCGATCGATCTCTGCTCTTCAGCAGAGATCGATCGCTGCACACTATGCAGCGATCCTTCTGCTTTTCCCCTCTGTTCTGTTTTTCCCACTAAGTGCTCTCTGGAATCTGAACTTCCAGAGAGCAAAACAGCGCTTTTCATTTCCATCCCATATGCTCTCTGGAATCCGATTCCAGAGGGCAACACTTCATCAAATAACATTCTGGAAATCAACTTCTATATCTATTCATCGACCACTAATTACGCAATTCAGACTTACAATAACACGATACTCTAATTGCGATAAAACTTTCTAAAAACGAACGGCGTGGATAGCTCAAAAACTCAAGCATATCCGTACCAAACCTAAAACAGTTCAAATACAGTTTATTAAATCCTTTAAGACACTATACACCAAACAGTTCCAGAATTTCAAAACAAACTAAACATCCTAAGATATCTATACAAGTCACAAACCCAAAATATCCCAAAAAGACCCTCAAAACCTATACATACGTCCCCACGGGTCAGGTGAGCCTCGACTGCGCCAGCACACCCACGCGAGCCGTCCTCCGTCAACTGCGTCACTCCTCAGGTGGAGGGATCTCGTCCTCACCTACACCATACAGACACCTATGAGATAAAAATCTCAGCAAGCTCTACGTAAGTGCAATGCGTGCTATGCGTATGCAATACAGAAAACATGCAGATACAGATACAGATTCAGATTACAGATTCAGATTCTTTACGTCACAGACAGATTATCACTGAGGTCTACCAAGCCTCTCCGTGACCAGATAACAGATTACGTAGATTCTTTTCGTTGGTTCATTTTACTTTTTGATTAGGTCGCAGACAGATTGTCACCGAGGTCTAAACCCACCTCGCCGTGACCAGATAACAGATTACGTAGATTAATTAGGTCCATTACTTTGCTTAAAAACACGTACAGAATGATGCATGAACAATTCATATCAGACAGTAATCATATAGACAAAGCATACCTTCCAAAACTCCACAATCAACCTATACACATATAGACAGAATATACCATCAAAACTCAACAATCAACCTATACACATATAACTTAACTACCCAACCAAAGCGATTAAACAAAACATCACCAAGTTCCTCGAGAAGACCACGACGTACGGTGTAGGCCAATCGGCCAGAAAAGATCACGAGAACTTACCTTGAGCGCGCCGAATTACAAGCTTTGACCACGAGAGTTGCGTGTCTGAATAAAACATGATATTCGCCGTTATAATCAATTTAAGCCATAAATGTCTAAATTACAAAATCCTTAACTAACGAATTCTCCTAAATTCTCCACTTAGCTATTTAGAGCATTTCGAACGTTAATTAAAGCTTTATAATCCACAATCTCTAGTTACGAGTTTTTCCTAAAAACCGACATTTTATCAATTTATAACTTTTTCGCAAATTGATTTCTTTTCGTCCAATAACGTCCAATACGTTCAATCTATACTTAATCACGGCTAACCTATTAATTACGGGCCCTAAATCGCGTTTTTCGTCGAAACCCTAATTGAAACCCTAACCCTAAATCGAACCGAAAACTCGAAATAAACGCTCAGAGATTGTAGGTACATACCGAGGGTAGCGAGAGGAGAAGAAACCGTGAAGGAAACGGGTTGATCGGAGGTCGGACGGAGGAGAACACGCCGGCGGCCAGAGGAGGAAAATCGCCTCTGTTCGTGCGATCCAGAGAAGAAGAGAGAAAGTGAGGGAGAGAAAAGGGTTTTGTAATGTTTTATAAAATTGATTTTGTAAATTACTATTTTGCCCTTCTCACTTAATTCTATTTGTTTCGTCCTTCGTTTCGTCAATCGTCCAACTATTCGAAATCACCAAATTTCCTAATTTCGCCAATAAGTCCAATTAGTTACCAGAGATTTATCAAAACTGTCCGTTCGCAATTCGGACCTTGTTTACTATTTTTACAATATCGTTCTTTTTATTACGAGAAAACGTAATTCTCATAAAGTTAGGGTTTGAACTCCGAAAAATCCCATAATATTCGTAAAATCCATATTAATTATTAGGATTCTAATGACGCATTCTTTTCGTAAAACGGAGTTAATCCGACATATTTACGAAAATGCCATTTCATATTAAAATAATAATATCTCGTAAAGCGGGATATTACAACACATGTGCCTTAAACTAGGTTTTCTTCCTATCCACAGTTCAAATGGAGTATTTGAGACTGTCTTACTAGGAATCCTGTTTAATAAGTACACAACAGTTTTTAAAGCATGCATCCACAATGATAAGAGTAAAGATGAATTACTTAGCATACTCCTAACCATATCCATTAAAGTAAGATTGCGTATTTCTGCAACACCATTTTGTTCTGGTGTTCCTGACATTGTGTATTGAGCACATATACTACGACTTTCCAGGAACTTAGCAAATTGACCTGGATGTTGTATAGTTTCATCATAACGTCCATAATATTCACAACTTCTATCTAATTGTCTTTCAACCTAATTGATAAACACTTTAAGAGTATTTATTGATTGAGATTCATGCAATAAATAAATATATCTATAACGTGAAAAATCATCAATAAAGATGATAAAATACCTTTCTCCACCAAAAGATGAAACATCAAAAGGACCACATATATCGGTATGTATAATTTCAAGGAGCTGTGTGCTTCTTGTGGCTGCTTTCTTAATTGTGTTTCTTGTTTGTTTTCCTTTAATACAATCAACACAAATGTCAAGATCAGTAAAATCCAAATGTAGATGGATTTCATTCTTTATCAATCTTTCAAATCTTTTTTTGGATATATGACCCAAACGTTTATGCTACAAGTCAGTAGAACATTCATTCACTAAACCATGTTTAGTTCCAACATTATGATGCACTGTTAAACGAGTATCAGCAAAAAGGTTATCAAGTTTTAATTTGTACAAACCATCACAAAGAATACCAGAACCAATGAAAATGTTATTTTTAAACAAACTGAAACATTCATTCCCAAAAGTAAAAGAATACCCAGCTGTATCAAGTTTGGACAAGGAAATCAATTTGCGAGAAACATATGAAACATAAAAGGTCTGAAAAAGGTCTAAATAATGTCTAGTGTCTAAAATCAAACGATATGTTCCAATGGCTTCAACTGGAGCTTTGACTTGATTCCTCATAAATATATACTTTTCATTTGGACTTATGGTGTGGGTCGTAAGGAATCCATGTATCGTATTAGAAACATGAGTGGTACAACCAGAATCAATCCACCAAGTATTATAAGGAACTTCAGCTAAGTTTGATTCGAATATACTAAAGCACTAAGCTTACTTTTCTTTCGAACTATGTCTTACATTTCAGGCAATCTTTCTGATAGTGTCCTTGCTTTCTACAGAAATGACACTTATCTTTATGTTGTTCTTTCTTGTGGATTTGGGCAGAGAATTGATTTGTCGATGATAGCCCTTTCTTGCCTTTTCCATTCATCTTTCCTGGTTTCTTTCCAGCTCCATTATGATTCATGAGATTGACAGATTGATTTCCTGATTTCTTAAACCTTGCTTCTTCATGAATGAGCATACTTTGCAGTTCATGCACATTTCACTTATCTCTCATAGTATTATAGCTCATATGAAATGAGCCATATTGAGGAGGCAAGGAGTTCAGGATAAAGGTCACAAAGAAGTTCTCATTCACTTCCATTCCCATGGATTTGAGTATTGTCGCCATGTTTGTCATTTTGACGACATGCTCATGCATGGTATGAGAACCATCAAATTTAACGGTGGTCAAGGTACCCATTAGTGTCCCAGCAAGTGACTTATCAGCAGACTCAGACTGGGAGCATTATTCCACAAACTTCATAAATTCCTTAGCATTTTCAGTTTTAGGAAATGTGGACTTGATGTTGTTTGCTACAGTCATTCGCATAAACATTAAACTCAGTCTGTTTGATCTTTCTCAAGCATTATAGGAAGATCTCTAATCAGCGCTGCTAGTTGCAGTAATAGCAGCTGGTTTCTCAGTTAAAAGTGTCAAATCAAGATCCAGAACATCAAGGTAAAACTAAACTTGTTCGCACCATTTAGAGAAATTGAGACCAAAAAACTTTGTAACAGACGTAGCTTGCGAATGAAGACAAACGAGGAGTAACAATGAAATCAAATAATCATAAGTATATATTGAAGTTCTCTTTTGGGTGACATAACAATATATAATAATAAACATGATCGATACTCAATCTAATTTCACATAATTGACAACTAGTATACTTGAAATAGACACGTTCGCTATTTTTGGATATACTAAACACACTTAATCAAAGCATATCAATTTACCACGATTATATTCATAATTATAAAATAACCAATTAAGGGCGATTCAAAATATTTTATAATAATGAAAATCAATACACTCATGTCAAAATTATAATTGTCATCATGTCATATCATTAGCGAGCATCACATAAAACATGAGTAACTGAATTTATTTAATTTGATATCTGAGAAATATTTTCTAATTCGGCCACTTTAGTAACTAACAAATTATACATAATTTATATATTAAATTAAATAATCATGAAACTGTAAATAATATTTTGATCCAATTTCAATAATTAACAATTACAAAACGTAATTGCCATATTTATAGTTAAACAAAAAAAATCTAAAACATCAATAAATTATTTCAATATTTTCGGAGATGAACAGTGACCGCGTGAACAGTGCTGACATGAACAGTACCAGCGCGAACGGTGCACAGTGAAAATTAGTAAAAATCTTTTGATCTCACAAATTATTCATTTTAATTTTGCCAGAAGTCTATACTATTAATCGCTAAATATTGAACAGCAGATAAACATGCGATTAACAAAATAAAACTCATAATGGAAAATCAAATATTCTAAATCAAAGCTCTGATACCACATGTAAATTCTTTTCATAATTTTGGGATCTCATATATACAAAAACCCTAATTATTTGTATAAATCTAAACATTAAGATATTGAACAAATTGATTTTCACAAATATAATCAACAGAGAGAGCGTACCTTGATTCATGATTAGGTTATGAAGATCAATCCAATCGTCAAGAAATTGATTTCTTTCTCTTGACCCTTTAGACTTTTCTGATAGTCTTGATGGAGAAGAAACTATCATCTTCTATCTTATAGGTCGAGAGAGGACTAATTCCTTTTTAATACTTTCAAAAACTAACTTTTATCAAATTAGTTAATTAAATAAATATATACCTTAATTAATTAACCAAAAAGATTTAAGCACTTAATATTATTAAACTACCATTTAACTTATACACATAAGCCACATTTATGTAACTCAAATTAATGAGTTACAAATAAAATATCTAACAATTATTACCTAGCAGTCTTCTCTGATGGAAGCTTTATGGGTGGATCAATAATTTATTACAAAGTGGAAAATGTGAACAAATCTCATGTTGTTCCACGAAATCAGATTCTCCACCTGCTACAAACATGTTATTCATGACAAAACAAAAAAGCTTCTACTTTTTTTAGTTGTAGACCCGACACGCTCCTAACATAACTCTCTGAATTAATGCATATCTTACTAATCCAAGTAACTCATCGTATTCGTCTGTCCCAGACCCAGTTTTGTTTTTCTACATCAAAAACTGTTTCTGGTTTGGTGTTGAGTCCTGAATTTGTAAAGAATATGGCAACAAACAGATATTTGAGTGTAATTTTCGTAATCTGAGCTTACAAGTAATCTTTGTTCCCCAGAGAATGACTTTTGTTTCTCAAAAAGAACTGTTCGGTAGATATTTGAGTGTAATTTAATGAATTCCATGCTAATGTTTTTAAAATTACGAGGCAATGTAAAGTGTACTAATGCATGACCTCCTTGTATTTCTCGGTGAGATAGAGCCAATAATCTTCCGACACATCGGGCCGTAAAACAATCATGCTCTCGTACTTTCTAAGCCTAGGAGGACATGGCGGATCTAGAGGTGGTAAATGGACGGGCTGGCTAGCCAGCTTGCTTGCTCGGCTCGTTACTGTAGCAGGCCAAGCCCAGCTCGGCCCGCTACTGTAAAGAGCAGACTCAGCTCGAGCCACATCGACGGGCTGAGCAGAGCCCTGCCATTCGGGCTCCACGAGCCAGCTCACGAGCTAGCTAGCTGGCTCGATCGACCCAGCTCGGGGCCCGGTCATTGATGGGCTCGCAAGCCCGGATGGCAGGGCTCGTTTGAGTGCCCGAGTCCCCGACAACGACAGCCTCTCTGCTTCGTCTTCCTCGTTTCCGATTTTTGGATTCCTCCTCTGCAGCACGCTGAAGTGCTGAACGCTCAGCCTTCAGCCTTCAACTCATCCATCTGCTTCATCCAACCTGAGCCGTCGAGGCCAGGGTCGATCACCATCTGATAGATGAAACGTTCGGCAAGAACGTGAAAAATTTTCCTCGACGATGAAACTTCCCTTCGATTTTTCTCTCTCCTGCGTCCAACGACTCCTGCCCAGCTCCCTCCTGCCTCTTTCTAGCTCTCTCTCAAGCAACGGTCATCAAACCGTTGCTGCTGCCCCTTTTGGCTCTCCCAGCCTTTGGCGACTGCCGAGTACCTCCACTCCAGCAATGGTCTGATGACCGTTGCTGCTCCTGCTGCAGCACTGCTGCACCCCCCAGCCCCCTCCTCTGCTCCCCTCCTAGCAGTCTCCAGCAAATGTCATTAGACCGTTGCTGAGCTGTGCGCCTACCAGCGCCGCCCCCCGGTTCTTCACTTCTTCACTTCTTCCCCTTCCCTTTTCCCTCTCCTCTCCTCTATAAATACAACTCATTTCTCATTCATTTTTTTTTCAACTTTCTCTCAACTCTCTCTCTTATTTCAGCTTGCAAATTTTAGTGCTCATTGTTCAATTGATATCTTTTGTTTTTCCTTTCCAATTTTCACATCTTTTCCATTCATTCAACAAAAGTATGTATTACAGTTTATTTATTTAATGAATTTATAAATTGTTGATAATATTAGTTTTATGATTTAACATTTTGTGTATTTTTCATAAGTTTCGTATACGTGGAGGTCAAAAACTCACACCACCAACGAACTATTGTTGATCAATTGGAATTTTGGTATCATTTTCTTATTTGAAATTTACTTTAAAAATTTATTTTTAATAGTTATGGATCCACGTAATTATAATATTGACTATGATATATTGTAGAAATTATGAAAATAAATCATACATTTTCAATAGAGCAATCATCTGCACAAACATCCACTTCATCATCTAAAAAAAAACGTTTGAAGTATGAAAACATTTTGTAATGAAAGAAATTAAAATTGGTAGAAAAGTTGAATCTAGAGTTCAATGCAACTATTGTATTAAAAATTAGGGTAAAGTGCAATTTGGCCCCTACAACTAGGTGAAATGAGCAATTTACACCGTAAACTTGAATAAAGTGCAATTTGGCCCCTACAACTAGGTGAAATTGGCAATTTACACCGTAAACTTGGATAATAGGCAAGAACAACCTTAATGTATTGATAATGAGCAATATGACCCATACCGTCATAATTTCCGTAAAAAAGTAACATTTTTTCACTTGTTCATTTTTTTTCCCAAAATGTCCCTCACTGGACCGAACCGAACCAGACCGGTTCGGCTAATTGCACTTTGATTTTTTATTTTTATTTTTAATTCTATTCATCTGTCTTCTCTTTTTTCGAGAAATAGGATTTAAAAAAATAAATAAATAAAAGTGGAATTAGCTGAACCAGTCTGGTCCGGTTCGGTCCAGTGAGGGGCATTTCGGAAAAAAAAATGCACAAGTGAAAAAATGTTACTTTTTGATGAAAAATATGACGGTAGGGGCCATATTGCCCATTATCAATACATTAAGGTCGTTCTTGCCTATTATTTAAGTTTACGGTGTAAATTGCTCATTTCACTTAGTTGTAGGGCCAAATTGCACTTTACCCAAGTTTACGGTGTAAATTGCCCATTTCACCTAGTTGTAGGGGCCAAATTGCACTTTACCCTAAAAATTATGTATATATTTCCAGTAGTTCAACTAGTACACTTGGTAGGCATTATCAAAAATGTTATTTAAACAAGCAAGTTAGAGACCCTACACAAATATTATTGAATGCTAGTGGTAGTGGCATTTTTTTGTATTCACAAAATAAAATGAGAGAAGAAATAGCAAAACTCGTAGCACAATACCAGTTGCCTTTAGTGTTCACCAATAGTGATGAATTTGAGAAGTTTATGAAAGAGTATGTTACTCTTAATTTTAAACGTGTTTCTGGAAGTACAACTAGAAATTATATTATTAAAATATTTAATATGAAAAATGAATTAATTTCATTTTTTTTAAGCGCCCCTTCAATGTCTATTTGTATCACCTCTGATTTATGGAGTGCACGTAATTCTATAGGTTATGTCTTTGTAACTTCTTATTTTATTGATGACTTCTTAGCAATTAAATAAAATAATTTTAAGATTTCGTAATTGTGAATATCCTCACACTAGTATTACTATTTATAGATATATTGTAACAATATTGCAAGAATATTCTATTCGAGATAGAATATTTAGCATAACAATTGATAATGCTAGTGCTAACAATGTTATTATTTCTCATTTTAAAAATTATTTTCAATTAGATACTATTCACAATTCTTTTTTTTATATGAGATATGTTTGTCATATTTTAAATTTAGTTGTTAAAGATTGTATAACATATATTTCACCTTATATTGAATTAATTAGATCTGCAATTTTTTATATAATTGGATCTAACTTAAACTACGAAAATTAAAAATCGATGTAGATAATATGTAGAATTCTACTTATTTAATGTTGAAAAATGTTTGGCCATATTGACAAGTTATTTGTGCTTTTATTAATGAGAAAACATCAAGTATTAACATTGATAAATCTAGTTGCGATGTAGCTAATATATTTCTTGATTTTTTAAAACCATTTTATGATGTTATAAATGAATGTTCGAGAATTTATTATCTCACTTCTCATGTTGTTCTCCAAATTTTTATAAACTAACGAGTAATTTTGCACAATATCGACGAATAGATGAATTTAGAGATATACTTCATAAAATAGAAATAAAATTTAAAAAGATATTGGCTTGACATTCCTGCTATTTTTTGTTATGCATGTATAATGAATCTTAAATATAAATTAAGAAAAATATGTCTCATGATTAATAAAATTTCTAATAATTTACATACTATTTCTTTACTTTCTACGGATCAAATAACTAAGGGAATTGTTAGTTTATATTCTTCTTATGAATCTAAATATTCTAATGTTAGTCGTTCACGTGTTTCTTCACATGCTAGTTCAAGTAGTGGTGGTGGAAATATTGTAGGTTCACAATTTTATATTCATGATATTTGGAATCAATTAGATACGGATGTTTACTCTAATTTTATGCGAAATGAACTAGATATTTATTTTGACATTCAATATCAATTTTCTCAGGAAGAAAGTTTTGATATTTTAGATTGGTGGAAAATGTTTTTCACCACATATTCTATTCTTTCTATAATGGCACGTGATCTACTAACACCTCCGGTCTCTACCGTAGCATCAGAGTCTTCCTTTAGTGCATGTGGACGTGTGTACGATGAACACCGATGACAACTTGCACCCGATTTCATGGAGGCACTTATTTGCATAAATGATTGAAACGACGCCATTACGAGAAACCAACAACAAGAGGATGAAATACTTGAAGATTTTAAAAATTTGGATGTTGAAGTTTAACATTATAATTTAAATTTTGAAGTATTTTTTCAACTTCTAATTTTTTTTAATATTTTGCACATGTTTGACAATTAGATGAGTGTCAAACTAGTTGAGATATATGTAATTTGTAGTGATGCAAATGTCAAATTTATAATGAATGTTATATTTTTTTACATATTTGTTTTCTTCTGTTTTTTATAATCAAATGTCATGTTTGTATTAATTAAAGATTTTTATTATTTACACGACTAAGTATCAATCATATTTTATTATTACTATAATAAATATTTATTATAGTTTTAAGGATTTTTTTTTTTAATTTTAAACTTCAATGTTTACTATTTATCTGTCCAAATCTCGAAGTTTCAATAATTAGCAATTTAAACCTTATAGACCGGACTGGGGGAGTGGCCTCCTCGGGGAGGTTGGATCGGCCGGCCTCTCTCCCCCTATTTAAACCTCTCTCTTCCTATAAAAATCAACCCTAAAAATAATAACTAAATTTGTAATAAATCGAACAAGTGTGTTAAAATCATGAGATTTTTACCATATGTAGACCAAATCATAGGAAGAGAATCTGAAAATTTGCATGATTTTATAATACTTGCACGATTTATTGTAATTTAACCTTAAAATAATTAACTAAAATTATAATAATCCGTAGAAGTGTTAGAAAATCACGTAAATTTCCATATTCTCTTTCTATGGTTTGCTTTACATATGATAAAAATTTCGTGATTTAATAACAATTTTACGGTTTATTGTAATTTTAGTTCATTATTTTAGGGTATAACAATTTTACGGTTTATTGTAATTTTAGTTCATTATTTTAGGGTTAAATTATAATAAATCGTCAAGTGTTAGAAAATCACGCAAATTTCTAAATTCTCTTTCTATGATTTGGTCTACATATGGTAAAATTTCGTGATTTAATTACACTTGTACGATTTATTGTAATTTAACCAAAATTACAATAAATTGTTCAAGTGTTAAAAATCACGATAATTTCAAGATTTTCTTCCCATGATTTGGTTCACATATGGTAAAAATTTCACAATTTTATAATATTTGTACGATTTATTGTAATTTTGTTTAATTATTTTATGGTTAAATTATAATAAATCGTGCAAGTGTTAAAAAACCACGAAATTTTCCAGATTCTCTTCCCATGATTTGGTCTATATATGGTAAAACTTTAGTGATTTTTTAACACTTCACGATTTATTATAATTTTAGTTAAATATTGTAGCACCCGGTTCTATCAAACCAATTTACCTTGTCATCTAACAGCATACATCTTATGGATGAAATTGGGAGAATTACTGATTTAGTTAATGAGTAAATATGTAAGGGTATTATGGTAAACAGAGGCCTTTAGTGGATAACCTATTTAAGGAAAGAGGTTTTGTGATTAATGCACTGTAGCCGCCACTATTTTCTATTCTTCTTCCCCTTTCGACTTTCAGCTTAGCAGTAGAGCTCTCTAGGCGATTCTCCTACTCGATTCTTCTCCAAACTAGGTGAGTTCTACTTCGATTTCTTGCTACATTGTAACTATCGATGGTAGAGGGGGATTATAAATGAGGTTTTGTGAATGCTGTAAGTGAGGGTTAGTTCGGGTTTGAGGTGAATCGGGAATGCTCAATGAACTGAGCTTCCAAATTAGTTTCCTTATATTTCTGGATGGATAGAATGAAGTTTAGTGAAGATTTAATTAATGCTCGTGTGACGCCCCAGAACCGTACCCGATCGGGGTCCGGGATCGGAGTCATCACACCGGACATTTTACAGAAACAAGACATATTTTTTTTTTAAACTTATATGAGATCAGACTGGACACCTACAGAACTTTAAACAGAGGGAGAGAAAGAGTTCTGGATTTGAGATCACACGGAAAAGCAGTAAAAGAGATTCTGGATAACAGTTACAAATGGAAACAGGAAACAGAAAAACATCGGCGGAAGACCTAGTATAAAAGAACTTCGGTGGATTAAATAAAACTTAATGCAATACCCTGAACATAAAAATTTACAGAGAGGGAAGGACTACGGTGAGTAACAGAACTATGCACAATTCGGAAATGAATAACAGAAGAGAAGGAATGGCGAAGAAAACAATCAAACAGAATGAACAGGAAATAAACCAGAAATCATAAGCATAAAAGCAGGAAGCAACTGTGAAATAACTGGGCGGAAGACTAAACATTACGGGCAGTGGTGAATGAAATTTTCTAAAGATAGTGAAACAGACGGGCAGCGGGCAGCGGTTGATTCAGATACGACAAAATCGCTGACATCAGCCGGAAGAGAAGGTGACGTCAACTGGAAGATGCAAGCAGTAAACATAATCGGCAGAAGATGATGACGTCAACCGGTAGATGGGTGACGTCAACCGGTAGATGCAGACAATAAACGAGACCGGCAGAAGGTGATGACGTCAGCCGGAAGATGGATGACGTCAACCGGCAGATGAATTTTAAAAACAAGCAGAATTGCACATTCCACCGGTGGTTGTCGAATACGACAAAACAGATGACGTCAACCGGAAGATGGATGACGTCAACCGGTAGATGAACACTTAAAACAGCAGTGAACGTGATCGGAAGATGCAGTTTTTGAGATAAAACTTGGCAAATTTTAACATAAAGACTTACAGGCAGGGAACATCGTAATAGGAGGCATGAGGGCTTCAGACCTTCAAACCCGATTTCAAAACAAAGTTTTTGAATCATACTCTACAAATGACAGGAGTTCAATCAGACAAACTGCATGGATAGCTCAAAAATTCGAGACTATCCATGCATGACCTGAAAAGGGAGAACTCAAGCAGTTCCAGAATGTTTTCAAAACATTTAAAATATATGGATACAATTCGTCAAATACAGAGGTTTTGAATACATCAACAACAGAATATTTCAGGAGACAACTATCAATGGTCAAACAGAGATTTAAAACTCAAACACAAGAAACTATACATTACATATCCAGCAGAATTTCCTACAGAGTTTTAAACAAAACACAGAACTATACAGAGTTGTAAACACAACGCCAGAATTCCAGAAAAGGTTTTACAGACATAGACTTTACTTTAAATACTTAAACCTCGGGGCAGAATTTGTCTGGCTGCAGCAACCACCCCCCAATGAGCTCAATTCCCCAACTACATCAGCTCGTCATTATGAGGCACAAGGTCCTCATCTGGAGTATCCGTACCTACAACAGGGAGTTCAACTATGAGCCTAGAGCTCAGTAAGAACATACTAGAATGCAGTGATGCATATACTGTGCATGAACATTTTTAAATACATGAATATTACATTACATTACATTTCACTGGACAGGAAGGTATAAGTGGGAAGAAGAGCTGGCGCAACAGGAGTACATGCCACAACAGGACATAACAGGAGTACATGACAGGATGCCAGTCCTCGTCCACACTTAACCATACATTACATTACAGGTTTTAACTTTCATTACTTCAAATC
This sequence comes from Begonia masoniana, assembly GCA_022432975.1. Classification (NCBI taxonomy): domain Eukaryota; kingdom Viridiplantae; phylum Streptophyta; class Magnoliopsida; order Cucurbitales; family Begoniaceae; genus Begonia; species Begonia masoniana. The sequence goes on from CM039506.1 coordinate 46,671,110, forward strand.
TGGTGCTCAAAAACATTTACATGATTTTTCCAGAAAACTTGTATGCATGAACAGAATATGGTGCAAAACTTAACATGTACAGGAGACAAAATAAAGACAGACATGATACAGAACAGGATTTACTCAAAACTTAACCTGCAACCTAACTACCCAAACCAAGACCTAGTACCTCCGTGCTGTAGGGCCCTAAGGGCCAACATATACGCATGAACTTACCTGTGGTCCGAAATGCAGCAACCTTGAACGCACGAGCACTGTGGTTCACGAACCTTAGACCGAAAAGCAGGAGGAAAAATCAGAGAAGGAAGAAACTCCTTGCGTTGGTTTTCTTCAACAGAAAGAGAGAAGCAGAAAGGGAAAATGAGAGAAAGCAGGGAGGAAAATGTCTCACGTAGGAGGAAGAGGAGGAAATGGAATACATGGCTTGTCTTCTTCCACAAGTTTGCCAAGTGTCAATCATCCATTTGATTTATCCCACCAACCTTAATTTCTTCCTAATTTGCCTTTTCATTGATTTTTAACTAAATCATTATTTAGTTTAATCGATTCGGTCTCACGAATCACCCTCGTTCGATTAAACACATCGACAATTTTATTAAAAACAATCATTGCATTAATATCGGAGAAATTCCGCTTACATATTCGGGGAATAATTACATAGGCAAAATGCCGGGTGTTACAGCTCGGTTTATGGTTTTAGGTTTGAGCAAACTCCCGAGGTAGATTTCAACCAAGCTTTTCAGGAGACCAGGTAAGTAGAGTGCATGTGTACCTTCAGGCCCACATCACAAAACAGTAGGATTATGTATGGTCTGTGTGTTTTCAGTATGCCATGTATCATGTTTTGAAAGTATACTGAAAATGAATTTAAATGCATAGTGGTATGGTGAGGAATGAACCGATTGAAACAGAACAGTTGTTAAGGGAACTAATCTGCCCCTTAATCAAGAGAGAGGATGTATGACTTTGGGAAAATTGATCCGACTCCCAATTTTACAGGGGGATCAGATAAGTTGTTAAGAGAACTAATCTGCCCCTTAATCAAGAGAGAGAATGTATGACTTTGGAAAAATTGATCTAATTCCCAATTTTACAGGGGGATTAGATTAGAAATGAACGTATATACAACTGAGATGTGAAAGTAGAAACTGCATGTCTAGGACTGTAATACCCGGCTTTACGAGATATTAATATTTTAATATAAATGATATTTTTGTAAATATGTCAAATCAAACCTGTTTTACGAAAAGAAATCGTTATTAGAATCCTAATTATTAATATGGATTTTAGGAGAATTATAGGAGTTTTCGGAGTTGTGGTGTTAAATTACGAGAATTACGTTTCGCGTAATATAAAGGACATTTTGATAGAAATAGTAAACGAGGTCCGTTTTGTGAACGGACAATTTTAATAAAGCCCTGTTAATAAGTTAGAGTTATTGGTGAATTAAGGAAATTTGGAGAAATTGAATCGTTAGCTAATTAACGAAACAAAGGACGAAACAAATAGAAAATCAAAGGAAGGGCAAAAAGGTAATTTGCCAAGCCAAGTTATTAAAAATACATTTCTCCTCTCCCTCCCTCATTTTCTCTCTTCTTCCATGAAGCTCCAGAGAGCTTTCCCCTTCGGCAACTTCAAGCCTCTCCACGGTTCTTCATCAACCGCTCCTGCGATCATCTAGTTTCTTCACGTTTCCCTCTCCTATCGTGATTCTAGGTAAGTTTCTAGCGTTTTCCGACCGTTATTCTCGAGTTCTAGCTTGATAAACCGTTAGGGTTTCATAGAAATTTCATGAAAATAGTCGGGTTTGGTTAGAAAACATTAGATAGGGTTGTATTTACGATTATTGAGCGTTATTTGGTGAAATATAGGGTGTATTCGAAGTTTGGGTTGAAAAGTCGAGTTGAAGCTATGAGAAATCCCCATTAATGGAGTTTAGGGTTATTGGTGAACATAAGCTGCTCGATGAAATGTCTGAGAGAGTTGAATTAGAGTTTTAGGAAATTTCCTTAGTTAAGGGTTTCGTTAATTTGGACGTTTAACGGTTTAAACTCGTTGTGAATTGCCTTAGGTGAACAACGCTCGTGGACGAAGCTTAAATTTCTACGGACGACAGGTAAGTCTTCGTGACTCTTTTGGCCGATTTGGCCTACACCATAAGATTTAATGTTGATTGGGGATCTTGGAGATGTAGAATGTGTTGGGTAATAGGTTGGGTAGTTAGTTTTAGTTAAGTTGTTGAATGTTTAAGTTGTTGCTTGTTTATGCTAGGGGTGAGCAAAAATCGGATTGGACCGAAGAACTGGACTGGAACCGAAAAATTGGTCCAGTTCTGGTCTGTTTTGCAATTAAATAATAAAAATTTGATTTTTTTAAGTAGAACCGAAAAATGCGGTTCGATTTTCGGATTTACTGATGCAAAACCGAAAAAATCCCAGAACCGGATTTATTACCCTAAGCAGTAAGCCCTAAGGCTCTGTTCCTGCCTCTCAGTCTCACTTCGCTCGCTCAGATCACCGCTCCAAAGCTCTTCAGAAATCAGATCTTTCGACTCTGTCTCTCGCTGCTCGCGCAGTCGCAGTTCGCCGTCGCTGTCGCCTTCGCCGACGCCGAACCACTCAGTCTCTGTTTTGGATAATAAGTTATAGGTAAGAATTCTCTGGTTTAGAGAACTCGAGAGACAGGAGAGAGCTTTGAAGTTTTGGTGTGATTCTTCCCATTCCCGAGGCCCGAGCACCTAATTTTAAAATTTTTCAGAATGTTTTTCTGTTTGTTTCTTCTCTGGTTCTGTGTTGTTATTCTGTTCTGTTGTCTGATTTCTGCTTACGATTTCTGTTTGTTGTTCTTGTTAGTGTTGCTTTTGTTTTTAAATCGTGAGGGTCAGCTGATGTGTGTTTAATTTTTCTGATTGTTCTTTGTTTTTGTTTTTGGTCATTGCTGTTCTGTTTTGTAGTCACATGCCCATTTGTGTTTCACCCATCAGAATGTTTGTTTAGTGTTTTCTGTTTAGTCATTTGAGTTAGCATCTTTTGTTGTTTGTTGTCTCTGTTATGCTTTTTTTTTCTGTTTCTGAACCGTAGTGTCTTGTTGTCTAGCATGTAATACTGTGATAGAATGTGTTATGCTTCAATTCAGAATGTTTGTTAAACATGTTTTTGTTCTCAAATTTCCTGTTTTTGTTTTCTTTCCTTGTGCTGATTAATTGTTGGCCTTTTTGTGTCCAAGCATGTTTAATGCTTGTTCTGCGTAGAAATTTCAGAATTTTTGTTTTGTTTAGTTTCTGTTTTCTGTATCACATATGATACAGAAAACAGAAACTAAATTGATATGTCAGTCCAATTTAACATGGTTCATTTTTCAGATTTAAAAACAAAAAAGAATAAGTATTTTTTTTAATAAAAAAGTGAGAAAACCGAAACCGGAACCGAAATTCGGGTTCGGTTCTAGTCCGGTCCTTAAAAAAATAAAAACAGTCCCGGTCCTAAAAATTAAAAACCGAATTTTATTATTTCGGTTCCAATCTTCCTTAAAACTGGACCGGACCGAATTTTGCTCACCCCTAGTTTATGCTTTGGTTTTAATTATGACATCGTACATATTCATGATCATGGTTTCTGGAAAAGGTACGAAAAGGTATTTCCATGCATGTTTTCATGGTAAACGAAAAAGAAAACGAAAAGGAAAGCGAAAAGATAAACGAAAAGGAAAACGAAAAGGTAAACGAAAAGGTAAACAAAACGGAAAACGAAAAGAAAAACGAAAAGGTAAACGAAAAGGTAAACAAAAAGGAAAACGAAAAGGTAAACGAAAAGGAAAGCGAAAAGGTAAACGAAAAGGAAAAACGAAAAGGTAAATGAAAAGGAAAACAAAAAGGTAAACGAAAAGGATAAAAGAATGTCACAGTTTTATGAACTACATACGCATCGCATGCATGTCGTTCATGTAGATTTACAGAGCCTTTAGCTCACGGACTGTTTTCTATGGTGTAGGTGGCTTTGAAACAGGTGAGAAATATGTTCTTCTGCCTGACGTATGAACTGGTTGGCGAATGATGGCCCGTGGGAGTGTGCTGGGCAGTCGACGCGTATTTGACCCGTGGGGAATGATGTAGAGGTATTTGGGACACTATAGTTAGATTGTAGGAAAAATTGTATAGTTGAACATATTAGGATGTTTGGTTCTGGTTAGCTGATAGAGTGATGTATAGATGTTTGGTAAACCGATTTTATAAAACGTTTTGTTAAGGCTTTTATCTAAGTTTTATGGAACTGCTTGGTGATTTTAACAGGAGGAAACATTTAGTTTTTAAATAAATCCACGCAGTTCATTTTCGTGAAAACGTATTTCGTGTTAGATGCGTATCAAGTCAGTTTCAAGTAAGATTACAGAGAATGTACGAGTATCGAGTGGTTTTATGTCAAATTGTATTGTGAAGATGTATGTGGTGTTTAGAGATAATTGAGGAAGTAGTTAGAAGTATTGAGGTATGTATATGCAGGGGAAGAAAGGAAGGAAGAAAAGGGTGGGCGCGAGCCCTCTGGAAATTTGGATTCCAGAGGACTTGGCGATCGATCGCCTAAGAAGGGATCGATCGCCACTATGGTTTTTCCAACAGGCGATCGATCGCCTGTTTTGGGCGATCGATCGCCCCTGTGTAAAATGGGACAAATGTCCCTTTTGTCCCTCGAAGTGTTTTCTGTTGTTTTTAATTGTTTTAAAGTTGTTTTATAATTTGTTTTAAGTTTTGTTTAAATGGTTTATAAATATAGACTTCACCGATTTCGATTCTGATTTCGATTCCGACTTAACAAGTTTTAATTCCGCTCAAACATTAAGAAAATTATAAAGTTTATAAAGATAAAAAAATAATAATACGGGAAAATATGGGTACAGTGTTAGGGTCGCTACAATTATGGTATCAGAGCCCCCGGGTTTTAAAATCGGTTATGTAGACTGCTCGACTGCACAGCCACTACGCAGACATCCTTCATCAACTGTAAGTATGTTTAAAAGCTTTATTTAATTTCGATTTCTTAGGGTTGTTTGTTTTAACTTTTATAGGAGTTATATAAAAAATGGTTCGAGGTAGAGACGCTAGGGACGAGGCCTTAGACAGACTTATGGATTTGCTGGACCGTCAGGCTCAGCACATGGACAGGCAAGCACAACAAATAGAGCGTTTGGTAAACCGTGAGGATCGTCAGGCCCGAGAGGTGGTCGTTCCAAACTATCAAGGCATGGAGAGATTTCAGAAATTACAACCTCCGGTATTCAACGGAAAATCATCGGATCCTACTTTAGCCGAGGAGTGGATCCAAACTATGGAGGACATGCTAGAGTATGCAGGGATAGAGAATAGGAATAAAGTGGCCTACGTCACTTTTCATTTAGCGTTAGACGCTCGGTTTTGGTGGGACTCCATCAAAGCAACAACTGATGTGACGGTAATGACTTGGGAGCGGTTTAAATCCATATTTTATGACAAATATTTTAGCCATACGGTACGAGAGGCAAAAATGATGGAGTTCATGCAATTGAGACAGACTGGCTTAGTTGTCGAATACGTCAGGAAGTTTGAGGCCCTATCCCGGTTCGCACCACGCCAGGTTAGTGTTAATGAGGACAAGGTGCGTCGGTTTATGCAAGGGCTCGGTCAGGAAATCCGAAAAAGTGTCATTATATCAGGGGTGCATAATGTGCCCTATACAAAGATTGTGGCAAGAGCTCAAGAGATTGAGACCGCTGAACCAACTTACGTCAAACCAAGGGAGCCAGCAAGAGGGTTCTCTCGGGAGATCCAGCCCCGACCTCAAAACGGAGACTGGCAGCCACAAGGACAACCACAGCAACAACAAGGAGGCGTTAAAAGGCCGTATGCGGGAAACAACGACCAGGGCAAGGGGAAACAAGTGCAAGGAGCTACTCAAAAGCCCCTGTGTCCTATATGTCAGAAAGAACACTTCGGTGATTGCAGAATGGGCACAGATAGGTGCTATAGATGCGGAAGAACGGGCCATTATGTTAGAAATTGCCCACTGCTAGGCCAAAACCAACAGGGCGGTGACCAGAAAAGAGTTACCCCTATGGTCTTTGTATTTATCGAGCCTGGTGACATTGATGACGGAACCCAGCCTTCCGATATTTCAGGTATGATACTAAATTGCAGTTAGTGAAATAGAAAGTGTTAGAACAAAGGTGTAGGTTGGGGTGAGGGTTTGAGGGTATGATTGTGCACTTGGAATTTAATTACCTCTAGATGGATACAACTTATGAGATATATGATTTAGATGTATAAAAACTAAACCCTAGTTGACAAACCTTTGGGGTTCTGAAATATGATCGCTCAAGGAGAGATTTGGAGCTTAGATGTAAGACCTTCTGAAGGACACTCTAGATCGTTGAGATAATGTTAGTGTGTATAAACAAATAAGAAAATATAACAGAGATTTAATTAACCTAGATCCCTTAGAAGTTAGGAGTATATGGGCAAATATAACATCCAATAGTTTATTTTAAGTAGATTGCAAAAAGGGCATGCAGAGTTTAGTTTTTTTTTGGTAAAGGAGTGCTGGTGTCGACTAATGAAGGGGGAGACTTAGTGAAGTTAAGAGTGATTAATGAGTTGTAGACACGTTAGCCGTTTGGTGTTGCTTGATTAAAGGTTAGGGGTTAGTAAGTAAAAGCATAAGAGTTAGAAAGAATTTAGAAACCCAATGTGATAACTACTGGAAGAAAGTTTGTCACTGTAACGCCCCTAATACTGTACCCATTTTTACCCGTATAAATTTTTCATTTTATTTTACACTTTAAGCTGAAACTGAATCAGAATTGAAGTCGTTAGTGTTGTTTGGAAAACCATTTAAAACATACATAAAATTGTTTAATAAAACAATTAAAACTATTTAATTAAAAACTAATTTTAATTAAAACAATCGGGAGGGCAAAACTGTCCAGCCATGAAAACAGAGGGCAGCGACCAGACGCTGCAGCATGCAGCGCCTGATCGCTGCATGCTGTGCAACATGCAGCGACTGATTGCTGCATGCTGTGCAGCATGCAGCGATCGATCTCTGCATGCTGTGCAGCATGTAGAGATCGATCGCTGCACACTCTGTGCAGCGATCACAGCATGCAGCGATCGATCTCTGCAGCTTGCAGAGATCGATCGCTGCACACTCTGTGCAGCGATCCACCAGCGATCCTCCATTGCCTTCGATCGCCATCTCTCTTTCTCTTCTCTTCTCTTTTCTCTCTTTGTTTTCCAAGTACTCTCTGGAAACTCCAGAGAGCAAAACCACAATTTGCTCTCTGGAATCCGATTTCTAGAGAGCAATACTTCTACAGATAACAACCTAAAAATCAACTTCCATAATTTAACGCAATACTTTAAAAGTGATAAAATTTCCTAAAAACAAACGGCGTGGATAGCTCTAAAAATCGAGCCTATCCGTAACAACCTGAAAACATTTCAAAACATTTCCTATAACATTCGAATAAAAGACTTAACAAAACGTTTTAAATACGATTACCAAAACATTTGAAACGTCAAAAGTAAACCTATCAACTACCAGACCAAGCATCTTAATATGTTCTATACAAATCAACATCAGCCCAAACATCACGAAAATCCCAAAATCTATACGTACTTCCCCCACGGGTCAAAACGCGCCTCGACTGCCCAGCGCACTCCCACGGGCTATTATCCATCAACTGCCTCAGACATCAGAAGGAGGAACGTCGTCCTCACCTGGATCTACGTCACCTATAACGTCACCTACACCATACAGACATCTATGAGATAATGAAATCTCAGTAAGCTTAGTAAATGCAGATGCATGCGTGCGTATGCCATTAAGAAAACATGCAGATTCAGATTCAGATACAGATTCATTATGTCGCAGACAGACAGATTGTCACCGAGATCGCAACCCACTAACCGGAGAGAGCCCATCCTGCGGTCGGACTACTCTTTCCAGCTAGAGGAGGGGGGTACACGCTTGCAACACGCACAGCCGTGCCTGAGCCCCACCTCGCGTGACCAGATACAGACAGATTACGTTCATTCATTACGGAGGTTCATTTTCTTTTCTTAAAACACGTGCAAAAATTCATTTTCATGACATTTGAAATACGTGATGCATGAACAGATATGAGCATAATATAAACATACAACAAAAAGGCACATGTATACCATCAAGATGGTAAATAAAATAACCTACAAAACGTTTAAACCTAACTACCCAACCAAAGCAATTAAAACAAACGATCCTTTGACATCCTCGACGCGACATCGAAATACGGTGTAGGCCAATCGGCCAGAGTAAGTCACGAGAACTTACCTTGAGCGCACAGATTCTTGAGCTTCGTCCAAGAGAGTCGTTCACCTAAGCAATTCAAAGCGTTTATCGTTAAAACGAATTTAAACTTCTAAACGTCCAAATTCAACGAAACCTTAACTAAGGAATTCCTTAAAATTTCTAACTCATTAAATCGAGATACTTAAACGACTAATTCATGCTCGATGGTTCGAAATTACAATTAACGAACTTTTCCAAAAATTCCTAATTTTTAACCTTTTCACGATTTGATTTAACTTCTTCCAATAACGTCAAATACGTGCAATATATACTTAATCAAGGCTAACCTATTAATTACGAACCCTAATTCGCGTTTTTAAACGAAAATAAACCGAAACCCTAAACGGAAACCTAACGCTAAATCGGTCCGAAAACTGAAAACCGAAGCTCTAGAATTATAGATTCGTACCTAGGATAGCGATTGGAGGAGAAATCACGAAGAATGGAGGAGAAACGGAGAAGAACGGAGGTCGGAATGTTGAGGAATCGTCGGCGGCCGAGAGAGAATTAGCTCTCTGTCGATTTCGTGAAACAGAGAAGAAGAAGAAGTGAGGGAGAAGAAAAGAATTTGATTTTTTTAATAGAAATTTCCTTTACAAATTACCATTTTGCCCTTAGCACTTAATTCTATTTTGTTTCGTCCATCGGTTCGTTAATCGTCCAACTATTCGGGTTCACCAACTCTCCTTATTTCACCAACAAGTCCAACTTATTATTTAGGATTTAATAAAACTGTCCGTTTGCAATTTGGACCTCGTTTGCTATTTTTACGAGAACGTCTTTTATATTACGAGGAATGTATTTACTCGAAATATAACGTTTAATCTCCGAAAATTTCCATAATTTCCTTAAAATTCCTATTAATAGTTGGATCGTAATGACGCTTTCCGTTTGCGAAACTGATTTGATTAGACATATTTACGAAAATGCCATCCAATAATATAATAATAGTATTCTTAAAAATCCGTACGAGCCGGATATTACAGTCACTCTAAATTAGAAGTCGTGTTTTGAGGTTTAAAGTAACTAGTATGACCATAGAAAGGATAGAAGTAGGGACATCTATATTCAAAGAACTAGAAAGAATAACCTTAATGAAGGGATATTCTGAGTTATTAGAAAATAAAAGGGTAAGATTGTAGAACTTGAGGAGATGTGGATTAAGGATGTAAACTTATCTTCAACAAGTTTGCTAACAAGAAGATCGTTGCATAAATCGTTGTACGGGAGCCAAGTAGAATACTCAGAACTGACTAGGAGGAACGAAAGAGCATAGACTAGTTAGTAGACTTCGAGAAAAGGTAAACAAAAAGGAAAACGAAAAGGAAAACGAAAAGGAAAACGAAAAGGAAAATGAAAAGGGAAGTGAAAAGGGAAATGAAAAGGAAAACGAAAAGGAAAACGAAAAGGAAAACGAAAAGGTAAACAAAAAGGAAAACGAAAAGGAAAATGAAAAGGTAAACGAAAAGGAAAGCGAAAAGGTAAAGGAAAAGGTAAACGAAAAGCAAAACCGAAAAGGTAAATGAAAAGGAAAACAAAAAGGTAAACGAAAAGGATAAAAGAATGTCACAGTTTTATGAACTACATATGCATCGCATGCATTGTCGTTCATGTAGATTTACTGAGCCTTTAGCTCACGGACTGTTTTCTATGGTGTAGGTGGCTTTGAAACAGGTGAGAAAGATGTTTTTCTGCCTGACGTATGAACCGGTTGGCGAATGATGGCCCGTGGGAGTGTGCTGGGCAGTTGACGCGTATTTGACCCGTGGGGAATGATGTAGAGGTATTTTGGGACACTATAGTTAGATCGTAGGAAAAATTATATAGTTGAACATATTAGGATGTTTGGTTCTGGTTAGCTGATAGAGTGATGTATAGATGTTTTGGTAAACCGTTTTTATAAAACGTTTTGTTAAGGCTTTTATCTAAGTTTTATGGAACTGCTTGGTGATTTTAACAGGAGGAAACATTTAGTGTTTAAATGAATCCACGCAGTTCATTTTCGTGAAAACGTATTTTGTGTTAGATGCGTATCAAGTCAGTTTCGAGTAAGATTACAGAGAATGTACAAGTATCGGGTGGTTTTATGTCAAATTGTATTGTGAAGATGTATGTGGTGTTCAGTGATAATTGAGGAAGTAGTTAGAAGTATTGAGGTATGTATATACAGGGGAAGAAAGGAAGGAAGATGTGCTTTGAGTTTTCGTTTCTCTCAGTCAACGTTCTAATATTTTGTCTATTCGTTTCATTTTTATAAAATGTCGTTTTTACGAAAGTTTTCCGCTGTAAGATTTGAAGACTTAAAGATTTAAATTTTTATCGTTGGGTGAAATTTTAAAACTTTCCTTAAGATTTCTTAGTCTCGTTCTATGTCATGAGTAGCGAACTGAGTTCAGAAAACTCGGGTCGTTACAGTATGGTATCAGAGACATTTAGTTAAACTGTTCAAAAGATTACTCATCAGTACCGATCGTCGCATGAGAGTACTCCAACAACTGTAAGTGTTTATGTTAGCTTTAGCTGTTAGATATTTATGAGAGTAGTTAACCTTGTGCAGGAATTTAGTAAGATGGCTAGACGACCAGGAAGACCAAGAGTACCGAGAGAGATGCCCAACTTGAGGAGTGAAGAAGATCCTAGCGTAATTAGGTAGCTAACAGATCTGGTGCGTCAGCAAACAGACTTAGTGCGTCAGCAGTCTGATCAGTTAGGAGTGCTGTTGAACCGAGAAGTACAAGGAAGTGCCAACTCGAGTTCTAGCAAAGAACATTCTGGAGATAGATTCAGGAGGCTACGACCACCCACGTTTGATGGACAGTCATCTGATCTGGTTATTGTTGAAGGATGACTTAGGAAGATTGAGAGTATGTTTAGATGTGCCAACATCGGAGAAGGAGACAAGGTCACGTTGGCAATATTTCATTTGGCTGGTGATACTTAACTTTGGTGGGAAACAATAGAGACCACCACTGATGTTTTGGCGATGCCTTGGTCACAATTCAAGGACATTTTCTATGAAAAGTATTTTAACAGCACTGTCCAAACCGCAAAGAAGTTGGAGTTTCTGAACTTGAAGCAGACAGGGTCTGTGGCCGAGTACAGTAGGCAATTCGAATCCCTGTCCAGGTTTGCTGGACATTTTGCTCACAAGGACGAGGATAAGGTGTTCAAATTTGTGCATGGGCTGGAGCCAAAAATCTACAGAGGAGTTAAATTTTGTGGTATTAAAGGTTTGACATTCAGTGAAATTGTGTCCACTGCTCTGGAAGTGGAAGAAGCTGAAAGGAAGTGTGCTGGACCAAAGGAGGTCCCACAAAAGTTTATCTAGCCACACCAACGAAGAGGAATGAAGAGGCCTAGTGAAGGCCAGAATAGCCAAGGAACACGAGGGAAAATACAGAATACCAGGAAATTTTCCCAGTGTCCTAAGTGTTTGAAGAATCACCCGGGCGAGTGTAGATTGGGCTTTGGAAAGTGTTTCAACTGTGAGGAGGTTGGACACACGTCCAATATTGCTCGAAGCCTAGGGTCACCAGATACTACAATTGTAACAAGGTTGGCCATATTAGCAGAGATCGTCCAGTTTTAAAGAGTAGCCCTGCTATGATTAAACCGAGGATATTCTCCATGATGGAGTCGGGTGAGGAACAACCCGCTGTTGTGTCAGGTACTATATCGATCAACTCTATACCTGCTTTTACTTTAATAGATTCTGGTGCAACACATTCTTTTATAGCGTCTACGTTTGCAATTAAGTTAGATGTACAGTTTTCACCATTTGAACATGTGTTTAAGGTCACGTTACCCTCTGGTGAATGCATGCACTCTAGCCGAGTGATGCTTAATAGTGTGGTGATAGTGGGAAACAAGAACCTACCCGCTGATCTCATTATCATGGACATAATGAGATTCGATGTAATCCTAGGTATGGACTGGTTGTTTAAGCATTATGCCACCATTGATTGTAGGACTGGAATAGTTAGCTTCCAACCCCCTGGTGGTTTGAAGCATACCTTTCAAGCCTTGAAGAGGAGTAAAGAAATGTCTATTATGACTTCTATCAGCGCTAGGCCTTCTCTATGCGGGGAATATTTATGTTTTTTTGGCCAGTGTTTTGGACACACAACTTATAGGAAAAACAAGTTCTCAAAATGTATTAGTTGTCCAAAACTTTCCAGAAGTATTTTTAGATGACCTTCCTGGCTTGCCGCCAGATAGGAATATTGAATTTGTTGTAGATGTTTACCCAGGCGCTAAGCCTGTATCTAAGAATCCCTATAGGTTAGCACCTACGGAGTTTAAGGAGTTAAAGACACAGTTGGAGGAACTATTGGATAAAGGGTTCATACACTCAAGCTTTTCACCGTGGGGTGCACCAGTTCTTTTTGTCAAAAAGAATGATGGATCAATGCGTATGTGCGTTGATTATCAGGAATTGAATAAGTTAACCGTCAAGAACAAGTATCCATTGCCAAGGATTGATGATTTATTTGACCAGCTTAATGGTGCGCGAGTTTTCTCTAAGATTGACCTTAGGTCCGGTTATTATCAATTGAAAGTCAAATCAGAAGATATTCCTAAGACTGCCTTTCGCACAAGGTATGGACATTATGAGTTTTTGGTTATGTCTTTTGGATTGACAAATGCACCAGCAGCATTCATGGATCTTATGAATAGGGTGTTTCATGAGTATTTGGATAAGTTTGTCATAGTATTTATTGATGATATACTAATCTATTCACGTACTAAGGAGGAACATATAAGACATTTGAACCTGGTATTGGGAGTACTAAGGCAACATCAACTTTATGCTAAGTTTTCCAAGTGTGGGTTTTGGTTGGACAGAGTTTATTTTCTTGGTCATGTGATCTCGAGTGATTGGATATCTGTCGATCCAGCCAAGGTTCAAGCAGTTAAGGAATGGCCCCAACCAAAGAATGCCACTGATATTCGGAGTTTCCTTGGATTAGCAGGATATTACAGGAAATTTATTACAGGATTCTCAAAAATTGCAACACTCCTCACTCGGTTAACTAGGAAAAACATTAAGTATGCTTGGAGAGAGGAATGTGAGATTTGTTTTCAGACTTTCAAACAAAAGTTGACCAATGCTCCAGTATTAACACTCCCTGTTGAAAATGAAAAGTTCAGCATTTATTGTGACGCTTCCAAGGTTAGATTCGGTTGTGTGCTGATGCAAGATAGAAAAGTAATAGCCTATGCTTCTAGACAGTTGAAAACACACGAGAAGAATTACCCTACACACGACTTAGAATTAGCTGCAGTAGTTTTTGCACTAAAGATTTGGAGGCATTACCTGTATGGACAGTCTTGTGAGATATTTTCGGATCATAAAAGTGTGAAGTATATTTTCACACAGAAAGAATTAAATATAAGGCAACGTAGATGGTTAGAGTTTGTCAAGGACTACGATTTTGAGATCAAATACCACCCCGGCAAGGCGAATGTAGTAGCTGATGCTTTGAGTAGAGTAACGACTTCAGCCTCTGCATTGATTCTTGACATACCGTTAACCTTAGAGACTGAACTACAAGGATTTAACCTTGAGGTAGTGTCCAGTGTGTCAACTATGCTCTCTGTCTTATCCTTGAGACCTACTATTTTGGATAGAATAATAGAAGTTCAAGTGAATGATGTTGAGTGCGATAAGTATAAGTCATGCATGGATTCTGCAGATAAGTTAGATTTTAGTATTACTGAAGATGGAATTCTTAAGTTTCGGAATAGATGAGTTGTTCCGGCTAATGATGAACTTCGAAGTGAGATTCTTTCAAAAGCACATTCTTCTAGACTTTCTGTTTACCTTGGAAGTACGAAGATGTACAAGGATCTTAAACAACATTATTGGTGGCCTGCTATGAAAAAGAGTGTGGCAGAGTATGTAGGATCATGTTTGTGTTGTCAGCGGGTTAAAGCTGAGCATCAGAGACCCTCAGGAACATTGCAACCTTTACCACTTCCTGAATGGAAATAGGAACAAGTAACGATGGACTTTGTTGTGGGATTGCCTAGAACAGCAAAGGGGCATGATGCAATCTGGGTAATAGTTGATCGGCTAACTAAGTCTGCCCATTTTCTGCCAATAAAGATGACTTATTCAATGGATCAGCTTGTTGAATTGTATGTGCATGATATTGTACGTTTGCATGGAGTTCCAATCACTATTGTATCATATCGGGATTCTAGATTTACATCTAAGTTTTGGAAGAGTTTGCACAAGGCTATGGGAACACAGCTCAATTTTAGCACAGCTTTTCACCCTCAAATAGATGGACAATCTGAAAGGACCATCCAAACGTTAGAGGATATGCTTCGTGCGTGCATTCTAGATTTTCAAGGTTCTTGGAGCAAGTATCTATCATTGGTGGAATTTTCCTACAACAATAGTTTTCAGGTGACAATAGGAATGACGTCATACGAGGCATTATATGGACGGGAGTGTAGATCTCCATTGTACAGGGATGAAGTTGGAGAAGCACGACTGATTGATCCTGACTTTATGCAGCAAACAATGGAGAAAATTGCCCTCATCTGCCAGCGGATTTTGACAGCTCAAAGCCGACAGAAAAGTTATGCTGATAAAAGGCGTAGAGAATTGGAGTTTGAAGTAGGTGATGAAGTCTTTCTTAAAGTTTTACCATTCAAAGGAGTTGTGAGATTTGGTAAGAGGGGCAAGTTGAATCCCAGATTTATTGGTCCATTTCCAATCTTGAAGAGGATTGGGAAGACAGCTTATCAACTGCAGTTACCAACCTCCATGGATGAGATTCACAATGTATTCCGCGTCTCTATGCTTAAGAAGTGTGTAAAAGATCCATCTCAGATTGTGGAACAACTGAGTATTGAAGTTCATCTCACTCTTACTTATGAGGAGAAACCAGTAAGGATCTTAGACTATGCTGTGAAGGTATTGCGCAACAAAGAGGTTCCACTGGTGAAAGTATTATGGCATAATCAGAATATAGAGGAGACAACTTGGAAGCGCCAGCAGGACATGATGGACCAACATCCAGAATTATTCAGGTATTGAATTTTGAGGACAAAATTCTTTTAAGGAGGGTAGATTGTAGCACCCGGTTCTATCGAACAAATTTACCTTGTCATCTAACAACGTACATCTTATGGATGAAATTGGGAGAATTACTGATTTGGTTAATGAGTAAATATGTAAGGGTATTATGGTAAATAGAGGCCTTTAGTGGATAACCTATTTAAGGAAAGAGGTTTTGTGATTAATGCACTGTAGCCGCCACTATTTTCTATTATTCCCCTTTCGGCTTTCAGCTTAGCAGTAGAGCTCTCTAGGCGATTCTCCTACTCGATTCTTCTCCAAACTAGGTGAATTCTACTTCAATTTCTTGCTACATTGTAACTATCGATGGTAGAGGGAGATTATAAATGAGGTTTTGTGAATGTTGTAAGTGAGGGTTAGTTCGGGTTTGAGGTGAATCGAGAATGCTCAATGAACCGAGCTTCCAAATTAGTTTCCTTAGATTTCTAGATGGATAGAATGAAATTTAGTGAAGATTTAATAAATGCTCGGTTTATGGTTTTAGGTTTGAACAAACTCCCGAGGTAGATTTCAACCAAGCTTTTCAGGAGACCAGGTAAGTAGAGTACATGTGTGCCTTCGGGCCTACATCATAAAACAATAGGATTATGTATGGTCTGTGTGTTTTTAGTTTGCCATGTATAATGTTTTGAAAGTATACGAAAATGAATTTAAATGCACAGTGGTATGATGATGAATGAACCGATTGAAACAGAACAGTTGTTAAGGGAACTAATCTGCCCCTTAATCAAGAGAGAGGATGTATAACTTTGGGAAAATTGATCCAACTCCCAATTTTACAGGGGGATCAGATAAGTTGTTAAGGGAATTAATCCGTCCCTTAATCAAGAGAGAGGATGTATGACTTTGGTAAAATTGATCTAACTCCCAATTTTACAAGGGGATCAGATAAGTTGTTAAGGGAACTAATCCGCCTCTTAATCACGAGAGAGAATGTATGACTTTGAGAAAATTGATCCAATTCCTAATTTTACTGGGGGATCAGATCAGAAATGAACGTATATACAACTGAGATGTGAAAGTAGAAACTGTATGTCTAGGACTTATGTTTCAGCATTTTATTTCATCAATGCTTTACTTACTTAGCACTAGGCTAATAGATGAGTTTTGTGATGTAGGTGCTGAGGTTTCAACAGGTGAATTCTCTGAGTTTATTGAGGAATAGGTGAAGTTGGAGGAGCACTTTTATGCCACGGTTTGGTGTCCTGATGAGGCGGTTTAACTTCTGTCCGTATGTAAGGTCTCAGTGGTTAAGTGTTTTGATGAAGTGTCCTGAGGATTTTCATGACAGTAGTAGTTTGATGTTTTCTATTTTTAACATTTCTGTAGTTCTTTTCTGAATATGGAATCATGATTTTGGTTTTAGTTGTAATTTGTTATTCTGAATTTTTGGGAAAATTGGTGGATTTATGTTGTTGAATGATCTCAGCAATGTGTACAAGTTCTTTAGCAGTCGGAGTTGCTCCTTATTTAGAGTGTTTTTGATCTATCGGTAGATGATGTCTATCGGTAGATGTTGAGTGTATTATCTATTGGCAGATGCTGTCTAACGGTAGAAGTCGAGAGTTTTGTCTATCGGTGGATGTAGTCCATCGGTGGATGTTGGAGTTTTGTCTATCGGTGGATGTAGTCCATCGGTGGATGTAGAAGATTTGTCGTTTTGTGATCGGCAGATGTGAGTAGAAGAATTGTCGTTTTTGTAGGATCGAGATTGTCTAAGAGGGGGGTGAATTTCTAAGAGGGGGGTGAATTAGACCTTTTTAAAATTATTAATTTAACAGCAAATCAACACAACAATAAAAATAACAGAGATATAGAGAAAAACCAACACAAGAGTTTTTACGTGATTCGGCCAAAACCTGCCTACATCCACTCTTCAATGTTCCCCCTTGAAGATCCTTAACCTTCTCCTCACGAGAATAAATAGATCAGAATTCCAGGCTCCGATCAACTGCCTTTTACAGATCTGGATTGAACTTGACGGGCGTCAATCCACTGCCTTTCTGGTTTTACAGGTTTGAATGAATGAATACAACAAACTACAAACTCTCAAATCAAATTCTCAAATTTAGGAATCGAGAGATGTAGTTGAAGAATACAGAGTATGATTAATCGCAAGTTAGGGCTCAAGAATAAAATTCGCAGAAAAGTTGTTCCTTCATGCTCTAACCTTGGCTTAAATACTCTGTCTTCAAATCGGCTCTTGACTTCAATGCTCCTTATCCAATAATGGAAACTTTGTTACCGTTGGAGCAGCTTTCGTACAAATGCAGGTAGCCGTTGCTTTCTGAAATCGCAAATCGCTTGACGCCATTAATGCTCTGGACTTTAAGCTTCTGGTCGAGGTACACTGTAGCTTTCGTGGTATATTTAAAATTTAGCGGAAGATGTTGCTTTACAATGCTTGAACCGGCTTCGGTAGATGTAGTGTTGTGAAGCTTGAGCCGAAACGGTGGATGCTGCTTTAGAAGTTGAACCGTTGTCGGTAGATGCAGCATTAAGCAACTGAACCGCTATCAGAGGATGTCTTCTTCGAAGTCTTCCGCCTTTGTTGTGATGACCCAAATGTGAACGACTGCGGGGCAAACCTCGGGTTACGGGGCAAACCTCGGGACCTAAGCCGAGTGTAGGCGAATCCCGGACTCGAGTATAGGCGAATCCCGGGTCGTAAAGAGGGGGTTGTCACAATCCCACATCGCTTGGGTAAGCACATGGAAATGAAACATATGTAAGAGATCCCTCCCAAGATAGCAAGACGCGTTTTGGAGCATGATTGACAACGGATCCCATAAGAACTCCGAAGTTAAAAGTGCTTCGGCGAGAGCAATCCCAGGTTGGGTGACCTTCTGGGAAGTTCTCGCCAAAAACAAAGCCGTGAGGGGAGGATATTGTGCTGCGGCCCAATCCCCAGAGCGGACAATATCATGTTGGGAATGAGGGTCGTTACAAATGGTATCAGAGCCTGTAACCAACCGGAAATGTGGCCAACGAGGACGTTGGGCCCCTGAGGGGGGGGTGATTGTGATGACCCGAATGTGAACGACTGCGGGGCAAACCTCGGGTTGCGGGGCAAACCTCGGGACCTAAGCCCAGTGTAGGCGAATCCCGGACTCAAGTATAGGCGAATCCCGGGTCGTAAAGAGAGGGTTGTCACAATCCCACATCGCTTGGGGAAGTACATGGAAATGAAACATATGTAAGAGATCCCTCCCAAGATAGCAAGACGCGTTTTGGAGCACGATTGACAACGGATCCCATAAGAACTCCGAAGTTAAAAGTGCTTCGGCGAGAGCAATCCCAGGTTGGGTGACCTTCTGGGAAGTTCTCGCCAAAAACAAAGCCGTGAGGGGAGGATATTGTGCTGCGGCCCAATCCCCAGAGCGGACAATATCTTGTTGGGAATGGGGGTCGTTACATTTGTCGTTTAGCGAACGGAGGATATAAATGTAGACTTTGAAGGTATGCAATCGGTGGACTTCCTCTTTTGTCGTCTAGCGATCGGTGGATATCTTCTTTGAACGACTCTTGTTCTTTTGTCGTCTAGCGATCGGTGGACATCTTCTTTGAACGACTCTGTTCTTTTGTCGTCTAGCGATCGGTGGACATCTTCTTTGAACGACTCTGTTCTTTTGTCGTCTAGCGATCGGTGGACAACTTCTTTGAACGACTCTGTTTTTGTCGTTTAGTGATCGGTGGACTTCATCTTTTACGTGTAGCTAACGGTGGATATGCATTTTTGTTTTGAGCCCTATAATACTAATTTATCCTGAACACTCAACCACAATTATTAGAATACTAAAATACATTTTCCAAGGGCATTTCCAAACCATTAATTTCTCATGCATAATTCAAGATTCTCATTTAATAAACATAATCAATTTACGTTTATGAACATACAAATACATCATCAAAAACAATTTAAACTTAAACAACATTTAAGTCAACCGTTTTGTGATCGGCAGATGTGAGCGAATGATGCGTGAAAGTCGACGTGTCGTTCGGCTGATGCGAGCGGTAAATGTAGGAAGCAGAAGATGCCTTTTGTTTCTGCTTTTACAGCTGACACTGTTCAACGGTAGATGTCGCTTGTAATCACTTCTTCCGCTGGCACTGTTCGGCGGTAGATGTGCTTTGAGTTTTCGTTTCTCTCAGTCAACGTTCTAATATTTTGTCTATTCGTTTCATTTTTATAAAATGTCGTTTTTACGAAAGTTTTCCGCTGTAAGATTTGAAGACTTAAAGATTTAAATTTTTATCGTTGGGAAATTTTAAAACTTTCCTTAAGATTTCTTAGTCCCGTTCTATGTCATGAGTAGCGAACTGAGTTCAGAAAACTCGGGTCGTTACAATTATTTTAGGGTTAAATTACAATAAATCATGCAATTATTAGAAAATCATCCAAATTTCCAGATTCTATTCCCATGATTTTGTCTATATGTGGTAAAAATTTCGTGATTTTATAACACTTGTACGATTTATTGCAATTTTAGTTCATTATTGGACCGGTCGGGCTCCCCAGGAATGCCAATCCCTCATTGTTAAGGTCAGCTCGTTTGGCCGGCTCGATTAGTTAAGTTCGTGGATCGCAAGTCGGTTTAAGTTGAAAATTTTTTGAATCAACTCGTTAGGTTCGGTGGGCCGAGCTTGGCTTGGCGGGTAACATCTCTAGCGGATCGTCCTGATCCTCAAGAGACAATAAGGCCCGAAATTGCAGGCGAAGACGGCTCGTCCTCCGACCCAAATCCTTCAAGAAAGAGGGCATTGAACGAAAATCGCTGCGCCCAATCGGAGCTGCTTCTCTTGCAGCGAGCGTCGGATTTCGATTTCGCAGGGGCAGGGGAGGCTAACGACGAGAATGGGGACTGGCTTTGGGGGCATAACGGGAAAGTCGAAGAGGTAGGAGGAGCGAGAGTGGAAGTGAGCGAAGAGGAAGCCATTTCTGCAGAACGGAGGCGAAGGGCTCGTAGTGAAGCTGGGTGGAAGCTGGTGCAGAGAGGAGTGACTATACGCAACCCTGCGTAAGTTAGCTAAAATGGGCAAAATTACATCTTTTTTCTTCCCAATATTTGTCAATAACTATAAATGTAAAATTCAATTTCATCTTCTAATTCCAATTCATTTATTAGTTAATAATTATAATAAATCAAGTAAAAAATAGATATCACGCCCTAATAAATAAATAACATATCAAAATATATAATGCAAATTTAAAATATACACATAACATTATTCTTATATTGTCATGATCATTTTAATTTTGTCAAAGTAATATTAAAACAAATGTTTTTATTAAATTCTTCGATAAATCTTTCAATATATTTTAATAAAAATTATCGTTTAATCAGATGAACTCTTGCATCTTCAACTTGTAAATCGATGTGCAGGATGGAAGCCAGAATCATATCTTCCCTACGGAAAGAACGAGAAATAAATCGATTCGGAGTGGACCGAACAAATTAGCGAAGAGATGTCGACAAATGCAAGAGAAGTGAGGGCAAAATTGTAAAAAGGGCAATTTTTGGGCCTACTGTTAAAACCCGTTTAATGGATCCCTTCTTCTAAAGCAAGCAAATCGACCCCTGCCATTTTCGTTGGACGTTACTTGAAGAAGAAGTTGGAGGGAAGAGGGAGGATAGATACATCGTCCTCATGGATCCCAAACTTACCGAAGTCTCGCAGTTCTTCGAGCGCTTCAAAGCTGCGTTTATCAGAAATGATTTCGATTCTTGCGATAAGTTTCTTTCCCTGCTCAAGGTACCAACTCTGTATCTATAATTTTTCTCCGCCTACTCAGCAAATCAACTTGTAGAATTTAAGTGCGATCTTCTTCTTCCTCTCTTTTTTTTTATTGTTTTTTTCTACTGCTGTAATAGTTTTTAGATTAATGCTAAGGTGTGTGTTTGAGCTTTTCTCTTCGTGATTAGAGATAAGCGGATGATTTGGGTGGAGGTAATTATTTGGACATAGTAAGTCGGATATGTTGTTAAAACTAGAGTGGTTCATGATTATACTGCGGTAATGTTATAGTGGTTTAATCTTTCATCGGACTCCACAGAGAATTTAAGCTCTCACAACTTGCAGTATTGCGCATTACATGCCATTGCTCGGTATATATGAATAAGTGCTTCCTGTTTTCAAAACTCGAGCATATAGGAGTTTTAGGATTTCTTAGAGCAGCTACTGATACTGAACTTTCTGGGCGACGCGATGCTTTTTTATTTAGTTTATTGCAATCGATATTGCTTCTGGTTTTTAAAATTTATGCATACATGTGTTTTAGGATTTCTGGGATGAACAATTTTTATTGTGTTTTTGGGGCGATTAGTTCCTCTTTACTTTTATTTTGTTGCTATGGGATATGTGAATAATTGCTTCTGGCTTTAAAAAACTATCTGGTTATGAGTTTTGGAATTTCTTAGATCTGTCATCTTTACTAGTATTTGTGAGGGATTAATTACATATTTTTTATGTCTTCTCTAGGTGTTATTGACTGAGTTCAGAAGTCTTCCTCCATTGTTTGAAGAAACTGCTAATGCAACACAGGAACTGACCATAGCGAGTGAGAATTTCACTCCAAATTCATTGAATCATATTTATATTTGAATCATAAATTTTCCAGTAGTTTTTCACAGTTCTTTCTGTGTTTCCGTAGCAGAAATTTTAATTACTAGTAAGAAATGTCTGTTTTATTAATGATCGATAGAATCTGTCTGAGAATTCTGACCTTTCCCTTTTTTAACAATTCTCTTAGTTTTGTAAGAATAATCCTTTATATATAGGCAGCTATAATTAGTGATTGTATATCAAGCTTTTATGTTAATTGTTGTGGAACTTCAGCTTCATATTATGAATAAGTCATTTGTTCCTGAAATTGTAACTTATTAGAGGACCATTTAGAATCTTTGCATTTTACCTTTTCAGGGGATATTTACGAGCATGCTGTTTTTCTAAGTGTGAAGGTTGAGGATCAAGATGCTTTTGAGCGAGCTTTCTTTCAATTGAAACCTTATTACACAGATGCTCGGTAATACCGATTCTGCATGAGTATTATATACATATTTCTCTTGTACAGTTGTATATGATTTTCCCTTGCTCGATGTAAAATTTGGTGATCCATATCAGTTTTGCAGAAAACCAATAATGACTGTATGGGTGCCACCTATTTTTCTTTTTTCAATTTTACTGAAGAAATTATGCTAATGAACTACGAAGTCTACTAGATTGCCAAGATTTCGATCATAAATTACAAGTGAAAAATTTATGCATTGCTAGTTAACAAAATAGAATGCATGGAGGTAAGGGCTGGGTGAAATTTTTTTGGGTATCATTGTTGATATTTTCAAGGTTTGTGCAAGGGTAGAAAGTTTTGAGAATTTTCCATTCCTGTATATTTTGGTATTGATTCTCATATGGCTAAACAAAACACTGACTTTTAACATTTTCTTGCTTGTCTTGTATGCCAATATCTCCTCTTAATAATCATTCTGCGGCATTTTCCTTATCCTACCAATGATGTTTGTTGACTTACTGGTCTTGACATGCAGGAATCACCTTCCTCCATCCCCACAAGAATACCCGATCTTGGGTCTTAACCTGCTTAGACTTCTAGTACAGAATAGAATTGGTGAATTTCATTCAGAACTAGAACTGCTTTCATCTACTGCTTTAGAGAATGCTTGCATAAAGCA
This sequence comes from Begonia masoniana, assembly GCA_022432975.1. NCBI lineage: Eukaryota > Viridiplantae > Streptophyta > Magnoliopsida > Cucurbitales > Begoniaceae > Begonia > Begonia masoniana. The sequence continues at coordinate 46,694,248 of CM039506.1, forward strand.
TGCTGTGGAGTTGGAGCAATCCTTTATGGAAGGGGCTTACAACCGTGTGTTGGGTGCTCGACAGACAGTACCGCATGAAACTTACGTTCATTTCATGGATCTACTGGCAAAGACTGTTAGGTAATTTACCTCTTTGTGGTTTATGGGTAAGAAGTTAACGAGCAATCAACGGAAAATGTGGAATCTTTTTTTTTTCCTATTATGTTCGTTATTTGTTTGGTTATATCGATGGGAGTTTGAGCTCTTACAGTTAATTTGGTTTTGCTTGATTGATGAGAAGAACTTATTTAGTTAGGCCTAGAAGAACATAATAGGTCAATAATTTTCAAGTTATCTAGTTTATATGAATTATTAGTTCGGGCACTAGTTAATAATCTGCTGCTTTCAGAGACGAAATTGCCGGATGCAGTGAGAAGGCATATGACTATCTCTCCATCAATGATGCACAGCAAATACTGCTTTTTACTTCTGACCAAGAACTTCGGATGTATATCAACGAGGTAAGAATTATTGAATTGTTCCTTTTTTTTGTTGCATTCTGGAAAACAATTTAGGATTAAGTGATCACCTGCGACCAGGTGATCTTGAGAATATCACCTCCACACTATCATAACTCTGGAAGGAACTATTGCAATGCCATAAGACAATAGAGAACCTTAATAATGGTCTGTGATGGTTGGAAAGTCAAGACAAATATGATAAAGTTTTATTCCATTTTTTTAATAGCAAGTGTGAAACTTTGAGTGTCTTTGATGCAGGAACATCCTGAGTGGGATATAAGAAATGGGTTTGTATATTTCCACAAAGCAAAGGAATCAGCACCTCGCAAAGAGATACCTTCACTTCAACTAATCAACCAGACACTTAGTTACGCACGAGAGTTGGAGAGGATCGTGTAAAAACCATTGCTTCGGCGCCCAATTGCTGCTCTCAGTTAGTTACATTACTACCCTAGTGGCTGATACTAGTGTTATTAATATTTCTAATTCTTTTATTTGGACCTCAGTATGATGATATTTGAAAATTTTAATCCTGGTCAGGGTAGGATTGGGTCATCGTGAGTCGGGGGGGCACTCATCTTTGTTTCAGAAGTGGTTGTTTCAATTGATGTAAAAGCAGCAATGTCTTCTTACCTTGGTGAGGTTACAAGTATCTCGTCCAAGTACCTATAGTAGTTTGATGATCCTAATCTTGCATTGTTAGATTCCAGTCGGCATTTTAGATCATTGATTAGGATTATTTATTAATACATACTTTTGCTGCAACCTTTTCGATCCAATCAATTTCGCTACGGATACATTCCACCTAACCAGAGAATAGGCCTGGGTAGAACCGGCTTGAGGACCGAGAACCGAACCGCACCGCACCGCACCACCGGTTTCGGTCTTCAAGCCGATATTCTCACTGGTTTTGGTCCGATCCTCGATCCTCAAGTTCAAAATCCCGAAAAATCAGGACCGGACCAAAATCTTAAAAATAAAAAATAAAAATCGAAGTTATAGACTTACAGGGCTTGGCTCAATATTGAAGGCAATTTTCCTTCAGGCTTCAACCTCGCTCGGATTTTTCTTAGTATTTGTCTCGCTGCGACGTGTTGACTTAAATGGGGTTTAAGTCTAAATTGTTTTTGATGATGTATTTGTATGGTTAATGTTGTGATTTGATTATGTTTATTGAATGAGAATATGAAATTATGCATAAGACATTAATCTGTTGAAAATGCCATTGGAAAGGGTATTTTAGTTTTTCTAACAATTGTAATTGAGTGTACAGGGCTGAAATTTTTAATAAATGAATTTATGTACACCGTTTAAAGTTCAAAATCAGAGCTTTTCAACGCTTACAACAACCGGTCACAAAACGACAAAAGTAATGTCATTTTGTGAAGAAGTCCACCGATTACTAAACGACAAAGGCGGATGAGTAAAATGCCTGTGTCCACCGGTCACTAAACGACAAAGGCGAATGAGTAAAATGCCTAAGTCCACCGGTCACTAAACGACAAAGGCGGAAGACTTCGAAGAAGGCCTCATCCGATCGCTAAACGACAAAGGCGGAAGACTTCGAAGAAGGCCTCATCCGATCACTAAACGACAAAGGCGGATGACTTCGTAGAAGAACTCCACCGTACACTAAACGACAAAGCCGGAAGACGTTTAAATCCTCTGCATTCACCGATACCGGTTCAACTTTTTTAAATGCTGCATCTTCCGACAGCGGTTCAACTTCTAAAGCAGCATCCATCGTTTCGGCTCAAGCCTCACATCATTACATCTAACGAAGCCGGTTCAAGCATTGTAAAGCAACGTCATCCGCCAGATTTTAAATTATGCCGCGAAAGCTACAGAGTATCTCGTCCAGAAGCTTAAAGTCCAGAACATTAATGGGGTCGGGCGACTTGCGCTTTCAGAAAGCAACGGCTACCTGCTTTCGTACGAAAGCTGCTCCAACGGTAACAAAGTTTCCATTATTGGATAAGGAGCATTGAAGTCAAGCCGATTTGCAGACAGAGTATTTAAGCCGAGGTTAGAGCACGAAGATACAACTTTTGCGAATTTGATTTCCTGAGCCCTAACTTGCAAAGCATACTCTGTATTCTCTATCTACATCTCTCTATTCCAAAACTTGAGATTCTTTTTTTGAGAGTTTGTAGATTATCATAATCTATCATTCAAATCTGAAAACCCTGTAAGGCAGTGGATTGACGCCCGTAAAGTTCAATCCAGGATTGTGTAAGGCTGTGGATCGAAGACCGTAAAGTCGATTAGCATTTCTCGTTGAAGAGAAGTAAGGAATTTTCAAGGGGGAGCCTTGGAGCATGGACGTAGGCAGTTTGGCCGAACCACGTTAAAAACTGTGGTGTCGAATTTTTCTCTCTCTCTTTACTTTATTTGTTTGTCTGCTATTAATTTATAAGAATTTTATTCAAGAGAGAAATTTGGTTAGAGTTGAGATTAAAATTTAAAAAGGTCTAATTCACCCCCCTCTTAGACAATATCGTTCCTTCACGACGCTCCAGCTCCAGCCCATGCTCTCTCTCTCACTCTCGACGCTCAGGCTCGCCCTCGCTCAGATTTGCCCTTTGTCCCTCGCTCAGTTTCGCCCTCGGTCCCTCACTCAGCGACTTAGCACTGTTGACCTTAGCTCACTGTTCGCAGTTCGCACTAGTTGCATGTGCTGTTGCATCTTTTTGCTTCGATTAGTTTTGATTGCTTTGTTCTACCGTTTTGGATTTTTTGGTGCTTAGATTAATTTTCATTTTGTTTATGATATCTCATAACTGTTTTGGAACTTATTGCATTTTACTGTTTAAAAAAAAAAAAAAGAAATATGGTGGGAGAAACCGCAACTGGACCGAAAATTTCAGTCCGATCCGGGTTCGGCCCCAGTCCCTCCTAAGACCGGTTTTGGGATTCGGGAAAAAAATTCCGAATCTTCGGTCTGGGCTCGGGACCGAACCGAACAGGACCATGCCCACCTTTACCAGAGAATACAAGGGTTGTGCTGGGTCGGGTTTGTCTAGAATGGGTCTGGGCTGGGATCTGATCTGGGTCGAGTTGGTCTAGAATGGTCTGGGCATGGTAGGTTGGGCTGGGCTACAATGTAGGCTGGGATCAACCCGCTCGCTCGGCTCGTTACTGTAGCGGGTCGAGCCAAGCTCGGCTTGCTACAATAACGAGCGGGTTTGGCTCGGGTCACACAGGCGGGTCGAGCCGAGCTCGGCCATCCCGCTTACGAGCCCGTTGATGCTCGGGCTCAACGAGCCAGCTCGCGAGCTGGCTCGTCAAGCCCAGCTCGGGGCCTAAGCCTTCTCGGCCTCTGACCTCTCCGATGCCCGACGATGCGCAGGTCGAGGTCCTCTCCGACGTCCAGTATTGGGGGACACCTCCGCGCAAAACTCGCAGCCACCAGTCACTTGCTAAGGTGATCGAACCTTTCCTTCTTGTTCTTCTTTCATTTTGATCTCCGATCTATTTCGTTTGTAACTTTTAGCATTTTTCTTTTGGATCAACTCTTTGTGGTTGTTGCTGCTATTGTTTGGTTGTTCAACGGTCTTTCTGTACAATAGGTGAAATAACTTTAGTCTTTTGCGAATTCAAAAGCTGTTTAATTTTTTGCTGGTTTTGACGTCTTTCACTGCCTTTTCCACAGTATCCGGTTACTTTTATTAGATCTATACCTCTTCATTTTGCCCTAATTTATGTTTCGGTGAAGACTTATTTGTTAGATCTGATTAGTTGGCGCTTACGTATCTGCGATTTCGTTTTTATGTTAGATAACTGGAGTGTAAAAGCAATTAGGAGAAAGACTACAGGAACTGATAGGATGAGATACCTTCGCAATGTTCTTCGCAGATTCAAGAGTGGCTTCAGAGAAGGTAATAGTGATATTTTCTACTTGCCATCTCCCCTGTTTGTTTATAGGTGAAAGTATTAACTGGAGTGGCTTCAGAGTTTAAATGTTTGTCATTAAAATTGTAATTTTGAGATCAGGCACTGAAGCAGCACCTAGGAACAAAGGAGCAGCAGCTTCTGCTTGAGGATTTCAACGTTCAGCAATAGTTTTCCTCTTTTATGAATTTCGTTCGACCAATGTTAAGGCATTTAATGATTTTCATTTTGAAACATTTGATATGTAGTTGTTTGGTTTTTGAACAAAGGATGCATCAAATCACTGAGTTGTTTAAGTTTTTAATCTATCAATGTTTTTCCCTTATTGCAAGATTGAATTGTGATTGATTAAATTTAATATTGTCTTGAATATGATCGACTTAACAGGATTTGCCAACCATGTTTGAAACTGTTAGATTTTTGTTTTGCAAGTGTCTTGAGATCAATAAAATCTGAATATGAAATCCGCCGCATATGGCTATTGTTTCTTTGGTGCCATCAAGCTGCATATGGCTATTGTTTCTTTGGTGCCATCAAGTAGAAATAGCGTTGATCTCTCCAGTGTTGTGTCGACTGCTTCTCCAATTTTTGTCGCGGCCCCAAAAAAGAAAAGCACCTTTGTAATTGATTTTCTTATGGGTGGAGTCTTTGCTGCAGTGTCCAAAACTGCAGCTCCTCCAATTGAAAATCTTACAATTCAATGAGCCCAAATGTTTGCCAATTTGTCTGCTCAACAAACCAGTTTTGAACGGGATGTAAGACAAAGGTTGAATCAGCAAAGACGCATCGATTGGGGGATGGTCCAGCTTGTCTGTGTTTGCATTGAAGAACATCATTGAATGGAAAGCTTAGCTAGTTCTTCTTCTTCCTTCTTGTCTCTTCTATTATTCATCGTTGTCATCATCCTGTTGTTTTCTGCTAAGATTACCTGTTCATCCCTTGAAGTTACTCTTCTTTTTAATCAATGCAAGTTTATTCTAAACCATACGGCTTTCGGCTTTCTACACGTAAATGATGATATCGATAAATGTTATGATATTCTGAATTTTTTTTTCTTAAAAGTAATTTATTTGAAAAAAGTGTAACATTTTTAAACGTGCTTTATAAATCATATAAGCAAAAAGATCAAATGTAGAATTAATTTGCGTACTTTTTGTCATTGATATTCTAACTTTGTCTGATGTTTGTCTGAAAGGTCGTCACATGTCAACCCTTTGTATTGAGGAATATTTTTATTTATTGAAGTTTTAAGTGAAGTAATTATGTTATACCTGCATTACTGGGGAGATCTCTACTTCAAATCTTTATCCCGTCAGCATATAATATCACACATGAAAATTGAAATTATATGAAATGTGACTGACTTACTATTGAAACTAAGATATGTTTAATGATAGATTAGACGAACTTTGTTATTTCAAAGAAATTTAAATAAATTTTGTTGAAAAAATATACAGAGAAGTTCACGTTCAAAAATATAATTTTATTATGTTTTTACTTCTGTATATAAGTTTCTAGTCAACGTCTAATGACATTTTTCTCAAAAAAAAAAAAGTAATTATTAAAGTTATATAAAAAGGAAATAACTGAAAATATTTTTTTTGTCACGAAAATATCATTTATAATTATAAGAATTGAAGCCGACTTGTTTTGTACCACATTGGTATTATTAGAGCAGGGTGCCAGCATATAATTAACCATCAGTTCTAGCTAAGAAAGTTGGGCCTTTATGTCGGTTGCGCACTGAACTGGAGGCTGGGTGGGGTGAGCTGGGCTTGGTAGGGTGGGCTGGGCTCTGGACGGGGCCAGCTCGGGCTACGTTGTGGATTGGGTTCCTATGTGGGCTACAATGTGGAACTGGTTTCTATGTGGGTTCCTATGGACCGGGCCTGCGCTGGGTCGGATTGCTCTAGAATAGATCTACGCTGGAATCTACTCTGGGTCAGGTTGGTCTCGAATGGTCTGGGCTTTGTAGGGTGGGCTGCGCCTGCGCCACGATTTGGGCTGGGATTGTACTGGTCTACTATGTGGACTGGGCTCTGGAATGGGCCTACTCTTTGTCGGGTTGGTCTAGAATGGGTCTGGGCTTGGATCTGCTGTGGGTCGTGTTGGTGTAAATTGGCTGGGCTTTGTAGGGTGTGCTGGGCTACCATGTGGGCTGGATATGAAGTGATGCTTGTTCGGGTTGGTCTAGAATGGGTCTGGGCTGGGATTTGCTCTGGGTAGTGTTGGTCTAGAATGGCTGGGCTTGGTAGGGTGGGCTGGGCTACGATTTGTGGTTTGGGCTACGAGGAGCAAATGTGGGCTTTCTCTTGGACCTTGGTTGGGCGCCTCTGTGGGCTTGCTCTGGGTTGTGGCATGGGTTGGGTGGGCTGGGTCTCTGGGCTTGGCTTGGGGATATGGCTTGGCTGGGTCGGAATCTGGGGCTTTCAGTGTTGGGATGAGGCCGAGGTGGTCTGGGTTGTTATCAGTGGGTCGGGCTAGCTCGGGTGCGCCTAAATTGGGTCTGGCTGGGCTGTATCGGGCTATGGCCAGGGGTTGGGCTGGGTTTCTGGGCTTTTCTTAGGGCTATAGCTGGGCTGAGTTTTGATCTGGGCATATTCTGGGTTTGGCATTAGCTAAGTTCTAGCTAGACTCTTTCTAGGTAGGCTGGTCTTGAAATCTGGGCTGGGCGCCAGTCTGGGCTTTGTCGGGGCTGTGGCAACGGTGGAGTGGGCTATGCCTCTTTACTGGCTTTGGTCTATGCTGGGCTGGGTAGGAATCTGGGCTTGTTAGCAGCTGGGCTGAGCCCAAGGTGGTCTTGGTTAGATCAGGTTCTGGACTTGATTGTGGCCAGGTGGGTTTGGCTGGTCTCTCGATAAGGTTGGGTTGGGTTTTCGATCGGGCTGGGTCGAGTGATGCTAAAATGGGTGAGCTAGATTAGTTTTTTGTGGGCTTTCTCTTGGTTCGGCTTCGCCCAGGCTATGGGCTTGCGAAGTCTGTAGGCTGGGTTCTCGTTGAGGTTGGGTGGGTTGTGGTTGCCTAGAATGGGTCTGAGCCTTCGTTCGAACTCCCACACTTTTTTTTTTATTATTTAATAAAAAGGTATTTAAAGATCGATGAACTTTTCTTTTATATTTTTAGGACTAATTATTTGTTTAATCTATCTCCATCTTATTATTGTACTATTATTTGCCAGCACTGAAGGAAAAATCGACAGTAAATTCTTAAAAAGTTCAAACCTTAGAAAAAAATGCTGTTTTGAGATCAAATTAAAAAATAAAATTGTACAAATTTCAACTTAGATTAGACATATTTATACTTGTAATACTGAGAACGTATACTCAAAAGTTTGCAAAAATAACATTACTCTTTTGAAGAATTGGTTTATAATAAATGCTATTTTAGACATTGTTTTAACATTGGTGGGTGTACAAACACAATCTCATGCATACATAATACTTTGCTTCATTATAATGCTCATCGATGGAAAGATAGGGAAAGACAAGTTGAAGTTGGGTAGCTGAAGTCTTATTTTGGAGGAGATAGAATATCGGATTGAAATTGTGAATTTGTACCACATCGATATTTATTCATATTACGATTAAAGTGCCGTAAATGACCTTTTGCGGTTTGCAGTCAACAGAGCAGGTCCTATATTATGTAGATGATGCGCATGCAACAATTTGGGTCTGAGAGATTCAAAGCCTAGTGAATAAAGAGTTACGTCCACAACTGCGACTGAGATGATTTAACCCAGCCCAGAGAAACCCATAGATGAAAAGCCCATATCGATGTCCAGCCCAGTAATAAGAGCGCAGCTTTACTCGGCAGACACCCTGCCCCATTTAAGAAGGCTTGGCCCGAGATTAATTGTTCAGCGCAGTTGATTAAAATAGCCCGGACTAAAAAGTTAAACCCAACCTAGACTAATAGTACAGGCCCAAGCACATCCCACCTAGATAGAAGCCACCTCGTCAAATAAAATTGAAATGAAGCATTGCCCTACCCATTCAGAGATAAAGATCTCTGCCCAAATCGAGACGAAAAGCTCAGCCCAGCAAAGATATGCCCAACCCAATTAGAAAGACAGCTTAAGAATAAGCATCGGCTAAGCAAACGAGAGGAACATCCAAGCCCAAACCTAGACGAAGAGCCCAGTCTAAGTGAAGCCCATCCAAAGCGCAACCTCATCGAAGAAAACCCAACTCTCGCCCTGTCCTTTGAAGAAATGCCCATCCCCAATGAAGCATTGCCCAACCCAATCGAAGAGGTACATATGTTTATCTAAGTGAAGCCCAAGCTAAAAATAGTGTAGCCCATAAACGTAAAAACAAGCCTAGAGAAGTCAGCTCAGGCAAGTCTGGACAAAGATAGCCCCAGGACCCAGTTCGTATAGAATGAGAAATGCACAACCCATGAGTGTAAAGGCCATAAAAGTCCACATAAGGACCCCAACCCACATAGGGAGCCGGAGCACATTTAAAAGTCCATCAAAAGTTGCCCAGCCCAGACTGAGATATACAGGCACAACTGCAGAGCTCATACGAAGGGGCTGTCAAGAGCCCAAGCTCAAAACCCGGGTGAGAGAGCCGGTCCATCAAAGAGTTGTCTCCCCATTGAACTTTTCAATCCAATTTCGAAATGTTTGTACTGTTCTTTTACTTTCTTCCACTCCGAGTGTACCTTTGAAATCAAATTGTCTTTTCTAAGATTTATATATTTAAGCATAGTGTCAAAGTGTGAGGGTGTGTGAAGCCAATTAAATTTTGCAACAAAAGTGGCTGGCATGACCCGTTTCTTTTCAATGCACGTTGTAATAATGATTTGACACTTGTTTTCTCTATTTTGGATAAACTCAATAATTCATCGGCTCCATCAGAGTGTATTGTCCAAGACCAATGTGGATTAGATTTTGGAAAGTGGTGATAATTTGAGGAAGAAAGATTTCATGTTTATTTGTTTTTGAACAACCGGTCCTATCCAAGATCATTCACAGGGGAATGGCTCCTGTTTGGTAAATGCCCATCACTCTAGAGAGAGAAAGGTAGAGCTATACCCCATATTTGTCCAGACTTTGGATAAGTGGAAGCACAGATTTCTGCAGAGTTACTCAAATGGGTGACGTTAAACTACAAAGAGTAACAAGACAGAAAAGAAGAAGACGACGGAAGAGAGTAAAAGCAGGAGCTTTCATGGATAGGACCCCTTGTTCAAAAACAAATAAACATGAAAGCTCCTGCTTTTACTCTCTTCCGTCGTCTTCTTCTTTTCTGTCCTCTCACTCTTTGTAGTTTGTAGTTTAACGCCACCCATTTGAGTACCTCTGCAAAAATATGTGCTTCCGCTTGATCCAAAGTCTGGACAAATATGGGTTTGCTGGTATAGCTCTCCCTTTCTCTCTCTAGAGTGATGGGCATTTACTAAACAGGAGCCATTCCCCTGTGAATGATCAGAAAGATTAACCCATTCCTAGGCCTCTGTTCTACAAGAATCTTCTCACCAAGATGAGCTTTACATGCATCAAACTCTGCTCTTCTCAGATATTTTGAAGGTAAACCCATTTAAACTTCTTCGTTCTAATGATAAATATTCTGATATTTAGATCGCAATTATAGGATTTGAAGAATCTGAGGAAACATTTCCATTTCACAGCACAGAATTTCGAGAAATCCTATGAAAAAGACGAGGAACAGCAGTTACAGATACTGTAAGTGGAGAAATTCTTTCTTTAATCCATGCATTCCTTTGAATCTACGAAGAGCATCGGAAACAATTAAAGCCTATTCAATCAAAACTTTCATCAATACCCTCGAACATTTGGGTTCAATCGCCAGACAAAATCGCCTGTTTTTTTGGATAAACAGATTGATGATATTTCTGGAACTGAGCTGGGCTCTCTTGGATTGAACAGGTATCCTGAAAAAAAAAACCCTTAAAAATTGATTAGTCGTTGATAGATAATTAACATCATAACTTCTTATAATTATAGTTTTCTGGATTTTAGAGACTGAGAACATGTCAATGCTACGTCGATCAAGGCGCATTGTTTAGACAAGTCATTTTTTCCAGTATCTTCTAAGCACCATAAGCAATATGATCTTCCAGGCAACTAATTTTCTCTCTGCATCTCATTCTCAGCTCTAATGGCGGCTTCTTTCTGCCTAACATCATTTCTGAAATTTTCTTTCACTTGGAGTTGGATTGAATTGCCAGAGAACAATCTATGGAGTCGACTATAACAATGACAAATTCCTTCAACCTCATTATATAAGTATTTTTTTAATGATCGTTGATAAAAAACAAGAGATCTTTCTCAGTTTCTCACCAATCTTTCCCAGGATCCTTAATTTTTCCAAGAATGCTGTCCAACCGACTGCAAGGTATCTTCTTTACTCGATTTCTTCTACTTGGTTGCAGACATTTTACATTGTAACAGTCAGACAGAGTGATATCTTGCCGCTTCGCATTTCAAACTGCTCTGGTGCCAAATCAAAACAGAGGGTAAGGGTCGATGTATCGAAATTGAGTGGTTTATAATCGAACAGTTCCTGAAATTTCATTGGTAGTTCTTGATATTGGAATCTTACTAACGTCGATCACGTAGAACAAATTGATTCGAGGTAGAAGAGAGAAAAAATAAAATGTATGAAAAAATCAACATGTGACAGATCGAATCTACATAAAATTTGGTAGCTTTGCAGGTGGATAAGTCAGAAAATTACAAGGAAAAGTAGGAGAATCAAAGAACAGTGGCAATCCTAGAGAGAGGAAGATTCTCCTTTTTCTTCCTTGGAAAGATTCTTTTTTTGTATTGTTCAACTTCTGTAGATTCTTAGTAGATAAAAAAACATGCCTTATTGTTCTTCCAAACTTGATCATAAACAATGACAACGCTCTGGCGGCTTCCAGGTTGCACTAATCATACTATGCATTGACTTTTATCGGGTTGACTTTTAATCCTGCTTCTACTTATAAACATTTGTTTTGAATTAATCAAGTCCCCTATAGTTTTATAATTATACCCACAAAAAAATGGGAAGAAAGAGTTGAATCCGTACAAGATTACACCCCACGACACATGATTTGGTAATTAAAAAAAAATATGGATTGAATCCATCAAATCCACATGAACAGCAGCCATGGCTACACGCAGTTATGTAGCCAGCAAACACATGCTTGTTTTTGTCTGTAACAACTCAAATAATTGAGCTCAAACTTTGGTCTAAAATAAATCGAAAATTTTAACGTTATAATTTATTCAATTATTGGCGAAACGAGGCTGTTCTTGTTGTTCTTCTTCAGGTAATTTAATTATAGATTGCTTTTCTGCCAACAACTCTAATTAAATAAATAAAGTAATTAATATTGGAGGTGGAACTTGGAAGGAAGTGGTTATTTAATTTGAATATAAAAGACAACCAATCTTTACTAAATAATAATATTAAACATCCTTAATTACTCCATTAAACATGTTGTTTTGCTTTTTTCATAATTGATGATGCTTTCTTACATTGGATTTCCACGATTTCAGTTGAAAGGAAGCTTCCTGATCTCTTTTTTAGAGCAAACCCATCTTCAGATTATAGAGATATGGAAGGGGAGAATGGAGGGTTGGGGCGGGCCTGCATCTTCTTGGAGAGAAGAAGAAGTGGATCTTGACCACCATTAAAAGACCTAGGGAAGAGGGAGAATCTGAATAATTTATGATTTTGGTTGGATAAAGGATTAATCTTTTATTCAGTCTGATAACGAGGTCGCTAATGGCCAACTTGCGTTTGTTTACTTAAAACGAATCTTAATCTTTTGATTAAAGCAATGACAGAGAAAATGAGAACCGGGAAGAAGAAGACAAAGTGGGGCTGTCGAGAAATCCAGTAGTGGGGGTGCAACATTGGATAATTTCCCATTTCGCATTTCTTTTCTTTTTTCTCCTCCTTTTTTTAATGGCGGAATTCATAAAAAACCAACTTGTACAAGCTGATAATGGATTCTATGGAATCAGACTTTGCGATCAACCACCACCATTCTTCTCTTACCATCTATTTCCTTCCAGACGGGAGACAGTGAAAGCTAGTTTATTTTTTTAAATTTCAGGCGACAGAGAGTTTCCCCAGAAAATGCCCGAACCGGAGCTCGACAGTCCGGCGGTCTTTCCTCTCAAAACGACGGTGGATGATAGGGACCCACTCATGGACTTCGATGTCGATATGGGCAGCCCATGGCCGTTGGATCAGATGTCTCCCATCCTTATCTCTTCCTCCGATCAGCCTTTCTCTCCGCTCTGGGCTTTCTCTGACGGAGAAGACGACGGGGACGGAAAACTTCATCTCCATTCCCGCTCAGTCCGCGGTTAGTTTCATTTCTTCCTCTGGATTTGATTTTTTTCTGGGTTAGTTCTTAGTTAAATTGGAAGATTTCTTTAACCGGCCGCCCCCCTAATTCTCAATCGAGAGATTCTCTGATTATAGATTTAATATATCTCTCAACGCGACAGACTACTAAATGACAGTGAAATTCAATCACTTGTTCTTTCCCAGATTTTGATTCAGCTAAGATAACTTCTTCTTTACCTTCAAAAACAGTGTACAAATGATATATTGCAGCTATTGACCATATCTGTTTTCGATTAAGTCATTTGGGTGATATATATATGACTATACAGGTATGAGTAATTTGAACTTGGTGTGTCAAAAGCCGACCCATAACATTGAAACAAGAGTTCTTCAACTTCCCCCTATGTGGGGACTTACATCAATGGAGAATCCAGATGGGTACTGTTTAATCAAAGAGAAGATGACTCGGGCCCTCAGATACTTGAAAGAATTGACAGACCAACACGTTCTAGCTCAGGTTTGGGCGCCCATCAAGAGCGGGGGCCGATATATGCTCACCACACTCGAACAACCCTTTGTTCTCGATGCACAAAGCAATGGGCTTCATCAGTATCGAATGGTCTCTCTGATGTACATGTTCTCGGTCGATGGCGAAACTGATGGAGTTCTCGGACTTCCTGGCCGGGTTTTCAAGCAGAAATTGCCCGAGTGGACTCCAAATGTGCAATTTTACTCGAGCAAAGAGTATTCCAGACGGAATCACGCCCTTCACTACAATGTCCAAGGAACTTTAGCCTTGCCTATCTTCGAGCCGTCTGGGCAATGCTGTATTGGTGTTCTAGAGCTCATTATGAACTCTCCTAAAATCAATTATGCACCTGAGGTCGACAAAGTTTGCAAAGCTCTCGAGGTTGGATTTCTAACGATAATTTCTTAGTGATGATTCTCTAATCTCTGTAGCTTAATTTGCTGATTAGCCAGGTAATTTATGTTTGAATTTGCAGGCTGTAAACTTGAAAAGCTCGGAAATCTTGGATCATCCGAATACACAGGTCATCAGCTACTGTATATGGTCATAAACTGTTGTATATTTTTGTGGGTTTACATTATTGCTTCCCCCTTGCATTCTCACAGATATACTCTTGGCAATGCTTTTGAACCAGATTTGCAACGAAGGTCGCCAAAATGCATTGGCTAAAATTTTGGAGGTATTAACAGTTGTATGCGAAAGTCACAAATTACCACTGGCTCAAACCTGGGTTCCTTGCAGGCATGGGAGTGTTCTTGCCAATGGTGGTGGTTTGAGGAAGAGCTGTTCTAGCTTTGATGGCAGTTGTAAGGGTCGAGTCTGCATGTCTGCTACTGATTTAGCATCCTACGTAGTCGATGCTCGAGTTTGGGGGTTTAGAGAGGCCTGTCTTGAACACCATTTGCAGAAGGGCCAGGGAGTTGCAGGTCGGGCATTCTTGTCTCAAAGCTCGTGTTTTTCGACGGATATTACACAGTTCTGCAAGACTGAATACCCTTTAGTACACTATGCTCGATTGTTTGAGTTAAAGAGCTGTTTTGCAGTCTGTCTACGGAGTAGTTTTACCGGAGATGATGACTATATTCTTGAATTTTTCCTCCCATCTGCCATAACTGAATACTATGAACAGCTGGCTTTGTTGGGATCTATGTTGGCTACGATGAAACAGCATTTTCAAAACCTAGAGGTTGCGTCGGGAATCAAATTCGAAGAAGGTGAGGTTTTTGTAGAAATCATACAAGCTTCAACGGATGAAGGACTGAGTTCTAGATTCGAATATGTTCGAATACCTAAATCTGTCGATTTGGCACATGGGTCTAACGTGGCGACCAATGGTGGAGAGACGATTGGATTTAATTCGTTGAAACAGAAGTTAGTGGTGGTTTGTGATAATGAAGAAAACAATGGTGGGGCTGAGAATAAAACCCATAACTCCATTCCTTCACCTCGTAAGGACAGGAAGAAGACATCTGAGAGAAAACGTGGGAAAACGGAGAAATCGATAAGTTTAGACGTTCTTCAACAATATTTTACTGGAAGTCTTAAGGATGCCGCAAAGAGCCTTGGAGGTACGTTTATGCTACTTCATCTTCTAAGTCCAATTTTTGCTGTCAAAGATTGCATGAAAATCTAATCGTTTACTTGTAGTCGTAGTTGAATTGGGTTTTAAAAGTGGTTTTTTTTTTTTTGTACAGTTTGTCCGACCACAATGAAGCGGATCTGTCGGCAGCATGGAATTTCCCGATGGCCATCACGGAAGATCAACAAAGTTAACCGATCACTCTCGAAGCTAAAGCGTGTAATTGAATCTGTGCAAGTTGCTGAAGGGGCATTTGGTTTGACTCCTCTCACTACAAGTACTAGTTCTCCCCCATTTGCCCTGGATGGGCCAACTCAACGTAGCTCACCCGGCGATCATCACAGCGAGGAGAAAGAATCATCACTTGTCTCAAAAATTCCGAGAAACGACCCATCATCCTGGATGGAGGATAGACGCATTAGGGGAACTTCACGTTTGGAAGAATATACTCATGAGAAAAGTGGGTTCTTTCCCAAGATTTGTAAGGAGTCGAACAAGTCTAGAACGAAGAGTGGATCGAGGGAAGAGTCGGCAGGGACCCCTACTTCTCATGGATCTTGCCAAGGAAGTCCTGCTAATGAAAGCTTAGTAGCCAAAGATCCGCACGTTTTCCCCTGTCACGAACACCCAATCAAACGAGCAGATTCCCCTGAAAAACTCAATCCAATTGCTCCATTGCCAATTCGTGAAACACCGACAGAACCCGAAGAACCATTTGGAGCAATGCTTATAGAAGATGCAGGAAGTTCGAAAGATTTAAGAAACCTCTGTCCTTCTGCAGCAGATGCTGTTTTGGACGAGCAAATCCCAGAATCTTGTTGGCCGAATCTTCCCGGTTCAACTCCCACACAATTCGTCGATATCACCGGAACGAGGCAAGAAGCGAAGAGGATGACGATTAAGGCTACATACAAGGAAGATATAATAAGATTTCGCATACCTTTGAGCTCTGGTGTAGTGGTGTTGAAAGAAGAAGTGGCTAAGAGGCTAAAACTGGAGGTGGGTACTTTTGATATAAAATACATAGATGATGATCAAGAATGGGTTCTTATAGCCTGTGATGCAGACTTTCAAGAATGCGTTGATATTTCAAAATCATCAGGCAGTAATATAATTAGGCTCTTGATTCATGACTTATCAACCAATCTTGGGAGCTCTTGCGAGAGCACAGGGGAAGGATATTAGTTTGTAGATATTTGACAGTTTGTATAAATAGGTAGGATTTTGGAGAACTAGAGGTCTAGTCTAAGTCTGTTTTATTGGCCTACTGTAAAATTCTTGTCGAATTGTGGCAATCTTCCTGGCTTATGATCAGTTTTGAGTCTATCTTTTTTCAGAGAAAGTTCTGAGTGGAAGACATGTTTTAGATTATTTCAAATGGAGCTTACACTTCCATTCAAGAACAGAGTTGAAATTTTACAAAATACTGAACAGGTAGTATTACTACGATCCTGTTCTGTTATGTTATAGCAGTAACTCAGAAATTTAAGGTTGGTGGGTCGACACTTTGCTTTTATGGCAGACCCATGTAGTGTGTGGTGTGTGGAAATTGAAGGGCAACCCAGTTAAGTTGCAGCGACCATCTTCTCCGGGGCGTCGCCGCCGACGACGATTTCCGACAAGGCGATCTGTTTGGCTTTTCTGTCGGCGATCAGTCGCTTTGTTGAGCTGTAGTAGGTGGCGTAGAGAATGAGCTGGCCCAATCCAAATAACAAGCCGAGTCCATTGGGAACCTGAAATAAGATTAAAAACCCATAAATCATTAATTAAATCGCAAAAAACGTTTGATTTATGGATAAACAAAATGGGAATCAGAACCGCCAAAGGTTGTTCTTTTTGGGACTTGGTTTAGTTTTTGGATTCAGACATGTGCTCTTTCCTGGCTCGAAAACAGCTTCGACATTAATGGCCATGGGTTTCCATGTTTTTAACTATACTTATTTAAAAAAAAAAAATCCAAACTTTAAGCGGAAAAACATATAAAGTCATCAGATTTGAAGTTAAAATAGTTCAAAAACAGCTAAAACAACAATGGGTTTCCATGTTTTTAATGATTTTTATTTTTTAGAACAAAAAGATCCAAACTTTTAGATTTGAAGTTGAAACAGATCTGAACGAAAGTCAAACTAATCCTCGTTATTATAATCAGTCGGCGAACAGTTTGACCGGCCGTGTAAACTTCCAGACTCTCGGCTTTGTGCATGAAAAGCAGGTGTCTGGCTAACAGAAGATAAGGTGTAGCCGTACAAGGAAGAAGATAAAGAGATATAGAGAGAGAGAGAGAGAGAGAGAGAGAGAGAGAGAGAGAGAGAGAATTTACGGTGATAAATGGGTCAAAACGGAGGCAAGCATAAATCGTCCAGGCGACGCCATTGGCCACAGAAGCAAGCGAAAGTGATAACGGCATATACTCCACGCTTTTCGTCGTAATCACCAGTTTCTGCAACAAAATCGATCGTTTATATAAAAAATCTAAAGTTTGGGTGATAATCTGAATCATCGTCTGGTTTTTTTTCGTTGCGAAAACTAACCATTACTGCTAACGGCGAAGCATACATCATGATGTTGAAGAGTATGCAGATGGAGCCGACGATCAATGATCGTCGGGAATGGGTGTGGACGAATAGCAAAACGACGAGGGTTAGAAGGGTTATGAAAATAATCTCTATTAGCATCACTAAAAGAACTGTAAGTCTCTTCTTTCCGTCAGAGAAGAACAAGAAGACGGCGATGTAAACAAGCTCTAAGGCTACCCCAAAGCCATTAATGGTGATTACAAGCGTGCTTCCGGGATGGACCAACGGCAGACCGTACAAAGTCCACACCATGCAGTTAATCAGCGTCGCTAGGTACGGCACCGGCGAGTACTGCTCCACCGATCTCTTCCGCCATATTTGAATGAAGGTGGGCCTGTAAAATGCATGGCCATAGTTATAAAAATGTATCGCGATGATGATAAGTACACTCAACGGCCATTAAATTCTTTGCCATTCCAGGCCATTTTGGTTAGGAACTGGTCATTTTCACCAAATGAATATACAGATTAGACGTGAACTTGAAAAATAGATTTTTCTGATGTAAAATCACTTTTATTCATCTCTAGTCGCAATCAAAAGGAAAGAAACACGTGACATGTTATGTAATGGAAGTTCATCAACCAATATACTGCAAAAAGAGGGCCATGAAAAGGTTATCTAACTTTACAAAATACGTTCTAAAATGTTCAGATGGATTGTTAACACTAACTAGAACAATAATCTTTTGTCTAAGAAAACCCAGGTAGCTAGTCTGCCTGTTCATCCTCTAAAAAGATGCGAATTTTTACGCTAAAAGATTAAATTTCCGGCCGTAAACGATTTCTACTGTATAGTATAGTCTGTAAAAAGATGGAAATCTGCTTACAGTGGGGATAAGAACAAGAAGAAGGAGATAACGTTTCCTGCAGATGAGAAAAAAAGCAAATATATCAGTTGAGAAGGAAAAACTTCATCTATAACATCAAAATGTAGAGAGAGAGAGAGAGAGAATGCAATATCAAATCCTTTCTGCTAACATAATTTAGATATACCCACCTATTATACCGATCACAGTTCGAGCAGTATCAACAGAAACCATGGCTGTAGAGAGAGAGAGAGAATGTAGAGAGAAGAAGATACAGAGAGAGGAGGAGATGGGTTGAGATGGAGACTCTAAGCTCACCCAAACTAAAAGCTTTAATTTCTGTTACCCAAACTGGTAGAGAGGCTTGCATGAAATGTCTTGGGTCGTACAATTTATAAGCAACTGAGGGTAGAGAGGGTCTAAGCAAAGTCTAGAGAGAGAAAGAGATCGATAGAGAGAGAGTATTTGGCAATGCCTAAAAATTCTCAAAACCCCCCAACGTTACAGAAAATGACTGAATCCAACACCATCTTTTCTCACCCTCGTCATCCATTTGGCAAATCTGCATGCCATTTCAGGCCGAATTCAATTCCATCTTATCCAGTTTTAATCTTTCGAATGTAAGTTCTTTGAACCATCTACCATTGTTTGTCTGAGAGACAAGTCAAATGAACAAGTTTTCAACTCTTTTACAAATGGCAATAATGGTTCTTCATAGTTTTGAATTTCCCTCTTCCATCTTGTACCAAGTGTCGCCATATCTATGAAAAGGCAAAACTTTTCTTAGTATTAATAAACCCTAAATTGAAAAAATGGAATTCTGAACGATGTAGGATTCACATTTTACCCAACCCTCTTACTTTATCAAACTAAATTGGTAAGTTGACCAATTCTTTTTATTTCTTAGTGTAATTACTCATCTGTCTCGATTTCTACCACTTATTATGATATTATCTTCTTTAGATTACAAGCTTTGTTTTCGAGTTTCATCCAAAATAACCTTTTATTAATCGAGGATAAGATCTTATTTATTAGTCATTATTTTTCACTTGCCCCAAGCAATGTAGTTATCTCTTCCCCTCACAAAGGCGTATGTGATTATCGCCTCAAGTTTGGAGACTTGACGTCTCTGCCGGTCATACTTCTGATTGAACGTAACATCCAAATCCACCACGTGATACAATATTATACGCTTTCTATTTAATATAATAATTATTATATGTTTACATGAGATTTGGTAATTAGATTTAAAAAAATTTAACTATTTTTTAATAGAAAACAATGCAGAAATCTAGTGAAATCAATTAATTTTCTGTTCATGTTTGATTATTTGGATATTATCTCATAAGATAATTAATTTTTACTGATTTAGAAACAAGATGGAAGTGAAAGTTTAGGAAACCATAATAGAAGGTATGTAATACAAAAATTTGGAAGGTTGAAGTTTTAGAAAGTTGTAAAGTTGGTAACTAAAAGAATTGGAAATTTAGTGATTTGAGAAGCTGTACAAATTCATGAAGTTGCCTAATTCAATCTCAAATTTTCATCTATCAATGGTCGGCGCAGATCCTCAAAATTGCATACAGTAGTTTCGGTCGTAGTTTAAAGTAATTTCACGCACGAGAAAGAACACGAAAAGAATGACGCAAGTGATGCAATAACTCGTGTTAATTTTAAGTCGTTATTTAGTTTTATTTCTTTTGTTCTTATCAATCACAAAGATCAAATCTTGTTCACTTTCTACGTAGAAATTGTAATTGCTTTCGCAGGAAACTTTTAAAATTGTTTTTGTGGGTACGATATTCAATCTCGATTACTTTACTAGTTGTTACGTAATATACACGTCCACTTTCGTATATCTCATCAAAACAAGATGCATGAAGTTCCTACTGGCTACTTATAAACTATTGTCCTCTACTTCTGCAAAGCAACGTGGGAGTACACAGTTTTACGTGCTCTTCGGCCTCTTGCGCTGACAGAAGTATGTGTCACGGACTACATCACTTGAATAATGGAGATTCACTTTTTTTCTTGCATATATTCTTTCCTTCACAAAATGATGACAAGTTTTAATGATGGGACGATGTGATAACGAAAGAACGAAAGAGAGATTCCAGCGTCTGGTGCAAAGAGCAGTAGCTATGGACTAAGCATTGAACATTATCATGGAAGGAGAATAAAGTCCTTCCAATTGCTTTGATTCCTTCAACAATTTTACCTTCAACCCACAAATCCACCACCATGAAAAAGAAAGGTAGGGTAATTTGGTACTAACAGTACTAATATTGTCCGTTTTGGGTCGGAATCTGCACAAATTTGTTCTTAAGTTTATTTTAAAACGCATTGTACTAAGTATGATAGAAAATTTTACTTACAAACCATGCATTTTCTACTCTGCTAAACAATATGAGATTGTGCACTCCACTGGTATGCGTTGAACCCTCGTATTGAGTTCTCTTTATTTTCACATAGCGGATTGTCACAATCTTTTTGTAACGACCCCTTTTTCCAGTAAGATATTGTCCGCTCTGGGAATTGGGTCGTAGTCCAATATCCTCCCCTTACGACTTTGTTTGGCGAGGACTTCCCAGTCGGTCACCCAACCTGGTACTACTCTCGCCGAAGCACTTTTAACTTTGGAGTTCTTATGGGATCCGTTGTCAATTGTGCTCCAAAACGCGTCTTACTATCTTGGGAGAGTCTCTTTACATATGTTTCATTTCCACATACTTCCCCAAGCGATGTGGGATTGTGACGACCCCCCTTTTACGATCGAACCCTCCGGCCCAAGTCCAACCTGGGATCCGCGGAGTTTTAACCCAGCACGTCACCCTCCGGCCCAAGTCCCACTCGGGATTCGCGGAGCACTGGGTGGTTTCTCCTCATACGTGTCCATTCGGGTCATCACACTTTTCCCCTTTGGCGTCTGATGCCCTTGTAGGTCACACTTTTGGTCGGATAGTGGCTCTGATACTATTTGTATTGTAACGACCCCTCTTGTCTGCAAGATATTGTTTGCTATAGGGATTGGGCCGCAGCCCAATATCCTCCCCTCACGGCTTTGTTTGGCAAAAACTTCTCGGAAGGTCACCCAACCTGGAATTGCTCTCGCCGAAGCACTTTTAACTTTGGAGTTCTTATAGGATCCGTTGCCAATTGTGCTCCAAAACGCATCTTGCTATGTTAGGAGGGTCTCTTTACATATGTTTCATTTCCACATACTTCCCCAAGCGATGTGAGATTGTGACGACCCCACTTTCAACGACCGAACCCTCCGGCCTAACCCTCTGGGATCCGCGGAGTTTTCGTTGAACCCTCCGACCCAACCCTCTGGGATCCGTGGAGTTTTAACCCACTTCCGGCCCCAACCGGGCCCTCGAGCCTCTAAGGATCCGCGGAGCATGGGTGGTTCCACCACATACGTATCAAGTCGGGTCATCACATGTATTGTCTTTGAGTGCTACCAGTAAAATATTATCATGGATTTTTCTTGAGTTTAGTTTAAAGTGTGTTGTACTTAGCAGTGAGGGGAACCATACTTATAAATCATATATTTTTTACTCTTTCAAACGAAGTAAAATTGTACACTACCATTGGTACAAGGTGAATCCTCTCAATAATTCTTTATTCACTTCACATGGCGAGCCGTGACAAAAAGAGTTGAAAAAGTGGGTCACGAGGTAGCATAACTTCAACACAATCATTTTCTTCTCATCTAGAAAACTTCAAATAAACTCAGGTTTCACCCACCTGGCTGATCACTTCCTTGACTAAACCCGCTGCAATGGCGAGCGGAAGAAAACAAAAATGGCAAGTGAGAGAAGGAAATTGTGAACTGGAGAAAGAAAAAGATAAACATGGCGGAAGTTCTGGAGGGAGACGACAAGTCCAATACAGGTAATTAGTTTGACCTTGGCTCCATCTTCACCGCCCATACTGTGTGTTGATGCTCAGTGTTTCCTCATCTGGGAATCTTTCTTTTCTTCGCGAGATCTGAACGTGAAAATCAACTGTCTGGGTAAATTATTGCAATAATTCTACTGATTGGAGGGCCCTTCCAAGATTCGTTTTCCACCCATAAGATTTCTACGTCTTCTCAGATCTACCCACTTAACATCATCCTTCCAGTTGCTCTTGATTAGAAACTGGAGCAAAAAATTGCTTCAGTTTCTGTGGTTTCAAGATATTCGGATTATCGAACTCTAACATCATCATCGTTCCGGTTGTTCTTGATTAAAAACTTGGTTCTTGAAGCAGAAATTGCTGCACCTATTGCTAAATAACTTCCTTTTAAATACTTCAGAAATCGAACAATAATACGAAAAAGAAAATACAAACTATAGAGGCAGAAATGTCACTATCAAAATATCAAGGTGCGACTAAATTTTACGAGTTAAGCTACAATAAATATAATAATGTAAAAATTTTGATACTGAATGTGAATCCAATCTTGTCCAAATAGAAATCAGATCATACAAAGTGTTCTTTTTGCATTGCTAGTCAACTCAATCTAAAACCGGTTGGTTCGGCATAATCAAAATAGATTGGAACACGGAAAGAAAGACCGGGAAACCCGTGATCTTTCCCATAATTGTGTGCCTAGAACATGCTATGATCGATAGTTCCTCTCGATGTTTCGGCGTGGACCTCGTTATAGAATAGTACAAATGAAATTTATTAAACCATATGAAATTTTACTTATTAGAACATCTTCAAGCTCACAACAAGAGTCATTCAATAAACAATTGACAGAAGAAAAAAAAAAAAGATCAATTCAAAGAAAAACCACCACTTGGCCAAACTAAAACTTCCAACTCTATACATGACTTCCTATGTTACACGATGGAATAGAAATCTTTCATTCAAATTCTAAAGCCTAAGCCAGACCACTTCTTTGTTACCTCTTTCTTTGTCGTCTTCTTCGAGTTTGGGTCGATGAGGTTTTCGAGGGATTTCGCTTTTCTGTCTCTGGTTCTGCCTGCTTCTTTCAGCAGCTCTTCTAACCTTCTCTTCTCATCTTCGAAATCTGGATTTGCAATTCCGAGCTTTTCTTCTCTCAATTTAAGAACATGCTCCAGTATTTCGATTGCGTCCCCTACCCTGCAACAATGTTAGAAATATCAATAAAAAAAAGGTCCCTTAATTATAAAAATCAAGGTATTGATAATGATAGATTCTTAATTATCTTGTTCTATGTTCAACAATTTTGGATCTCTAGTGGACCAGTCGATAAGATTTAAACCCAGATGAAGTCCGGACTGATGGTCAGAAAAAAAAAAAAAAAAAACAACTAGATCCAGTAGAATTCCCAACAAATTCTTCCATTTCTTCAGGATGTAGACGATTATTTAGATGTTTCTCACGTTCCATGGTTAACCAGGACATTGAGGAATATCCAGAAAACATTTAGGGAATTAGTTTGATTCTATCTCACTTTGTTCGCATTAATATTAGATTGGAGAACGAGTAGTTCGTTTTGATCGATAAATTACCTCCCCATAGCATCATAGGTGGCTGCAAGATTGCTGTAAACTCCAAGAGTGTCCTGATGACAGGGGCCGCACTCTTGTTCCAGGATTCCCCTCGCTTCTTCAAAAAGCTCGGCAGCTTCATCTATCTTGAAAAGCTGCACAGAAGCCAATCCCATTTGATTTAACACAACCCCAAAGAAGGCTGATTTTCTCTCCCCACTGGATCTGAGTTTTGCTATGGAGCTCTCGAAAGAGTTCCTTGCATCTTCATACCTCCCAACCATGTAAAACATTACTCCTATCCGAGCTTCAATCCCAGCAATCGTGCTTTGCTGTCCCGGTTTATCCTCTAACAGCTTCATCGCCTTTTGCAAAAGCTTCAATGCCTCATCGGGCTCATCAACAGACTCATAAATAGCCGATATTTCAGTCAACCCACCGGCGATTTCTTCAGACGTAGTTCCAGGCACTGGCTTCGAATAAATCCTCAAAGCATTTTCACAATATGATTTCGATTCTCGAAGCTTTCCAGTCTTGTGATATATATCAGCAAGGCGGATGAAAACGGAGCCAACTGAAGGGTGGTTATCGCCTTTCGATGCTTTGAAGACAGTTAGAGCCTTCTGGTAGGAAAAGACAGCCTCGTCAAAGCGACAGAGAGACATGTAAATGTTTCCAATGCTGACATCAATGGCAGCAACTTCATTGTCTTGTCCATTGGAAATCATTGCCATGCTGGCCAGGACGAGGTGCTCGAGTGCTGTCTCGTAGTCTCCCTTTTGCTTCGGATATAAGGGCCATAAGGCGTCGATCGGCTGCCTCTTCAAGGGATGCTGGCTCACTGTGTGCTCTATGAATTTCGAGTGTTTTCTTGCACAACTCTTCTGCTCTGTCGAACTGCATTGCTTGAACATGGGCCTCAGATAAGTACCTGCATTTTAAACATTATGATTACTATCTATTCATATCAGAGAGTGAGGGGCTTAGGGAATATTACGAAGATGTTTACAAAACATGTTCTTGAAAAAACTCAGAAGCATTTGAAAAGAAGATTTTTGTTTTTTCATCTGAACAGAAAACAAAACAGTTCTTGACAAGTTTTTAGCAGTTTTCGAGAATACATTGTACTTACGGATCGATCTTTGACAACAGTCGCTTGCCAAAGTTGTCTCCAAAGGTTTTCTATTTTTCAGTTTTATTGTAGGCAAAAAAAAAGCCGTTCACGCTGGACAATACATTGAAAAATTCTGAAATTTCTCCAGAATTCACGTCAATAATCAGACAATACTTATTGGTTCTGCAATATTTGTTAGTAATGGTTGTTCTGGTCGGAGCTTTTGTTTTTGAATCACCAGTTCTGATTACTAACAGAAAAAATTACATATACAATGGCCAAGAGGCAAGATCTGCGACAAACTTTTGAAACCTTCTGGGTTTGAAATTTCAATGGTGGGTAACAGAAACAAAAAGTTAGCATACAGAATAGAAATGATTACAATCTACAAGATATCCCAATCACAGAGCTTACAACATTTTCCAATCTTCTGGGATTCGAATTTCGATAAGTTCGAGTGTAAATCTAGTATTATTATCGAACATATGTTCGAATGCAGCTAGAAAATAAGCAGTAGTCTATGATTTACTAACTTCATCTTCTACAAAACATAATGATAATGAAGAAGTAAGTAAAACAGACCTGCAAGTCTCTCCCACCCTAGGATCCGTGTCTCCCAGTGCCTCGATCTGAATCTTCAATCCATCCTCATAGCAAGCGATCGAGCGCTCAATTTGACCAAGCATCGAATATGTATCTCCTAATTGCATATACCCAGAGAATCCAGCCAATGCCTGATCTGGGCCACGAGAAACAATAGGGACTCGAATTGCCTGCTCCAGAACCGGAACCGCCTCCTCGAATCTGCCCAAGCTACAGTAAATGGCTGCAAGAACGTGCAGGCTCATAGCCAGGTCGAGGCTCGGCTCTTCTTCGGTCGCACATCGCTCGAACTGATTTAGAGGCCCTGATCGCATAGTCTAGTGCTTTGTTCGGGCCTTCCCCTGAAGCGATAGTGTCGCGGGCTAGCTTGAGCAGGAAGGGTCCGAGATCCGGATTGTCGAGGGAGGAATCAGGTGGGGCGGGGCTGGGGACTGGGCTTTCGGGTTGTGGCTTCTTCTGCCGATCCGGCGACGGCTTGGATCGGGAAGGAGATGGGGAGATTTGTTTTCTGGCTAGGGGAGATGGAGGCTTGCTGTTAGCAGGATCCGATCTCTGGATCTGAGTCGGAGTGTTTGGGACGGAGATCCGGAGAGGTGGAGCTTCAGGCGGAGTTTTGACTGAAACTAAACCCGGCATCGTGGTTGTTAAAAATGGCGGATAACAGACGAACTGGGAGTGAGCAAAAGATCACAGTTTCCAATGGGCACTGGAGCAGTGACGATAAAGTAGGAGAGAGAGAGAGATAAGAGGGGATTAAGGTGGTGTTGATGAAAGATTAGAACAGGCTACCAATAGCCAGAAAAGCTATTCTACCAAGTGATCAGACAATCTTCCATAGCTAAAAGCTTCAAGATTTGGTTTTTCATGTCGGAGATAGCAAAGTTGAGAGATGTAGTTAAGTTAGCAGCAGTTCACATGTCCGTCTGATCATCTTCATGGCTGTTGTAAGAAAGAGAGAGAGAGAGAAAGAGTGTGGGTGTACGATTGATATTATTAGCAGATATGAGGACAAAATCGTAACTTCACTACCATCGTCTTCTATTTTCGACTACTGATATTATTATCAGAAGCAAGGACAGAATCGTAACTTCCATATCATCGTCTCCACCATGCTGCACATTCAGCGTTGTGGTTTTTTCTTCAACCACACATTTAGTCGTTCTGAGTTCGAATCTCAGAAGACCTATTTAACGTCAGAGCTCGTCTTAACGAAGAACGATCGTTTTGGGTTAATCTATTTTCAGATTTCCAAAAACAAAGCTTAAAAAAAGAAGCAATCTAAGTAGAATGTTTCCATTAATACAGAGCACGAAGTTTGATGAAATACAAAACCCTTAAAAGTAATCCAGACAAAAAAAAAAAAAACAAGACATTTGACTTATACCCTCTCTCACACCGCCATTCATTTTTATTTACAAGCAGTTATTCTTCAAGTTTAAAAAAAAAAAAAAAAACTCGTTGAATTGAAGCTCACTCCATCTCTACGAATTTATATTTCCTTTTCCGCCAGGTGGGTTTCCTTTCTTCGGTTCGTGGCTTGGATTTGCGCCCGGTTCTTGATAATCCGACATAGTTTCCATTCCCACAAGCTTTCTCACCTTCAGTTTGAGTCTCATCTGCATATATTGAAAAACACAAACTCAATTTTTTAAGGAATTCACGTTGCTTAATTAGTAAACGAGGCTAAACTCAACCGACAGCTAGTTGGTTTGGGTATTCGATACCAAACCAGAAACACTATTAATTGTATGATCTTCCAAGGAGATGCATATTACATTATCTTATGCAGGTTTAAACACTGAAGGGAAAGTTTCTTGTCATCACCTGCAAGTTTAACTCAAAATCTGAACATACTACTGCTCGACATACAGTGAAATTCTAAGAATCAATCATAATCTAATCTCAGGAAACGCGTAAACCTGCAGATTATCAGCTTTACCTCTCCACGAACGAGGGTTAAAGAATCAGCATCATATTTTGAAGCTCGGACGCACAGTATACGAGGAGATGAGCAAGACAAAAGGAGAAAGGCGATGATCAGCGCGCTGGTTTTGATCGGAGGCAGACGCCATTTCTGAAAATATACAGTTTCTTAGGGTGGAATGGGGAGGGTAGAAGACTGCTTTTTATAGGGAAGAAGGGCAAGGAAGAAATGGTGGGAATGGAGGCCGTAATGATGAACCTCACTAAAAGTTTTCAAGTAATGATTTTGAAAATTGTCGACACCAGTTATCCACTCTCTCTCTCTCTCTCTCTCTCTCTCCAAAGTCAACTGCTTTTGCTCCAATTACATCAACCCTAAAACGTGTCTTCTCCTTTTTCATTTTCCCCAAAGTTACTTTTCTGTATGCGTGACACAATAAATAATCATGTCTCATTAAACCCAACCAAGATATTTATCTACACTGTGATTCGACAAAAACATCTAAAGATCCAACAAGCAGATACCCGAAAAGGGTACTGACTTCTGTTGATCTTTTCTCTAAATTTGAGGGCATTTTCAGACGTTAGGTATAGGTTCCATATAAACTGATCAACGTTAACTTACACCAAAGAAGGTAAAAAAGAAGAGGAGGAGACCTGCCTGGCAGAGCAATAAAGAAATGGATTCAGATTAGGAGATAATTGGATAGACTTTATCCAGGTGGGTTACATGTCGATTAACTGGAGGTGGAAGGAATTGATTAATATGCTAAATGATGAAGATTCCTCTTCCTCAGTTTGTTCGTACAGTTTGAGGGCCTGTCGGCAAACATAATAACACAAAGCCCCTTTAAAACCAAACTCAATCTCATCACTTGGTTTTCGATCGAACACGCCAAGAACAAAACCCAGTGTTTCCCTCTGTTAAGGTAAGACTACGAGCCTGTTCATGTACAGAAAAAACAACGATTAATAGAAACAATCAGTAACGATTCCGGAAGAACAGAACAAATTTTGTCACGCAGCAGTAGATATTTCAGGTCATAAAACTCAAATTTGGTACGCAGAGGTTTGGTGGGCAAGGTCAAGATCAAGTAGTTTAGAGTAAAGTATCAATAATGATGTCTACCACTTGTCATGCATGCTTAGCTTTATAACTTCAAAGCTTCCATTCTCTTATTTCATTATTGGAGGTAATAAAGTAGAGCTAATAGACATGGAAACCCCAGTCCTGAATATTAAAATCTCTCTTCACTTCTAGCAGATACTAAGACAATAATGGTGGATTCATAGATTAATCAACACTACTTCAAGGATGATCACTTTCCTAGTCTAATCAATGCAACACTAACATTCATGTGTTGAATGCCACTCTCTTGGCTCTTTCTTTTTCACCTACACCTTACATGTTTCAAACAATCAAAAGCTATAAATCATTCAAATTAGTTGCTTTACCTCTATCCATCTAGTTTTTTAACAAAGGAATTCATCATAAATAAGAAAATCATTCTTCTGAATTGCCTTTGTCCCTCAAACTTGCCCTTTTTTTTTCCTGCGCAATCCTAGATCTGTGATTTTTCAACGCAATGGTGTACCCAATCAACATGGCTATTAAACTTCTCAGCAAAGAAGGGTCTACGTTGACTCCCTCTCTCTCTCGGTAATAGTAAACATCAGACGTAGAATTTAACAAGGAAGACCAAACAGTCAAACCAATCATGACATTCAAGGGAAATAACTTCTGATACTAATCACCAAAACCAGACAAGTCACACGTGCAAAAGCAATACATAGATATACATGTACAAGTTTGCTGATAAAGCTTCCATGTCCATAAAACATAGATGAAATCAGACAGAACAAATACCAAAAGTTTTAGCTATCAGAGCTGTAAGATGTTTCCTCGGCCGATAAGCTCTCTTGTTGGAGGCGTTTCATTTCCTCATAAGCCCACTCAAGACCAGGACAGTAGTGGAGTGGTGGATTGAATCTGCAATCATTTATATCATCTGGCAGGAATGCCCCGTTCTCTATCAGGAATTTCACAGCTTCTCTCCTCCTTTCTTTCGCTGCATTATGAAGCGGCGTCCCTATGTACAGCAACAAATCAAGAATTAAGCTTCTTTACCAAATACACAAAATTATGAAGAGAACATATGAAATAATTTTTTTTTCTTGATGAAAATCTATACTCACAACCACAGGCACCCTTGGTTCTAGCATCAATGTCAGCCCCTCGTTCGAGCAGTACATCCATAACTTTAAGGTGGCCTCCCTCAGCAGCAAGGTGTAGAGGAGTTGCCCCTTTTGATTTGGGGCCCCATGTTATCACATTCACGTTCATTCCTTCATCAAGAAGTCGTTTCACCTGTTACAAAATAAGTAACACAAAATAAACAATGAAAACAGACTGAACATATCCCACATAAAAATATCCTAACAAGAACTAGAAAAAAAAAACTGTCTATCATGGCGACAGATGAATTTAAATCTAATAATTACCATCTATTTGTTTCAAAATACATATATATATATTAGGCAAACATATTCCCCATTCTATGGGATTAAAGTACCTGTAATCATTGGTTATTTACGCATATGAATTCTATAACAACGCATGTATCAGTCACAAATAAAGACCCAAATCCCATAACGGCAATCAAGTACAAGAAAATAATACCTCTTTGACATTACCCTTTCGAGCACCAATGTGAAGAACCGTCCATCCTCTGTCATCCCTATCAACGACCTCAAATCGAAAGGAACGCCTTCTAGATAAGTTTCGACGAAGCGTGATCCCCTCTTCTTGGGGCATGTTCTTTCAGTTAACCTCAACAAATCAAACTCTTTCCCCCTTTCCTTTTACAAAAGAAGAATTTCGGGAAATAAAACCCGATCCTAACAACAAACTTACTTTGATCTTATCGCAGTGGACAATTTTTCAGATAGAGATCCGCTATAATAAGGCCCGGAAGCGAAAAAGGCAACAAATTCACATGATTTTCAGAGACGATAAAAAAGAAAGAAAATTGGCGCGACAAGAAAGCCAAAACAATTAGCGGGAGGCAGGGGAATGATTCGCCATGCAGTAAGGTGCAAAGGGATTCAAACCAGGACCGAAAACACGAAGATTTAGGAAGATAACGATGGAGGTAACAACGGAGGAGTCAGAGTTTAAAATCATAATTGACAAGAAATCCTAATCCACTATTCCTGCCGCGATAAGATGAAAATCTGGAGCTCTAGATACAGATTACGTGAGTATGAAAAGAGAAAGAGAAATCCAAGATTTGAAAGGGGGAAACATGTAAACCCGGAGAGCAGATGAGGAAAATACAAAACCCTAGAAATTTGAGAGAGAAGGCGACGGATAAAGGAAGGACAGCTAGCAGAAGGCAAGGGATGGGGAAAATTTAAAGAACGAAAAATTCAAAGAAAATCCACGAAACAAACTATATTGTTTAACATAAAATAAAAATAAAATTAAAAAAAAAAATCAAACTATTAAGTTAAACCCTTCTTCTTTGGTATGCCATTAAACTCAAAAAAGGTCGTGCCGTGTGGGAAACTGCGTATACGCCGATTAGGGCAAAATTCGAGAAGAAAGAGGATTGAGGGCAAAATTCGAGAAGAAATTGACTAGTAAATTGGTGAAATGTAATTGAAGCTAAAAATATGAGATCGAAATTGGATTGAAGGCTTGGTTACAATTGATTGATTGCGCTGCCTAAAGAGAAAAATTGTCGCGGTTCAAAAGGCTGATTGATTGCACGTGCGCAAGCGATCGCAATTAAGTGCGACATTGGATTGAACAATTTGAGTGAATCTTTCAATGCGCTTTTCATACCTGCAAGGGATAAACCGATATTGACTATGTTCGAGATTATGAGAAAGTGTTTGATGTCTCGAATTGTAAAAAAATATGAAAAGATGGCTCAGTCAATAGATTTATTGTGTTCTCAGATGAGGAAGAAGCTTGCGAAACGAGAACTTACAACACGAAATTGAAGTCTAATTTTTGGAGGTGCCGCTCAATTTAAGGTGAGCAACGAATACGAGCAATACATGGTCGATTTTGAATAGACGTGATTGCAATTGTTACCGGTGGAAGCTTACTGGGATTCCGTGTGTGCATGTAATTTCGTGATTGCATTTCATGAAGATGACACTTGAAGATTATGTTCATTATTGCTATCATCGAGAAACTTTTCTCAGGATGTACGCAAACTTCATTCACCCCATTAGTGGCCCACTCATGTGGCCCGCAGTAAATATGTCCGAGATTTGTCCACCTGTTAGAAAACATCAACTTGAGAGACCAAAGAAAAATAGAGTGCAAGATGTCAAGAAGCCAAGTCGCTCAACAATGGGTAAGAAGCATTCAACAATGACATGTGGAAGATGTCGACTTGCCTGTCATAACAGTCGCTCGTGCAAAGAGTTTTTTTCCACTTCAGGCACTGCTTCGACTTTAGCCTTGCATGACACATTTATGGATTTTCACACCGCTGTGACGCAAATAAGTGTTGCTTAAGTTTATATACATGACGATCATACTTTCTTGTGTTCTAATTCTTGTTTTTATTCTTATGCTGGAGTTGGCTATGTATGGTCAATGCATTAATTACAGACTGTGATAGGAAGAGTATCAAAATTGTTTAGAATGTGAAGATTGTATATGTTGTAAAGTTTGTTTAGATTGTATAGGTTGTAATGTGTTTAGATTGTAACATTCTTTCTATTATTCATGACAAGTTAAAAATTTGGGCAGAGTTTCATTTATTTCTTGACTCCCTCATAGTTATTTTTCAGAGTTCTTACATATCCAAAACAATATATAATGACCAACAACAAATCCAACATCTATATGTTATCAACTATCACCATGCACAAAGTAGAGTACAATCATACACAAAAGTCTACGTGAAAGTAAATTACAACTGACGTGAATGTAAATTGCAACACTACAAACAATGAAATACAAACACTACAAATGTAAACAAGTTTCATCTTCAGCCTTCTATGGGCCTATCATCACCACTCAGGCTCATCCAGTCCTCAACTCGAGCATCCAAAGCTCTATATGAATACCACAACTCCTCAACTGAGGTCTCCACAGTCTCTCTGAGCCACAGTCAGCTAGTCTACTCTATCAATGAGAATGTCCAGCTTCTGCTCCACTTTATCCCATAGATTGAACTGTTGATGTCGAGCAGATCTTCCATAGAAACATCCTGTGAGGTGAATGAGGGTGGAGGAGCTGCCAAGGTGGAGGCCAATTGATCGGCCTTGAGCACCCACCTACCTCCGACTTCGACTAGGCTCATCCTGACTAAATGCAACTTGTTGAAGACATCACTCGCTTTTCATGTTCTCATCTGCTCTTCTGGCGGCGTTCGAATGTTGAAGTGACTCAATATCTTGTGAATCAACGTGTTATACAGCATATTCTTATTGCATGTCTGGCCAATCTCTAACATGTGGTTCAAAATCAAGTACCCTGGGTCAAACTTCTTCCCATTGTACAACTTCTCCACAATGTAGAGATCTATGTAGCTCACCAAATCTCTGTGGTCATCTTGTGGTAGAATAGCGTGGGTTATCACATTGTGAACAACACGCGGTTCTACATTGAAGTTTTTCGATTTCAGATTGACAAACGCTCGAATCTCAGAATTTTTCTAAGGAGCTCAAGCCCTTCGCCTGCTCTGATAAAGTCACAATCCCGAGAAGCGTGGTAGTATTGTTCATAGTCATTGTTGTCGTAATTCGAAAACCCAATCAAATGATTTACATCCACTGGGGATATAAGGATTTTTGATCCTAATATAAAGGTCATCACCTAACCATACTAGACTACCGGAGCCAAATTCGCATAACATAGACGTATCATTCGCTCTGCAATTCACACAGGCCTTGTAGTCCAATTCGGTCAAATAATTGGTGAACTCCCAAAGATTCAAAACTTGAAAATCGAATAAATTTTGAGAAAATAATCGACCGTTTGTCATGTCATCCTTATACTTACGTTCACAAATCCGACTTCTAAACTCATTAGATCGATATGCGGTACCTTGAGCAAGCGGCCGGTTAGACAGACCACCGTGTGGCCTAGGATGATTAGCCGTGAAGAAATAGAGATTGCTTATTAACTTTTGAAAATACAAAAGATACACATAAAGATGTTTATGTAGTTAGGGTAAACAAAGAGAATAATCAAAGACTAAAATACTCTCAGGACATTAATATAATAAAATATATGCTAACGTCCCCCTGCAAACTCACGATGCAACAACTATAAGTATTGAGAGTTTGTCAGACAAAAAACGTAATCTCAAAGCAGAGTGTGCCTTGGTAAATAAATAAACAATCTGAAGAGAATAAGGGACAAAAGGCAAAGTGATGATGTCAAGCTCAAGATGATGGCGGGTGACATAACAATCAATCTCAATATGCTTGGTTCGCTCATAAAAAACTGAATTACGCGCAATCTGAATAGCACTCTGATTGTCACAATGTAACGGAATAGGATGACGAAGATAAACACTCATATCCGCAAGCAACCAACATAACCAAACAATCTCACAAGTAGTCGAGGCCATGGAACGATACTCAGCTTCAGTAGAAGACCGAGAAATAACATCTTGTTTCTTACTCTTTCACGAAATAAGTGAATCACTGAGAAAAATACAGAATCCAGTGGTGAACTTGCGATCAATAGGATCAACAGCCCAATCAACATCGAAGTATGCACGTAGTTCGAGAGATGACATAGAAGGAAACAAGAGACTCTGAAATTGAGTGCCTTGAAAGTATCCGAGAATACGAAGAACAGAAGCCCAATGAAAAGTAGTAGAAGTAGTAACAAACTGACTAACCACATGAATAACATTCGCAATATATGGACGAGTCACAATAAGATAAGCCAAGCTGTCAACAATAGTACGATATAAACCGAGATCCGACAAAGAAAGACCATCCGACAGAGAGTACCGAACATTAGTCTTAAGAGGAGTATCAACAATCATATTGTCAGTGAGATGTGCACGCTCAAACAGATCAGATATGTACTTTGACTGGGATAAAAGAAAATGTAACACCCGATTTTATGGAATTTTATTATTCCGCTATATAATGACATTTATGTAAATATGTCAAATAAGTCCGTTTGTGAACAGAAGGTTTCAATGAAGCCCGTATAATAAATTGGAATTATCAATGAAATAGGGAAGTTTGGAGAAACCGAATCGATAGTTAAACAAGGAAATAAATAGTGAATCAATTGGAGTGGCAAGATGGTAATTTGGCAAGTCAAGTAAATAACAAAGATTTCATAACACTCTTCCCCTCCCACGATTTTTTCACTCTGGCATTTATTCCTCGAGAGAGCTTTGGCGATTTTCTTTCCCCCTCTCACGTGTTTTCCCTTCCGGCGATGAAGCTTTCCTTATCGGCGACTTGTCCTCCACGTTTCTTTTCCAAAAACACTCCCTAGGTAAGAATCTACGGTCTTGGAGCGTTAGATTTCGATTTCTAGGTTGTTAAACCATTAGGGTTTCGTAGGGTGTTGTTAAAAACGTAGGTTAATGTTTGAAATCGATAGGTTTACCGTAATTACACCTCTAATAGACGTATTTTATGGTTTCTATAAATTGGTTTAGGCGAACAATGCTCGTGGACAGAGCTTGGTGTGCTACGGACGCGAAATAAGTTCTCGTGACTTACTGTGGCCGATTGGCCTACACCATACGTCGGAAATGTGTTGAGGATAATTTGGTGCTTGGTTGTTTAATTGCTTTGGTTGGGTAGATTAAGTTTGGTGTTTTATAGGTTAAGTTTTGTGATGTTTGATGGTATTTGTGGCGTTTTGATGGTATTCATGTTATATATGTTATATTGTGCATATTGAACTGTTCATGCATCATAGTTTTCAAAATGTCATGAAAATGAATTTACGCATGGATTTCAAAGAAAAAGAATTGTGTGCATAAAAGGGCAAGTAAAGTATCATAGTAAACAACACATGGCATGTGGTTATCGGGGATGAGGTTCAGACCTGGCGTTCCGTGGTGAGCGGGTTTTTCTCCCTTCAGATGGTGTGGGCTGTCTAACCGCTTGACGTGCCCTATCCATCTGTCGAGCGTTTCCGATAACCATGGACTGACACGTACTGAAATGAAATGACATGGACGGCTTTCATAGCATGGAACATACATGATCATGCATAAACATTTACGTAGAATTTACTGAGATTTATTCTCATAGGCGTCTCTATGGTGTAGGTGACTTCGAGCAAGGTGAGGATGACTTTCCTCTGCCTGACGAGCCTGCAGCTTGATGAAGGGTGCCCGTGGAGTGCGCTGGGTAGTCGATGCATACTTGACCCGTGGGAGCATAGGTTATGTATTTTGATGGGTAATATTATGGGTTATGATGGGCTGATGGGTGATAGTTAGATGAATTGTATAGTTGAATCATTTTAGGATGCTTGGTGTATGGATAGTGTAAATACTGACGTTGATGAAATGACAATTGATATTGATGTTTTAATATTTCTGGAAGTTCTAGGTGAATGGTGTGTAGGTACAGGGAAAAGAATATGAAGGTGAAAACAGCTCTCTGGACAAAATCTAGAGAGCTAGCCGATCGATCGCCAGGAAGGGGCGATCGTTCGGGTAATAGGTGATACAGGGATGAAAATTGTATAAGTCTCGGTTAAGTATTCTGGCAGAGAAATGTCGTCCAAAGTTGTGGGCGATAACGTCAACCAAATAGTAAGTGTTCTGGTGTTAAGTTTTTATTAAGAGTTCGGTCGATGTTGGGCAGGAAATATTAAATTAAGTTGTTAAGTTTTATTTGAGAGTTCGGTTGATAACGTTGACCGATTAGTCAATGATTTGGTTGAAGGTATTTAGTAAGGTGTTCGGTTGACGACATCGACCATTTCAGGGACAAGTTCGGTTGATAACGTCGACCATTTCAGAGGAACGTCGTCCAAAGTGGGGACGTCGTCCAAAGTGGAGACGTCGTCCAAAGTCCGTGGATGAATGAGACGAAACCCGAGAGGAATTTATTTCCTGTCTGCTTTATAGTCGTCGACTGATTTCTTTACAGAAGCCATGTCGACCCCTACTGTACCATTCGTCCAAATCCAATAGAGAGAATTAGCTACCCCTACTGTTCAAATTGATGAAACCCGAGAGTAATTAAATACCAAACTAGGTTATAGGCGTCGAACGAAACCATGTTTCACTGTTTTTCGTAGAATTTAACTTAAGTTAAACTTTAGTACTAGATTTACATCTTCCACTGAATAAAGTAATTAGTCTTTAAATGTTGATAGATATGGATTTAATGCATGAGTCTATTCTCTCACGATTGACGAACGAATGAAAAGGGAAATGAATTGATAAATGAAAATGAAAATTGTATAAGAATAGACGCGGGTAATAGGAAAGTCCAATTATAAGAAGAAATGTAAAAGTTTAAATTTTCGGAACTTTTAGGATTTATGTATATAAAAATTTAGGGATGTTACAAAAAACCTTTTGGAGAATAAGCGACCTCAATGCCCATAAAGTAACGTAGCAAACCCAAGTATTTCATAGCAAAACAACTGGCCAACTCAGACTTTAAAGATTCAATCCCATCACAATCCTCACCAGTAATAATCATGTCATCAACATACAAGGATAACAAAATACGACCTGCACTCGTATGCCTAACAAACAATGCGAAATCATGATGACTAGGACGAAAACCAAGCGTAGTGATCACTATGGAGAACTTCTTAAACCAAGCACGAGGTGCTTGTTTAAGACCATAGAGAGCCTTACGAAGCAGACAAATTTCACTGGATTTATGGGCGACACGAGGAGGGGGCATCATATAGACTTCTTCATGAAGATCACCATTCAAGAAAGCATTCTTGACATCCATTTGAGATATTCTCCATCGACGAACAGAGGCAACCGCAATCATAGTGCGAACAGTCGTCATCTTTGCAACATGGGTTTTCTTTATAATCCATGTCATACTCTTGAGAGTAGCCCTTAGAAACAAGACGAGTCTTGTAACATTCAATAGATCCATCATACTTAGTTTTAATCTTGTAAACCCAATGAGAACCAATTGTACGTTTTTCAAATGGAAACGGTACCAAATCTCATGTATGAATTTGATGAAGAGCAGTAAGTTCCTCAGTCATAGCATCCTGCCAAAGTGGGTCACGAACAGCCTCTCTATAGGACAAAGGCTCAGAAAGACGATGAACAGAAGCAACAAATGAAGCAAAAGAACTAGAATAGGAAGAGTAAACAAAATCAGGTAGTTTAGTAGACTTATGAGGTCGAGTGGACTGATGAAGTGGAAGAACATCCGCAATCTCAGGAGTTGATTGAGTTGTCGTAGGAGTAGGAGAATTAGAGGTAGATGTCTCGAGAACCAAAGTATCAGATTCTGTCGATCTATTAGTAGGAGCAGCTTCCTCAGTGTCAATATCGAAAGGATCAATGCAATTGAGATTTGACTTAGTCATATGATGTGAACTAGCAAGAATAGAGAAGAAGGGAATATGCTCTAAAAACACAACATGACGAGAGACGTACAATTTTTGACTAACATGATCAAAATAATGATATCCCTTTTGACCAACACCATAACCCAGAAAAGCACACAGGACGGACCGAGAGGACAATTTATTATGCTCGACGTGTGGTTGAAAAACAAAACAAGTACAACCAAAAACTCGCAAGGAGAAATAATCAAGCACATGCCCATACAACTTTTCAAAGGGAGACAAACAGGAATATGAAATGTTCAAATTCTGTTAATCACATGAACAACGGTAAGAATCGCTTCGCCCTAAAACTCACTAGGAACATCGGCTGACAACAAGAACAAGCGGGCTGTTTCAATAAGATGCCGATGTTTCCTTTCAACAACTCCATTTTGTTGAGGAGTGTCAGTACATGAGGTTTGATGTATAGTCCCATCAAAGTAAGTAAATGAGAAAAATCGTTAGAAGTGTATTCACCTCCCAAATCATAACGAAAACACTTGATGATGGCTGAGTGTTGCGTTTTTACAAGAACCTTAAAGTTGGTGAAAATGGTAAGATAATCAGACCTACGTTTCATAAGGTAAACCAAGGTATAACGAGTGCAATCATCGACAAACGAAACATAATATCTTGAACTCCTTTTTGTTGGAACATGAGAGAATCCTCAAACATCAAAATTGACAAGATCAAATGGAGCAAAAGAAGAAGAAAGACTCTTAGAAAAGGGTAAGACTGAAAATTTGGATAGTTTACAACCATGACAATCGGAAATCTCATGATTGTCCAAATGTTTTAATGCTCCCGTAGACACCAAAAACTGCAAACGAGACGTTGAAATATGACCTAAACGAGAATGCCATAAATAAAAATCAGAAGACGAACGACTCAAATGAAAAGAGGACAAATCGACACCAGAAGCTGCAACATCTAATACTTTGAGTTGATCTAAAACATAGAGTCCCCCATGTCTACGACCTGTCCCAATTACCTTCTGAGAGCACGGATCCTGTACGGAACAAGTGGATGAAGAAAATGAGACTAAGTATCCAGATTCACATAATTGACTAATAGAAATAAGACTAAGAGTAAGATTAGAAATATAATAAACATCAGAAAGAGACGCAAGAGATTTAACAATAGAACCAACACCTACTAATGGCATAGAGGTGTCATCAGCAGTCATAATTGATACAGAAGAATTGGGGGATAAGAAAGCAAAAGAAGATAAATTGGGAGACATATGATGAGAGACACCTGAATCCAAGACCTATAACGAAGAGGATATACCTGAGGAACCAGACGAGGACAAACTTTTATGAGAGGCAGCCGACATAGCATGGGGTTGTAAGGCAAAGAACTGTTGAAACTGCTTAAACATGGATAAATCTAATAATTGCCAAATAATTTTCAAATCAACAGAATTTACAAATAATTCAATCAAAACAACCGAATCTAACAATAATCCTCAAATCAACAGAATCCACAAATAGTCCAACCAAAACAACCAAATCCAACAATAATCCCCAAATAACAAAATCAATAGAATCCAACTAAAACAACTCAATCTAATCAAAGAAACGCAAACTCACAATAACGAATCAAAAGAGAGAAATCGAAAATACCATATGCAAGAACAAATACCCGAATCCAATCAAACATAAGCCACGATACTGTTCACGAACTAACCCAAATACCTAAATCGAATTAAGCATAGGGCACTATATGAACTAACCCAAATACCTGAATCAAATCGAATCGAATCAAACATATAATATTGTTCATCATTGTTCAAGTACTGTTCACGCACTGTTCATCACTGTTCACGAACTGTTCATAACTGTTTGCGGTACTGTTTGCTGACTTAAATAGTGTTTAAGTCTAAATATGTTTTTGATGATGTGTTTAGTAATGTAATTTGATTATGTTTATTAAATGAGAAAAATGAGTTATGCATATGAAATTAATCGGTTGGAAATGCCCTTGGAAAGGGTATTTTAGTATTCTAACAATTGTGGCTAAGTGTACAGAGCTAAATAGTTTAACAGGGCTGAAAACGAATAAAAACAATGTATATCCACCGGTGATGTAGAAAAGAAGACATCATCCGATAGGAAAACGACAAAAAGCAAAGTCGTTCAAAGACTACATCTTCCGCCAGCTACACGACAAAGGCGGAGTCTGTCGAAGAGTTACGTCTACCGATAGCTCTTTGGAGAAGACCTCATTCGCCAGCTAAACGACAAAAATGAAGTCGTTCAAACAATATCATCCGCTGGCTCTTTGAAGTTCAACATCGTCCAATAGCTAAACGACAAAAGTAAAGTCGTTCAAAGCCTAAGTCTTCCGCTAGCTAAACGACAAAGACAGAGTACTTCAAGGAACAACATCTTCCGCCAGCTTTTTGAAGCCACGTCTTCTGATAACGGTTCAGCTTTTTGAAGCCACGTCTTCATATAATGGTTCAGCGTGTTAAAGCTACGTCTTCCGATAACGGTTCAGCTTGTTAAAGCTACGTCTTCTGATAGCGGTTCAGCTTGTTAAAGTTACGTCTTCCGATAGCGGTTCAAGACTTTACTACTACATCTTCCGATAACGGTTCGGTTTTCTATGGTACAAGGTTTTAAAGCTGAATCCACCGACAGCGGTTCATGCTCTTAAAGATACATCTACCTATGAACAGAGTCTTCTGCCAGATTTGAATATACCGTGAAGCAACAGTGACCTTGCCCAGAGCTTTAACTTCTAATCATTAATGGCGAAGCACGATAGCAACTTCAGAATGCAACGGCTATCTACTTTGTACGGATGCTGCTCTAACGGTAACAAAGTTTCCATATTTAGATAAGGAGCATTCAATTTTGGAGCTGATTTTACAGACATAGTAATTAAGCCAAGGAGATAGCTCGAAGAAAAAAACTTTTGCAAAATCTACTACTGAGCCCTAATGAGCGAAATTTTTGAATACTCTGTATTTTTCTTCTAAACCTCTCCATTCTAGAACTTGAGATTTAATCTTTGAGAGAGTGTAGTTTGTGCAAACAATTTACAAACTCACAATTCTATATAAGGCAGTGGATTGTCGCCCGTGAAGAACAATCCAAATCCGTGTAAGGCAGTAGATCGACGCCCGGAAAGTTCGATCTTGTTTTCTCGTGAGGAGAAGGTTAAGAATCTTCAAGGGGTGTCTTGGAGCATGGACGTAGGCAAGTTTAGCCGAACCACGTTAAAAATCACGGTGTCAATTT
Organism: Begonia masoniana; assembly: GCA_022432975.1. Taxonomy (NCBI): domain Eukaryota; kingdom Viridiplantae; phylum Streptophyta; class Magnoliopsida; order Cucurbitales; family Begoniaceae; genus Begonia; species Begonia masoniana. The sequence goes on from CM039506.1 coordinate 46,735,360, forward strand.
CTCTCTCTCTCATTCTACTTTATTTGATTGCTTGCTGTTAGCTTAGAAGGTTTAGACAAGAGAGAAATTGATTAGATTAACAAATTAAGTTTAAAAGTCTAATTCACCCCCCTCTTAGACAATCTCGATCCTACAATTGGTATCAGAGCGAGGTTAAATATTGTCTAAGCTGTTTTCTAGAAATTATTGTCATAGTTGTGACTTAGATATATACTTTGATATAGCTAAAATGGACATTCAACACAAACTCTACTCAAGTAGAAGACCAGTCTACCACTAGACCTCCGTTCTTTGATGATAACGATTATGTGTACTGGAAGTCTAGAATGAGGATATATGTTCAAGCTGTGGACTATGAATTATGGAATAATATAGAAAGTGGTCCATACATAGCTTTTAAAACAGAGAATGGTGTTAGGATTCCCAAAGCATCACACGAACTAAATGATACAGATAAAAAGAACTTGAGATTAAATGCCAAGGCAATAAATACCCTGTATTGTGCTCTAAATAGAGATGAATTTAATAGAGTACAAGGGTGTGAGAGCGCCCAAGAGATTTGGCGCCTATTAGAGGTCACACACGAGGGTACAAATCAGGTGAAAGAGAGCAAATTGAATATGCTTGTACACGAGTATGAGCTATTTTCAATGCCTAAAGATAAATCTGTCTCTTCTATGTTTACAAGATTTACTAACATAACTAATGGCCTAAAAGCTCTTGGTAAATCATATTCGTGTGAAGAACAGGTCAGGAAGATTCTTAGATGTCTTCCAAGGAGTTGGCAACCGAAGGTAATTGCAATTCAGGAAGCAAAGGACCTCAAAGTCCTAAAGTTTGAGGAACTCATTGGATCTCTCATGACGCATGAGATCACAATGAGGACAAACGAAAAGGAGGACCTCAAGGAGAAAGAAGTCACAAAGAAAAGGGACATTGCACTGAAAGCCTCCTCAAGCAAACATAAAGTGTCTGAGGAAGAAGAAGAAGAAGATGATGAGGACATTGCTCTTATCACTAGGAGAATTAGCAAGCTCCTTCAAAGAAAGAGGATGCAAGGAAGGAGATTTCCAAAGGATGAAAAGTTACAAAGACAAAAGGAAATCACGTGTTTCGAGTGTGGGAAGCCTGGACACATGAAGGCAGACTGTCCACAAGCGAAGAAAAATCCCAAGAAGTTTAAGAAGAAGCCTATGAAGGCCACTTGAGATGACAGTGAAGATAACACCTCTTCAGAAGAGGAAGAGGTTGCCAACCCGTGCTTCATGGCTCATGAAGATAAGGTCAGTTCTTCTTCCTCCAGTACCTTAAGTGATAGTGAGAGTAAAAATGATGATAGTGAGCTGATTGATGCTTTTAATGATCTAGTTAAGCAATTTGGTATGCTTAAGACTAAATATAATTTGTTGGAAAAGGAAAATGTTAGGCTGATTGAAAAGCATGCTAAAGAAGTAGACTCACATAAAAAGGGAATTAGTGATCTGAAAAGTAAAAATGAAGATTTGAATAATATCATTCTGAAATTTACCAATGACACCAAATTATTTAATATGCTATTAGGTAGTCAGAGAGCAAATTTTAACAGAGCAGGTTTAGGTTATGACAAGTCTAATAAAAAGAAGGATTTTAAGAATTTCTTTGTTAAATCTACTGTTTGCCATGCGTATAATGAAGTAGGACATAAATCCTTTGAGTGTCCTTTAAAATTAAACAATATCAAATCTGGCAGTAAACTACAATGGATTCCTAAGGGGACCAGGCCTAACACTAGGACCCAAAAGATTTGGGTACCTAAGAAGATCAATTGATTATTGTTTTGCAGGTTGATTGCTCTCCCTCAAAGAATCAGTGGTACCTTGACAGTGGATGCTCAAGGCATATGACGGGAGACTCAACCAAATTTGCCTTTGTCAACAAAAAAAAAGGAAATGTCACTTTTGGTGGAAACCAAAAGGGGAGAATCGTTGGCATTAGCTGTAACGCCCCCGAACCCATCCCGGCTCGGTGCGCTACTTTGCTCACTACTCCACGTTTAAAACGTAATTTAAAATAATTTTGGACTATAACTTTTCAGCGAAAACACAAAAAACGTTAAAAACAGACGTCGTTTGCTTTACAAAAAAATCGAGCAGCATAACGACTAAATTTGTGACGACCTTAACACTGTACCCGATTTTCCCGTACTATTTTTTTTCTTTATATCCTAATTAAATCTCGTACGTGTGAGCGGAATTAAAACTTTTTAAATCGGGATCGAAGTCTAAGTTTATAAACCATTAACAAAACTTTAAAACAATTTAAATAAAACTTAAAACAATTATTTAAAACCATTAAAACCAACCAAAACGTCGGCCACTATTCAAGGGGCAAAAGGGACATCTGTCCCATAAATGGCAGGGGCGATCGATCGCCCCTGTGGCAGGCGATCGATCACCCATTGTAAAAATTGAGGGGGATCGATCACCCCTCATTGTGGCGATCGATCACCCATTTACAAATGGGGGGCGATCAATCGCCCCACATATGGGCGATCGATTGCCCCGCTCTCTGAAAAATCCAGAGAGCGGGCCGGATCAATCGCATCCCACCTATGGGCGATCGATTGACCCCGCTCATCTGAAAATCCAGAGAGCGGCCTGATTCACCCTGCTCTATCGACGGACGATCGATTGGCAGGTTCTTTGCCTTTCTTCTTTTTTCTTTTGTCTTCGAATTCTTTCTTTCATTTCCTTCTCGTTCATTCCTTCACTTCCCTGCTTCACACAGACTTCACTAACACCCTAACCTTTCAATAATCAATCAACATAAACTAACTCACCAACCCAATCGATTTCTCACTTGCCAATCACCCAAATAAACGACTCATAACACCGTTCGCAAGCCATAACCAAACCACCATTTTCAAAACATAATCTTCGTTTTGCGCTAGTAAAACCAAACTGCGTGGGCTTCTGTTTTTGGTTAAAAAAATTACAACATGGTACCTAATACCAAACATTTACAAAATACATTTTCAAAATGTTTTAAAAACTCAAAACGTAACCTATCAACTATCAGAACCAAACACCCTAAAATGTTTCTATACAACCATTAGCCCGACAATTCCCAAAAAAAATCCTCAAAACACCTAACCATGAGTCCCACGGGTCAAAATGCGCATCGACTGCGCCAGCACACTCCCGCAATCATCCTCCGTCAACTGCATCACTCCTCAGGTGGAGGGATCTCGTCCTCACCTATGTCGAAGTCACCTACACCATACAGACACACTATGAGATAAAAATCTCAGTAAGCTCTACGTAAATGCAATGCGTGCTGTGCATATGAGTTCGTAAATCATGCATCATCTTCATTATCTTTACTCTGGTTGTCACCGAGATCTTAACCCCCTAACCGGAGAGGGCACATCCACCAGTCGGACTACCCTTTCCAGCTAGAGGAGGGGGTACACGCTTACAACATGTACAGCCGTGCCTGAGCCCCATCTCGCATGACCTATAACTGTATGAGTACATATTAGATGCGGTATTGTGACAGACCCCTTCGTGCCTACACAATAGATCAATAGCCCCTCTCCAGGCCGCATCACCATTTTCTTTGAAACATTGTGCGGAAATTCATTTTCTATGCATAATTTAAAACCGTGATGCATGATCAGTTACGTACTTAAAGTAAACAAACAACATACAAACCATCAAGACAATAAAAGCTATTAAAAGCATGTCCTATCTAACTACCCAACCAAAACAATTTAAACCAAAAGCGTCACCAAAATTCCTCGAGACGACCTCGACGTACGGTATAGGCCAATCGGCCAGAGAAGATCACCAGAACTTACTTCGTGTCTGTGGCAATCCAAGTTCCGTCCACGAGCGTTGTTTACCTAAGCAATGTCACCAAATTGTCGTTAAAACGATCTTAAACAATTTAATGCCCACACTAACAAAATCCTTAACTAAGGGAATTCTTAAAATTCTAACTTAACTAATTGAGGCATTTAAACAAACAATTAATGTTCGATACATTGAACCGCCATTAATGAGTTTTCTCCCAAAACTCAAAAATTTGACAATTTCTAATATTCGTGCTAAATCGATTTAACTTCGTCTAATAACGTTCAATACGTCCATTATATTCATAACTAAGGTAAACCTATCGATTTTAAACCCTAAATCACGTTTTTAACGAAACCCTAAACGAACCCTAATCGTTTCAACTCAAAAAAAAAAAACCGAACAATAGGCTTCCAAAACTATAGAATCATACCTAGAGCGTTGATTGGAGGAGAAAGCACGAAGAAAACAAGTCGATCGGAGGAGGAATCGATCGTCGGAGAGGAGAGAACCGTGAGGGAGAAGGAAATGTCGCGAGAGGAGGGAGAGAGCACAGAGGAGTCGCGTGAAAATGGAGAAGGAGAAGAGAAGTGTGAGATTTAATTAAAAATTTGACTTGGCAATTACCTTTTTGCCCTTCCTTTGATTTTCTATTTGTTTCGTCCTTCGTTTCGTTAATTAACTAAGGATTCAGTTTCTCCAAATTTCCTTATTTCACCAATAAGTCCAACTTATTATTTGAGTTTATCAAAATTGTCCGTTCATAAATCGGATCTCGTTTACTATTTTTACTAAAATATCCTTTATATTACGAGAAACATAATTCTCGTAAAATTAATGTTACGACTTCTAAAATTCCCAGAATTTTCCTAAAATCCATATCAATTATTAGGATCGTAATAATGCTTTTTGTTCGCGAAACAGACCTGATTTGACATATTTACAAAAATACCATCATATATTAAAATATTAATTTCCGTATCGCTGGGTATTACAAAATTACTAAAAACCCAAAACCTGAAAATCTAACAGTTTATAAAACATACCCAAAACAATATATACCAAAGTTATAAAACCATTATCCCTTATACAAAACAAAGTCCAAACTAAACTACTTATTTACATCAAAATACCAAACCTTCACTCTCCCCGAAGATCATGGTCGAGACGCCCCGACAACTGCCCGCACCGGCATACAGCGTACATCAACGACTGCATCTCAACCATAGCTTTCCATAAAGCCCTCACCTGTACTCCTGTCAACAACTACACCACGGAACACAAAACGTAAGCCTAATGCTCAGTAAGTAGGGAATAATGCATACGAAAACACAATGCACACTACACAAACAACCCTCACACACAACCCTAATTCATGCAGTTTCTAACTCTCGGTTGTGTTCAACTCGTTCTCGTTTCATTACTCGTCACTTTCACTTGTGCGTCAAGCGGATACCTATCCTAACAGGATGGTCACGCGTTGACCGCTCAGAGCAAGATCCGAGGCACACATCGTGTTCACACACGGGATGGCCATACATGATCTTCTCCCACGTCGATCAATGAACCTCGTTCATTATCAACTCACTGGTAGACACCTCCCGAACTGTCATTCTTTCAGACACTAATTCGCAACGAGGTGACTCAACCAGACACCTCTCGAACTGTCATTCTTTCAGACACTCATTCGTGACGAGGTGACTCAACCAGACACCTCCCAAACTGTCATTCTTTCAGACACTAATTCGCGACGAGGTGACTCAACCAGACGCCTCCCGACTTGTCATTCTTTCAGACACTAATTCACGACGAGGTGACTCAACCAGACACCTCCCGAACTGTCATTCTTTCAGACACTAATTCGCGACGAGGTGACTCACACAATTCACACTGCCTCACATATCTGTACTTTTCACCTTCACAAACTGCACACGATGCTCAAAACACGTATTTCGTAGTTTAAAAACCATGATGCATGTCACATATGATGCACAACACAAGACAAAACAAAACAACCAAACAAACAATTCCCTACCGTTCTATAGTGTAGGCCCGAAGGCAAAACCACACACACCCACTACTTACCTGGATTCCCTGCGCGTGCTCGTAACTAAAAGCTCGGTCGGTCCAATTGTTCTCTCGTTAACCTAACAATATAAGGAAAACAACTTAGCACACTCTAAGAATTCCAAAGACTTGCCTAAGATAGCCTAAGATAAAACTAAGGACAAATTTCACCAAAATGTACAACAAACCTGAAATTACCCACACTTTTCATCATCAAACTTCAATCGATCAATTCACTCGTCCGATAACCTATCAATTATAGAAAATAACTTAGCAATTCACTCATAAAATTCTAAAGGATTCTAAACAATTTCTAAAACCAAAACTAACCAACAATTTACCCTAAAATCACAAAACCCGATTTTTACCCAAAATTACAACGTCCAACTTCGAACAGCCATAACTCCCTCGTTTTTCAACGGATTTCGACGTGCCACCCCAATTCGGAAACCTCTACACGTCTACTATCCATTGAAACATTTAAATTAACTAAATAAATTCCATGGCCAAACCGAAAATAACCAGAACAGAATCGGGTACACATTTGCTAAAACCCAGTTTTTCTCTAATTCACTTTCAATCTTCCACTTCTCCCTACAATACGCCTAAACTAATCCATTCAACAAATAAAACATGAACTTTGGAAAGAAAACACCCATTTGAAGCCAAAAATTCGGACTCCATGGTTATTTCCAAACCCTAACCAAACTTCACCAAACTACCATAAAAACACTCCAAACTATCACTTTATTGTATACAATTAAAAACCCACTTAATCTTACCTCAAAATCCCTTGCAAATATTGAAGAAAATGAGGTAGAGACACCCTCAAGTGGCTGGAAATGGCTGGATTAAAATAAATTTAAGGGAGGGCTTAAAAGTGAATCACGTTGGTTGGTGGGGGTGGTTTTATAAAAAAAAAAAAAGAAAGAAAAATGGTGGAAAGTAAATAAAAAGAAAAAGAAGACAATTTTTTATAAATTGGTAAAGTGAAGGGTTTTTAGCATAAAAACCCCCCTTCTTTCTCCTCTTGACCTCACGCCATTTCCCTCTATTACACTTTCCTTTCGTTTTAATACTTATGATGAATAACCCTAACATGAACATTAACCTCCCATTAAACATCTAGTCTACGAACTACGTATGCTAAGGAAAAATTCTCGGATGGTACATTGGCAATATAGGTAACAGCTCTAACCCCATTATAGAAAATGTGCTGTTAGTAGAAAGTTTAAAGCATAACTTGCTTAGTATTAGTCAGTTGTGTGATAAAGACTATAAGGTAACATTTAAATCAAATGCATATGTGATCAAAGACATTTCAAATAACAACGTACTGTTTAAAGGTTATAGGAAAGAAAATGTCTATATTATTGATCTGAATGATATTGAGCATGTTGATGAGAAATGCTTGGCTGTTAATTCTTCCAATGATAGTTGGATTTGGCATAGGAGATTAGGACACGTAGGAATGGATACCTTAGCTAAGATTACTAAGGATAATTTAGTTAGAGGGATCCCTAAGATATCCTTTAAGAAGGATAAGGTCTGTGAAGCCTGCCAAGTGGGTAAGCAGATAAAAAATTCATTTGCATCGAAGAATGCAATCTCTACCTCCAAGCCTCTCCAACTTCTTCACATGGACCTCTTCGGTCCAGCTAATATAGCCAGCCTAGGAGGTAAATTCTATGCTTTTGTCATTGTTGACGACTTCTCTAGATTTACTTGGGTGTTCTTTCTAAAGTCAAAGGATGAAACCTTTGATACTTTCTTTAGTTTTAGGAAAAGAGTTCAAAATGAAAAGGAACTCACTATTGTTGGTATTCGTAGTGATCATGGTGGAGAATTTGAAAATGAGAGATTTGAACTCTTGTGTCTCAAATATGGAATTGAGCACAACTTTTCCTCCCCTAGAACCCCTCAGCAAAATGGCGTTGTTGAGAGGAAGAATAGGTCTCTTCAAGAGCTAGCCCGAACTATGCTTAATGAAAATTTCCTTCCAAAATATTTCTGGGCTGAAGCTGTTTCAACAGCTTGTTATGTGCTTAATCGGGTCTTTATAAGACCTATTCTTGAGAAAACTCCATATGAGCTTTGGAATGGCAAAACCCCTTCTGTCAAATATTTTAGAGCCTTTGGTTGTAAGTGCTTCATTCTGAATATTAAGGATAACTTAGGAAAATTCGATTCCAAATCTGATCTTGAAATTTTTTTGGGTTATTCACTTTCCAGTAAAGCATATAGGGTGTTCAATAGGAGAACCCTAGTTGTAGAGGAATCTGTACATGTCAATTTTGATGAGACCCCTCATCTCACAATCAATGTGGATGAGAATGACTCTTTAGAAAAACATCTAGATTCTCTTTTCTTAGACAAGCCTACTGATCACCATCAAGGTGATAAATCCTTAGATCCATCCTCAAGTTCACTAGATATTGTTCCTGTCAAGGATGAAATTCCTGCTCTACCTAGGGATTGGAAATATGTCAAAGATCATCCCTTAGATGAAGTCTTAGGTGATCCTTCCTTAGGTGTAAAGACTAGATCCTCTCTTAGAAACCTCTGTGCCAATGTGGCATTCATTTCTCAAGTAGAGCCTAAGAAATTTGAAGAGGCCGAGAATGATGAAAATTGAATTATGGCTATGCGGGAAGAATTAAATCAATTTGAAAGGAGCAAGGTATGAGAACTTGTTCCACGGCCTAAGGATCATCCCATTATTGGAACTAAATGGATTTACAAGAATAAATTGGATGAAAATAGGATTGTTGTAAGAAATAAAGCTAGACTAGTTACTAAGGGATACTCTCAAGAAGAAGGTATTGATTTTGAGGAATCCTTTGCCCCTGTAGCTAGACTAGAGTCAATCAGAATGCTCTTAGTTTTTGCTTGCTACAAAAACTTCACACTCTTTCAAATGGATGTAAAGAGTGCATTCTTAAATGGTTACATCACAGAAGAAGTTTATGTTGAGTAACCTTTAGGTTTTGAAGCCTTTGATAAACCCGACCAAGTATACAAATTCAGAAAAGCTCTTTATGATCTTAAGCAGATTCCTAGAGCTTGGTATGATAGATTGAAGAATTTCCTTGAGGAAAGAAATTTCAAAAAGGGTAACACCGATTCAACTCTATTTACCATGCAAAAGGATGAAGACATTTTGTTAGTTCAGATCTATGTCGATGACATTATATTTGGATTAACTAATGTCACAATGTGTAATGAATTTTCCTCCCTCATGCAAAGTGAATTTGAAATGAGTATGATGGGGGACTTAAAATTCTTCTTAGGATTCCAGATATGTCAATCTCCTGATGGCATTTTCTTCTGTCAAGAAAAATACATCAAGGAACTCTTAAAGAAATTTGGTTTAGAATCTGTTAAATCTTCTAGAACTCCCATGAGTACCACAACCAAATTGGAAAAAGATGAAAATGGAATAAATGTGGACATTAAGAAATATCGTGGTATGATTGGTTCATTATTATATTTGACTGCTAGCAGACTAGATATTCTATTCAGTGTTTGCCTTTGTGCTAGATTTCAAGCTGCCCCTAAGGAGTCTCATTTATCTGCTGTCAAGAGAATTTTCAAATATTTGAGTGAGACTTATGACTTAGGATTATGGTATCTGAAGGGCACTTCTTTTGATCTCATAGGATATTCTAATTCTGATTATGCTGGCAATCTAGCTGATAGGAAAAGCACTAGTGGAACATGTCAATTCCTTGGTGAATCTTTAGTTTCCTAGTATTCTAAGAAACAGAACTCTGTTGCATTGTCAACTACAGAAAGTGAATATATTGCTGCTGGCAATTGTTGTGCACAAATGTTGTGGATGAAACAGACATTGGAGGACTATAATCTGTTTTATAATAGGATTCTTATTCGGTGTGACAACACCAGTGCTATCAATATTTCCAAGAATCCAATTCAGCATTCTAGAACCAAACATATCGAAGTTAGGTATCACTTCATCCGAGATCATGTTCAAAGAGGTGATATTTCTTTAGAATTTGTCAATTCTGTGGATCAATTGGCCGATATCTTCACAAAACCTTTGGATGAAAAAACCTTCTGTAGTATAAGAATAAGATTGAGACTCATTAAGTGTGAGAAAAGTTAAGATTCTTTTCTTTCCCTGTTGTTGGTATTCACATCGCCCGCTCCTTTTACTATTCTTCAGAGGATATGCATCATCCGCTTACCAGATGATATAATCTTTAATCTGTCGACACGTGTCTTTAATCGGGCGATATCCGATTTCCACGTTTGTCTTCTTCTAGTCGGGCGATGCCCTAATACATTTAAACCCATTTTTTTAAGACGCTTTATCTTTCGCGCCCTTTCAGAAAACTTCTGCCTCCAATTCTTTTTCTCTCTAGGTTTTCTCCCTCGACTCGTTCATGGCTTCATCTTCTCGCGCTGTTCAGGAACCGGCCAAGAAGAAGGCCAAAGTCTCCGCTCGTCAGCCGCGTGAGATTCCCCGTGCAACTAGTTGGCCATCTTATTTTTTCCTCACTCAGGCTGCAGAAACAAGGTATCACGACGACTTTAAACATAAGAAATTGATTCCAAGTCGTGGTATTATTCCTGAGGATTTAGTTGGTCTAAACTTAATTGAACCCTTGAAGGATATAGGGTTATTAGAATTATTCGAAGTTGAATCTTTTTACTACCCAGTCGCTATTCATATGTTCTATGCTAATTTGAGTTTTTCTCCTGATTTTTCTACGATTAAGAGCTATGTGTATGGAAAGCACATAATTATTTCCACCCAATCGATAAATGAGCTTCTGGATAGCCCTCATTTAGACAGCCGACCAAAGTTCTATGCATCAGGTCAAGAGCCCCCATTCCTTGACTCTCCTGAGGGCCGTTTACTATTAAATTCAATTGCTCTAGACCCGACCATCGTCCCTAATCCTTTAAAGAGTAAGCACTTAAACATAAGGGCTAGGCTCTTCCATCAGATGATCGAGTATAACATTCTTCCAAAAGGGGGACACTATGATGATGTGAGCAGTATGGAATTGTTTGTCCTCTTAGCCATCTATCAAAAGACCCCTTTCGACTTAGGGTATATTGTTTTGAGACGGATGATTCAAGCAGTCACCTCTAGGACACCATCTTTTCCGTACAATCTACTTCTTATGAAGTTTTTTGAGCAATTTGATGTTGAATTTCCAGAGGAAGAAGACCCCTTTCAACTACAACCTTCAAGTTATTATTCAAAGAAAACTTTAAATCGAATGGGGATTAAGAAGACAAGGAAAGGAGATTTTGTCTTGGACGAGACTAAGAGAAAGGCTTCTAAGGCAGCATCTGTCAGGCTTGGTAAGAGAAAGCTTATCCTATCTGAGGAGTCCTTTCCAGAAGGCGGGGATGAGTCTGAAATCCAAGCCTTTGTTAACTCTCCTTCTCATTCTCTTGTTTCTCGCTCCCGAATTCCTCCTCCAGTGCCAAGTTGTCCTGCTCTATCCTCTCAAGAGCATATCTTTGAGGGCCTCTCAAATTTCTCCTCTGTGCCCTCTCCATCTCCAGTGGTTCCTCCTTCCCCTCCACCGTCTCCTCTCTTGCCTTCTCTGCCTGCTCCACCTATCTCTCCAGTAGTCCAAAATGCTCCACCAGTCCACACTGCTCCTACACTTCCAATTGCTCATCCAAGTCCAATTGCTCCTCCAGTTCAAGTCCAAGTCTCTTCACCACTCCCGTCCAATGCTCCTGCAACTCCTCAAACTTATCAGAGGAGATCCTTCATGAGTGAGGCACAATTCAATGAGTTCTTGACACGCCTAGACAGCTTTGGCACCGCTCTCTCCTCTGTTCAGGATCAATACACTGATTTGAAGTCCTGCATAGAGAGCCTGGGAACAGCACTCAGTTCAATTCAAAGTCAGATTGAAAAGTCTGTAGATGCCAAGCTTGAAAAGAACAAATTAGACATGAGCATCACTTTGGATACCGGTCTTGATCTGTTGTCAAAGAAAATGGATGGCCATAGACGCATTGTTGCCAGGGACCTTGAGTCTCTCAGATCTTCAGTTGAAGCTTTGAATCCCGAACCCGAACCCGAACCATCTAGTTCTGTCAGTTTCACAGAGGCCTGCTATGAAGATCTTCTACTTCCCTTTTCCAGATCTGCAGTTGCTGAAGATGTGCGCTTCATGTCTTTGGATATTCATGAGGCTGAGCTCCAGTTCCCTAATCCTTCTGCCTCTTCTGTTCCTGAATCTTCTTCTCTGCCAGCTAGTACGTTAGATGCTTCTCCACCATGTCTGGATTGGGCGCTATACCGTGAACTTCTTCAGCGGTATGTTCCTGCTCCTGCACCTCTTGCTCTACCTGCTCCCACTCTAGATCTTGACGTGCCTCCATCCTGTATGGACTTAGTGATCTATCAACCACCCCTCCCTCACGATCTTGATTCACTTCAAGATCTTGTGAATTCCTATTTCCATCCGAACCGTGAAGTGTCCTTTTGGATTAGCCAAGCTTTTTGGACGCATTTTTTAGCTTTTTTTAAATAGGTGATATTTGTTTCTGTATTTACGTTTATTGATAGTCTAATGTCAACCTTAACACTCTTTGTTTCCGTTGTGTTGAATGCATTAACTTTTTTTGTTTCTCTGCTCATTTTTGATAATGTCAATGGGGAAGAAAGTATTTGATTGATGATGTTTTTGAGAAATTAGATTTGATATGAACCAAGTATGCATGTTTGAAGAAAAACTGAAAACTGGATATGATCTGTGTTTGAAATTGGAATGTATGCATGTGCTCTGGGGGAGCTAGAATTATGGGGGAGAGTAATGATTAATCAAATTTATACTCATATTTTGTCATCATCAAAAAGGGGGAGATTGTTGACTTAAATAGTGTTTAAGTCTAAATATGTTTTTGATGATGTGTTTAGTAATGTAATTTGATTATGTTTATTAAATGAGAAAAATGAGTTATGCATATGAAATTAATCGGTTGGAAATGCCCTTGAAAAGGGTATTTTAGTATTCTAACAATTGTGGCTAAGTGTACAGGGCTAAATAATTTAACAGGGCTGAAAATGAATAAAAACAATGTACATCCACCGGTGATGTAGAAAAGAAGACATCATCCGATAGGAAAACAACAAAAAGCAAAGTCGTTCAAAGATTACATCTTCTGCCAGCTACACGACAAAGGCGGAGTCTGTCGAAGAGTTACGTCTACCGATAGCTCTTTGGAGAAGACCTCATCCGCCAGCTAAATGACAAAAATGAAGTCGTTCAAAGAATATCATCCACTGGCTCTTTGAAGTTCAACATCGTCCAGTAGCTAAACGACAAAAGTAAAGTCGGTTAAAGCCTAAGTCTTCCGCTAGCTAAACGACAAAGGCGGAGTACTTCAAGGAACAACATCTTCCACCAGCTTTTTGAAGCCACGTCTTCCGATAACGGTTCAGCTTTTTGAAGCCACGTCTTCTGATAACGATTCAGCTTGTTAAAGCTACGTCTTTCGATAACGGTTCAGTTTGTTAAAGCTACGTCTTCCGATAGCGGTTCAGCTTGTTAAAGCTACATCTTCCGATAGCGGTTCAAGACTTCACTACTACATCTTCCGATAACGGTTCAGTTTTTTACGGTACAAGGTTTTAAAGCTGAATCCACCGACAGCGGTTCATGCTCTTAAAGATACATCTACCTATAAACAGAGTCTTCCGCCAGATTTGAATATACCGCGAAGCAACAGTGACCTTGCCCAGAGCTTTAACTTCTGATCATTAATGGCGAAGAACGATAGCAACTTCAGAATGCAACGGCTATCTACTTTGTACGGATGCTACTCCAACGGTAACAAAGTTTCCATATTCAGATAAGGAGCATTCAATTTTGGAGCTGATTTTACAGACATAGTATTTAAGCCTAGGAGATAGCTCGAAGAAAAAAACTATTGCAAAATCTACTACTGAGCCCTAATGAGCGAAATTTTTGAATACTCTGTATTTTTCTTCTAAACCTCTCCATTCTAGAACTTGAGATTTAATCTTTGAGAGAGTGTAGTTTGTGCAAACAATTTACAAACTCACAATTCTATATAAGGCAGTGGATTGTCGCCCGTGAAGAACAATCCAAATCCGTGTAAGGCAGTAGATCGACGCCCGGAAAGTTCGATCTTGTTTTCTCGTGAGAAGAAGGTTAAGAATCTTCAAGGGGGTGCCTTGGAGCGTGGACGTAGGCAAGTTTAGCCGAACCACGTTAAAAATCACGGTGTCAATTTCTCTCTCTCTCACTCTACTTTATTTGATTACTTGCTGTTAGCTTAGAAGGTTTAGACAAGAGAAAAATTGATTAGATTAACAAATTAAGTTTAAAAGTCTAATTCACCCCCCTCTTAGACAATCTCGATCCTACACTGTTCACGGTTCTTCACTTCGCGGTACTGTTCACGAATTCATGCGCACTTTTCACAAACTCCACGCGCACTGTTCACGAAGCACTGTTCACCGAAACCCTAATTCGCAAACACCCTAGATCGTCGTGCTCTGATACCATGAAGAAATAGAGACAAAATAGAGATTGCTCATTAACTTTTGAAAATACAAAAGATACTGTGATGACCCGTATGTGTACGATGGCTGCACGAACCAGAATCTGGATGGCGGTACGTCGGCGGGGGCGAACCGGAAGGTGACGGGTCGTAAAAATAGGGTCGTCACAATCCCACATCGCTTGGGGAAGTATGTGAAAATGAAACATATGTAAAGAGACCCTCCCAAGATAGCAAGACGCGTTTTGGAGCACAATTGGCAACGGATCCCATAAGAACTTAGAAGCTAAAAGTGCTTCGGCGAGAGTAGTACCAGGTTGGGTGACCGACTGGGAAGTCCTCACCAAACAAAGCCATGAGGAAAGGATATTGGGTTACGGCCCAATCCCTAGAGCGGACAATAACTTATTGGGGAAATGGGTCGTTATAAATGGTATCAGAGCCTGTACCCAACTGAAAATGTGGCCAACGACGACGTTGGGTCCCCAAGGGGGGGTGATTGTGATGACTCGGATATGTAAGTATGTGTACGATGGCTGCACGAACTGGAACTCGGATGGCGGTACGTAAGCGCGGGCAAACCGGAAGGTGTCAGGTCGTAAAAAGGGGGTCGTCACAATTCCACATCGCTTGGGGAAGTATGTGAAAATGAAACATATGTAAAGAGACCCTCCCAAGATAGCAACACGCGTTTTTTAGTACAATTGGAAACGGATCCCATAAGAACTCCGAAATTAAAAGTGCTTCGGCGAGAGTAGTACCAGGTTGGGTGACCGACTGAGAAGTCTTCGCCAAACAAAGCTGTGAGGGGAGGATATTTGGCTGCGGCCCAATCCCTAGAGCGGACAATATCTTACTGGAAAAATGGGTCATTATAGATACACATAAAGAGGTTTTTATAGTTAGGGTAAACAAAGAGAATAATTAAAAACTAAAATACTCTCAGGACATTAATATAATAATAATATATGCTAACAAGTCGGACCACCCTATGACGGTTCACGTTGTGACGGGCCTCCTTCGAACGGTCCACCTTGTGTCGATGGAGCCTTGCATTTGAACAACAATTTTGGACCCATTTTTTCACTAATTTTTAGGAGATTATGGAGAAAAGACTAGGTTTTGCATCGATTTGGAGAGGGGGTCGGCAACCAATCTCTTTGTGAGGGTGATTTGACCGATTATGCGCGTTTAGGGCAGTCGAACGTCGCTGGAACAGAGATCTCGAGGGATGGGTGACGGCTAGGGCAGAGATCGGTGGTAGAAAATCGAATTGGGAAAGGGGAAGGGGTGGCGATATATTTATATTTGTGGGAGATCGGCCCCCCGATCTATGTCCTAAAAAGAGATCGAGGGGTGTCAACCCCCTGGTGTGGGGGGTCCCACCCCCAAATGGAGAGTGCACTTTTGCACTCTGTCAGGATCGAGGATGTCGAAATCAAGTGAGATCCTTAGGGGGGGGGGGGGGGGGGTTTTAATTTGAAAGTTTTTTATACTTTGAGATTTAGTTCGTTCAAATATTTAGTTGAAAGTGATTTTGCTAAATATCTAATACTCCAGGATTTAGGGGGGGGGGGTTAATTTGAAAGTTTTTTATACTTTGAGATTTAGTTCGTTCAAATATTTAGTTGAAAGTGATTTTGCTAAATATCTAATACTCCAGGATTTATATTGAATATTACCCTATTTATAATTATTTTATTTTGTGTCTATATAGTTTGAAAGTTTTTTATACTTTGAGGTTTTAGCTCGTTCAAATATTTAGTTGAAAGTGATTTTTGCTAAATATCTAATACTCCGGGGTTTATATTGAATATTACCCTATTTATAATTATTTTATTTTGTGTCTATCAAAATAGATATTATAAAATTATTTAATAAAAGAGTTGTTCTAATTTCATACGCCACTGCTAGATTCTCTATTAACCTCCATCGTCAAAAAAGAATAATACTTCAATTTCAAGGGAAGGCTTATTGAAACGATAAATCAAGTAAATTCGAATACAACAAATACAAATGTCTTCGACTGATCTGAGAACGTGTTTACTTTATTCTTGATAATCTTTACACGACATTAAGATATTGGGTGAAGAAAGATGAGAAATTAAAGATTTTGGAGAGGTATTGAGAGGGAGAGATTAAAAGTAGGGATGAAAATAAATCAGTCAGGATAGGTTCGATTCCACTCCAAATTGAAATCGAAACCGGACTGATCCGGTCTCACAACCGAACTGCATTTTTGCCTGTGTGATTCAATTTTAGAGTTTTTTTTTTTTTTCGAGTCGGTTTGGGGTCAGTTATATTGCCGGTTTAGGCTTAGTTTGATTCAGTTTTTTATAATTTTTAATATTAAAAAATATAAATCAATATTATAATATCATTTTCGTTCGGTTTCGACCGATTTTTGGAAAATGAAACCAATAACTTCGGTTTTATTCGGTTTGGTTCTAAAATCGGAGTTTCAAAAATTCTAACCAAACTAAACCATATCTAACTCATTGCTTCGGTTCGATTTACCCTGCTCAGCCCAGACCGATTCACCCCTAGTCAAGAGAAAGATGAGGGGGATGAGAGAAGATATCAGATTTGAGAGGGATAAGGGATCCCCTCTCAACTGCCCTGTTGAACAAGCACATCCATGAAAACCTTCTCTCAGATAGGAATTTCCCAGTGGCGCCGAGGCCTTCCCATCTGCGAATCAGCTCTCCGGTCAGTATTCAGATCAAAACAATAGATTTTATACATTCTCTTTCAATTTGATTGGAGTTTGAACCAAGGTAGTGTCCTAAATTTTTGATAAACCAAGGAAGATTAAACTCCACTCGCTATAATAACATATCCAAATTTGATAACCCAAGACGTAAAAACAGCTCATTTTTACTCTCAAGAGTTATGCAAAAAGTAGCAATCAAGAACAAATCACATAATCACAAGAGCATAAACCATAGTTCAAGCCAAAGGAACAGCTGAAGTGATGTAGTTCTGATACTCTCACACCAGGAACCAATTTTTGCAGCCTTGCTCGAGAGGCCTCATCTTGATTCTGAAGGAGGAGGCTTTTCCTTTGGATGCTTAGAGCTATAGTGATCGCCGAGCTGATTTGCATTCGCTAGTTGTACCTTGAATTGATGATCGCATTAAGTTCAGTCGAAGAATATGAACGAAAACCGAATAAAAAAACAGCAGTTCGAGCAAAAATGG
Source organism: Begonia masoniana (assembly GCA_022432975.1). Classification (NCBI taxonomy): domain Eukaryota; kingdom Viridiplantae; phylum Streptophyta; class Magnoliopsida; order Cucurbitales; family Begoniaceae; genus Begonia; species Begonia masoniana. Next base: position 46,752,987 of record CM039506.1, read on the forward strand.
CAATGATTTATCACAATCCAGTGATCAATTAGAAGCTTGTAAAGATATTTTTTCATTCAGAGCGTGAGAAAGCAAACTTATACACCATTCACGCAGAAGGGTATACGATTACACATCTGAATTTCTGCATTTTTCATCCTTTCTTGACCAACAACAACAATTCGTTTTGTCTCAAATCCAACTTTCTTTCCTTCGTCAGCAAAAGATTTACATATGAAAGAAATTTGATTCATGTCCTAACCCAAAGAACTGGAAAAAGGTAAGTTTAACACAAATATCAAACGTATTACGCCTCTTTCTTTCGAACTAACAGCAATTTCTAAGGCATATCACAGCGCTTGGCTAATCCAATTCAGATGATGCTTTGGACAAACAAAACAAGCGAGAAGATAAAAAGAAAAATGGAAGAAGAAGATAAAACCTTGCAAATGGGGCAGCTGGCTTTGAGGGCGACCGATCTGGCCTCAAACTGAGAGCCCTTAGCCTTCTGATTCTTCTCCGCATTTTTTCTCTGAGCTTCGATCTTCTGCTTACCTCGGGTCATCGCCCTCCCACACAGAAGCAAGCGATCTGAATCGGGTTTGAGAGAGAAGAGGAAGGTAAAGAATGGGCGAATGGTTCTATTGATTTGGGTGGTGGCCTACCATCAAACCACTGTCCAATATCCATTCCATACAAGAACAAGATCGTTTTTTTATCAAAAAAAAAAAAAAAAATCAATTTTGATGAATTTTGCAATAAAAAATTAAACTTTTAATATTATGATTATCTTTGGAAAAATATATGCTTGAAGGAGAAAGGAGCAAGGAGGAGGAAATGGGTAGAAGAAATAGACGGTGCTTAACCTAACTAAGGTTTGCATAAGATTAAGGCGTCGGTTGCACGTACGAGTTGTCTGCATTGGCACGTGGGAAGCCACTTCCTACTCATTGGCTCTTCTCAATGCCGATGTGGCGATGTCCTCTCTCCACCAAGCATCTCCCCCTATATTCCACACATTCACACACAGAGAGGAGGAACCCACACTCTCACTTATTCACAGGCACCCAGAAAAAAAGAAAAAGAAAAATCTACATCTCTCTCTCTCTCTCTCTCTCTCTCTCTCTCAAATCTGAAAAAATAAATTGAAGGGCTTGCATTATAGGCTTAAATCTTGAGCTGCATTTATCGTGGTTGCATTTTGGATCGAATCCGAGGTGGGTTCATCTCCTTATCCTCTCTCACCATTTAATTCTGCTTCGCTCGCACATTTTTCATTTCTTCATGATTTTGCTGCAAGTAGGAACCTTTTTGAACTGGAGGAGATTTTTTTGTCCTGTTTAAAATCATTGCTCGTTTTATCTGCAAGCTAATTTCTGGGTGTTTTCGCAATGTGACTAGCTGGATCTTTTTTGTCACAGTTACGGCTATTGGGCTTCTGGGGATGTAACTTAGACTTATGAGGTACTTAGAAATGAGTATTTAGAAGATCTGTTGTAGTATGAGGTTATAATGTTGAGGAATTGTAGTCTCTTCTGCGCTCTTACTTCAACTTATTGCTGTTTCATTATATTCACTCTGGCGCTACACTGCACTTAGATAAAATTCAAGTTTTTTTTTAGTCCAGCATGAAATTAATTTTAGGAAGTTAGTGGAGTTACCCGTTTATTCTCAAAATTTCAACTTTTTTCTGTGTATAGAGTAATTTCTGAGAAGCGAAGGTCAAGTTCAACAAATATGAAGAACATAATCATAAGGTCGTTGCCCTTTATGTAGTTTCCTAGAATCAAGTTGAAATTTTAGCAGCAAGTTGATGCAACTTTCAGACCGAAAGTGAACCATTGAAAATAATCTGTGTCATCATAATCTACTTTCTGAGATCTCTATCCTCTTATTGCTGTCTGTTGACAGAGTTCGGCTTTAATTCCTACAGAGTTCTTGCTGTAGGATGTGGCTAATAACATCATTAGAAACTTCCCTTAAAAATCATTCTAATTTTCGCTATGAACAGAATACCTGGGAGGACTTGCTTCCGTTGTTTTAAATCAGCGTGATGCATTTTTCCAATCTTACATTTCAAAGATATTTCTGGCATCAAATAAAAGTCATTACAATTTTCTCGTGTTTAGTTTAATTACTACTCTGTAATGTGCAGGAATTTCCTTTCTTTTGCAGAAGTTCACCATCAATAGACAATGAAATGTTTAAAGACGCGACTAAACAGCCTATCATATTAGATGATTTACAATAGTCCTATTGATCTTGACCAGTGCCATCATGTGCGTCTGTCTGGAGAAATGGCGAGTCTTGTGGCTTCTTTGCATTTATCTGATATCTTTCCTCATATGCAAGAGCAGTGGTATCAGTCCTGATGGTATGCTGAAGCTTTATCATTTACATTTTAGGCTCCTCTTTTTCAGCTGTTTGGGTTGGTGAAAAAATAATATTGAAATGGCTTATGATCTTTATCTTATTGGAAGTGGAGATACAAATAGATCAGTGGCCGAGAAAATTATGACGTTTTTTTTCTCTGGATTCTGGATATTTTAGCTTGAAATCTTCTCTGTACTTGTAGGTGAGGCACTTTTAAGTTTTAGGACAGCAGTAGTTAATTCTGATGGTACTCTCCTTCACTGGAGACAAGAGGATACTGACCCATGCGATTGGAAAGGAGTGAAGTGCGATCCAAAAACAAAGAGAGTCATATTCTTGTGAGTTTAAAGATCGATTTTTTTTTTCGTCATTAGCTAAATCTCTCCATGAAAAGGGCTCACATTGGCAAATCTATAGCTACATGTTATAATGATTGGCTAATTTTTAGAACACGAACGCTGACTGTTAATGTTCCATATTGCTTTTTTGTCAGGAACCTTGCAAATCACAAACTAAGTGGATCGATATCATCTGACCTTGGGAAACTAGATCAAATGAAAATTTTGTATGTTTTTTAATCTATTTTCCTTTTAAATTTTGATATGTATTTGTAGTGATGAATTATTTGACTGCTGATTCGTTGTATATTATTGTGCCATAGAGTTCTTCATGACAATAACTTCTATGGGTCAATTCCAGCCGAATTGGGAAATTGCTCGCAGTTGAAAGGACTGTATGTGCACTTATATCTCTCGCTTTAACATTAATGTTCCTCTTATAGTTGTTTTTCTCTCTTCTTCTTCTTCTCTTCCACATTCCTTTCTATTTCTGTTCTAGATTCTCATTTCAGATTTTCGTTGTTAATATTCATGTTTTCTACAGATTCTTGCAGCGTAATTACTTAAGTGGATCAATACCAAGTGAATTAGGAAATCTTTCAGAACTGGAGAATCTGTAAGATGTTTTATTTCGAGTTTATAATTACTAAGTTTGTCGTTTATAGCTTCAAGTTTCATTTTTTCAGTGGAAATGTACATTGACAAATACTACTTTCATTTGATTTTAAAGATAAAGATGACGAGACTATAAGCCAAATTCTAAAAATTTTAAATCAATAAACTTTATTAGTTTAACTTTCTGATCTTAAACTTTATTCAAGTAAACGTCCGTGTCTTTGTTTCAGAGACATTTCAAGCAATTCTCTGAGCGGAAATATCCCCGCATCACTTGGGAAATTGGATAATCTAACGTCCTTGTGAGTGGCTTACTTACCTTTGGTTGATCTTATTTTCGATAGTCTGTGTATGTCCCTAGGCATAGTATTGAATTACTATTTTCCAATTGCTTATCTGTTTCGAAGCAATGTTTCGACCAACTTTTTGATCGGACCAATTCCTTCTGATGGCATCTTCCTCAACTTTACCGAGAGCTCGTAAGAACAGCTTACCTGTCGACAAATATTTCAAAATCTGACAAGATTGAATACAAGACTGAAACATTTAATTCGCATACTATTTACAGCTTTGTTGGAAACCGAGGTTTGTGCGGGAGACAGATTAGTGTGACTTGCAAAAATGAAAGTGGAGGGTCGGGATCGAACTCCCACCCCCAATCTTCAAACTCCGGTATGAATACGTGAAAAATTGACAGAATCCTTATTTGAGGAATAAATTTGTCGGCTGAAACTTATTATTCTCTCATTGTTTTATTTTTTCAGATCAAAATCCAGGTGGAAAAAGGAAATACTCTGGTCGCCTTCTTATAAGTGCATCGGCTACTGTTGGTGCACTTCTTCTGGTAGCACTTATGTGCTTTTGGGGGTGCTTTTTGTATAAGAAGTTTGGTAAAAACGACAATAAAGGTCTTGCCGTCGATGTTTCTGGAGGTGCTTTTCTTGGAGACTTGTCCTTGTTCGATTCCAAAATAATTACCCGCTCAAATCGACCTTTTGGGTCTTTTTACTGGAGGTTTTAGAAATTACACAAAACCCAGAAAAAAAATGGAATAAAACATGTTTGACTAAACTGTTTTTTTGAACCTAGTATTCAGACAGCCTTTTGTTTCTACTTTTGATGACTAGTATTTTTTCAGCTCTATTAACACTTGTTTGTGGCTTCAGGAGCATCAATTGTAATGTTTCATGGAGACTTACCATATTCTTCAAAAGACATAATTAAGAAACTGGAAACATTGAACGAAGAACACATAATAGGCTGCGGTGGTTTCGGAACCGTCTACAAGCTAGCAATGGATGATGGCAATGTATTTGCTCTGAAAAGAATTGTAAAGATGAACGAAGGGTTTGATCGGTTTTTTGAGAGGGAGCTCGAGATTCTTGGAAGCATAAAACATCGTTACCTTGTGAATTTGAGGGGTTATTGCAATTCTCCTACGTCAAAACTGCTCATTTATGATTTTCTCTCGGGTGGTAGTCTCGACGAAGCGCTTCATGGTGAGTTTTATTTTTCCTGCATTCCCCTTTCCGTTGTTTTTTCTTCCTTCTAGTCGTATTGACGTGAATCTATGTGGATTCTTGCAGAAAGATCTGAACTACTCGACTGGGATGCACGATTGAACATTATCTTGGGAGCAGCGAAAGGGTTAGCCTACTTGCATCATGATTGCTCGCCCAGGATCATTCATCGGGACATAAAATCGAGCAACATTTTACTTGATGGCAATCTGGAGGCTCGAGTTTCTGACTTTGGACTAGCCAAACTTTTGGAGGATGAAGAATCTCACATTACGACCATTGTGGCAGGAACATTTGGTTATCTGGCTCCCGGTAAGCTTCGTGACTAATTGATTCTGATGGATAAACGGATTTGATCCTAATCTAAGCTTAGCAGCTAAAATCCTTTTTTTTTTCTCCGCTGGCAGAGTATATGCAGAGTGGTAGGGCTACCGAAAAGACGGATGTTTATAGTTTTGGGGTGCTCGTGCTTGAAGTGTTGAGCGGAAAGCGACCCACTGATGCTTCGTTCATCGAGAAAGGCCTCAACATTGTTGGCTGTGTAATATGCTTCCCCCTTAAATCTGGTTTTTGCAAAAAAATTCCACCCTTTTAGAATTACCCTTTTAAGAAAACTTTGATTTAACTATTGCAGTTAAATTTTCTGGTCTCCGAAGATAGGCAAAGAGAAATTGTCGATCCACAATGCGAGGGAGTGCAGACTGAAACTCTAGATGCCTTGCTCTCGGTAGCCATCCAGTGTGTTTCTTCAAGTCCGGAGGAGAGGCCGACCATGCACAGGGTCGTCCAATTGCTCGAGTCTGAGGTTATGACCCCATGCCTAAGCGACTTCTACGACACAAACTCAGACTAAGAACGGGAAAGGGCAAAGGCTTGCTTTTTTCCATTTGATTCATTCATTCTTCTGTAGATTTCAGAGGACAGAAGATGGTGAGTTTCAGGTGAGCATTTCATTCGATCATCATCGGAATCCTGGATCGTTTCGATACTGCTGTTTATTCTTCTCTTCTCCCGTCATTTTTTGAGTGGGTTTCAGTTTTTTCTCTCCAAGATCATCGTTTATTCTCCGAATTCACACTGTATATGAGATATTTGTATAAAACTGAAGTCCTCTCATACAGATTATTCATGTTCATGCCTGCCCTTTTCTGTATAATATTATTTTACTGCCATAATCACATTCTATTTCTTAAAAGGCACTATTCTTCTCCAGATTGTAGCCTACCTAAAGTTGACTTGCGTGTGCTTTTGTCAGCCGGCCGTCCTTTCACGCCTGCTCTTGAAATGTGCTGTGATTAGCAGAAGCTTGTTTTCGCCTTTCGCTTCGTAGCACAAGGCGTGCATGGCATGGTTGGATAGGTTTGGGGATCACACTGGGTCCTCATGAGATCACTGCTTGTATCAGTGACAAGCTCGATCGGAGGAGTTCGCCGTTACGGTATAGACTTTCATCAGATATTCACCGTCACTGGGGATTGGATAGTGTAATTCGAGTTCATGGAGGGTGATAGTTTGAGCCGATGAGCATTTCGTAGACAACACAAGGAGATCCGGCGAATCTAAGAGTATGAAATCCGTGGGAAAGCCGACAATGTGTGCATGGGTTATGGAGAAGAGCATGAAATGCAAGAACAAGAATCGAAACAGGACAATAAGGCAGCGGTTACATTTCGAAAGCAGTATAATCAACAGCAAGCAGTCAGTTGGTTCCGCCGCCGTATTTGATCGAACAGGGGACTCCGGAGATTTACCGCAAAAAGCATTGACGCTCCTCTTCTACGAACAAATGGCCGATTTCGTCTCTTTCCTTTCCGATACCCACGATTCTTCTGTAGATGAACTTCTTTCTCCACTACAAGATCTCTGTGTTTTGGAGCAGGTCTCTGCTATCAACTGCTCCGCCTTCACTCACTCTCAGCTTCCATCAGAGCTCGAATATCGCTTGCGCTAGCTCAAATCTTTTCTTCGGAGTAAACCTAAATTCTACAGCCTTCGATTCTTCTTGAGCCCTTTCTCACTGAAAGAATGAGTTGGATCGAAATGGTAAAACTGGATCAGAGTTTGAGTCGATGTCCGACGAGGATGCTGTAAATTTCTCTCCATCTGAGGAAAATTCGGACGGGAAAGGGAGTTTAAATCGCAAATCAGGATATAATTTTGCATCATCGCCCATTAAATCGTCAGATTTCTCTAAAGAGAAAGGCACGGTTACGCAACTGAAACAAAATTCAAATCGAAATAGGGGATTGAAAAAATCATCGCAGTGTGCGAACAATTTGTCTCCTTCACTTTCATCGAGTTCTTCCTGTGAAAATGATGGAAGTCTTCAGCTCCAAAATCAAAGGTACATGCAAAAAAAAAAAAAACAAGAATAATTTGTCACTTCTCCTTCAAATTCCTCGTATTCGTCCATGACCTCCCATTCGCCGACGAGAAAACTCGATTGCTTATGGTGTTCTCGAAAGAAGAGCTCGCGGTAAAAGAGTAACAAGAAGAAGAAGAAGACGCTTCGCGGTCTCGGATGGGATAAGAACAGAGAAGGGTTTCTTTCAGATATAGAATATTTTTCAACCAAAAAACAGCAAAAGATTCTGAAGAAAGCCATGAAAGAGGAACAAAAGATGAGTCGGGAGGCAGAGGGAATCATCAAAATGGCGAAGCAGAAATCAGCAAGGATAACGAGGATCCCAGTGACAGTAAGATCACCAAATGAGGATGCTCCTTACAATTCTGGACCTGGTTTCTTCATATTTTGATCTGGGTACCATAAAAATTCCAGCTTTGCACATAATGTCACAATCTAAGAATCGATATACAAATATTTGTTTAATGTTTTATAAAAACTTGCACTTCCTCTTTTCGACTTCCACCATTGGAACGATTCATATCTTTGCTAAGGAACGTTTCTTGGGTGGCTGATAAAAGATTGAAACATCGAGAAGAAGACTGTAACGATGGATGCGAAGAATTGGAAGGTCGGAGCTGATTAAATTGAGTGCCGATCGAGGAAGCTGAAGAGACAAAGATGGATAATCAGGAATTAAATGGTAATCAAGGCTTTAAACGGAGAAAGTAGATCTGCAGGTTCAGTTGATCATCAAATTTGTCATTTGGATTTCCTTGACATATAGAGAGAGCCAAGAATTAAAATCTTCAGTTCCTATAAATAATAGTTTAGTTGATTACCTTAAATCCTCCAATTTGAATTGGAACAATGGCTGTCCTGTTTCAAATCTTGTTCTTACAGTTCATGCTCTTCTCCATGAGCTATGCGCACGTTGTCGGCTTTACCACTGATTTCATTCATCGTGATTCGCCGAAATCTCCTTATTACGATCCGTCTCTCTCCCGTTACGATTGTCTACGAAATGCTCTCCGCCGTTCCATTACAAGAGCAAATCAGATCAAACGGTCATCTTACATGGGCCGGAAGGACACTATCCAATCCCCGATGACAGCTGGTGGTGGGGAATATCTCATGAAAGTCTCTATCGGAACCCCTCCGGTCGAGCTCGTCGGCATAGCCGATACCGGTAGTGATCTCATTTGGACCCAGTGCCAGCCTTGCCATCTTTGTTACAAGCAAATTCCACCTATCTTTGATCCCAGAAAGTCCTCCTCATATCAAATCTTAGGCTGTAAAACTGACTATTGCACTGCAAAAGACGACACAACCTGTAGCAACGACGAGCAAAAGAGCTGTCAGTATTTGGATTCTTATGATGACGGTTCTTACACTTCCGGCACCCTATCAGTCGAAAAGCTGACCATAGAACCATCCACAGGAGGTCAAGTTGCATTTGAGAACATAGTTTTTGGCTGTGGGGACCGTAATGGTGGCGTATTCGATGAGCTAGAGTCCGGCATAATCGGACTCGGAGCTGGTCAGATTTCATTGGTGTCTCAGCTAAGCGAATCCAAATCCAGAAAGTTTTCATATTGTTTGGCACCAGAATACACCAACTCGAATGTAACGAGTCAAATAAACTTAGGCAGTAATGCGACTGTAGTAGGTCCAGGTGTTGTCTCGACCCCGCTCTTAATAGATTATCCCGATACATTCTACTATCTGACATTAGAGGCTCTAAGTGTCGGACGCAGCCGGTTGGAACATGATCATGATTCGAGTTCGTTTCGGTCAGAGACTAAAGTCGATGGCCAGGACGGCAATATTGTTATCGACTCGGGAACAACCTTAACTTTTCTACCAACCGCTTTATACGACAAATTAGAGAAAGCCTTGGCAAACGTTATCACTGCCAAGCCCGTCGATGATCCAACTCACACATCCAAGCTGTGTTACGAAGCGAAACATGACATCGAGCTTCCGATGATCACAGCACATTTCCAAGGAGCAGACGTGAAATGGTGGCCGATAAATACATTCAGTAAAGTGAGTGAAGACGTGGTGTGCTTGATGATAGTACCCACGGATGATGACTTGGCAGTATTAGGTAATATGGCGCAGGTCGACTTTCAGATAGGCTACGATCTGGAGGAGAAAACTCTATCTTTTAAGCCTACTGAATGTGGTTTGCAGTCTTAGTTAAACCTTAAAACAATGTCAGCTTCTGTTTCAATTGATAATGGTTCCTTTTAACTTGATAAATTATAAACCAGACATAAAAACAGGATGTGTAACTCTACTTCCTAGTGCTTTTAGTATAATATTGTACATTTTTTACTGGAACCCATACGAATTTGTTCTTGGGGTTAGCCCATAATGCGTTATACTAAGTATGGAATGGAACTCTACTTATAAACTATGCATTTTTTATTTTTTTGAGCGATGTGAGATTGTGCACCTTCACTGGTATGAATTGAGCATTCTTGCCTTCACATAACGGGCTGTCACAAGTTGGTTCTTCGACAATTACCCGTAAATATGAACATCATTGACAAATATTGTTGTAATGTTTGACTCAAACTAGATAACTAGATTTGGGTTCTTCTAGTTATCTAGTTATTCAGTAGGCTTAAAAGACAGTGTCTTCTCCTCCAGATCGTAGCCTATGTGAAAATTGACCTGCGCAATATTACCTATTACAGCCAAGCCATCGGTGGGTAACATCATCAAACACACCACGTCATCACTCACTTTATTGAACGTATTTATCGGCAACCATTTCACGTCTGCTCCTCGGAAATGTGCCGTCATTATCGGAAGCTCGATCTCGCCTTTTACTTCGTAACACGTAAAGGATATCCCGATCGGATCACCTACAGGCTCCCCATTTATCATGTTGTTCAAGGTTTCCTCTAACTTGTTGTATAAATCGATTGGTAGATAAGTTAAAGGTTGATCCTGAGTCGATTACGATATTACCTTTCTCATTCTTGTCTTTCTTCTCCGACGAAAACGAACTCGAACCGTGATTGAGTTCCAACCAAGTCTGTCCGACACTTAGAGCCTCTAATGTCAGATAGTAGTATGTCTCTTGAGATTCCATGAGTGGTCGAGACAACGTCTTGACCTACTACAACCACATTAATGCCAAAGTTTATTTGACTAGTTAAACTCGAGTTGGTGCCAAACAATTAGAAAACTTTCTCCGTATTAGCCGATTTGGATTTGTTTAGCTGAGATACCAACGAAATTGGACTAGCTCCAAGCTCGATTATACCCGACTCCACCTCGTCGAATATGCCATCTTTACTGTGCTCACAGCTAAACACTATGTCCTCAAATGCAACTTGCCCTCCTGTTGATGGTTTTATGGTTAGCTTCTCGACCGAGCCGTCTCCATAAGATTCTCTATACTGACAGCAATCTTGTGCGTCATTGCTACAAGTGGTACCGTATAGTTCAATGCAATAGTTAGTTTGGCAGCCCAGGGTTCGAGAGGAGGAGGACTTTTGGGATCAAAGATGGGGGTAGTTTGCGTGAAACAAACTTGGCAAGGCTTGCACTGGGCCCAAATGAGATCACTGCCAGTATCAGCTATCCCGACGAGCTACACCGGAGGAGTTCCGATAGAAACTTTCATGGGATATTCCCAGCCAGCAGCTGTCTTCTTGGATTGGATAGTGTTACTGGAGCCCATAGAGGATGATAGTATGAGCCGATTTGCACTTGAAATGGAACGACGGAGAGCATTTCGTAGACAACCGTAACGGGAGAGAGACGGATCGTAATAAGGACAGAATGAAATCAGTGGTAAAGCCGTCAATGTGGGCTTGGGTTATGGAGAATAGCATGTACTGTAAGAACAAGATTGGAAACAAGACAGCCATGGTTACAATTCAAATTGAAGGATTTAAGGTTGTCAACTGTTATTCCAAAATAAATTAATAGAACAATTAAGTCAACTAATTCCCGATTACTGCTTTTAAGTCCTGATTACAGGTTTCTAATCCGTAGATGTCTTAGATGATGACATGATGGTTATATTAAAAGCTTGAAACTTTGTGGTACCCAGATCAAAATATGAACATAACCAGGTCCAGAATTGTGAAATGGATCCTCGTTTGGTGATCTTGCTATCACTGGGTTCATCTTTAACGGCGGAAAAGCTCATCCTTGCCGATTTATGCTTAGGTATTTTGATGATTCTCTATGCGTCTCGACTCATCTTTTGTTCCTCTTCCATGGCTTTCTTCAGAATCTTTTGCTGTTTTTTGGTTGAAAAGAAATATATGTCCGAAAGAAACTCATCTTTGTTCTTATCCCATCTGAGACCGTTCAGCGTCTCCTTCTTCTTGCTGCTCCGTTTCTGCGAGCTCTTCTTCAGGGAACACCTTAAGCAACCGAGTTTTCTCGTCGGCGAAGGGGAGTCATCGACGAATTTGAGGAACTTCCACTATTTTCAGGCGAAGAGCTCGAAGACAATGAAGGAGACGAATTGTTCGCACATGGCGATGTTTTTTTCAGTTCCCTATTTCGATTTGAATTTTGTTTTAGTGGCGTAACCTAACCTTACGTTTATCCATCGACAAATCCGGCGAAATAACGGAGGATGATACAAAATTAGCCCCTGAATTGCTCTTCGACCCCCCTTTCTCGTCCGAACTCAGCCCAGAAGGAGAGAAAATTGCAGCATCCTCGTCCGAAATCGACTCAAACTCAGCTCCAGTTTCACCATTTCGATCCAACTCCTTTGAGAGAGAAAAGGCTGAAGAAGAATCAAAGGCAGTAGATTTAGGTTTTACTAACAGGAAACGATTTGAGAATACAGAAGAAGGATTCGAGGTCAGATGGAAGCTGAGAGTGAGTGAAGGCAGAGCAGTTGATAGCAGAGACCTGCTCCAAAACACACAGGTCTTTCACTTGAGAAAGAAGACGAAATCGGCCATTTGTTAGCAGAAGAGGAGTGTGAAAGCTTCTGCTGTAAATATCTGGCTATTTCTGAGAATCTAAGTTGATCGATGATATTAATTGTGGCGACCGGCCCACACCCCCGGAGTCAAAACCCAACATAGGCCTCCCGAGTCAGCGTGACATCACACTCACATGACTTCTCCCAACTGACATTGGAGTTTTTATACCTTCTCCAGATTCGAACCTAGGACCTCCAGCTTAAGTACATAAGTTTACAGAATCTGGTACCACTTGAGCTACTAGGTCAAATGGTACCAGATTCTATAAACTCATGTACTTAAGCTGGAGGTCCTAGGTTTGAATCTGGAGAAGGTATAAAAACTCCCATGCCAGTTGGGAAAATTCCTGTGAGTGCGACGCCATACTGTGACTCGGGAGGCCCATGTTGGGTTGTGACTCTGGGGTGTGGGCAGGTCGCAAGAAAAAAAATACGCCTTTTTTTTAGGTAAATAAATTAATGGCGTTTCTCGAAAGATTTAAAAAATTACCAAACGATCTTAAATTCAATTGAAATTTTTAGCACACGTTCACTACTTAATGAGAAGATAATATGAAACTTTTCGTGATTTTTAAAAAATGTATGATTTATTGTAATTGTATTTTAATATTTTATAAAAATATTATAATAAATCATACAAATTTTAAAAAATCACGAAACAATTTCTATTATCTACCCATGATTGGCTGAACATGTGAAAAAAATTTCAAATAAATCCAATATCTTTTGTTATTTATTTAAATTAATCTCAATTTCTTCTTTACTTTAAAAATTAATTTTTAAAAAAATATCAAACAATATTTGATTTATTTGAAAAACTTTTCACATGTTCAGCCAATCATGGGTAGATAATAGAAATTGTTTCGTGATTTTTTAAAATTTGTATGATTTATTATAATAGTTTTATAAAATATTAAAATACAATTACAATAAATCGTACATGTTTAAAAAATCACGAAAATTTCCAGATTATCTTTTCATTAAGTAGTGAACATGTGGTAAAAAATTCAACTAAATCTAAGATTGTTTGGTAATTTTTTAAATGAGGGTTTAATAAAATTGTTGATAGAATGTCAAAAATGATAACAAAATCAAAGTACAGGGTTCGGTTTGCCCGTTTTTTTAGTACAGAGACGAATTAAAAAAAAGTGTATAGTACAGGGTTCAAATCGATAATTACCCTAAAATTTATTTATTTATTTATTTTATCTTATTCTTCCCTAGTTAATGCCACGTATACAATCTTATTAACTTACCTTCATAAAACCTTTTTTATGAAAACGCTTCAGCAGAAACTCTTTTACCTGCTGAGAGCGCCGCGTGCAGAACAGAGAGAGGGAACCGGCCGACGACGACTTGGCTTCCGATTCCAACGATTTTTGTTTCAAAACACTCCTTGTCTTCTTCTCTTCAACCTTTGTAAAACGAATTGGAGGCTCAAACCTGGTGCCAGAAAATTGGTTAAGGGTGATTCATAAGAAGCTGACGGCTCTGAAAGCTCCAACAGATTATTGGGTTGGATTTGCAACCTGTCAATTTGAGAAAATGGCCGAAGTTTGGTGGAGGTCTCTGAAATTAGACTACCTTATGGAGGATATGACCTGGACACAGTTCGAAACTCTTTTCAAGGACAATTATTGCAATGCTGAACATCACCAAAAAATGATCGCGGCGTATCATAAATTGGAGCAGGAAAGTCTTACCGTACTAGAGTATTATGCCAAGTTCATGGAGTTCTCTCAGTATATTAATCATATGGACCCCGTGGATGTGCAGGTGAAGTTTCGAATGAATTTGAGGTCCAAGATCAGACACCATTTGTCAGGCTTTGCATTTAAAATCCTTTCTGAAGTAGTTGCTGCTGCTCAGCGTGTTGAGGCAGATTTGGAAGAACAGTTTGGTATATACAAAGGGAAAGAGAAATATGATCAATCTGTGGGAGGCAAAATAACCAAGAATGATTTTAAGAAAGGGAAAAATCATGAAGGTCGGAATCAAGATAATTTTATCGGATCCTCTGGTACTATACCTTATTCTAGTGGGCGTTCCGGATCATATATTTGTCACTCTTGTGGACAGCCAAGACATTTAAGAAAGAATTGCCCTACTCATAAAAAATCTCAAAATAATTCAGCACCTTCTCAGACAAATATTAGCAGGCCTGGTTTCGGAGGTAACAGGGGATGTTTTGGTCAGGATCAGCGTAATCAACATCAATATCAGCCATCTGGTACCAACTTTCAGAAGTCTACTGGGCATCAACAGAGCTTTGCTTCAAACACCATTCCTGTTGTGGCTCCGAATTATATGACTAGTGCTAACCCTAGTTCATCGAGGGGTGGATTCAGTGGTGGCAATAGAGGAAAGGAAAAGATGACTGGCCAAGCTTATGTAGTTGCGGGATCTGAACTTTATGATTCATCTGGACATGGTGTTATCAATGGTATGATTTTCTTATTTAGTACCATGATGCATGTCTTGTTTGATATTGAAGCAACGCATTCATTTATTTCTACATCTTTTGTTCATGCCTTAGACGTAGCCATAGAAAAACTTGATAATTCCCTTATTTTGAGTATTCCTATGAACAAGAAAAATGAAATGAATCACATTGTTCGTTATGCGACTATGATAAGTGTGTATTTTACACACTTATTTATACTCTTTTTATACTTGATTTGATAAGTTTCTCTCAAGTGATTGAAGGAATTTGATAAATTTTGTGGAAAGTGTGCAGAAATTGTAATTATAACAGGAGGTGGAAAAGAGGTAAAAGTCACGGCTTTCAAGAGTAGAAAAGATAGAGAACTACGAATTCATGGAAAACAATTACAAGACCCAGCGATCGATATCCATAAAGCATACAGAGATCGATCGCTATACACACATTTCAGCAAATTAAAGAAAGCAGCGATCGATCTCTACACATGCCAGAGATCGATCGCTACACACATGCCATCCTTTCAGGAGAAGCAGCGATCGCTTGCCATACAAAGTCAGCGATCGGTTGCCATACACAATTAAAGAAGATGCAGCGATCGATCTCCATAACATGTCAGCGATCGATCGCTTATCATCTACAATTTTGGAAAGATTTGGACTTCTAATCTGCACCATTAAACTAAAGTAGCAGTGAATCTTAACCATTGATCTTGAGAAGGGAGATTTAATTAAACCTAGAGCATAAGGCGTTCTATAAATCAATTCACACAGTTGGCAGAGAGGATTATTGGGATTCAGAGATTAAGAGGCGGCGACAGAGAGCAACACCGAGTCGATTTTCGGCAAGGAGGGGCGATCAGGCTAATTTCATAATAGTTTTATTTTCTTTTTACTTCCACTGTTTCATTATGCAATTCTCGAGTATTATTATTGTTTATTTATCTTTTAGCATGAACTAAACTTCCAGTTCTAGGGTTTCGACGTAACTTAGTTATGATTATTTATTTTTCTTAATTCACGTTCTTAATTTTCTGTTCCTTTTCTGTGTTGAGTAATCTATTCTGAACGTAATGCTTAGGTTTGCTTGATCACCAAAACTAAGAACTTTAGGGTTAATTCGGGATGCGAGAGCGGAGAATTTAACCGTGCACTGAATAACTTGCCTCAAAAAGGATCCTAGGCTAGAGATAGTTAGGGCGTTTGAGTGGTAATATAATTTCTTGTTCTTAATGTATTCAATTAATTCTCAGGATTAGAGACCGAGAGGTGATAATTCGTTAATTGAATAAGTTTGTCTTTGCTCGAGAGAGATTGATGAATATTTTTGTGAAATTGCCATCAACACAGGGGAATAGGAATTAATCACTTGAATTAGGTTTAATAAATATGATTAGTTAAGTGAAATCGGAACCCTGGATTTTCTCATCATATAATCTTACTCTTTTACATTCAAATCTTTTATTTAAATTGTTGTTTGATTTTTATTTGAATTATTTTAGTTTAAAATCCAAAAACCACTTATTATTTATTTTCAACTTAAACTGAAAATTAGATATTCAATATTTCACATAATTATTCCTCGTGGGATCGACACTCGTACTTATACACACTTTATTGCTTTTGCGACACGTGCACTTGCGTATCACGATTTTTCGCAACAAGTTTTTTGGCGCCGTTGCCGGGGAATTAATTTTGTTATTATTGAATTATTTGATTTTAGTTTATATTTGAATTTTCTTTTGCTGCTAGGCTTAAATTATATTATTTGCACATTACAGGTGTATGCGAAAATTAGGTACTGCCAACCTAATCCCTCTCGACGCTGAAATTGAACGAACTTGTCGCCGAAATCGAAGGGAAACAAAACAAGCAATTATGGCAGATGATCAAAACGCAAATCTACAACAGAGGGTTGAAGTGGCAGAGGTCGGACGACGGACTTTGCTCGATTATGTTATGCCATCCATGGACGGGGTTCAATCAGCAATTCGGAAACCTGCTATCACATGCAACAATTTTGAAATTAAGCCGGGAACAATACAAATGATTCAACAGTATCAATTTTGCGGTCTGCCTAATGAGGACCCCAAGGATCATATTGCTAGCTTCGTCGAGGTCTGTGACACCTTTAAATACCATAATGTCTCTGAGGATGCTATCAAGCTCAAGTTATTCCCTTTCACACTACGAGATCGCGCGAAGAACTGGTTGAATTCCTTACCCTCGGATTCAATTACCACGTGGAATGAATTAGTGCAGAAATTCTATCCAAGTTCTTTCCCTTTGAAAAGATGGCAAAACTCCGCAATGAGATCACCAATTTTACTCAATTTGATGGTGAGACAATCTACGAAGCATGGGGCCGATTCAAGGAGCTTTTGAGAAGATGCCCCCAACATGGTCTACCACAATGGATGCAAATACAGACATTCTTCATTGGCTTATCAGTTTCTACACGGACTCTTGTCAACTCAGCAGCTGGTGGATCACTATTACAAAAGACGGAAGTGGAGGCGTTCAACCTGTTAGAGGAGTTATCCCTCAATAATGATCAGTGCCCGGTGGAACGTCAGATTTTGAGGAGGCAGCCAAATACCTCATAAATGGAAGCGATAAAAGCATTGACTACTCAAATTGCATCCCTCACTCAGCACATCCAGGGTAATCAAGCTCCAGTTAATGCAATTCATTCCCCGATCATACAATGTCAGTGGTGCCAAGGACCACATGCTAGTGAAAATTGTCAGCAAGGGAACCAAATGGCTGGCAATTCGTCTGAACAAGCTCAATTTGTGGGAAATTATACTAGACCAACATACCAGAATTCAGGGAATTATTTTAATGGGGGGCGCAATAATCACTCGAATTTTTTATGGAAAAATCAGAACAACGCCGTGCAACCGCCTCAAGTACCTCAACAAGGACCACCAGTGCAGGAAAGGAAAGTTAATCTTGAAGAGTTAATTGCCAAAATGGGTGAGTGCACTAGTAGTATCATTGCCGAAATGGGGGAGCATACTAATAAATTTATGGCTGAAACACGCACTACCTTGCAAAACCAGTCAGCTCAAATTCGAAGTTTGGAAACTCAAATGGGCCAGATGGCAGCTGCATTAAATGGTCGCCCTCAGGGCACATTACCCAGTTCCACTGAAGTCAATCCTAGAGGCCAATGCAATGCCATCACACTTAGAAGTGGAGCAGTAATTGAAAATTGTGCTAAAGAAAATAAGAAAGTGGTCGCACATGACGGAGTGCATTCGTCATCATCAGAGTCCACACCAAAGGATAAAGAGCTACTAGACGCTCCATCTCAGATTCCAAAGGAGATCATCCTCAAAGTTCCTTTCCCACAACGCCTGAAAAATGCCAAGTTGGATAAACAGTTTGAAAAATTTTTGAAGGTGTTCAATCAGCTTCACATCAACATCCCATTTGCAGAAGCCCTAGAGCAAATGCCAACTTATGCAAAATTTTTAAAAGAGTTTTTGTCCCATAAAAGGAAAATAGAGGATTGTGGTACGATCGCCCTTTCTGAAGAATGCAGTGCAATAATTCAACGTAAACTACCACAAAAGTTGAAAGATCCAGGCAGTTTTACGGTTCCATGTGAGATTGGAAATTACATCTTCGAGCGTGCATTATGTGATTTAGGTGCCAGCATCAATCTAATGCCTCTTTCTATCTTTCAAAGGCTTGAACTAAGGGAAGCAAAACCAACAAGGGTAATTTTACAGATGGCCGACCGATCAATCAAACATCCAAGAGGAATAATCGAAGATGTGTTGGTTAAAGTCGACAAATTTATATTCCCAGCAGACTTTGTAGTTCTCGACATGGAGGAGGATCGGGACATACCTATTATTTTGGGCAGGCCATTCTTAGCTACGGGGGGTGCCATGATCGATGTTCAGAGGGGAGAATTGAAATTGCGCTTGCAAGATGAAGAAGTGACGTTTAATGTCTTTAACTCCATGAAGTATCCAACGGCCAGCGATGATATATTTAGAATTGACTCTCTCGAATCAGCGGTGGATGGAGTTTCTCTTCAGTCTAGTGATCCTCTCGAGGTTGTTTTACTAAATCATGATTTGTTTTTCGATTTTGACTCTTCTGCGCAGGAATTTATATCATGGATGGATTCGTTCGAGTCTAATCGAAGAAGGTATTTCGAAAGTTTGGGGGAGCCACCAGTTAGAGTCTTACCTTCTATTGAGAGCCCACCCGAGTTGGAGCTAAAGTCACTACCGTCCCACCTCAGGTATGCTTTTATTGGTGCTAACTCAACTCTTCCAGTCATTATTGCAGGTCATTTATCTAAGACGGAGGAGGAGAAATTATTGCGTATACTTCGGACATACAAGATGGCTATAGGGTGGACGCTATCAGATATCAAAGGGATCAGTTCTTCATTTTGCATGCATCGGATTTTAATGGAAAAAGAGCATCAACCATCTGTAGAGCATCAACGCCGTTTAAATCCAGCCATGAAAGAGGTTGTACGAAAGGAAGTTTTAAAGTGGTTGGACGCAGGAGTTATCTATCTGATCTCAGACAGTTCATGGGTGAGTCCAGTGCAGTGTGTGCCAAAGAAAAGTGGAATGACAGTAGTCAAGAATGAGAATGATGAGTTGATCGCATCTAGAATAGTCACCGGTTGGAGAATTTGTATAGATTATCGGAAATTGAACAAGGCGACACGCAAAGATCATTTCCCATTGCCGTTTATTGATCAGATGTTGGATAGACTAGCCGGACACGAATATTATTGCTTTCTCGATGGGTACTCAGGATATAATCAGATTGCTATTGCCCCAGACGATCAAGAAAAGACGACTTTTACATGTCCCTATGGTACTTTTGCATTCCGTCGAATGCCATTCGGCTTATGTAATGCACCAGCTACATTTCAAAGATGCATGATGGCTATTTTCTCAGATATGGTGGAGCGATTCATTGAAGTCTTCATGGATGATTTTTCAGTATTTGGTTCTTCATTTGACTCATGTTTGAATAATCTGTCCAAGGTGCTCGAGCGGTGTGTTGAGACAAATCTAGTGCTTAATTGGGAAAAATGTCATTTCATGGTGAAAGAGGGAATTGTATTGGGCCATCGTATTTCAGCGCAAGGAATTGAGGTGGACCGTGCTAAAATTGTCGCTATCAAAAAGTTGCCACCGCCGACCACAGTTAAAGGAGTACGGAGTTTTCTAGGGCATGCAGGATTCTACCAGAGATTCATAAAGGATTTTTTTAAGATTACCAAGCTACTATGTCAGTTATTGGAAAATGGAGTACCATTTGTTTTTATTGCCGAGTGTCTTGCAGCGTTCAATGTGTTAAAGGAGAAACTTGTGTCGGCACCAATCATAGTCGCACCCGATTGGGAATTACCATTTGAAATTATGAGTGATGCCAGTGATTTCGCGGTAGGAGCAGTTCTTTGGCAGAGAAAGGATAAGACCTTCCATACAATTTATTACGCCAGCCGCACTCTCAATGATGCCCAACTAAATTATGCCACCACTGAGAAGGAATTGTTAGCAGTAGTCTTCGCATTTGATAAGTTCCATCCCTATGTTATTGGCAACAAAGTCACAGTTTACACGGATCATTCGGCTATTAAATATTTGATGGAAAAGAAGGATGCCAAGCCTCGATTGATTCGATGGGTACTACTTTTACAAGAATTTGATATTGTGATCAAGGACAAGAAAGGCACTGAGAACTTGGTAGCCGATCACCTATCTCGGTTGGAAACACGAGCTCATGTATCCGATAGTGACGTTCAAATAGCCGAAGACTTTCCAGATGAGAAGATCATTGCAATCGCAGCGTTACCGTGTTATGCTGATTATGTGAATTTTCTTGCCAGTGGGGTTATACCGTCCGATTTGTTGCATCAACAAAAGAAGAAATTTTTCGCCGACGTCAAGCGATATTATTGGGAAGAGCCGATTTTATATAAACATTGTGCCGATCAAATCATCCGACGTTGTATCCCCGAAGACGAAGTGAACTCTGTATTAAAACACTGCCATTCTCTGGAATGTGGCGGACACTTTGGTGGACAACGAACAGCAGCTAAGGTACTTCAATGTGGATTTTATTTGCCCTCCTTGTTTAAAGATGCATATTCGTTTGTTGTCGCTTGTGATCGATGTCAACGGACGGGTAATATTTCTCGCCGCAATGAGATGCCTTTGACTAATATTTTGGAGGTTGAGCTATTTGATGTATGGGGTATCGACTTTATGGGGCCTTTTCCGTCGTCATACAATAATAAATATATCCTTTTGGCGGTGGATTATGTCTCCAAGAGGGTTGAAGCGATAGCTACGCCAATCAATGATGGCAAGGTGGTCTTGAAGAATATTTTCACTCGCTTTGGGACACCGCGGGCTATTATTAGTGACGAGGGCACTCACTTCTGCAATAGACAGTTTGCAGCACTACTCAATAAGTATGGGGTAAAGCATCGCAAGGCACTGGGATATCACCCTCAATCGAACGGGCAGGCCGAAGTCTCTAATCGAGAAGTGAAGAAGATCCTTGAAAAGACAGTTGCTAATTCAAGAAAAGATTGGGCTCGCAAGTTGGATGATGCTTTATGGGCATACCGGACTGCATTCAAAACTCCTCTGGGCATGTCACCATATCGGTTGGTATTCGGGAAAGCATGTCACTTACCAGTTGAGCTGGAACACCGTGCTTTGTGGGCGAGGAAGAAGCTGAATTTTGAGTTAACAGCCACAGGTCAGAAACGCCTCCTGCAAATTAATGAGCTCGACGAACTCAGACGCAATGCTTATGTGAATGCAAAAATATATAAGGAGAAAACCAAAGCATGGCACGACAAGCACATCGTGGAGAAAGATCTATTTCCAGGACAGCAGGTACTTTTATTTAACTCCCGTTTGAAATTGTTTCCAGGCAAATTGAAGTCGAGATGGTCGGGTCCTTTCACGGTGGTGCAAGTATTCTCTCACGGAGCGGTCGAGTTACGAGGAGTCGATGACACTACATTCAAAGTAAACGGACAACGAGTAAAACCATATTTTGGTCGCAATATTCCAAGTGACTCTTCCGTCACTCAACTCATACCCGAGGATTGACTTTGGTCCAACGTCAGGCTAACGACGGTAAATTAAGCACTTAGTGGGAGGTAACCCATTTATTTATTTAGTTTTTATTCTTATTATTATTATTATTATTAACTTTCTTTATCTTAATTTATTTGTTACTCTTTTTAGTTTTGCTTTATTATTATTATTATTATTATTATTATTATTATTGTTATTACTATTTTTTTTTTCTGTTTTCACGTTTTACCTTTATTATTATTTTCCTCTTTAGTTTTAGTTTATTTTGAATTTATTTTTTTCCTCTAAAAAAAAAAATACAAAACAAAGTCGACAAAAAAATAATAATAAATAAATAAATAAATAAAATAAACAAAAGAAGAGAGGCAGCGATCGATCTCTACACTTGACAGAGATCGATCGCCGCATCCAGTGGGTAATTTTTATACCCAACACTTATCAATTTTCTTTTACATTCCTTATTTTCTCATTCCCTTACAACCCTAAACCCCTTTTCTCCCCTTCGCGATCTCTCAACCGCGATCTTCCATCTCTCAACCGCGCTCAATCGCTCTCTCGCCTTCTTCAGCGATTCCTCCCGCACTCTCCCTCGCTGTCAGGTAAACTCTCCTCCTTCATTAAATTTTGTTGGGAATGCTCAGTAGGTAGTCCCTCCCTCTCGCCTTGATCGTTTTCTTTTTGTTTCATTTATCCTTTGTTTTGTTATGATTTGGGTGTCCCTTATAGCATCACTCCGTTCGATTTCATGTCTTCCAAATGCAGCGCCCCATTCAGCACATCTGTAACCTTAATCTTTGGTATTCGCTTAGTAGTGCGCCTGTTTTCTTGTCATTCCGTTTTTCCCTTTTTGTGTTGTGTCTTTCTGTTGTTCTTCCTGCCAGCTTGTTTTATTATGATAGCATGTTAGTTTTGGTTCGATTAATTGGTATGTTTCGCTTCTGTTCCAATTTTTTTTGTTCTGTTTAAAGTTTCTCACGAAAGGTTGTTGTCGGTTAGCATGTCACTGTTTTGTTTGCGTTTTTGTTTTACAAGGTAGTTATATTATGTTTAGCTATTGTGTTCTGTTTAGTTTTATCTATTATTGTTATCAGAATCATGTTTGCTGTTTAGAATGATCACTTGTGTTTCGCCATGCTCTGGTGTTGGTTATACCCTTCCACATTTTTTTATAAGCATACTTCCCTCTCTTCTAGCTGTGCTCATCAAATTGCCAATGCTTGTGTGTTTTTGTCTCATTTTGAGGGCGGCAGTAAGCCTTGTCCAGTTATAATGCCACACTTTTGCTGCATGCCCACAACCTGTTGCTTTAGTGCCTGATTCCAGTACACCTTTCCATTATGCATTTCATTTCGTCCACATTTGTTTACTTGATGATCTGACGTGTTTAATTGTCATATGTATGCATGTTGGGTTGGATTTGTTTGTATGTGCAGTAACAGGTTTTACATTCTCTCGCCACCTCACGATGCCGCCTAGACGATCAAGAGCCACAACCAGTTTTGTGTCCTTTCAACCCGTCCAGCACTCATTCTTGAATCCCTTGGCTGCGAATTATTATCAAGAGTTTATGGCCAAGGACAAAGCCATCATATGTGAAGTGAAATTTTAACTTTCTGAGGACGATGGCCTTATTTTGACCAACTTTCGACAACGCAGGTGGGAGACACTTGCTGTACTAGGCGGCGAGGCGAACGTGTATGCCGTTCGCGAATTTTATGCCAATCTTAAAGCTGCCAACGTAGATAGGCCAGTCAGAGTTCGGAATCAACTTATAAATTTTTCTGCTGACGCCATTAATACCTACCTGGGCCTAGACCATGACACACCAGATGACCTTCAGCCTATGTTGGATGCCGGGCCGGATTATGAATTGATCCTCCGTGAGATGGGTCACAGGGGTTCCAGCTGGAGTTATTCTGCGCAAGACCGTGCTCAACCTCTTCACATCATCTCAAGTTGTCTAAATAAGTATGCTCAAGCGTGGTGCAAATTTATCAGGGGTAATTTGATGCCAACCTCTCAAAAATCTGAACTGACCAGAGAAAGGGTGGTGGTACTTTATTGCATCCTCACAGGGCGATCTATAAATGTAGGGCGGCTGATCCACCGAAATATCCTCAATTGCAGTAAAGGATCTACCACAGGAGGGCATATACATCCTGTTCTTATCACTCGTCTGTGTGCCGCCGCCGATGTCCCTATGAGCTCCACGGATGAACCATGGATCCAGCCGATGGTTTACAGCTCGCCAAAAATTGCAAGAATCACAGACTGGCCCCATGAGATAGCCCGACCTAATGGGTTAGGATTTGACGACCTTGATAACATTGCAGCTATTCCTCCTCCACCAGTGGCCCTACCTCGTGCACGGCGTATGCAGTATGAGGAGGCTCGCAGAGAGGCCCGCACAAAACGTCGCTATGAGGGTCAGCCTGCTGCACCACCCACCATTGGCGTTTCCTCGTCCTCCGTGCCGCCTCCCTCTTATACCATAGATGATGAGGGACGTATGGTCGCGCAATTGGCTGTTCAACACGAGCAGCTCCATGCTCGGCAGACCCGGCTGGAACAGCGCATGCTGGATCATTCTTTATTTATCGCACAATATATTGAGGCGCGCCATGCTCATCATGGAGAGTCGTCTCAATCAGCACCACCTGTTCCTACTTATCCAGCACATTTACTGCGGCCATTTGACTATCCACACGACGATGAGCCTGATGATACGCCGGGCTCAAATTGAGGTACACTCTTTCCTTTACATTCGTTTTGTTTGATGTGGATACATTGAGGGCAATGTAGATTTTCAGTTTGGGGGTGTATTGATTAAATTCAAGTATATTTTGTTTTGTTGAACATTTGTTATATGACATGGTTATGCAGTCTGATCTTGATTTAGGTGTCTATGATGATTTAAAGAGAAATGATTCATGCTTTAATTCCTTAAGATATACTGAGTAAAAGAGTAATTAGTGTTAGTTGCATTGATTAGAGTTCACTTAGTTATTTTCAAAAATATGAACACGTTTTATTCTTGTTTGATTCTCTTTGTTGGTGATATTTGTGTAGTCTACTGAGAGTAAGACTCAACCACAGTAAGGGAGTGAAAGAGAGTAAACACAGTAAGGGAGTGTAACACCAGTCAAATATAGTGAGATTGAGAATATTGTGAGGAAATATCTTTCTTGGTTTTGCCCAATATCCTCGAATGCAAATTGAAATTTTTCAAAACAAGAGAATGATTTAGGCCATCTTTGGACTGTTTGAGCTTTCTGAACCTACCTTTTTGTGTCATTTAATGACACTCATAGTCACCCTTTTGAGCCTATATTTACAAATTTATTTGTCACCTGAATTTAGCCTAGCCACATATATTTTTCTACCTTTCCTACAGAGCACGGGGTTTATTGATATATTCGAAGGAGAGTAGGAGAATGTAGTGGTGAGGATGAATAAAAACTCCTTTGTCATATGTTAATTTATTGTTACGTTACTTTGATATTATTAGTTGAAAAAAAAAAAAAATCAATCAAAATCAAAAGTTTAGTTTTATCTTCAAGTTTGTTGTATCTATTTTGCTTTGTAATTATGACAAAGGAGTTAATATGAGTGATATTGAATGAAATAAGTTTGGGGGTGAGAGATCAAAAGAATGCTTGAGCGAGTTCAATGAATAGGCGAGTGCTGAGAAGAAAATATTGAGTGGGTGAAATAAGGAAGGATGGGGTGTGCTCTGATTATTCGTTTGTATCCATAAAATTCCTACCCTTTTAACCCAACCTTACATTACAAGCTTTTAAAGACCTATTGACTCTTGTTTTGATTTATGAATATTTGCTATTAGCTGGATAGTGGGCAAAGTTAATGAACGATTAGAGTGACTGGAGCGAACTTGAGTGAACAGTTAATGATGCCCTTACCTGTAGCTACATTAGTTGAACCAACAATTAGAAGAGAATGAGAATGAATGCACACACACACGAAAATTTCTAAGTGAGTTATTTTCAATGCGCTAACATGAATTAATTCTTTTGCAAGGTGTTTAACTTGGTGTTTTAGTATGGATCTATTTCAAACTGAGACAAATTACCGAAAGTCTTGATTAAGATTGTTTTACCATTGTTATATCTTATTGAGCAGATTTTAAATTAAGATTATATATTTGTGTGAACTGACTTGCGTTTTATTCGCTTGAGGACAAGCTTTCATTCAAGTTTGGGGGTGTGATAAGTGTATATTTTACACACTTATTTATACTCTTTTTATACTTGATTTGATAAGTTTCTCTCAAGTGATTGAAGGAATTTGATAAATTTTGTGGAAAGTGTGCAGAAATTGTAATTATAACAGGAGGTGGAAAAGAGGTAAAAGTCACGGCTTTCAAGAGTAGAAAAGATGGAGAACTACGAATTCATGGAAAACAATTACAAGACGCAGCGATCGATATCCATAAAGCATACAGAGATCGATCGCTATACACACATTTCAGCAAATTAAAGAAAGCAGCGATCGATCTCTACACATGCCAGAGATCGATCGCTACACATATGCCATCCTTTCAGGAGAAGCAGCGATCGCTTGCCATACAAAGTCAGCGATCGGTTGCCATACACAATTAAATAAGATGCAGCGATCGATCTCCATAACATGTCAGCGATCGATCGCTTATCATCTACAATTTTGGAAAGATTTTGACTTCTAATCTGCACCATTAAACTAAAGTAGCAGTGAATCTTAACCATTGATCTTGAGAAGGGAGATTTAATTAAACCTAGAGCATAAGGCGTTCTATAAATCAATTCACACAGTCGGCAGAGAGGATTATTGGGATTCAGAGATTAAGAGGCGGCGACAGAGAGCAACACCGAGTCGATTTTTGGCAAGGAGGGGCGATCAGGCTAATTTCATAATAGTTTTATTTTCTTTTTACTTCCACTGTTTCATTATGCAATTCTCGAGTATTATTATTGTTTATTTATCTTTTAGCATGAACTAAACTTCCAGTTCTAGGGTTTCGACGTAACTTAGTTATGATTATTTATTTTTCTTAATTCACGTTCTTAATTTTCTGTTCCTTTTCTGTGTTGAGTAATCTATTCTGAACGTAATGCTTAGGTTTGCTTGATCACCAAAACTAAGAACTTTAGGGTTAATTCGGGATGCGAGAGCGGAGAATTTAACCGTGCACTGAATAACTTGCCTCAAAAAGGATCCTAGGCTAGAGATAGTTAGGGCGTTTGAGTGGTAATATAATTTCTTGTTCTTAATCTATTCAATTAATTCTCAGGATTAGAGACCGAGAGGTGATAATTCGTTAATTGAATAAGTTTGTCTTTGCTCGAGAGAGATTGATGAATATTTTTGTGAAATTGCCATCAACACAGGGGAATAGGAATTAATCACTTGAATTAGGTTTAATAAATATAATTAGTTAAGTGAAATCGGAACCCTGGATTTTCTCATCATATAATCTTACTCTTTTACATTCAAATCTTTTATTTAAATTGTTGTTTGATTTTTATTTGAATTATTTTAGTTTAAAATCCAAAAACCACTTATTATTTATTTTCAACTTAAACTGAAAATTAGATATTCAATATTTCACATAATTATTCCTCGTGGGATCGACACTCGTACTTATACACACTTTATTACTTTTGCGACACGTGCACTTGCGTATCACGATTTTTCGCGACAGACTATTATGATTAATGAACACGAGTTACCTGCTGACTTGATAGTTATGCCTATAGATCAATTTGATATGATTTTGGGTATGGATTGGTTAAACTTTTATAAGGCTATAATTGACTGTCATCGGAGAAGTATATCTCTTACTTTGGGGGATGGAAAAGTTTTGATACATCCATGTAATGCATGTATGTTCCCTGTTAATTCTATTTTACGAGCTTGTTTGGGTGGTCGGAGGAGATTGGAGCTATACAGAAATATTTTTGCTATTACCGACAACCATGTTACGGTCATGCATGATTCTGATATATAAGTGGTTCGTGACTACCCTGATGTTTTTCCTGAGGATTTGCCTGGATTATCACCCAATCGGGATATTAAGTTCTGTATTGACTTGGTGCCCAATACAGCTCCAATTTCAACTGCTCCGTACCGCATGGCTCCTGCTGAGTTGAAGGAGTTAAGAACCCAACTAAATGATTTGCTGCAAAGGGTTTTATTCAAAATAGTGTTTCGCTGTGGGGATCACCCGTCTTATTCGCAAAGAAATAGGATGGTTCGCTTCGGTTGTTCATAGATTATCGTAAATTAAATCATGTGACAGTCAAGAATAAATATCTTCTACCAAGAATTGATGATCTATTTGACCAACTCGGATGATCAATGTACTTCTCAAAGATCGACTTGAGATCTGGCTATCACCAATTAAAAATTTGTGAACAGGATATTCCCAAAACAACTTTTCGCACTCGATATGGACATTATGAATATCCTGGTACTTCCGTTTGGACTGACTAATGCACCAGCAGCTTTTATGGATCTGATGAATCAAGTTCTTCGGTCTTATCTTGATCAGTTCGTGGTAGTGTTCATAGACGACATTTTAATATATTCTAAGTCTCGTGAGGAGCATATGGATCATCTAAGAATTGTTCTGCAGACGTTGCGTGAGTACCAGCTATTTGCAAAACGAGAAAAATGTGACTTTTGGATGACGGAAGTAAAGTTCTTAGGCCATGTCATTTCTCAGAATGGTATCTCAGTAGACCCCGTTAAAGTTGAAGCAGTGTTAGAATGGAAACCACCTAAGAATGTTACTGAAGTATGGAGTTTCTTGGGTTTGGCTGGATATTATCGACGGTTTGTCTAAAAATTTTCTTCTACTACTATGCCATTAACTCAATTGACCAGGAAGAATATAAAATTTGTTTGGGACGATAAATGTCAGATGGCCTTTGAAGAGCTTAAAAAGAGGTTGACTATTGCGCCAGTTTTAGCAGTACCTAATAAAATTTACCGGATGCAGTATATACAAATGCTTCTAGAGTGGGATTGGGATGCGTTTTAATGCAGCAAGACAAAGTAATACCATATGCATCTCGACAGTTAAGGACGCATGAGCGAAATTACCCTACACACGATTTGGAGTTAGCTGCTATTATTTTTGCTTTAAAAATTTGGTGAAGTTACTTGTATAGAGCTAAATTTGAAATATTTTCTGACCATAAGAGTTTAAAATATCTATTTACGCAGCATGACCTAAATCTCCGACAGTGTTGATGGATGGAGTATATGAGAGATTATGATTTTAAATTAGAGTATCATCCTGGAAAAAGGAATGTAACACCCGGTTTTACGAGATTTTAGATTTTGCTATATAATGGCATTTTGGTAAATATTGTGAATTTATCTCGTTTTGTGAGCGGAAAATTTTATTGGAACTTTATGAATAAATTGAAGGATCTGAAGAAATAAAGAAATTTTTAGAAATATAACACCAATTTTACGAGTTTTAGATATTTCTGGCAATATATGGGCATTTCTGTAAATATAGCGAAATAAGTCTGTTTTGTGAACAGAGAGTTTTATTATAACCTTAATGATTAGTAAGGATTTTAGGAGAAATAAGAAAATTTTAAAAATCCAAATCGATAGTGTGATGCTCGGGTTTCCGGTTTTAACCTTATAGCGTTTAATTCGTAAAAAATAGTAAATTAAGCTCATTTTACGAACGGAAAGTTTCGTTAGAACCCTGGGAGTAAATTGAAATTTTTGGTGAAATAAAGAAATTTGGAGAAACCGAATTGATAGTTAAATAACGAAACAAATAGAAAATCAAGTGGAGGGGCAAAATGATCATTTAAGAAACCAATTTTTAACTTAAATCATAACTCCCTCCCCTCTCTTCCAACACTTAACGTGATTTTTCTCTCCTCCTAAAACCCTCTAGCGATTCTTGGGTTCCAGACGACACCATCCTTCAACACCAACGATTCCGACGTTGGATTTTCTTCAAGTTTCCTTCCCCAATCACGACTCTAGGTAAGTTTCTATGCTTTTGGGACGTTAGTTTCCGATTTTTAGAGAGGTTATCCATTTTGTTTAGGGTTTTGCGAAAACGATGGATTATGTTAGGAACGGTTAGGTTTATTCTATTTACGACTTTAACGGACGTATTGATGATTATTGGACGTAGTTAGGCGATGTTAATGGTTGGGTTGAAGTTTTGAAGGTTTAAAGCTTGAGAAAACTCCATTAATGGAGGTTTGGTTATTCTTGAGCGTAAATTGCTCGACAAAATGCCCGAGAGAAGTAAATTAGAATTTTAGGAAATTTCCTTTAGTTAGGAGTTTTGTTAGTTTTTGAGATTTGATTGTTTAGGCCCGGTTTTAATAAAGAATGTTGTGAATTGGCTTAGGTGAACAAGACTCATGGACAGTGCTCGGTGTGCTAAGAACCCGAGGTAAGTTCTCGTGACTTACTGTGGCCGATAGGCCTACACCATACGTCGTGTTTTGTTGTTGAGGATTGTTGGTGCATTGGATATTTTTATGCTTTGAATGGGTAGTTTAGGTTTAGTTTGTTTTCTAGGAAATGTTTGTACGGTTTTGATGGTATTCACGTTGTTTATGTTATGTTGCGCAATTAACTGTTCATGCATCATGGTTTTACAAATCGTCATGAAAACGAATTTACGCATTGATTTCATGAAAAAGAAAATGTAAGAAATTCAAGTAAAGTATTATGTAAACAACCATGGCATTGGGTTATCGGGGACGAGGTTTAGACTTGTTGTTCCATGGTGAACGAGTTTTCCTCCCTTAAGATGGTGTGGGCTATCTAACCGCTTGATGTGCCCTATCCATCTGTCGTGTGCTGCCCCGATAACCATAGACTGACACGTACTGATAAATGAAATGACATGGACGAACTATTTTATAGCATTTCATATACATGTTCATGCATAGGCATTTACGTAGAATTTATTAAGATTTATCTCATAGGTATCTTTATGGTGTAGGTGACCTCGAGCAAGGTGAGGATGACGTTCCTCTACCTAACGAGCATGCAGATTGAAGAAGGGTGCCCGTGGGAGTGTGCTGAGCAGTCGAAGCACTTTTGACCCGTGGGAGCAATAGGTTAAGTGTTTTGGGGTTTTGGGGTGTATGATGGGCTGATGGGTGAAAATATAGAAAGAAATGTATAGAAACTCATTTTAGGGTGTTTGGTATCTGGATAGTGTATAAATTGACGTTTTGATGAAATAGATTTGATATTGATGCTTTGATGTGGATTTTGAATGATTTAGAGATGGGTTGCCTTTTGATGATTTTTATAAGCTTCAGTTGCATATGTTTGGTTGATGATGAAATAGGCTAGATTTTATGAATGAAAATGGAATTTTGAGGATTTGAGTTGGAATTGAGGTTTAGAGTCGGAATTTGATGATGTTGGTTGAGGATTTAGATTTATGAATGTGTATTTTAGTTGAAAGGTTGATGGGTATTTTGAGGATGATTATTGAAGTGTGTATTAGGTAAAAAATTGAAGAAAATTGGCTAAGGGAAAATTTGGGCTCGGAGTGATGCGCTGGGCGCGCAGGCAGGGCGAGCAGGGCGCGCGGGTGCGTGTTGCCCTGCTCCAGCCGATCGATCGGCTACTGATGGCCGATCGATCGGCCAATGTTCTGGAAAAAGATGGGCAACCAGAGAGCTAGCAGATCGATCGGTGCCCATGGCCGATCGATCGGCCAACAGTGCGCTTATTCTGGCGAATTCCAGAGCGCTAGCCGATTGATTGGCTCCTGATGGTCGATCGATCGGCCCTCGCTGGGCGCGCGGTGAGGCGCTCATTTGGCGCGCGATGGTAGTGCGAAGTGCGCGCAGTGCACGCAGGGTGCACAGTGGGCGCATGCGTCGAATGCTGGGCGCGCCCCATGCATGCAATTGACATGTTTTGACGTCTTAAGCCTCTTTTGATGATTCCCGACCTTAGAAGAGTTATTTTGGTTATGTTTTAAGTTAGACCCTAAACATCAGTAGATATGGATTTAATGCCCGAGTCAGTTCTCTAACGATGAATGAACGAACGAATGAAAAGGAAAGGAAAAGAAAAATGAAAAATGAAAAATTTCATGAGAACAAGTGAGGGTAATATGTATGCACGTCAAGGCACAGGTCGTGGCTGCCCAGGCATGGAGTCGGGGTCGGGGTCGTCACAGCTAATGTTATAGCTGATGTCTTGAGTCGTTACCCTCAAGGATCTCTTTCTAGTCTTTTGTTAGAATATTGGAAGATGTGTATGACTATAGAAGATTATGAACTGCATTATGATAACTCTTAAATTAGAGTTATTTTATACCATTTTTAATTGATATAACTTATATGATTTGAGTGAATGTAAGGAGAAAATTATGAAATTTACTGTAATTGCTACAGGATGCTGCAACATCAGAACATTGACTGAATTTAATGTATTTAACATAAATTATTGGAAAAATAAACAGATTTTTATCACTGATTTGAATTTTATATTTGCAGAGTTATTAGCGGGAAGATCGAATTAAAAGGATGAAGATTAAGGAGAGAGAGAAAATAATTGAAGGAGATGACGGTTTCCAAAAATAAAAAAATCTAATCAAGGAACCGTGGCTGGAATATTTTGAGAAGATAATGGATGACAAATGACAATCGAATGACAGAGCAGCAATCGGATGGCAGTCGACAAATAGAAGAAGGGATGACAGCAATCGGATGACAGAGCAACATAAAATACAATCGGATGACAAAGCAACAATCAGATGACAAATGAAAATGATAGAACAGAAAACGGATGACAAATGAATATGACAGAACAGAAAACGGATGACAAATGAGAATGAAGAACAGAAAATGGATGACAAATGAAAACGGATGAAAAATGAAAATGAATGACATAAAATAGATGACAAATGAAAATGGATGACAGAGAACGGTCGACAAATGAAAATGGTAGATAAAGCAGCAGTCGACAAATGGCAACGGACGACTCAGAAGAGTGGACGACAAAAGAGAGCAAATCAAAAAGATTTTATCATAATTATAAGCCGTTGATCAAGGGAATCAGCGGATTAGAAGGAGAAAAGAAAGGAACAAACTGGAGAGAGGAAAAAAAAAGATGACACGCAGAACGAGGAGAAGAAGCAATTATAAAAAGAGAGGATTTTTATTATTTTGGAGAGACTGGTCTGCGGCGAACAGAACAACGACATTCTTCTTCTTCTTCTCTTCTACTTTTTATTTTTTTATTTTTTATTTTTCTATTATTATGATTTTAGGCTAGTTTTTCTTATCTTGGTTAGTCAAGAGAGTACTATTTATATGTTTTTATTCTGATCTATGAATGCTACGTATTTTTCATTGCACAATTGTTAATGGTTTTTATTGCGTAAATTAAATTGTGTCGATAGGGAGATTTAAATTCACATGTTCCTATTGTATCGATAGGTAAATAGGAATTTAAGATGCATGAGTAATTAAATAAATTAAAATTGTTGCAAAGTAGCCAACATTAATTTATTTGGCGATAAGAATAGGTTTACACAAAAATTCGGATTAAGTTTTTATCTTTTCAAAGTCGAAAAGAAAATTCTGAAACGAATTTATCTAGGCAATTCAACGGAACCCTAGAAACATTATGAATTCTTACTGTGCTGTGGCTGATGCTGTAGTATCAGTAATAATTGTATGTAATGAGGAAATCAACCATAATCAAGGCTTTTCCCATAATTACCTTTTTAAATCATTTTCATTTTCAGTCTTATTTAATTTCGAGTAATTTTAGTTCATCATTCCTTATTATTTAATATTTTCATCTTTATTTTATAGAAATTTATAACAAGATTAATTTGATTAAAAATATCCTCGTGGGATCGACTTTTACTTACTTTATTACTTCGTTAGTGGCACGTGCAATTGCGTTAGAATGTAGAAAATCACTAACACATTACCAAAAAGATAATCAAACAGTTCGAGTATTTAATTTGGTGGCTACCCCCACACTCTTTTAACGTGTTAAAGATATGCAGAAATTTGATGATGAATTGAAAGAAAGATTTGAAAAAATCTAGTCTAGTTAATAGTTTGACGGTTGGGAAGTTAGTCCCGATGGATTTTGGTTATTCAAAAGGTGAGTTGTGGTGTCAAAAGATCCAGAGTTGAGACAAACCGTTTTAACAGAAGCCCACAAGTCCAAATTTACTATACACCCAGGTAGCACAAAGATGTACCATGACTTGAAACGTCAATATTGGTGGGTTGGATTGAAACGAGATGTGGCAGAATTCATTTCCCGATGTTTGATTTGTCAACAAGTTAAAGCTGAGCACCAGAGACCAGTTGGGTTATTGCAGCCCTTACCTATTCCTGAGTGGAAGTGGGATAAGATTACCATGGATTTTGTAACGGGTTTGCCGAGGACAGTACAGAAATTTGATGCTGTGTGGGTAATTGTTGATAGATTGACAAAGTCGGCCCATTTTGTTCCAGTCAAAAGGGACTTTTCCTTGACTAAGTTAAGTAAGTTGTATATTGAAAACATTATTCGTCTACATGGTGTTCCCTCGAGGATAGTTTCTGATAGAGATCCGAGGTTCACATCAAAGTTTTGGAAAGCCCTTCAAAAAGCCTTGGGCACCGAATTGAATTTGAGTACAGCACACCACCCTTAAACAGATGTCAGTCGAAACGTACTATTCAGATTCTTGAAGATATGTTGAGATCATGTGTTCTGGATTTTGGAGATAGTTGGATAAATCATTTGCCTTTGGTGGAATTTGTTTATAACAATAGTTACTAAACCAGCATTAGAATATCGCCTTACGAAGTCTTATATGGAAGACCTTGTAGGTCGCCTTTATGTTGGGCTGAGACCGAGGAATGTGTTACTCTTGGACCCAATATGATTCGAGAGACAACTGAGAAGGTTCAAGTAATTAAAGAAAGATTAAGAACAGTCCAAAGCCGCCAGAAAAGTTATGCTGATCTTTCGAGAAGGGAGGTCGAGTTTGAGGTAGAGGACTTCGTATTTTTGAAAGTAAGACCTCGTCGTGGTGTAAGTCATTTTGGTGTGAAAGGAAAATTGGATCCCAGATATATTGGTCCGTTTCGAATCATAGATCGAGTTGGTTTAGTGGCTTATCGTTTGGACTTACCACCACAGTTGAATTATGTTTATAATGTCTTCCATGTTTTTATGTTAAGAAAATATATCTCTGATCTATCACATGTCATATCCAGGACCATAGTACCTATCCAGGAAGATGTCTCCTATGAAGAGGGGCCTGAAAAAATTTTAAGCCGAGATATCAAGGTACTGCGTCGTCGGGAGGTACCCTTAGTAAGAGTGAAATGGAAGAATCACAGTGAAAGAGAAAGTACTTAGGAACTTGAATCGGAGATGAGAATAAAGTATCCTCAACTATTTAGTGATATGACCTTAGCTGATTCAAATTTTGAGTACGAAATTTCATTAAGTGGGGGAGAATGTGGAATCCGCCATCTGAAATAGGGAGTGAAACGCCAGAGGAGTGGGAGAAGAAAGAGGTAAAATTTATTTATTTATTTTTTTATCTTATTCTTCCCTAGTTAATGTCACGTATGCAATCTTATTAACTTACCTTCATGAAACCTTTTTTATGAAAACGCTTCAGCAAAAACTCTTTTACCTACTGAGAGCGCCACGCACAGAACAGAGAGAGGGAACCGGCCGGTGACGACTTGGCTTCCGATTCCAACGATTTTTGTTTCAAAACACTCCTTGTCTTCTTCTCTTCAATCTTTGTAAAACGAATTGGAGGCTCAAACCTGGTGCTCGAAAATTGGTGAGTGATTTCCCCTTCGTTTCTATTGTTTTCTGCCTGTAGTTCTCAGTTGGATAATAGGACTGTTGGTTTGTTTCCAAAAATTTGTTTGATTAAAATCTTCGCTGGTTAAGGGTCTTTGAATTAATTGTTGTTCTGTTGTTAATAAAAGAATTTTAGTTCTCTTTAAAGAGGAGGAAATTTTGGAGGACTCAAGATTAATCACTGCTTTGGAGGTTT
Source organism: Begonia masoniana (assembly GCA_022432975.1). Classification (NCBI taxonomy): domain Eukaryota; kingdom Viridiplantae; phylum Streptophyta; class Magnoliopsida; order Cucurbitales; family Begoniaceae; genus Begonia; species Begonia masoniana. The sequence continues at coordinate 46,788,723 of CM039506.1, forward strand.
GATTAAAGAACTGGATATCCTAAAATTTTGGGGTAAGAACCCAGAACCTATGATTTGTTCTATATGTTCTGTACTGTTGGTAGAAGCGGGACTAAAGAAGAAACTTTTCCTTTTGGGTTGAATTGACAAATCTATGCTTTGTTCTGTTCTGTTGGAGAAATTCATTGATGTATAATACTATTGGATGGTAAGAGGAAGTTAATGAAGAGATTTTTAACCCAATGTTCAATTTCTATTTTCTTAGGAACCAACTTGCTAAATTAAGAGTTTGGACTTTAGACCAGTGATTATTGAGACTTGGAATTATCAGATTTTGACCTGTTGTAAGTTCATTCGAGGTAGGGGTTTATTTTATTTTCGGTTAAGTATTAGTTTGAATTCATTAATTAAATTCATTTATTTAGCATAAAATGTTCATTTAATTTTGTACTATTGTTCTTTCACACATTTATCAACTGCATATTTTATCATTGATAAAAATTGTGTGATTTTAACTAGAAGTAATAGGATAGCTGAAGAGCCGTGTCCTTGGACGCGAAACTCTAAACCTGATTAGGGTAAATATGGCGTACAACCGCCTCATGTCGATATTTTGGCTATGGCCCAGTGTGCTCGGAGTCCATGAGAGGCTCCAATTTCACCGAACATTTATTTAAATTGCATAACTGCATTTTATTAAATTTATGCATAATATTTCATAACGGCTGGAAATAAACTCTACCCCTATTGATTTTAGTCGACTCACCCTAAACGACTATTTTTTTTTTAGGATCGAATCAAGAGGAGTTCTAGTTATCAGCGAGGGAACAAGAATTTTCTTTATATTTCATTTTAATTTTTTTTAAAGATTAGAGACTTTTGAAAAATTGTAAATCATTTGGTATTTTATTATCATGCTTGGACGTATATCATCACATTAACTGGTGTCTCTTGTCGGACCTGTTTAATTTATATTTTGGACCCTGACTTATGTTAGTTTATAAACTTTCCGCTGCGTGTTCTTTTTAAGTGAATGAGATTTAGAGTCGGACGTTTGATTCGATTTTTGGGTCGGTCCTTCCTTGTTCTGTTGCGGTCCCATTTGGTCGTGACAGAAAAAATGGTCTAGTACCATTTTATCCATTGACAAATCCGGCAAAATGACGGAGGATGATACAAAATTAGACCATGAATTTCCCCTTTTCTCATCTGAACTCAGCCCAATAGGAGAGAAAATTGCAGCATCCTCATCCGACATCGACTCAAACTCAGCTCCAGTTTCACCATTTCGATCCAACTTAGTCTTTGAGATAGAAAAGGCTGAAGAAGAATCAAAGGCAGTAGATTTATGTTTTACTAATAGGAAACGATTTGAGATTACAGAAGATGGATTCGAGGTCAGATGGAAGCTTAGAGTGAGTGAAGGCAGAGTAGTTGATAGTAGAGACCTGCTCCAAAACACACAGGTCTTTCACTTGAAAAATGTTGGAATTTAAGTTCCCTCACACGGCAGAATTAACGGTGTTCATAACACTCATACGTGCGCAACTTAAATATTATGAAAAATAATTTTTTCATAATAATAATTGGATCGTCATTTATGATATATAAATAATTATATGCAATAAACAAATAATTTAGATTTAAAGAAATTACCTTTGAAGAACAATTTCTTAATATCAAAGAGCCTTCGATCTTCTTTATCAATCATCCTCACCTCGAATAAGGACGTTGTTGCGAAAAATCGTGATACGCAAGTGCACGTGTCGCAAAAGTAATAAAGTGTGTGTAAGTACGAGTGTCGATCCCACGAGGAATAATTATGTTAAATATTGAATATCTAATTTTCAGTTTAATTTGAAAAGAAATAATACGTTGATAATTTTAGATTTTAAAGTAAATTAAAATAATTCAAATAAAATTAAGCAGCAATTTAAATAAAAGATTTAAAAATAAAGAAGTAAGATTATATGATGAGAAAATCTAGGGTTCCGATTTCACTTAACTACTCCTATTTATTAAACCTAATTCAAGTGATTAATTCCTATTCCTTCGTGTTGATGGCAATTTCACGAAAATATTCATCAATCTCTCTCGAGCAAAGACAAACTTATTCAATTAACGAATTATCACCTCTCGGTCTCTAATCCTGAGAATTAATTGAATACATTAGGAACAAGAAATTATATTACCACTCAAACGTCCTAACTATCTCTAGCCTAGGATCCTTTTTAAGGCAAAATATTCAGTGCACGGTTAAATTCTCCGCTCTCGCATCCCGAATCAACCCTAAAGTTCTTAGTTTTGGTGATCAAGCAAACCTAAGCATTACGTCCAGAATAGATTACTCAACACAGAACAGGAACAGGAAATTAAATACTTGAATTAAGAAAAATAAATAATCATAACTAGGCTACATCGAAACCCTAGAACAAACGTTTAGTTCATGCTAGAAAAATAAACAACAATAATACTAAATAGTTGCATAATTAAACAGTGAAAGGAAAAAGAAAAGAAAATTGAAAATATCCTGATCGCCGACGAAAATCGCCTCTGAATTGCTCTCAGTCGCCGCCTAATTGTTCTCTGCCGACTCCAGGATCCCCCCTCAATTTAGGTCTGCTCTAGGTTTTTAATGTGGTTTTTCAGCCGATCAATGGGTGAGATTAATTCTGACTTAAGATAAACGGCTCGGATTAAAACACGTCCTCTTTCCATATTAAGAATTTTGATCAGCGATCGATCTCTGCCAGAATCTAGAGATCGATCGCGGCATCTCTTTATTTGCAAACATGTCTTGTGTATCGATCTTCAAATATGTGACGATCGATCTCTGGAATTTCATAGAGATCGATCGCTGCTTCTTTCTGTGTATAGTAATCAGTTGCTGAATCGCTTCTTCTTCGGTCTTGTTATGCATGGCGATCGATCTCTGCCAATCTACAGAGATCGATCGCTGCTTTCTTTATGGAGATTGGAGATTGATCTCTGCTTTCTTTATGGAGATTGGAGATTGATCTCTGCTGCTTTCAAACTTCCTTCTCTTTATGCATGGCGATCGATTTCTGGATAACATAGAGATCGATCGCCTCTTCTTTAACTTTAAATTTTAATTCTTTTTCACCTCTTTTACCGCCGCCTATTTTAAATATAATATCTGCACACTTGCACAAAATATATCAAATTCATTTAAAACACTTGAGAAAAACTTATCAACTCAAGTATAAAAAGTATAAATAAGTGTGTAAAATACACACTTATCAGACGTGTGGGCGTGATGAACATAAAAGGATCACACTCAATTTTGTGATAGATCGTTTTCTCAACACATGAGACGATCTATATGGATATAGAGAACAATTCTCCAAACCACCACGGAAATGCTCTTAAAATAGATTGTTTCTCAAAATGAATTCTCCTACACTATTTCTTTGCAAATGAGGTCTTAACCTCTATTTATAGTGTAAGAATTTTGTAACAATTATCATAACATTTAAAAGAAACAAAAGTTACAAAATTTAATTTACCATTAAGTTAGAATTGATTTCTTAATAACATTTATAACAAAAGATGTTATGGAAATCAAAACAACTTCTCATCATGGCCTTACACTTGGCACCATGATTTGGCAAAATTCATTTTAAAAAACTATTTTCAAAAACAACTTTATGTTTGTTAATTAATTGAACAATTCAATTATTTCATTTAATGAAACAGAACAAACATATTAATTATGACAACTTTTGTCATGTGTCTTATAAGTTGATTATTCAACTATTTCATCTAATGAAATATAATAAACTTATTATTGAGTGTATTAAATAATTAACTCATAGTTAATTATTTAATCTTCTTTGTTCATTTTTCTATTATTCGAATAATGATAGAATGTGACAAAGGGACCGAAGGACCTATAATTTTAAGCTTCAATAATTTTTTTCCGTTAATTAATATAAACTCTTTATATCAATTAACGTAATTATTAACTCTAAAGTAAGTCCACTAAATACTTAGAGTTGCACTCTTAAAACTATAAACTATGTTTACTCAAAGTAATGCCCATTGATATAGTCATTACATATGTACTAACCCTACATTTAGATTCGTAATAGAGCTAGGTTTATAATCCGTTAACCTCTCATATTACATCTTTATCTTTAACTACCATTAGTCCTTGATTGAATAATTAATTCATAACGATTTATGAATTTGCGCGCTAATTATTCGATCTTTTAACTAACAAAAAAGGGAATCCAATAAAATGGATTTCATTGTATCGATATTAACATTCCCAGCTATTCATTTTAATTTATTCTCAATATACGAGGTGTGTGAATTGTAACTCATACAAAACTTTACCAAGTAAATTAAAGAATAAATTAAAATAAAATAGGAGTTTGTTAAATACAATGAATTAAGATTACATACATATGACCATCATTATGATAAAGTTATTTGTTCTAGATTTAACAGAAATTATAAGAACAATATAATTTTATCTGGTCGAGTCCTATATAATTATATTATAAAAAATTTATTTACTTTATGTCACTACATATATAGTCGGGATATAATTATACATTCTTAATGAGATAAACTAAGTTTATGACTATGATTTATTTGAAGATTCCATACTTCAAATATAAGTCATGGACTTGTTTTGGTTATTACTCTTTATATTATATCCCTCATATATAAAATATATATGTCAATATAAAGTTTGCATAAATAACCAAAGAATTTTCTCTGAATTTTATAAAGTATGATCTTTAAATGCAAGCATAATATTAATCAATTTAAATAATATAATTGTTCTATTACATTTGCTTGTTGGGGCACATAATTCCCAACAAGAAAGAAGGCGAAATCGGCCATTTTTTTAGCAGAAGAGGAGTGTGAAAGCTTCTGCTGTAAATCTCTGGCTATTTCTAAGAATCTAAGTTGATCGATGATATTAAGCCCAGAATAAATTCGAGCAGAGTTTTAACTCCACAAGAATTCCAAGAACAGATGTACTTTGACGAAGCAATCATAGACAGTAGCTTCGTCAATGGAACCCACTTGAGTCATAGCTTAATGGGTTATGGCGGATTGCAGAACCAGCGGGTATGAATAAAAAAACCAACTCAAATCATTATCAAAATTGGACCCATTAAGCAGATTACAAGATGAAGCAGGATTCAACCCATTAGAAAGCTGACATCACTCTCCGAAACCACCATAGCTTTTACTGGTTTCTTCAAGGGCTGAGGTGGAGCGGAGAAGAAAATAGGGTAGCGTCCACGTCATCTCATACCCTCAACTTCCACCTGCTCCTCTCTGATAAATTATTTGATCAGTTGCAGGCAGCTCTACAGTAGAAGACAGAGATGGCGCTATCAATCATACTATAAAAAATGCATGGGGGGATATTTTGTCATGCAAGCAAACATTCGATTAGGTGGAGGATGGAAGCTTGAGTGGCTCTCCCTCTTTCTTATTATAATTGCAGTTGGCCTCTTTTAACTGAAACACAATTTCTACTCTCTCATGGCTTCCGTCCAAATTCTTACCAATAAAAAAAAAAAAAAAAAAAACATGAAACAGTGTGGAAAATCAACACCTAGATCCATGATTTAGACCGAGAAAAATAAAGGGTATTGAAAAATGAATTTTAAAAATATGCTCTCCATTGAATGCTATCGAAGTCAAAACCCAATCGAAAGTATGGCCGACAAGAAGTTCGGGCCCCGATTGTTACAGTGTGCCATGCGAAGATAAGTAGGGTTCAAGTGTGAAGGCTCAACTCGTACTAGTGGGGGTGTACAATCTTATCGTTTGGAAGAATAAAAAACGAATGGTTTTTAAGTAAAGTTATTTTCTCTGTCTAGTACAATGAATTTTGGGGTAATTGTAAGAACAAAATTGTGCATAAATCAGACAAGAATGTACTAGAAGCATTGAGAATATTACATTTTTTGGTCTTGGAGAATGTTTTGCCTGATTTTAGAAAACAGTGGTTGAAAACACTTTCATGGAATTGTTTCTCGTGTTACACAAGCATGACCAAATGTTTGTTCAAGTAGAGTGGTTAGAGCAGTTGAAGAAGAAATATTTCTCTATTAGCCTGCCTCTCACTCAAATTGTTTAGATAAGTAAGCTGGTTTCTTGGCCTAAACAGATACCACTCAAAACTCACCAGTTTTCTTCAGCATCTTCTTCTCTTTCTCTCTCGATCATGAAGGAATCGAAGCCATGGATACCCTTCACAGCCAACTGCTGTTCGGCGGAGGACCAGACGACATTCGGCAATTTCAGCCGGTGCCGCCCGTCGAGGTCGGAATTCTCCAAGAACATAGCCCCATTGCCATCTTTCCGGCGGCTTTCCTTCTCCGACCTTAGCCGTTCTTCTTCCATGCGTATTAACGAAGATCTGGCCCAGTCTTTCGGGAGTGATTTGTTCAACTTTCAGTTGAGCGAGCTGCGAGCCATAACCCACAATTTCTCAAGCAATTTCCTGCTGGGGGAAGGAGGGTTTGGCAAAGTGCACAAGGGTTATGTGGATGAAAGCTTGAGGCAGGGTCTTAAAGCACAGCCTGTGGCTGTTAAGCTTTTGGACATTGAAGGTCTGCAAGGACACAAAGAGTGGCTGGTGAGTTCTTCTAGGCTTATTCTTCGCTCTGTTTCAATGGCTTCCCCGAAAACCTCTGTTTGAAGAGTTTCTTTTTTGCAGGCAGAAGTGATATTTCTTGGGCAGCTTAGGCACTTCCATCTGGTGAAATTAATTGGCTACTGCTGCGAAGACGAAGAGCGACTCCTAGTTTACGAGTTCTTGCCTAGAGGCAGCTTAGAGAATCACTTGTTCAAAAGTGAGCTTTTGATTAACAAATACATATAATTATCTGTAAAATATAATCAATTTGGAGACAGAGGAAGTTATCCCTTTAAAGCTACTATCTCATTCTGTATGCAGGGCTGTCTGTTTCGTTGCCTTGGTCAACGAGACTGAAGATTGCCGTGGGGGCCGCTAAGGGTCTTGCCTTCTTACATGGAGCTGATAAACCCGTCATATACCGAGACTTCAAAACTTCTAACATCTTGCTAGACTCGGTTTGTGATCATCTCAACACCACTTCCAAATTTCAATTGATAGTAATTTCCTATCTATTGATCTTTCGGGTATGATGTTTTGGTAGGATTTCTCAGCAAAATTATCGGACTTTGGACTTGCTAAAATGGGGCCCGAGGGATCAGGATACACATGTCACAACCCGAGTCATGGGAACGCTTGGATATGCGGCTCCAGAATATGTTACCACGGGTAAGATAAATTCTCGATCATTCATGACATACTTCGATAGGCCCCTTGTGATTTGATTGATCGCAGGGCATTTGACAACTAAGAGCGATGTATATAGTTTTGGAGTAGTGCTCTTAGAGGTTATGACCGGAAGAAGAGCTGTGGATAAATCGAGAGGAAAGAGCGAGCAAAGTCTTGTAGATTGGGTGAAGCCTTACCTGACAAGCAGTCGGCGACTGCACCTCATCATGGACCCGAGGCTCAACGGGCAGTACTCCGTGAAGGGAGCCAAAGGAGTGGCTCATTTGGCACGCCAATGCATAAGTTTGAATCCTAAAGATAGGCCTAGAATGGAAACCACCGTTGAAATCCTGGAAAGCCTCCTACATTTTAAGGATATGGCTGTAACTAGCGGCCAATGGCCGGCTTCTGTAAAACCAGCGAGAAATGGGAGCAGTCGGTGCAAGAGCTAAGACACATGGCAGAGCTGGGAATAATAGGAATACCTCTCATGTTGTTCCGAGCAGGAAAACATGATAATCAATCTACCCCTTGTGAAGAAAGATCAAATGGACTGCTATAATGGCCTGATCTCTGTTGTAAATGTGTAAATGTATCACCCCATACAGGGTAAATATTATGTGTGAAGACAACTGAAAAAAAAATTATTCAATACCATGTCACTCCAGGACAAGATTTTAAGAACACGAGGATGACAGACCGGACCAAGATTGAACTAGAGTTTTTTCCGACATGCTTTACAGTTCTATCGATTTCAATTTTGTAACGAAACTTGATCACCCTTTATTATTTCTGACTTTAATCTCGGGAATATAGGCAGATTGGTGGATCGAAATGAAGAGTTTAATTGAGGTAAATTACAACCGACCATGTCTCTAATGTCTAAATTCTTGACAACGTCCTACATTCTAAGGATTTGGGTCTAACTCAAACCCACCAAGAAACATGTGGGTTTCCTAGACAGATAGCAGAGCAGGGGATACCCGGAACTCCGACTCGGTTAGGCTGTTCCGAGCCGAAAAAAAACACCATCTATAAATGGACTTGTTTGGTGATGATATTGTCTAAGATGGAGCATTAGTTGAAGTAAATTACTACTACCCATGTGGCTAATTTTGTGTTGGCTTAAAAAAGTGGGAAGAGAAGTCAATTAAGCCAGGCGTGCATGTAAAATTAAAGGCGGTCTATTAAAATAATCTTGTGTTGCTTATCGTACCTAAATAAGGTCGGCAGAGAAAGCTATTTCGAGTGGTTCGGCGCCAAGCAAATTAGCCCGGTGGCCACGATCGTCCACTCCCATTGGCGGAGGAGCAAACTCTCAGCCCACTGACACGAGGAGTTGACCTTGCATTCCTCCACCTCGGCCTTGACTTAGCTAACACTTGTATTCTGCACTACTTCTTCAGATATGGAGTGACTGCCTTCATCGTCTGACATCTTAGTACGTTATATGTCAGAGTTTCAGTTATGGATGCTTGTTCGACGGAAATGTCCGAAATTTAGAACATGCATGGCGTTGTATGAGGAGAAATGTGAAGAACTAGTTTTGTGGCTGAGGATGGTGCGAAACGCACTGAGAAATACTGAGCACTCGCGTTGGTGGATCCTCAACTTCCCCACTTTTGTTCACTTTTCCATGTCTGGAAAACTATCCGATTCAGACTGATCGGCCGATATCCACCATTGTTGCAGGTTGCTCCCCTTAATTTCATCCCCCCTCTCTTTCTCTCTCTTTCATACATGGGCTTCAACGCCAAACCAGCTAAACGACCGATGTTTCTTCCCCAGTCCAGCCTCTGTACCTCCCTCTTCTTCATCGTCCTTTTCTCCATCCCTGCTCTTTTCCTCCTCCATGCCCCAACTACCTCCATCTGCACCACCTTCGCCTCCTCCCATGTCAACCCCTGGTCCGGCGATCTTCGTAGTGCAGAATTTGCTTGGAACCGCCTCTCGTTTTCCGAAAATAGTCCCCCTCCGATTTCCCTCAGAATCGCCGTTTTCTCCAGGAAATGGCCGATCGGGAAAACCCCCGGCGGCATGGAGCGCCATGCCCACACTCTCCACTCTGCCCTAGCTCGCCGCGGCCATCAAATCCACGTCTTCACTTCGCCGCCTCATGGCAACGTCTGTCCTAATATCTCGGATCAAGATCACCGCCCTTTCATCCACTGTCACGAAGGAGAACCAGGTCGGTGGCGCTACAACAAGGCATGGGAGCAGTTCGAGGAAGAGAACCGGCGCCGACCATTCGACGTGGTTCACTCAGAAAGCGTCGCGCTCCCTCACTGGTTAGCTCGGGAACTCCCGAATCTGGCAGTAACCTGGCATGGAATAGCTTTGGAAAGCTTACAATCAGACATTTACCAGGATTTAGCTCGCAGGCCCAACGAACCAGCCTCTCCGTCGTTCAACCAGAACATACAGGGCGTCATTCCCAAAGTCCTCGCCGAAATCAGATTCTTCAAGAGCTACACCCATCACGTCGCAATTAGCGACAGCTGCGGCGAGATGCTGAGGGACGTATACCAAATCCCAAGCAGACGAGTCCACGTGATCGCCAACGGCGTTAACAGCGACGATTTCAGACAGGACGAGACAGTCGGCCATGAATTCAGATCAAAAATTGGGATCCCTCAAAATGCAAGCCTGGTGTTGGGTGTGGCGGGGAGGTTAGTGAAAGACAAAGGGCATCGTCTTCTTCACGAAGCCTTCTCTATCCTGTCAACAAAATCCCACGACGTATACTTGATAGTTGCAGGATCGGGGCCATGGGAGCAGAGATACAAAGAACTAGGCAGTCGAGTAATCGTCTTAGGCTCAGTGAGCCCGTCGGAACTGAGAACGTTTTACAACTCCATTGACCTGTTTGTGAATCCAACGCTAAGACCGCAGGGGCTGGATCTGACTCTCATGGAGGCGATGCTGAGTGGGAAGCCAGTAATGGCTTCCAGATTTCCGAAGCATCAAGGGGACAATTGTTGTAAAAGACGAATTCGGGTTCATGTTTGCTCCGAACGTGGAATCACTGTCGGAGGCGATTGAGGTGGCGATCAGGGAGGGGCGGAGGAGGATGATGGAGAGGGGACAGGCCTGCAGGAAGTACGCAGAATCCATGTTTACTGCAAAGAAAATGGGGTTGGCATATGAAAGGCTGTTCCTTTGTATAAAATCAGACACATTTTGTAGCTTCCCTTAATTTTGACTGCATTCTCAATTTCACTTCTTCCTCCTTTCCAACCCCTATTTCTTCAACATCAAATCTGGTTCGACAATGGTGCATATGACGCGCTAAACCACATCGCTTGAAGTTCTTAATTGTCATCTCGATATCTACCATAACAAAATCACGTTCTAAAATACACGCCTAGTTCTAGACCCAGCCAGATGCGACGGCCGGACAACAACAAAGTAAAAATACCTGAAACAAGATTTGTGATTAATCTCCTTCAAAATCAAGCAGAATTGAGATGAACTGAGATTTGTATCTGTGAGACACAGAGAGACAGAGAGAGTTGATATAAGTAGTGGCAGCAGGGCATAGCAGGGATAAACATAATTTGAGAAGCTCATGCAAGAGACACGCTCAGCCACAACCATACTGTTTGACATAACGTTCGAATTCATACAAATAATATTTTATAAAATTAAGAAAACTAGCAAACAGAAGAGAAAATCATTCCAATTGGAATGAGAGAAAAGATAAAAGCTTTCTTTTCTTATTTATCCTATATCTAACTCAAATCCCAAAAGCACAGTATCCGGATACTTTCTTCAAATAGAGAGAGAGCAGCAGCATTTGTATGAGATGCGCAGGCAATGAATTCCATGATCTCCAATTAAGCTTTTATCAACTTTCATGATCTCCTTTCTGTCTCTCAATCAATTGAGGAAAACTACGATTGATTGCTCCTTTAGACAAACCAGCAGTGCAAAAATTCTACTCCAAGAAAAGCTCTTTTCCTGATTCTCAAAGGGTAGCATCGCAATAAGAAACCAAGGAGGGAGCAGTCGTTGATATGTGGACACCTGATCATTGGAAGAATTTATCGCCCACCAAAAGGACAAGAGAAATTACTGGAAATTTTTGCCAGGATATGGAGGTCCGACTAGCTGTACAAGGATAAAATGTAAAGCTCATCATCTTCATTTGACCCTGCAATAAACCATCACCCATGAAGCAGCAGGAATCACATTACTAAAACCATACATGTTCATGACAAATAATGTCAACAAGCTTTACCATATCAGTCATGTATCCGGAAAGAACATTGTTCAATAAAACCCATTCTTGACAGTTGAAAAGATTCAGACCTGCTTTAATGAACTAATAACAGTTAAATAATATTATGGTCATGAAAAAAATTTCAATCAGAGCAAAGAAAAAGTAAAATTGCACTGGTAAGATAATTTGATTTATTGGAATACCTTCGACCATGTAATTACTGGATGATCAAACAAGAAGACCAAAAGGCTTTCTCATGATCATCCGAAACGTCTGCCAAGGACCAACAACAGTGCATTGGTTTGGTCCATGATGTTTTCCTATGGAGTCGAAATTACAAAATTCAAAATCCCATGACAACAAACTGAAATTTCAATAGTGTAGTAACAAGCACTTTTACATTTCAATCGTAATCAGAATTATAATTATAATACACTGATTTTTTTTATCACATTTATTTGAAGGGGCAATAAATTTAGCAACCCATTTTAGTAATCAGCATTTTCAAACCTAGTTTTTGCAAACACAAACAAAAGCTCATATTAAATATATAGCATCGACCTGAAATTTCAAAGAAAGACATAAACACTGACATACCTTATAGCCAATGAATAGACCTGAGGGTTCAAGTAATTGACGCAATCTTTGAGTACTTCCTGCAGCATTTGACTGAGATCCATGCAAGAACAGAAACAACAGTACACATTGTAATACCATTAAAGCAGAGGGAAATAATAAATCAATAATTTTAATTAAATAATACTCGACCAATTCAAAATAGAAAAATGAGATTGTGACTAATTACATCAAGTTTAACAAGCATTTGAACCCATAGGCCCTAAAGCATACTCAATAAAGATACTATTGCTTCATATGTGATACTAAGACAAAGAAGATTATAAGTACAAATCAATTAAGTAATCAACCTCCAAAAGCTCTTAGATGGTTCTTTCATCTGAAGAAGACAGGAGGCGTTGGTCCCCCATCCATAATCTGCCCCCAAGGGAAGAACAAAATATTTCTGTCTTGATTCAAAATAGAGGTCGTATAAGTTACAATATCAATATATTTAGATTCAGGACAAAAAAAAAAAAATGAAAACAGCATTATACATTGATAATTAGTCAGTGCTCACTTACTTTCGACGATTGGCACCACCCGTGAATGAGAGTAGTGTAAGATATCTCATCTAAAGATAATCCTCCTGAGGACATGTTATCACATATGTTAAAAGCTTTCTCCATATCATCTATCATGCAAAATCCATTAGTTATTGTATTGAAAGATACAACATCTGGGGCGATTCCATTTTCTTTCATTTTGCTGAAGAGCTTCATTGCTTCTTCCATGTCACCTAATTTAGAGTATCCATGAATCATGACAGTGTAAGTAATAACATTAGGCTGTATGTTATTGTCAGACATCTCCGACCAAATATTTCCAGCTTTATTCATCTGACCCAATTTACAATAACCATTGATTAATGCTGTATAACAAACAACATCTGGAAACAACCCCTCTTTTCGCATCTCATCTAGAAGGTATTTTGCATCCTCAACTTGACCAATGTTGCACATTCCATGTATTAGGGAAGCAAATGTAGTGCAAGTTGCTCGAATTCCATTGCTTTTCATGCTATCACGAAGTTTAAAGGCGGCAGATACATTTCCATTTTCACAGTATGCTCTAATCATTATATTATAAACAACATTATTAAGTTCCAGTTTTGTATTGACTAACTCGCTGAATAAGTTCTCAACCTCTTTAATTCTGCCAGCTTTACAATATCCATCCATCAACGCTCCATATGTATAAATGTCATAAACCAGGCCGTTTCTTTCTCCCTGATCCCAAAGCATTACAGCATCATCAACTCTACCATTCCTACACAAGCCATGTATAAGCAAGTTATAAGTATAAACATCAGGTGGAATTTCTCTTATAATCATCTCTTCTTTAAGTTTAACAGCTTCTTCCACTGACCCCTCTATGCAAAAACCTAAAATAAGAGTGTTGTATGAGATTGTATCCAAAACCAGACCCCTCTTTAGCATCTCTCTCATGACCCTGACTGCTTCTTGCATATTGCCTGCTTCACAAAGTCCATGAAGAAGTGCATTAGAAGCCACTGTATTGGATGTTAACCCTTTATCCAACAAGCTAAACCAAAGTTCTGTGGCTTTTGAATGCTTTCCATCCTTACAGAGTCCACAAAACAATACCGTCAACAACATATCACTGGGCCTAAAATTTCTTGATAGCATCTCTAGAGTAAAGCGGAGTGCAGAGTCAAACCTAGACTTCGTACATAATTTGTGAATTACAGAGAAGCATGCTCCTTGGTTTATAGGAGAGCCACCAGATAGAATCTCTTCAAGACATCTCTCTGCTTGTTCCATTTCACCACTCATGCAAAATCCATGCATGAGAGTATTAAAAGTGACAGAATTTGGACTAATATCTTTAGATATCATAATGTCCTTTATCTTCAACGCTTCATTAATACGGCCAGTTTTACAATACCCATCAATCAGAGTGTTGTAGATAACTTCATTTGGAATAAATCCTGCATCCATCATTTCCTTCAAAACTCTATTTGCATCTTCAAATTTTCCTAACTTAATTAAACCATTAATAAGCACGCTAAAAGTAATAATACTTGGAGTCACACCTTGCTTCACCATCTTATGTTTGTACCAGAATGCATCATCCAATCTCCCATTCTTGCAAAGACCGTGAATTATGTTATTGTAAGTAACAACATTTGGTGAAATACCTAACTCTTCCATTTTCACAAATAACTCGATGGCAATATCAATCTTCTTCCCCTTACAAAATGCATTAATTGCTGTCGTGAACAAGAAGACATCCGGAACAATACTTCTAAAAACTAATTCTACTATTTCATAACTTTTTTCAAGCTCATTTGCCTTAACTAGAGAATTTAGCAAGAAATTGCACGTCCTCAAAGATGGGAAAACACCCTTACTTGCTAAGAGTCTAAAAATATCAGTCACAAAATTAAAACCCAAATAACTAAATTGAGTACAGTAAATGTGTATCAACATATCAAAGACCTGAACTCCACCAACCTTCCTAACAGCTAAACTTGAATCAAGCATAGCAAATGCTATCTCAATATTGGGATTGTTTGAGTTTGGATATGAAACAGGGAGCTTTCCATCAATCAAACGAATCAAAAGCGATCTAGAAGGAGATATATGATTGCAGTGAGTAAGCAAATGAATCAAAAGGCAGTACGACCGAATGGTAAAAGGGAAATTGAAGAGTCGAGTAGCAAAATAAAAGAAGTTAAGAGTTGTTTTGAGGTTCACATTTGATACTATAGAAAAGAATAGTCCGATCAAATTCGAAAGGAGACAATTTAGGTATAAGTTCTTTGCACTTAGAGGAATCTAAAGACGGTTCAGAAAGAATAGAGGATACCGAGGCTAGCAAACTCCGAGCTGAAGGCTGTGGAGTTTGACTCTGATGCTTCGGGGGTGGTTGCGTCTGGTCTTGGTGACCGTAGTGGTCCGGTGATGTGGAAGTGACGCCAGTCAAAAGGCGAGCGACGGGAAAGAAGAGGTGAGTTCGTTTTGTAAATGCCAATCTTTTCAAATCCATTGAAGAATCAGAAGAAAGAATTAGCTAGCGAATTTGAGACGTCCAAATGTTTAGAGACGAAGAAGAAGGCATGTGGATTGGATGGTTTGCCATTGGCAGAGGAGGTGAAGCAGCCACGCTTCCTCGTCCCGGCTATAACTACCTAAGAATGATCTGGGCATTGCAGCCTTCATTTTCGCTCTGTTTCTGTCGAGGGTTAGCGCGAGATGAGAGGGAGAGGGGGGAGATAAATGGGCCTTTCGGCCCATTTAATTGGTCTCAAGTCCATCAGTGTACCCTAAAAAACAACCCAAATTTAACTTTTATATTTTCTATTCATTAATAAATTAATTATATTATTTTATAAATAATAATATATTACTTAGACTAATAAATTCTCAATTATCGTTTAATCTTATTTTAATTAACAAGAAAATAGTTATTTTATGAGATTAAACTAACTAATAAAAACAGAAATTAAATATGGATTTGCAATTAACGAAAAATTAGGATTACAATTATCCTTATCAAATTAATTAAATTACTTACCTTTTTCAATTAATCAATTCATGTGAGTCAATTAACCAAAAAAAACCCTAATTAGCTAAAATTCACTCACAATGGTCGATTAAGAATGCCGTCAGAAATTAAATTCACTATATTTCTATTTAAAACAATAATAATTCATTAAATTCATATTCTCAATTAGGTTACACACATTATGCATGTGTATCCCTATTAAACTCATGGTTTCCACTCAATGATCTTGTGTTATTATGTATCTAACATGCGTTTTTCATATTCATTACACGCGATAAAATTAATCTAACTATTTGTAAGATAATTACATTAACATAAAACACTAAAGAGAATAAACAAACTCAATATGAATCAACAATTGACCAAGATAAAATTTCATTAAGCTTCATCCAAGTTCAAATCATAATTCTATACACAAAATTTAATTCATAATTTGCAAGAGTAAAATCCACATAAAAAACCATATAAATAGTCACGAAAAATGAAACAAAAATAAAGATAAGAGAAATAGAGATAAAAACTAGTTGAAGTCTTCGGTCTCGATGATTCGTCATGCATAGTCGTAATGTCCATGAACACCACTAGAAATTGAGTGTCTAACTCTCTATGCTCTGTTGAATTTTCGAGTCTTCAATCCTTTTTTGTCGTCTCAGTGTGTCTCATTGTGGCTACCCCGACCCCTACCAGGGCTGCCACGGCATATGCCGTGACATACATACATATTACTTTCGCCCGTTCTCATAAAATTTTTCATTTTTATTTCATTTCTTTTTTCTTTCATTCATCATTCGATAGAGAACGGACTTAGGCATTCAATCCTCATTTATCGACACTTAGGATCTAACTTAAAACGTATCTAAAACAACTCGTCTAAGGTCGGGAAACCTCAAAAGAGGCTTAGGACATCAAAACATGTCAAGTGGCAAGCATGGGGCGCGCCCAGCATTCGGCATGAGCCCTTCGCGCACCATGTGTGCACGCCGCGCGCGCACACAACTCGCGCCCTTCGCGCCGGTGCCGTGCCCGCATCGCCCACCATCGCGCGCCAACCGTGCGCCAACCGCGCTCCTCACCGCACGCCTACCCGCGCCCTACCGCGCGCCTCATCACGCCCTAGCGCCTCGTGCCAGCGCCCAGCGATGGCCGATCGATTGACTGGCAGGCCGATCGATCGGTGATCGCTCTGGATTTTCACCAGAGCGCGCACTATTGGCGATCGATTGGCTAAGGGCGTCGATCGATCAGCAAACCCTCTGTTTGCGCCTGTTTTCCAGCAACAGCTGCCGATCGATCGGCCATAGGCGCTGATCGATCGGATGAGCAGGGCAGAGCACCCCTGCGCGCCTTGCTCTCCCCCACCTGCGCGCGCCAGCTGCGCGCCCAGCGCACCAAATCCGGCCTTTTTCCTCCCTTTGCCATATCCTTCAATTTTTCACCTAATAATAGATCAATATCAACATCCTCAAATCACCCATACATTTTCTACCTAAAATACACATCCATTTAATTTAAAATCTCAACCTAAAATCATCAAATTCCAACTCTCATCCATGAATTCATCTCTAATCAACAATTCCATTTCAAAGCATCAAAATCCAATCTATTTCATCAATATCCAACATACGCAACGGAAGCTCGCGAATCATCGAAAATGAAACCCAACTATATAATCCATCCACAAAACTATCCAAAAACATCAAAACACCAATATCCTCAATCCAGTTACCAATCACCCTAAAATCAGTTATCTATACATTTTTCCATATTCTTTCTATCTAACATACTCCAAAATACCTATACGTCGTCCCCACGGGTCAAAATCACACCGACTGCACCAGCGCACTCACACAGGTACCCTTCTTCAACCGGCTCGTTTCTCGGGTAGAGGTGTCACGACCCTAATACTGTACCTAATTTCCCGTACATATATTTTTTTTTTTATCCCTATACTTTAAATAAACTCTAGGCGGAATTTAAACGGAAATCGGAATTGAAATCGATAATGTCTGTGTTTTAAAACCATTTAAAACAAAACTCAAAACTAATTAAATAAAACTTAAAATCAATTAAAACAATTAAAATTAAAGGGAGGACAAAACTGTAAAAACAGTCAACTAAAAGGGAGGGGCGATCGATCTCCAAATGCAGGAGATCGATCGATAAATTGTCACGACCCTAATATTGTACCCAATTTCCCGTACATATATATATATATATTTTATCCCTATACTTTAAATAATCTCTAGGCGAAATTTAAACTGAAATCGGAATTGAAATCGATAATATCTGTGTTTTAAAACCATTTAAAACAAAACTCAAAACTAATTAAATAAAACTTAAAATCAATTAAAACAATTAAAATTAAAGGGAGGACAAAACTGTAAAAAGAGTCAACTAAAAGGGAGGGGCGATCGATCTCCAAATGCAGGAGATCGATCGCTGATGCACCAAACAGCAGGGGCGATCAGTCGCCCCTGTGTGCCAGCGATCGATCGCTGCATCAAAAGCAGGGAGGGGCGATCAGTCGCCCCTCACACCCGCGCCCGATCGCCACCCTCCACCTTCTTCTTTCTCTTCTATTTTCTTTTACAAATGCTCTCTGGAATCCGAAAATTCCAGAGAGCAAAACACCAAGTTTCCCCTGCCCACCACACACTTCACAAATTAACATTTTCCCTTAAACTCTATCATAACATCGTTCATTTCTCATTTCTTAATTTTCACAGCCGACACACACGTTAAACTTTCAGGAAAACAATTTGCATGGATACGTTTGAAAACCGAGTATATCCACCTATTTTAAATCATCAACAATTCCCTAAAAAAATTTAACAAAAACAGTTTATAAAACAGATTTCCAAAAAAACGTTTAAAACATCAAACATAAACCTATCTACTATCAGATCCAAACTTCCTAAAATGTTCTATCTTTGTACATATTTCTCTCAAAATAACCCAACACGCTCAAACACGTACGTACATCACCACGGGTCAGGTTAAGCATCGACTGCGTAACACACCACCGCAAGCCATCCTCCGTCAACTGGATCACTCCTCAAGTGGAGGGATCTCATCCTCACCTATATCGAAGTCACCTACACCATACAGACACCTATGAAATAAAAATCTCAGCAAGTTATAGTAAATGTACATGCATGCTATGCATATGAGTTCAGAAATTATGCAACATTTTCTTTATCTTTACTCTGTGGGTGTCACTGAAATCTCAGCCTCCTAACCGGAGAGAGCACATGTGACAGCCCGAAACCGGACCCGAATCGGTTTCCGGGATCGGAGCCGTCACTCCGGGACACTTACAGGAAACGGTGACTATTTTTTTTTTTAAAACTAATAGAACAATCAAAGCAGTGAACAGAGAGGGAGAACTGCAGGGAGTAATCGAAAACATTTGCAGGGGGAGAGAGAGTTCTCTGGAATGGAAAGCAAACAAATCTCAATAATAGATAACCGAACAGAAATAGGCATAAGACTGACGGAAATGGAAACAGGAAACAGTGGCGGAAGATGTAGTTTCAAACTGAACCGGAGGAGAAATCAGTGGATAGCGTCATCGGAAGATAAAGGCAGCAAACATAACCGGCAGAAGATGATGACGTCAGCCGGAAGACGTTCTGACGTCATCGGAAGACAAAGTTATAAACTGGGCGGAAGACTTATGCCAACGTCATCGGAAGAGAAGATGACGTCAACCGGAAGACAAATAACGTCACCGGTAGAAGAAGAATGTGAACAGTAACCGGAAGATGACGTCAACCGGAAGACAAATAACGTCACCGGTAGAAGAAAAATGTGAACAGTAACCGGAAGACGCAATCGGAAGACATAGTTTTAAAGACAGAATTACAACTTTTGACAGAAAGACATATAGAAGGCAACCTCAAACAGGAAGCATAAAGGTTTCAAAACCTTCAAACCCGATTCAAAAGAAGTTATAAAAATATACTTTATAATGGACAAAATTTCAAGAAGACATCCTGCACCATGACATCTTTTAACGAAGATACCTGCTGGCAGGAAGCATGAAAAACAGAAGGCATACAAGTTTCAAACTTTCATCACAGATGACAAATTTCGAGAAAACAAACTGCATGGATAGCTCTAAAATTCGAGACTATCCATGCATGACCTGAAAGGGAGAACTCAAGCAGTTCCAGAATGTTTTCAAAACATTTAAAATATATGGATACAATCTGTCAAATACAGAGGTTTTAAATACATCAATAACAGATTCCAAAAGTTTTACAGGAACTTGACATACATTTAAATTTTTACCAAAACAGGAGTTTTAAAACAAAACACAAAATCTATACAGGACTCGACTTAACTTTCAAATATACACGCTCACAGGAATACATCTTGTCTGACTGCAACAGCCAGACCCCGTGAGCTCGATCCACCAACTACATCAGCTCGTCATTTTGAGGCACCGGGTCCTCATCTGGAATATCCGTACCTACAACAGGGAGTTCACCTATGAGCCTAAAGCTCAGTAAGAACATAATCAACATGCAGTGATGCAAAATGCTATGCATGAACCTTTTCAGAAATACAGTGACATTACAGAACATTACTTTTATCTGTCAGAAAGTGGGGCTTATAGGGAAAACAGGCGTAACAGAAGTGCACTAAAGGCACTAAAATTCAGAAACAGAACACCAGTTCCCGTCCCACACTTAATCAGTACATTACAGACAGTCAGATTTTATCTTTCTTCACTTCAAAACAGGTGCATAATACATTTTTGCATGAGCTTTTGGGAAAAACGTGTATGCATGGACTTTCTCAGTGCTTAAACTTAAACAGCATGCAACAGAAATGACAGAACAAACTGTGAAGCAGAACATTTACAACTCAGAACATAAACTATACCATTTCTACCCAAGACAACCCGACAGAGACTGAAAACCTAGTACCTCCGTGATGTAGGGCCTTAAGGGCCAACTCTCAGTTATGAACTTACCTGTTTGCTGCGGAGTTGATGTTCTGATCGTCTCGGTAATGCACGAACCTGTACATGCACATTCAGAAAATAAACAAGCTGAAAAATGTTTACTACATACACTCCTGACTCCATTCAGACTTTTAGAAAACAATCCAACATGTTTTCATCCAAGGACAGTGAGTTTTCTCCGAAATGTCTTAACCCTAAACTTCAACAAACTCACATTTTAACTTGTCCAACCTCATTAGCATAAATAGATGTTTACCTTTGCTGAAGAAAATAGAAGAAAAGAGGAGAGATGAAGTCTTCTAGAAAGGTTTGAATCGCCAGAAAGAGAAGAAACAAAGAAGGAAATGGAAAGAGCAGAGAAGAGAAAGTGAGGGTTTCACGTAGGAGGGGAGAGTATGTCTTGTTCAACAAGTTGAACACATGGCAACCAACCATTGGCTTTCTCCCACCAACCTTAATTTCTGTCCAATTTACCCTTCCATTGATTTCTAACCAAATAGTTTTGTTTTGGTTGAACATAATCTGGTTTTCCACTAAACATTCCTACAATTTCACCAAAACATACATTATTAATGTAAAATTAATCCCGTTCGATAATTTAAGGGATAATTTCCCCGGCCAAAAATGCCGGGCGTTACAGCACATCCAGCGGTCGGACTACTCTTTCCAGCTAGACGGGGGGGTACACGCTTACAACACGTACAGCCGTGCCTGAGCCCCATCTTGCATGACCTATAACTGTATAACTGTATGAGTATGCAATAGATGTGGTATTGTGACAAACTCGTAATCGGTCTTCACAATAGGTCGTGCCCCTCTCCAGGCCACATCGTCATTTTCTTTAAAACATTATGCGGAAATTCATTTTCTATGTTCTTTTAAAACACGTGATGCGTGAACAGTTCAATATAACATAAAGTAAACAGTCACATGTGTACCATCAAGACGATAAACAAACACATATGTACCACCAAGACGATAAACAAACAACATATAAAAACAACTAATCCTAACTACCCCAAACAATTAAATAAACGCATCTCCAAAATTCCTCGAGACGACTTCGACGTACGGTGTAGGCCAATCGGCCAGAGAAGATCACGAGAACTTACCTCGTGTCCAAAGCAGCTCAAGCTCCGTCCACGAGCGTTGTTTTTATGAGGCAAAACACAACGATTGTCAATATCACGCGTTTAAACTTCTAATCGTCGAATTCAACAAAACCTTAACTAAAGAAATTCCTAAAAGTTCTAAATTAACTAATCGAAGTATTTAAACTACCAATTAGTGTTCGATAGTTCAAAATCACAATTAACGAGTTTTCCTAAAAACCCGAAAATTCTCCAATTTTAACATTTCTCACAAATCACTCTAACTTTGTCCAATAACGTTCAATACGTCCTTTATATCATCAATCACAATAAACCTATTAATTTCGGACCTTAAATCACATTTTCAACGATAATCTAAACGAAACCCTAATTGTATAACTTTCTAAAAATCAAAAACTAACGCTCTAAAACTATAGATTCATACCTAGAGCGTCGATTGAAGGAGAAAACGCGAAGAACGGAAGACGAACGGAAGAGGAATCAGAGGTCGGAAAGGAGATCGCGCGAGGGAGGAAGAGAGAAATGCTCTCTGTAAATCGTGAAGGCAGAGAAGAAGTGAGGAGAAAGAAAAGGAAATTTGATTTTTAATAAAAAAATGACTTTGCAAATTACCATTTTGCCCTTAGCACTTAATTCTATTTGTTTCGTCCTTTGTTTCGTTAATTAACTAATGATTTGGTTTCCTCAAATTTCCTTATTTCACCCATAAGTCCAACTTATTATTTGGGATTTATTAAAACTTTCCGTTTGCAAAACAGACCTCGTTTACTATTTTTACTAAAACGTCTTTTATGTTACGAGAAACGTAATTACTCAGAATATAGCGTTATTACTCCAAAAAATCCCATAATTTTCATAAAATCCATATTAATTATTAGGATCCCATTAATGCTTTCTTTTCGTAAAACGAGTTTGATTTGACATATTTACAAAAATGCCATCATATAATATAATATTAATATCCCGTAAAGCCGGGTATTACAAGAGGAACGTCATCCTCACCTTCCGCGAGATCACCTACACCATATAGACGCCTATGAGATAAATCTCAGTAAATTCTACGTAAATTACAATGCATGAATATGTATATGCAATTTTATGAATTCAATCCATTCATTTCATTTATCAGTCCGTGTCAGTTTTTGGTTATCGGGACATCGCTCAGCAGATGGATATGGCACATCAAGCGGTTAGATAGCCCACACAATCTGAAGGGAGGAAGACCCGCTCACCACGGAACGCCAGGTCTGAACCTCTCCCCGATAACCACTGTCACGCCCCAATTTGCACTAAGCTCGGGGCTCGGGTCAAGGCCCGAAAGTGGAGGGGCGGGGCTTCTCCAAAATGGGCTAAGTGTTGGAAAAACACTTAGCTAATTGGTGGACTTACTTGGAGGGAGCCCACTATGGAAGGCAGCCCACGGATTGGGCCAAGGCGCTGGGAGCCAAGGCCAAGCGCCATAAGATAGGGCGCTGGGCCCGCGAGCAGCAACCAGAAGCAGCGATCTGGTGCTGCGAACAGACGCGGCGATCGGGGGCGAACGAGGGGGCGCGACGGTTCACGGTGCGCGACGCTCGCCTGGCAGACGCGATCGGGAACGCTTGGCGCGAAGCGGTGCGAGCCCGAAGCGCCAGATCGAGAAGCGGCCTGCGCTGGGCGAACCAGGCAGCCGAGAAGTGCAACGCGAAGGGGCGCGATGCACATACATGAACCAGAGGCATTCTTTTGTAATTAACGATTCTTTGCTTTGATTCATGAATGGTGGCCGAGCCACTTGTGTATAAATAGATGCCTCTAGGGCACCAAGCCGAGACAGTGTGTTGTTGTCTTGAGCATTGTGGTGTTCATTGAGTGATTTTGTTCCTAGTCTTTTATATTTGGAATATAATTGAGGGTTGGGAGTGTTTTCCCATAAACGTCTTGTCTCTTTGTTCAGCTTTCATTACTTGCTATTTTGTGTGTGTTTGGCGAATTAGAGGAGAAGGTTGGCTAAGTCGAGGACTTAGCACCGTGCATTCCATCAACAAATTTTGGCGCGAATTTGAGGGGTGTAACAACCACCATGCGTTGTTTACATGGTACTTTCATTACTTACATTTCCTTTTTCATGAAATCAATGCATAAATCTGTTTTCATGACATTTTGTAAAACAATGATGCATGGATAATTAAATGCATAGCATAAACATAAACAACGTGAATACTATCAAAACTTCACAAAAGCATACCCTATAAAACAACTAAACCTAAGCTACCCATCTAAAGCATATAAACATTCATTGCTCCAATTTCCTCAACAACCAAAAATCGACGTATGGTTTAGGTCTATCGGCCACAGTAAGTTACGAGAACTTACCTCGCGTCCTTAGCAATCCGAGTGCCTTGTTTTGAACTTCGTTACTTAAGTCATTCCACAATTGGGGCAATAAAACTAAATCCAAATAAACTGTTCCAAAACTAACGAAACCCCTAGTTAAAAGAAATTTTCTAAAATTCTAATTTAACTTATTTGGGCATTTCGTCGAACAATTCACGCTCAAGATTATCTAAACCTCCATTAATGGAGTTTTTTAACTTTTCCTACCACCAAAACTCAAACAACCACCATTAAATCAACTAACTATATCCAATAATTACAAATACGTCAATTAGAGTCGTAAATACGGTAACCCTATCAATTTCTAACATAACCCGACGATTTCAACAAAACCTTAAACGAAACTCTAACCATTAACAACTCTAAAACCTGGAAATTAACGTCCCAAAACTATAGAATCTTACCTAAGGCTGTGATTTAGGAAGAAAACGGAAGAAAACGGTTGATTGGAGGAGTGGGTCGCCGTTGTTGAAGGAAACATTGAGGGGGAGAAGAGAATCGCCAATTTGGGGAGGAGAAGCTTTTCTCCTTCAGCAAATGAAATTCACGATGAAGGGGGGGAAAATACTTAGGTTTTTATAGAATTTAACATGCAAAATTACTATTTTGCTATTTTTGCTTATCATTTGCTTATTTCGTTATTTAACAATCGATTTGATTTCTCAAATTTTTCTTATTTCATCAAATATTCCAATAATTCACTAGGGTTCTAATAAAATTTTTCGTTCGCAAAACGAAGTTAATTCACTATATTTACAAAAATACCCTTATATTACGAAAAATTCAAAAATCCGTAAAACCGGGCATTACACCTCCAAAATTCTCTTATTCCTCCAAATATCCCAATTTATTCATATGATTCTAATAAAATTTCCTGTTCACAAAAAAGACTTAATTTACTTTATTTACGAAAATGCCCTTTTTAACAAAAAATATAAAAACCCATAAAATCGAGTGTTACATTCCATCCACCTTAAACAAAATTTTGTCCTCAAAATTTGATTATGCAAAGAGTTCCGGATATTTAGCAATCATATATTGTTGTCTCTCCTAGGTGGCTTCCTCTATGTCGTGGTTCTGCCACAAAACTTTCACCAAGGGAATCTCTTTGTTGCGTAGCACTTTGATAGAGGACTCCAGAATTCTTACTGGCTTCTACACATACGTCAGCGTTCGGTTGTACCTCGATTTTTCTTGCTTCTACGACATGAGATGGATCACATACGCACTTTCTGAGCATGGATACGTGAAATACGTTGTGGATGCCCTCCATTGATGCCAGAAGCTATAACCGGTACGCCAACTTTCCAATCTTCTTTACAATAGGGAAGGGCCCCACATATTAAGAACTCAGCTTGCCTTTTCTCCCGAACTGCATAATTTCCTTGAACGGAGAAATCTTTAGATACACCATGTCACCCTCGTTGAACTCCAACTCCCTTCGTCTATTATTGGCGTAGCTTTTCTGACGGCTTTGCGCTATCTCAATACGCTGTCTGATAACAGCGATCTTCTCCGTCGTTTGTTGCATAATATCTTGGCCAATTATACTAGTTTCGCCAAGTTCGTCCCAATACAGTGGAGACCAACATTTTCGTCCATACAGCGCTTCATACGGAGCTATGCTGATTGTAGCTTAAAAGCTATTGTTGTACGAGAACTCGATCAGTGACAAATACCTGCTCCACGAACTTTGAAATTACAACACACAGGCTCTAAGCATATCCTCCAGAATTTGATTCGCTCTTTCTGTCTGTCCGTCGGTCTGAGGATGAAATGCCGTGCTGAAATTCAGTTGAGTTCTCATAGCTTTATGTAGACTTTTCCAAAATCTTGAAGTGAACCACGGATCTTTGTCAGAGACTATGGAAACGAGCACCCCGTGTAGTCTAACAATCTCCTGCACATAAAGTTCGGCGAGTTGATCCATGAAATATGTTGTCTTAACTGGTAGAAAGTGGGCTGACTTTGTCAAACGGTCTACTATCACCCAGACTCCGTTGTGTCCTCTCGTAGTTCTGAGCAATCCTACAATGAAGCCCATAGATATTTGCTCTCATTTCCATTCCGGGATTGGCAGGGGTTGTAAAGTTCCTGCCGGTCTTTGGTGCTCCGCTTTGACCTGTTGACAGACTAAATAGGTTTCCACATACTTAGCAACTTCTCTTTTCATATTCGGCCACCAGAAGTACTGTTTTAAATCCCTATATATCTTTGTACTTCCTGGATGTACAGAGTATGCTGAGGAGTGTGCTTCATTCAAAATCTCTTTCTTCATCTCCTCATCATTAGGCACGTACCACCTATGCCTAAATTTTAATTCACCTTCATCCGACAGATTGAAATCAGACGAATTATCGGATGTCATGCTCAATCGGTACTTTTCACACTCTAGGTCTTTCTGTTGAGCTTCTCGAATTTTGTCCAATATTGTCGGCCTTAGAGAAATATTCGTAAGCATAGTGGATAACTCAGCAATAATCTCCACATCGAACTTCACAATTTCAGATTTTAGCATTATCGACATTATTGCAAGCTAGGGGGCCGATCCTGGAGAAGAACGAGGGGTCGTTTTCCAAGACCGGCTTCCAATCCTAGAACACGGAGAACGGCTCCCCATTTTCTAAGACCGGCCTCGTCAGAGTTTGATTTGTTAAGTTTTTTATACTTGACGATTTGAGTTGTTAAATATTGACAGAGAAAGTAAGAAAGAAGAAGGAGAAGAACAAACTTTTGAAATTGTATTCTATTTTCTACAATTCATCAGTACATCGTTTTTGCTTTTATAATAAAAAAGAAAAGGAAAAACACACAACTAGCATGCCTAACATAACCTTGAACAAGAACCAGTTCAAGTACAGTTGGCGGTTCATCATGGTTCAACATCCCCCTGCAAACAGAATGGTCTAGGAAGGACTGTGAGTTTGGTTCGAAGCTCCTAAAACCTAGTTGACACCAGCGGTTTTGTAACACCCGGTCCTTCGGGTTTACGGGATTTCGGAATATAATGGTATTTTCGTAAATATGTCAAATTAAGTACGTTTTGCAAATGAGAAGTTTTATTGGAACCCTATAAATGAATTAGAGTATCTGGAGGAATAAGGAGATTTTTGGAGATATAACGACGGTTTTACGAGTTTTGACATTTCTCGTAATATAAGGGTATTTTAGTAAATATAGCAAACGAGGTTCGTTTAATAAACGGATAGTTTTATTAGAACCTTAGTAATTTATAAGGATTTTTAGAGAAATATGGGAATTTCTGAAATCCAAATCGATAGTGTGAAGCTCGGGTTTCTGTATTTAACCGTATAGTGGTTTAATTCATAAAAGTAGTAAATTAAATCCGTTTGACGAACGAAAAGTTTTATTGGAGCCCTAATAATAAATTGGAATTATTGGTGAAATAAGAAAATTTTATAGAAACCGAATCGATGACTAAATAACGAAATGAGGGGAAAATTAAATGGAGGACAGAATTGTAATTTTTGCAACATTAAAATTTTTAATAAAAACAAATTCCCTCCCCCTCCATCATGGTTCATTCTGCAGGAAGGGAAGGGAGAGCTTCTCCCTTGGCGATTTCACTTCCATCGTTGTTTCTTCCTCCACGCCGGCGACCCGTTCCCCCGATCAACCGAATCCTTCACGATTTCTTCTCCTACCGACATCCTAGGTGAGATTCTATAATTTTGGATGGTTCGTTTCCAGTTTTTAGAGTCTAAATGGTTAGGGTTCGTTTAGGGTTTTCGTAGAAATAGTCGGGTTTTGTTAGAAACGGTTAGGTAATGTCGTATTTGCGATTATTGGACGTAGTTAGATGGTATAAATGTTTGGGTTGCAATTTTCGGATAATTGGAGCTTGGAAAACTCCATTCATGGAGGTTTATGATTTGTGAGCGTAAATTGCTCAATGAAATGTCCGAGAGAAGTTTATTAGAATTTTAGGAAATTTCCTTTAGTTAGGAGTTTCGTTAGTTTACTAAATTTCATTATTTAGGCTCGATTTTGATAAAGGACATTATGAAATTTTCTAGGTGACCAAAGCCCGTAAACGGAGCTCGGTGCGCTAAGGACGACAGGTAAGTTCTCATGACTTACTGTGGCCGATTGGCCTACACCATAAGTCAAATTTTGATGTTGATGATTATTTGGTGATATTTATGTTTATATGCTTTGGTTGGGTAGTTTAGGGTTAGTTGTTTTGTAGGTTATGTTTGTATTGTTTTGATGGTACGCACGTTGTATGTTTATGTTACGCTTTTATTGTCATGCATCATCGTTTTACAAATGTCATGAAAAATGGATTTATGCATGGATTTCACGAAAGAAAATGAAATGTGATGACTTAAATAGACGAATGAAATGAGACGACTAAAGACGACTAAAATGAGACGACTGAGACGACTGAAATGTGACGACTAACATGAACTGATAAATGAAATGAATGCACGAAAGTTTATGAAAATTGCATATACATGTTCTTGCATTGTCACTTACGTAGAATTTACTGAGATTCATTCTCATAGGTGTCTTTATGGTATAGGTGAAGTGTTTTAGGTCGATTAGAAAAACTAGTTTGATGATATTATGGTAACGACGATTTCTGGATAGTTATATGGAAAAATGTATGAAAAGATAAGTTGTGATGTTAATGTTAAGGTATTAGAACGTATAGGAAGTGATGTTTTAATTCGGAAATATACTGGAGCTACTTGGGAGTTTTAAACTCGTAGGGATATGATTAGTTTTCAAACCGACCCACGCAGTTCGTTTTCGTAAATTTTCAACTTGTTTTTGGATACGTTTTCGGGTACGATTTTAAGTCGGGTTTGAGGTTTAATGTGTTTGAAGGGTTGGAGATATTGGGGAATATGTTGAAGTGGGTTTATGGGTGAAATGTGGGTGGAAGAAAGAGTGAAAAAGTGAAAGAAAAAAAAAAAGAAAAAGAAATGAGTTGTGTGAACAGTACTGTAGCAGTACTGTTCATACTGTTCATTCGAGAAAAAAACAGAGGAACAGCCGATCGATCGGCTGTTTTAGCCGATCGATCGGCACTGTAGCAGTACTGTTCATCCAAATTAAAAAAAAATGTTTTAAATTTTGAATTTTAAAACACATTTCGACTCGACCTTCCACGATACTTTTTAAACGTATTTTATGAGCATACCTCACGTATTTTAAAGAATTTTTAGGATTCAAAACGGAGTCGATATTTACCGAATAATTGTTTTAGCCTCGTTTTAAATGTTTTATAAATCGAAAAATTTATTTACGCCCAACGGTCTTGATAAGTGTGTATTTTACACACTTATTTATACTCTTTTTATACTTGATTTGATAAGTTTTTCTCAAGTGATAAAAGGAATTGATAAATTTCGTGGAGAAAAGGATTTGATAGCAGTGGAAAGTTACAGAAATTGATTATACAGGAGTGGAAAAGGAATAAAAGTCACAGGAGAAAATAGTGAAGTGTGAGAAACGCAAGCAATCCGATCTCCATAGACATGAAGCGTGGCGATCTCATTCAATAAAGAAGCCAGAGATCGCCATCGCTACCACAACACCCGTATTCAAATAAAGGAGAACCTGCGACTGATCTCTGTGCATGCCTGTGAACAACCGCGATCGATTTCTGTCCAATCCCATAAACAGCCCGCGATCGATCTCTGAAGAAATGCAGAGATCGGTCGCCACATATTTGAAGGAAGCAGCGATCGATCTCTATGAAATGAAGAGATCGATCGCTATATATTTGCAGGAGAAGAGCAGCGATCACTTGCCATACAAAGTCAGCGATCGGTTGCCATACATTAAAGAAGATGCAGCGATCGATTTCCATAACCTAACAGCGATCAATCGCTTATCATCTACAATTTTGGAAAGATTTTTGACTTCTAATCTGCACCGTTAAACCAAAGCAGCAGTGAATCTTAACCATTGATCTTGAAAAGGAAGATTGAATTAAACCTAATGCATACGGCTTCTCTATATTAATTCACGCAGTCGGCAGAGAGGGCATTACAGATTTGGAGATTCTAACTTCGGCGACAGTGAGAGCAGCGGCGATTTTGAGGCGATTCCGCAGCGGAGAATTTCCAGCATAGTTTTCTTCTATTTTCTTTAATCATAAAAACCATGCACATCTTTTTATTTATTGTTTATTTATCTTTTATCATGAACTAAGCTTCCCGTTCTAGGGTTTCGACGTAACTTTTCTATAATTATTTATTTTTCTTGATTCAAGTATTTAATTTTATGTTCCTGTTCTGTGTTGAGTAATTTATTCTGAACGTAATGCTTAGGTTTGCTTGATCACCAAAACTAAGAACTTTAGGGTTAGTTCGAGATGCGAGAGCGGAGAATTTAACCGTGCACTGAATAAATTGCCTTAAAAAGGATCCTAGGCTAGAGATAGTTAGGGCGTTTGAGTGGTAATATAATTTCTTGTTCTTAATGTATTCAATTAATTCTCAGGATTAGAGACCGAGAGGTGATAATTCGTTAATTGAATAAGTTTGTCTTTGCTCGAGAGAGATTGATGAATATTTTCGTGAAATTGCCATCAACACAAAGGAATAGGAATTGATTACTTGAATTAGGTTTAATAAATAGGATTAGTTAAGTGAAATAGGAACCCTGGATTTTCTCATCATATAATCTTACTCTTTTACATTCAACTCTTTTATTTAAATTGTTATTTGATTTTTATTTGAATTATTTTAGTTTAAAATCTAAAAACCAATTATTATTTCATTTCAAATTAAACTGAAAATTAGAGATTCAATATTTAACATAATTATTCCTCGTGGGATCGACACTCATACTTATACACACTTTATTACTTTTGCGACACGTGCACTTGCGTATTACGATTTTTCGCAACAAGGTCTAAGTCAAAGTCAACATCAATTAAGGTTGTGTGACAACTCGGAATAGGGTTTCTGGTTTGGGTCGTTACAGGTTTGGTGAGTCAATCGGCAAGTTGGTCGGAAAAAGCGGCATAGGCAAGCCATAAAGTCCTAGCCTTGACTTTTTCGCGGACAAAATGTTGGTCAATTTCGACATGCTTGGAACGAGCATGAAGAACAGGATTGGATGCAAGACTAAGCGTACTGATGTTGTCACAGTACAAAATAGGAGATGAAGAGGGAGAAAGACGCAGCTCGGCCAGCAAGGATTGAATCCATAAAAGTTCGGCAGCACCGTTGGCCAGGGCACGGTATTCAAACTAGGTGCTGGAGCGGAAGACAGCTCGCTGTTTCGACGACGACCATGAAATTAAATTATGCCCGAGGAAAACACAATAGCCACTGGTGCTGCGACGATCATCCGCGCACGACTCCCAGTCAGCATCAGTGTAGCAGAACATAGTTGTTCAAGGGCTTCCCAGATCTCGAACGCTGTCGAATAGCCGACCAGTTGACCCAGCATCTGTTCATGAACAGATGCATAAATCCAACTCATAATCAGTCGATTATGCCTCTGCAAGGATAAAAAATTGGGGTAACTAGATTCATCTGTTGTGGAAGGACAGGGACAAGATCCGATAAGGATATTTTTCAAACCGTTGGTGATAACAACATTTAGAAGTTGGTTTTTCCAGATTAAGAAGTTTGAGTCATCAAGTTTAATGGTTAAGGGTTGATTAACAGAGAGAAGATACGGGAGAAAGGAAAGAATAGAGGAAGACGATGGTCTGATTGTGGTACTTTGTTGGGACGTCATGTTTTTTTTTTCAGGAATTACATAGAGAATCACGGCTCTGATACCATGACAAAGAAAGTAAGAAAGAAGGAGAAGAACAAACTTTTGAAATTTTATTCTATTTTCTACCATTCATCATTACATTGTTTTGACTTTATAATAAGAAAGAAAAAGAAAAACACACAACAAGCATGCTTAACAGAATCTTGAACCAGAATCGGTTCAAGTACAGCTGGCGGTTCATCATGGTTCAACAAATATTATAGTTTATAGAGTAATTTAAACCGATCTATACTTTGGGATTTAAATTCGTTGTAACCAAATATATATATATATATCATACATACATACATATAGGTTTTTGACTGCAAATGAAGATTATCTTCAAAGATCAAGGAGAGTTGCAGACATGGGTTGAAAGATTGAGTCCTTCTCCAAAGCAGAAGCTAACTCTGGCCATAAAATGGCGGACACTGTCCACGACCCATCATCCCTACCGCTCGGCCTCTGGTTCAAGTAGTTTACTCCGATTCTTTCGATGGTGGAGCATACTGTTCCTAAAACTGGCCTCCCAAATACAAACTCCAACTCCGCCACTGGAAATCTTCTTCCTGACGACACGACCATGGCCGCTCCTCCTAACCCTAGCACATTTCTCGAAAGCATCAGTCCAGGCCTGTGGCATTCTATCCAGTCGATTAAATCCAAGAAGTGTTCCTTGTTCGTCACCTTTGATATAGCCTCGTTAACACGACTTGCGACTTCTGATATGGAGCTTCGGTTCAGCTCTTCAATGGCGGATTCTCCAAACGCGACGGATAACAAGTTGCCGATGTAATTTTGATCGATTCCCATTCTGGTACGTCCATCCACTAGCCACCCCATCTTGCAGTTTGAATAGCTTTCATTAATAGCTGCTCCCATTACCTTCCAAATATAGGCGGAGAAGGCCTCGATTTTCGTTCTCTTCCCGCCATTGATGGACGCAAGCTTTTGAAGAAGGTTGATGGCGGATTCTTCTACGTGATAAAGTCGCTTGATCAGTGGCTTTGCTAATGGAATGTTCTTCAGATCTTCCATACTGCACTTCACGAATGTCTCGTCTAACGAAGGATGATAGGAAGGAGGAGACCGGGGACGTAGGCTTCTTCGGTGATCCGGCACGGTGGAGATTGGCTTCTTTCGAGCTAATTCTGACCACGAAAGAAGAAACTTACCGAAGGAGCTTGCGTCACCGAGCGCATGATCAAAGGTGAACGTCAACGAAATTCCACCGCAGGTATATTCGGTCACCTGAATCTGCAGAGGAAAGGAGGCATTAACAGCGACCAGCTTACCTCGGAGAGATTTATCAAGATCGTAGAAGTTTAACTTCTTCAGAGGTATATTGGCCAGGGCTTCTACAACCAGAGCGCCGCCATTGTTACAGTCTATTTCAGGCTCGCCGGTGTCAGGATTTTCGACGATTGTACCGGCGAATGGGTAGAAATGGTTCAGAGTTTCGGAGAGAGAACTCTTAAGAGCCTCCATAACTGAACGAAAGTCATCAACTGGAACTCGTCTCCTCCGGTAAAAGTAAAAGTAGGTAACTGGAAAACGGCCGGAAAGCAAGTCGAGGTTGGACAGAGTGAGGATTTTCAGTTCCGGGGAATGATTCGTAGCTTTGACGATGCTTTTCCCAACAAATTCCACCTCGAATTCGAGATTGAACGGCGCCTCATCTTCCATTGACTCCTGTAATATTCGAGAGAAGCTTTAGCAAAAGCTACATTCAGCTGCCATCTTCCAAGGTGCTTTGCATGCATGCTTTTATCGCATAAAAAATTGGGTAAATTCCAAAAACCACCCTCAAGTATGGGTATTTCCCAAAAAAACCCTCTGACTTTAAGTCGTCGCAGTCAAAACCTCGTAGTTTTTAAAACTAACAAAAAAACCCCTGGCGGGGGGCCGAATTGCAATTCGGGGGGCCGATAGCCCCCCGATAGCCCCCCGAATCCGAAATTACAAAGGAATTCGGGGGCCGCATGAACAGTGCGGGGGGCCGCATGAACAGTGCGGCCCCCCGCATGAACAGTGTTTTTTCATTATTTTTAAATAATTTTAAAAAATACCAAATTATATTCAATTCACTTAAAATTTTTACCACATATTCATCACATCATGGGAAAATAATGTAAAAAGTTTCGTGATTTTTTTAAATTATTTATGATTTAATATAATTTTTTATAAAATAATGTCATTAAAATTACAATATATCGCACAAGTGTTATAAAATCACGAAACTTTTTACATTATCTTGCCATGATGTAATGAACATGTGGTAAAATTTTCAAATAAATTGAATATGATTTGGTATTTTTTAAAAAATTAAATCTTCATTTCTTCTTCAGACTTCAATTTGAGGCTTTAAACGATATATTTTGAGCCCGAAAAAGGCTGTCATGGGTTGTACCTAATGAATGTGTGTAGATCTCTGAGCGAGATTCAATTTGATATTTTTTCAGCTGCAATCGAATACCCGTAGTAAAAGTTGTCCTCCTTTGAAGTTGAAGAAGTCATTAATTTGTAAAAAAATTCATTAATTTGTATAAAAATGTTAAAAAATCACGAAACTTTTTATATTACATTTTCATAATGTAATGAATATATGGTAAAAATTTCAATTTAATTGAATATGATTTAATATTTTCTTTTATTAAAAATAAAAAAATAAAAGAAATGAAAATTTAATTTTTTAAAAAATACCAAATCATATTCAATTTATTTGAAATTTTTACCACATGTTCATTCCATCATGGCAAGATAATGTAAAAAGTTTCGTGATTTTATAACACTTGTGCGATATATTGTAATTTTAATGACATTATTTTATAAAAAATTATATTAAATCATAAACAATTTAAAAAAATCACGAAACTTTTTACATTATTTTCCCATGATGTGATGAATATGTGGTAAAAATTTTAAGTGAATTGAATATAATTTGGTATTTTTTAAAATTATTTAAAAATAATGAAAAAACACTGTTCATGCGGGGGGCCGCACTGTTCATGCGGCCCCCCGAATTCCTTTGTAATTTCGGATTCGGGGGGCTATCGGCCCCCCGAATTGCAATTCGGCCCCCCGCCAGGGGTTTTTTTGTTAGTTTTAAAAACTACGAGGTTTTGACTGCGACGACTTAAAGTCAGAGGGTTTTTTCAGGAAATACCCATACTTGAGGGTGGTTTTTGGAATTTACCCTAAAAAATTACATCATTTCTTTAGGGAAAAAAAACGTGAGCGGGTCAGCTACAAAACAAACCTTAAACTGATCATGTATTAACAAATTTATCAATCCATTGTTAAACTCAGGCACGATCGACCACATGAAGTCAAGGTCGTCCATTCTCCAATACATTTTGCATCTATTTTCAAATGCGGGTGACCGTATGAAGTCGAGGTCGTCCGTCTTCAAGAGTTTTGATTGCTGGTAAATAATAGTTTAAATTTTGTTTTGTTAATAAATACAATTTAAAATTTATTTGTCCCGACCTTATAATTTAGAGTTTTATTGATAATTACTTTTTTTTAATGTATAGATGACGTCGTAATAAATGTTTAAGAATTCATACTTCCTTAGTTACTCTTAGAGCCAGTTTAGTTACTCGAATTTTATTTTAGTTTGACTTGGTGACACAATTGGTTAACTAAATTATTGAATTTTTCAAATACTTATAACTCCAATGTTTTACGAATTAAAAATAAGAATAATATTAGATGAGATGTGATGTCATATAATACACTAGCGGAAGGAAAGTAATGCGCTTAAAATGGTGGCACTCTCACTCAATCAGTAGCCACTCAATGCTAGTGGCGTATGGAGTCCAGCTAATCGAACGCAATACGGTGGCGCACCAAGGATTCATTCAATCATGTCCTTCGTAGACCAACTTAAATGAACCCTCAAGTTTGGGAGGCAGAATGATTATTTGAAACGAAATTATTACTAATTTCGTCACCGTAAGGTGAAATCAACGCACATACCTAACCCATTATTCCAACAATTTCATAGCCCCAAGCTAAGTGTAATTCTTGATTGTTTTTAGGAGATAAAATTGAATGATTTATAAGTATAGTGTTCATTTCAATTTATTACAACTTTTTAAGGATAAAATTTGAGAAAAAAATGTTAAATTCGATCGAAAGAAGACAATATTGTTCTATTGAGACCATATTTCATGCATTTTCCGGTGTGATCTCTTCATTTTTCTTGCTCCAATTCCAAATGCAAACATTTTTTTTTTTTAATCATCGACACTCCAAAACGGATGATTAATACTTGACAATATTACGAATGTCAAGACAGGTTATATGATATGTTAAGTCATCTTCTTATTAGCATTTTTTTTTTCTGGGCGCATTTCCATTTTTTAATTCTTGACGTGAACTATACGTGGTGTTGGATTACAATTTAATAAATTTTAAAGTGGAAGATAGAGATAGGAGCAATGTGATAATTGTGAATGCGTCATGGTGGGATCTGGAACCTCTATTATTTAGGCAATGGCTCCGTCTGTCATCATTATGGATGTTCGTCAGACGTCAATTCTTTCACACAATACCCATTTTCAACTTTCCAGAGTGTCCGGAGTTTGTTTATGACAACACATCACGATCTTACATTGTTAAAATGTGGTGTTAGAATGTAGAATCTCACAGTCATAAAAGAGTCAATATAAATGACGTCTTAACTATGTTGCTCCCTCGTTAACTTCACTGGCATTTTAATTAATAATCTTTAGATCATATGGTGAGATTATTATAGTTACTAATGTTGTCCGGTGTTGTAAGGACCCCAGCCCGCGGATGCACCGCCATCGGCTGAGCTCAGAGCCTGTGGACGCACCGCCATCGGTCCAACTCAAACTCATGAACTTCTCATTTCTAGTAAAGAATTTTATGTCTCTCCAGTGATTTAAACCCACGGCTCTAGCTTAGAGAGCACATCAGTCGTCACTAACACCAATTGGGGTGTGATTACAAAATGCATATAAGGACGTAGTTTTTACATATTTCAATCTCTCTCTTTCTCTCACTTCCAAAAAGAATCTAAAGCTTTGTTTAATAATGTCGGTGGAGTTCATCTCCTTCCCCGGTTAAGGTTTGGCGAACAGAATTATCTACTTTTGTATCAAATTATCAAAGCCTGATAAAAAAATATCACGAGTCTTAATCATTCATCTCGCCTGCCCAGAAGTCACCGGAGGAATCGCTATCCGTCGCTTCCAGAGTGGTCCAAGCATTGAACTTGGAGAGAGAGAGAGAGAGATGAATCTTAGGGTGTTATCTTTTGAAAATTACAGAGGTAAGAACAGCAATAAAACAGTGTTCTACGTGAAATCCATTTAATTTTCTCGGAAAAGGTTCTTCAACCTAACAAAGTCGTCGAAGAAGGGGACGCTTTTTAACCGGATGAAAGCTTCGATCTCCATTAATGGAGGTTATAACTTAACAACACCCAGCTACCTCATTGATGTTGTTAGCATGCAAGGATCGGTGACGGTGATCTCGTCTCTAACAGTAGTCACCTCTTCAACGGGTACGGGTCCCACGCCAACTCATCACCGTCAATCTCTTGTTCAACTTCATCACGCACCGTCTCTCTGTGGGACCCACATCAAACATCACCACCGTTCTTTCGCACCGGAGCTCCGTTCAAATCGGGTCGGTTCGGTAGACAAATGCGATAATATATACGAGTAGCTTTTTCATTTTGAGAGGAGTGTGTCGGCTGTCTCTCGGGTTCGCTGCTCAGAATCTGAAACTAATAAAGCAAAGTGAAGCTTTTCCAAGTTGGAAAAGAGTTGACGGTGGGTCCCCATTGATTTACTCGAGTTACTTCCATCGTGTTGGAAGCTTCACCCGCCATCGCATTGAGCTTCTGCAACTTTTAAAGCCATTACAGGTGAAGGCTTCCTTCTGGTTTCTTTTTCTTCCTCCCCTGCTTCGAACGACACAGCTTTTGAAAATAGGTTGCCAATGGCGGTTCGAGTTGTTTTCCAATCTTGGGTTGGAAAGTCTCGTCCTTTAATCAACTTTATGATGAACCCATATAAACAGTAATGTAAATGCCATTTCTGTAGAAAGTTTGATTCGTTGATATGGATATACATTGATAATGTTCTTCCCATTATTGTCTCTAAAATGGTGTAAAGTTAATCCAGAGTTCTGATACGTGCAGAATGCTGAGTGCAAGATACTGCAGATGGCTACATCTTTTATGGTCTATGCTAATTTTGCTAAAGGGTGAAGGGTTCAATGTGGATATAACTTACGTTGAGAGTGCACTTGCCAAAGGAGCTGGTAAGGCATTAACGGTCTAATGAACCAATTCGAATAATGTCTCTTAATTTCACTCACTGATTTCAGAAATTATACAGTTTGTTTGGATGGAAGTGCTCCGGCTTACCATTCAAGTCCCGGATTCGGATCTGGAGTCGACAATTGGTTGGTCGAAATCGAGGTTTGTTCCTTTTCTTTCCTTTTTCTGTTCGGCAAGATCAAAGACGGGTTAAAAAAACAACAAGTAATCTTTTGATCAATTTGTAGATTCCTTAAAAAACATACTGGATTCTGCAATAAATACAAAATTTCTTATAGTTTCATTCTTTAAAATAGCTCTTCTGGGAAGAATGAGGACGCCAAAAATCACTAAATGAAGTTCTTATGAGGGCCAAGACAGATATCACTAGTCATGTGTGGGATTTCTCCTTTCTAACCCATAAATCTTGCTTTGTGGGTTTTCAGGGTGGAGGATGGTGTAATAATGTGACTACTTGCCTTGTTCGTAAGACCACTCGACTAGGTTCATCGAAGGCAATGGTCACACAACTCGCCTTCTCCGGAATTCTCAGTAACAATCAAAAATCCAATCCGGGTAACCTCTAAATGAAGTTCTTTTACTATTCGATAATCTTGACTTTGAGGGAGAATTAATGTGACATGCTGGTATTTGCAGACTTTTACAGTTGGAACAAAATCAAGGTTAGATACTGTGATGGATCTTCTTTTACCGGTGATGTCGAAGCTGTCGATCCAGTGAGTAGCCGACAAGTGGACCAACCATAAGTAGATGCTAATATTTAGCTATTCTCTTTCTCTATGCTCTAACTAGTGATTAATTGGTCAGGCTACCAATCTTCATTTCAGAGGAGCAAGGGTGTGGCTTGCTGTTGTTGAGGATCTATTAGCCAAAGGGATGAAAAATGCTAAAAATGTGCGAACCTTCCTATGCTTGTTAATCGTACTCATTGCGACGTTTACTGTCATCTAATGATTATGGTCTCGAGTTTGTGCAAAACTTTGGATTTGAAACAATTTTACGCAAAGATTAGTGTCTTGGTCTTTCGACTTTGCTCGGTTAATTCTTTGAGATTCGAATTTGCAGGCGATTCTCTCTGGTTGTTCTGCTGGTGGTTTGACATCTATTTTGCACTGTGATAACTTCAGATCTCTGCTCCCCCCATCTGCCACGGTTAAATGCTTAGCAGATGCGGGATATTTCATCAATGCGTAAGCTCATTTGCAATTTTCTGCTACCTTCAAATTCAAATCTCTCCTACTTTTTAAGCAGGTTTGTTTTTTGTATTTCAACTTCACTCTATCGATCGACAGGAAGGATGTTTCCGGAGCTTCACACATCGAATCTTTCTACAATGATGTGGTGGAAACTCATGTATGTTCTTGCCTTTATCTACTCGTTATGCTTTTGTGCAGATTCTTTGCTTAATCTTTTTCTTTTCTTTTTCCAAAATGTCGCATAGAATTCGGCAAAGAATTTGCCTGCAGCCTGCACTTCAAAACTAAGACCGGGGTTGGTAAGTATCAGATTCCGGTTTCTCATCGACTACTCAGTTGTTTTGTTCGAGTGTAATTCAAAACTCCAATTCATATTGCAGTGCTTCTTTCCGCAAAATGCCGCCCCGCATATCCAAACCCCGCTGTTTCTTGTAAATGCAGCATACGATTCATGGCAGGTTCGTTTCATCGAACAATCCACAAATTATATACTACGTGTTCAAGTTTTTTAGCAGCCGCGTTCCACCAAACCCGGAATTTATAATGTGAAATACATCCATGTTAGCTGCATTGCAGTGCAAGTTAGAGTGGAAATGATTGTAAAGAGTGTGCTACCATTATTGAATTTTTGATATCTGATGGGGCTTAAGCTTTGTCCAGATTAAGAACATTTTAGCACCTGGCGTTGCCGATCCGCACGGCCTGTGGCACAACTGCAAGCTCGATATAAAAAGCTGCTCCTCCAGTCAGCTTGCAACCATACAAGGTGATAATTCTAAACTTCTTCAAACTTCCACAACGATACTTGTTTTAGCTTTTCTAACCGATTTTCGGAATCTAACTCGAGATTCCTATTTGTGATCAGCTTACAGATTGGAGTTCTTAGACGCATTAAATGGGGTGATAACCTCCCCGTCGAACGGAATGTTTGTAGACGCTTGCTACGCCCACTGCCAGACCGAAATGCAGGAAACATGGTTGAGGGACGATTCCCCTGCACTTAAAAACACGGTAAGAGGCCGTAATGCGCTTGCGGGGGTGTCTATTTACGAGTCTTGAGATGCTAATTTTTAAATTTTCTGTCATGCAGAAGATTGCAGAGGCAGTTGGAGACTGGTTTTTCGACAGAACGACTTTCCGAACGATAGATTGCGCTTACCCTTGCAACCCGACTTGCCATAACCGGATATTTGAATCTCAAACGGAACTCTGAACCAGATTCAGAACTGGTTGAATTGTTAAATTGTTTTAGATAAATGGGTTGAGAAATATTATTGATTCAAATTATTACAGAATAAAGCAGCCACTGCGCTAAGCCGCAAAAGGGCTGTCTGTCTTCATTGTCTTGTGTTGTAAAATCCTCCACTTGGATCTCCTTGTTTCCAACCTTGGTGGTGGAATCTTAATGTTATTTGTAACCAGTTTCTTCTTCTATAAACACTAGTCTAATTACACGTTGATTCAGAACTTGTGCATCAGCCTCGGCAATGGACCAGGTCTGCTGCCCAGGCCTCCTTAAACTTGAGCTAACTAGAACAAAACTTTAATGGTCCACAAGCCAACCTTGAACCATTGGACCAGCAGACTGACCGGCAAACCGACTTTTTGATAATTTGATTTTGAATTTTCGAACTAGGACAGAGGACTGCAACCTCGACACTCTTGGCCCAACGTCTAAAATAGTGACTCCAAGATCTTGACCCACAACTACAACAGACTCGTTGGATAAAGCTCCCAAGCCAATTATCCATTCCAAATATGATTCATGGATAAGGGGAAGGATTACGACACTCATTTCAACAATAACCATTTAATAATACTTGTTATTATTGTAGTTCTTCGTTACAAAAAAAATAGAGAAAAAAACCCTCAAACTATAGGGTCAACATAAAATAAACTTAAAACTATCATATGTTAACAAGTCAACTCTCTTGTCGTTAAATCCACGCGCAGTCCCCTGCGTGAAGCCGAAATCACCTGTTCCCAAGAGTATTTTGTAGCCATTTCAAGTGCGAGAGACCACGTGAAGATGAAGTCGTTTGTTTCCAAGCGTGTTTTAGACTTATTTCAAGTGCGGATGATATTTATAAAATAGTTAATATATTATTACTAGAAGGCATGGTAAATATTAGTTTATGACCAGCCGGCCTCTCCCATTTTTTATTATAAAAATTCTATTTTTATTAAAAAAATTAGTTTTTTATTAAAAAATTAAAAAAAATAAAGGGAGGCCGGCTGGTCATCTCTTTTTTTTTTTAATTAAAAAAAAATTTATAAAAAAAATGGTTAGGTTGTACGATTTTAAAAATTTTAAAAAAATATCAAACGATATTCAATTTACTTGAAATTGTTACCACATATTCGTCACATCATGGGAAGATAATCTGAGAATTTTCGTAATTTTGTAACACTTGTACGATTTATTATAATAGTTTTATAAAATAATTAACTAAAATTATAATAAATCGTACAAGTGTTAGAAAATCACGAAAATTTTCAGATAATCTTCCTATAATATGGTGAACATGTGGTATAAATTTCAAGTAAATTGAATATCGTTTGATTTTGTTTTTTCTCACCCGCCATTAATTTTTGTGGAGTTCTCCAATACTTCTAGTACAATATTGTCCGCTTGGCAAATGGCGGGTGAGAAAAAACAAAATCAAACGATATTCAATTTACTTGAAATTTATACCACATGTTCACCATATTATAGGAAGATTATCGGAAAATTTTCGTAATTTTCTAACACTTGTACGATTTATTATAATTTTAGTTAATTATTTTATAAAACTGTTATAATAAATCGTACAAGTGTTACAAAATCACGAAAATTTTCAGACAATCTTCCTAAAATATGGTGAACATATGGTATAAATTTCAAGTAAATTGAATATGGTTTATTATTTTTTAAAAATTTTTAAAATCGTACAACCTAACCATTTTTTATAATTTTTTTTAATTAAAAAACAAGAGGAGAGGCCGGCTGGTCTG
The DNA here is from genome assembly GCA_022432975.1 of Begonia masoniana. NCBI lineage: Eukaryota > Viridiplantae > Streptophyta > Magnoliopsida > Cucurbitales > Begoniaceae > Begonia > Begonia masoniana. Next base: position 46,831,088 of record CM039506.1, read on the forward strand.
ATGACCAGCCGGCCTCCCTTTATTTTTTAAAATTTTATTAATAAAAAACTAATTTTTTTTAATAAAATAAAATTTTTTTAATAAAAAATGGGAGAGGCCGGCTGGTCTGATAGACCAGCCGGCCTCTCACTTATTTTTATTTTAACCAGAAAGGCATGGTAAATATATTATTTTATTGGGCTTGGGCCGGGCTCGAAGGAGCGGGAAAGGTATTTTCCATCCGAATAAGGCAGTAGTCTTCTCTGGTTCTCGGTCTCTGATAGAGCTGGCACATTTATCCATGGCGTTCTCCAACAGCATCTGATTTTGTTGCTTTTCCTTTTTGGTTGCCTGCTTCCACTGGAACACACTCATTTCCGCATCTTCCTCGTCTCTGTCTCTCTCTCCCTCTTCTATTTCGATTATGATTTTGCGACGCTCTCTGCGTTCCTTTTTTCAGTCCCACCACTTTTTATTTTCTCCGTCTTCGATTTTGTGTAAGTTCGTGCATCGTTTTCAGTTTGTGAGATATTAGATCTGAAGAATTTTCAAATCCGTCTTCCTTTTCTTCTATTCTTCTCTGGTAGTCATATTTCTTTTTTGTTTTTAGCTGCTATGGTATAGGGATCTCCATATTGTGCGGGAGGGATGGGATCTAGTGGAAGTAAAGGTAAGGGGCTGAGCTGTGCTTCTTCATCCAACTCTTCTCCTAGAAAGTCTCGGAGGGGTTTGTCTAAGGTGCACCGGGTTTTTCAATCTTCTTGCCTCCCTACTCTCTCTGGATCTTTCGAGAGCCACGATGGCGATCGGGTATCTTCTCCATTTTTCTTCCATTTCTTTGTTAACGCCTATTTTGCTTTCTTCATTATTTCGGTTTCTTCTGTAAAATTGAATGAGTGTCGATTAATTCTTGGCTTAATTTCACAAGTAAAAATAAGAAGCGAGATTTATTCTCAAATTTTGCTACATCTAATTTAGTTTTGGACTTTTATTGTTGATTATGGACGTTTTTCTTGAGTGATTGTTTTATTTTTCAATGAATGCAGTAAATGTTCTCACTTGGATAAGAACATTTCCTATTTGAGGCTTTTCCTAAGCCTGGCATCTAAGGCCTTTGACCGCTAGGTAGCTGATAGGATTGTTCAAGAGAACTTTAAAGGGGGACACGAATGTGAATAGATGTGAAAAGTTCTAGTTAATTTTATTGAACGATGATAATATTTTCCTGTTTTACTGCGATGATAAAGTGATTGAATATCTGGAAGATAACAAAGGTGATTAGGATTAATTCAAATCACATCGAAAAAAAAGAGAATGATTCTTAATTTTGTAATGACCAGGGGAAAGAAAATGAGGGAGATGCTTCATTTAGTGAAACTCAAACAGAGAGAGGACAGATGAAATTTGATGGTTATGGAAAGGTCAAACTTGAAAGATCTGCTGAAAGGCCGTACTTATCAGCTGATGTTGAGTTAGATGAATGGGATCCAGGAAGTCTCACTCATGCAGCCCCTAGAGCTGGTAGCGACTCAGCCCAAGCGTCATCCGCTCAGTCACTGAACCCATCAAGTCGTTTTCTTTCTCGCTTTAAGCGCATACCTGGTAGTCTTAGCTTTAGACTAACCAGAGCCACCAGTTTAGGATCTTCAAGTCCCTATCCAGTTTCTTCAACAAGTCTCCCAATCTTGGACAATGAAGATGAGCTTCATTTACAGCCTGGACATGTTAGAGGGTTGATCAGTCGAGACGAAACTGGGGGACATTGTGGCATGCTTCTTTCATCGCAACTTGATGAAACTCCGATGCAATGTTATGGAGATGGCACAGCTGACTTTAGGTTACATATGAGGGAATTTGGAATTTCTGATTGCACACCATATGATGAAACAATTACTTCTCCACATGACCAAGCTACAAATGCTGATTTTGCAGAAGCAAGAGCCCTTGACTTGGCCGCATGCGTTGATAATCCAGAGAGGACTAGCGCAAACATTTACTCCCCTATAATCAATAATGGATCTGAAAATGCTGAGTCTAGACTGCCTGATTGGCAGTGTGGAAGTAGAGAACCAATTGAAAGAAATTCCCGTTTCAGCCGAACACTAAGTGTTGGAAGACTTCGAGACAGGGTTCTGCGTAGATCATCATTGTCGGGCTCAACATTATATCCTTTCCAACAAGAGAGAGAAGAGAGAGACGGAAGCCACAGCAGTGGTAGGGAAGCCAGGAATGTTGAGGGAATGGCATCAACGCTTGAAAGTAGTGAATTAACCACTTCAACTACATTGGGTTATTGCCCTCCCGATTTGTCTAGCTCTTTTTTCAGCATCCAAGATTATGAGGTTCAGACTACACGACCAAGAGAATCCAGATATCATGATCTGCTGGAGCATAGGTCTAACTTCCTTGAAAGGAGGAGAAGGATACGCTCCCAGGTTTGTGATATTTTTTTTTATCATTCGCTCACAATTATTTCTATGATTAAGATTGAAATACATTAGTTTAGGCACAGAAACATTTTAACATGGTGCATTAGTTTATATAAAACCGCTGGATAATTGGGAAACCACTGATCCTCCTAATACAGAACTAAGCCAATGTTTATTCATTTATTTTCTAAATGTAATATGGTTAACAATTGGTTTAAAAGCTTCTGAAAGTAAATCTCATTTGTCTCTCTTAGGTCATAAGTGTAAGTAACACTACCCATACCTATAGTCAATTCCCTCTCTTCTCTGCATCGCATTGCTTACTCTGATAACCATTATCGTACAGGTCCGTGCTCTTCAGCGCTTGGGAAGCCGATTTGAAAACCTACCTGAACATGAAAGATCAGTGCGTATTATCTGGTCAACATAGATCTGGTCGCTGTACATGTCATACTAATATTAGGAATTCCAATTTGAATGCAAACTTAAACGACAATACCACTGCCAGGGCCAGCATATCAAGAATTGTCTTGTTGGCTGAAGCATTATTTGAGGTATTGTCCAAATGTCGTTACAATCTTAATAGCCTTCCAAATATTATCTATTCGAGTTGAATGTTTTCTATATTAATTAGGTTCTGGATGAAATTCACCAGCAATCTGTAGTTCTATCTTCCCGGCCTTCAGTATCAGTAATTGGATCTATTCCTGCACCAAACCAAGTTGTGGATTCTTTACCCATCAAATTATACTCTAAGTTGCACAAACATCAAAATGAGGAGGTCGCCCTGTAAGCGTTGACATTCTTATCTGTTTTTTTCCTCGCTTTTGTGCATCTTCACAAAATTTTGTTTCATGGATATGTTTCCTGTATTTATTTTCTTTAAGTTTTGGGTCGTCTCACTATATTTTCTTTGTCAGAAGTATCTAGTTTTTATGGGTAGATTCATTTATGACTATATTTTGGTTTGTGAAATGATTTTTTTGCAGGTGTTATATATGTCTTGTAGAGTATGAGGAAGGAGATAGCATGAGAATACTTCCTTGCCATCACGAATTTCATAAATCATGCGTAGACAAGTGGCTCAAGGAGATTCATAGGTACGAACTTCATAAAACCCGTAGACATGATTTGTTGTGTTTTCTTTTAGCAATTTTCCGGGCTACTGTGGCTTCGTCATAACAATATTATCTGAGGATAAAAGATCAAACAAGGATATTTCAGATAACATTAATCTCCTTACAAATTTTTTAAGAGCTATTCGTTAAGTATGGTTCTCAATATTGGAATGAAATTGAAAGAAATTGATGTACATTAAAATGTAACTATTGTGTCGAGTGGGGTCTTTCCCCTTTCAAGTCTAAGCTGTTGGTCATTCTTGAGTAATGGTTCACCTTCAATACGCATGCCTATTATAGTATACTCCCTGTTTTAGTTGAAGAGAGACCCCTCAATTATTAGTTATTAGACCTAAGAAGTAAGATGAACGAAATCCTTGGGAACTTCTGTTGTGCTACCCATGTGATAGAGTTGAACTTTGACTCAACGATTAAATTTTATTGGACCACCCTTAACAATGAATAGATCATATATTTATTCTGATGCAACGTTCTGATTTCCTGGTGAAGGACCACGTGATATTGACAGCAATTTTTTAATTTCGTTTATTTAGATCTAACTTTTCACTCTTCCTCAAACCTGAACTTTATGCACACTTGCTTTGCAGGGTATGCCCACTTTGTAGGGGGGATATTTGCAGATCTGATACAACTGCAGAGAACTGAATCAAATATTTGAAGAGCGAAGTTGTTTGTATGAAAAATTTGATGGTTTTGGACGTGACGGGGGTATACTTTGGTGCACAATCACTCTTGTGAAGGAGTAAACATATGACTGTCATATCCAGCCTCGAGAAACATGTTGCTTTTCTCAGCAACGTTCTCAAAATGTAGTGGAAACTCTCGTTGTGGGTATTTGATTCAAAGTTTATGAAAGGGGTATTTCGAATTATTGGATGGAATGATGAACAGGTGCTGGTTCTTTCCTCCTGCCAAAAACAACTGTAGTCTGTGTGCCCTGTTATGGATAATAAGACTTAATGATTGTAATCTGGGGACCATCATTCTCCTTTAGAAGGAATCTTGGTGTCGTTTTTGGCCATGTCTGTCAAAACTTTAACGGATGTGTGGGGCTAGAGCCTCCAGATTGGATGGGAATGAGCTAATTCTTTTATGAAATCGGTTTGTGGAGTAATTCTTTAATTTTACGTATATTTTTTAATTTTACACCAATTTTATTTTTTGAAATGACATTTGTGTCTTTTTTTACACTAATAAAAGAAGGGCCATGCAGGTAACTGGTCAGTGTGGATTTTGGCTCTTCTTCTTGGTAGTGGTTTTGAGTGAATTGCACGCTATCCATCAACCGATTTTCAAACTTTTTGACCTTTTCAATTACTTTAGCACACTTTTTTGTTTCTTTTCCAATCCACGTTGCTATCATTTTTATCTTTGGAGGCCGAATAATCAGAATGGACGTTGATATTTGGTTTTGGGTCAAGCCTGCTGTCATTTAAGCTTGATGAAGGACGACACGGTTCTCCTCGGGAAGCGAATTTCCTCCGCGGGCAAAGCATTTGGTGGTCAGACGACAGCTCTTCTCTCTCTCATTTGCTTTTTTCCGGCGATTCTCAGGGACATTAGGGCTAAGATTTGTTGGATTGAAAAGGTGGGTATCGATGCATTCTAATAAATGAAGCATACGTGTGAGAAAAGGAAAAGACTTTTCCCATTAGAGCTTCAAGAACAGACAGATTAGCTTTGTTTAAGTATTCTCGGACGAGGGAGGAAAGGAAAATGGAGAAAAACTGAATCGGTGTTGAGGATCTAACGAGGAAAACAAGAAAGGTTTAAATCAGTAACAGTATCAAATTATAAAGTTTGAATTGATAAAATTTAAATTACATGATATTAATTGTAGTTACTAGAGTATAAAATTTGAATAAATAATGAGCATTTCTACCCATCCTCTTAAAAAAACCTCTTTAAAAAATTAATGAAAGACGTCAAACAATTATTTATATAATTAATGTAATAAATTATAAATAATTCGTCTATTACATTTATTACACCGATTATTATTTCACATGTCACAAATATTTTAAAGTAAAAAAATAAAAAAAATAAACGTACATTGTTCAAATTCGTCCTAGCTCATTAAACAACGCTCTTGATAATATTCAATAATTAGATCTATCTGGGTGCACTTCCATCTTCTTCAGCCAAGTTACACTCGATTGTAATCGATAGAAATAGGAGAATATTACAAAAATAGATGATTTACAAGGAGAGAGAGGAAACTTACACTCTTGCATCATGGCGAATTTACAGGAGACGTATTCGCACAGGCCTCTTTGCTTAAGCACCAGGGGGTCGACCACAACTTGGAGTTGCTGTTACAGAGCTTGATTTAGTCTCACTGCATGAGAATTCCGCATCTGAATTGCTGCTCGAACCAAAAGCAGAGTCACAAAACTGTGCTCCCATCTTGTTCATCTGCATGCTGAAAGATTGTAAGTCGGGGGAAGTGGTGCAGCTCAGTACAGGAGAGCCAATTGCTGCCACTGCTGTTTTTGGATTTGTCAAAGCATCCTCTTGTAGTATGTCTCCTATTCTCAACAGTATGCTAAAAGCCAAGTTTCCAAGTACCCTGGAATATGCTTCCATAATGGCATGTCCAACATCCTACAGAAATATTAAAGGTGGTGTTGATTTTCGAGTATATTTATCAAAATCAGTGACCATTTGGGTTAGAAATGTCTAATTGTTTTACTGACCTTTCCATATTGAACCTTCTTGGCGTCAAGAAATGATTGAGGAAGGTTTGGATGTCTCATTTTAAGCAACTGGCGAAGGGCTTCACCTCGGTCCAAGAGCAGCTCCAACTTCTCTCTCTCTGATATTGAGTCCTTGATAAAAGACGACCATGATGTTCGAATTGGAGATTTTCCGCCATCTTGCTCTTTAATTCTCTCTTTCCATGTAAATACTGCAGCTTCCAACCTGTTAATAACCTCGAGTACACTGTGTTCGGATTTCAGATTAAGAGAGTTGAGCATGTTTTCAGCTGTGCTTGATTCTCCTGTTAAAATCTTGAATAACTCCTCACTCAGGTTTGTCCTTCCACACTAAACAAACATGGTACAGAAAAAAGAGAATAAAAAATGGAGGATTTCTGAAGTAATAGATTCGCAAGTTCATTAGTTAATTTCACGGACCCTAAGAAAAATGAGACAGAAATGTGACCAGAGCTATATTACCTTACAAATTGCCTCCTTCACGGTAGGTGGCACAGGCATTTCAGACAAAATGCTTTGGTTTATGGATTGGGCAGCCTTTAATACTTGATAGACGACTCTACCATGGGTGAGCAACTTTTTCCTCTCAGCTTCAGAGAGACCAGAAGGAGGTACATGTGGTGATGGAAGCCACCATTTCTTGCCTTCCACTGCACTCTTGCTCCTTTCAGCTCGACTACCTCCTTCTGCATACCAAAACTCAGTATTCACCATTGAATCCAACGCCTCCTGTCCTAATTGTTATACAGAAAGGCACGTAGATCAGCACATCTAAGTTTATTTTCGTGCTATATTGGCCAAGGAAGCCAAAAGGACCACTTACAATAAGCATGGAGTCTAATTTCTGAAGTGCTGGAAGATTCATGTGGATGTCCGCACGTATTTTGGGTGTCATTATCTGAAGCAAGAAGCCATGATCCGTTCAATCTACAATGTAGCACGCTTAATAATGTGTAGTAACAAATGAACAAAGTTTTACCTCCAAGATTCCACCATCGGCACTGTTCTGCTTAGTGGGAATCAACTCGACCATATAATGCGTTGGGGAAAGCAACCAGCTCATTTCTCTCTGCCATTTTGCTTTTCTCTCTTCATGAAGAGGTTCTAATTTCCATAACTCACCAAAAATGGTTACTGCATATTTGATTTAACAATTATAAGGTTTTCAAAATGATGAATAATTTTCACCAAGTATATGCTCTGACATAAATACGTACTAAAAGATTTTTCAAGTCCTAAAAAAGATTTCTCTAGTTTTCTCCAATCCAGGGCGGTAAAATATTGATAAATTCCCTATAAAATAGATGGAAGTAATATATATTCTTGCTCTGAAAAACCTGCTAGATTTGTGATTCCATTAGACAAAGCTAGAGCAGTGGTAATGCCTTTCTGGCCTCCAGTTACATCTTCCCCCAGCAATAATTTTGCAAACTTTTCTTTCATGGCATCCACATCCGAAACCTGAACAGCTTTAGGAGGTTTCTCTCTGGCATAGAAGTGTGGTGGACTTTCTGACACATCCCATTCAGCTAAACCATGCCGATCCTTCTTGGTTGATAACCATTTGAATGAGAAGGATCCAAAAGCATCCTTGCTTGAAGAACAGCTTGAATCGTAGTCCTCCATTGACTCAGATGCGCATTCATCCCCTCTACTAGTTCTGCTTTCATTTTCATAAGTCTGACGGTTGAGAATGCAGCTCTCAAGACCATTATATGTAATTACTCCTGCGAATAAAAATCTCATTGAATAAGATTTAGTAGAACTGAAAGATAGAAACACACTAAGCCAGCCCATAAAAAACAAACAAGAAAAAATTAGAAGATGACTACAGTTGATATAATCAAAAGAAGTGCTTAGTTCTTTAATAATTGTTCCAAGTTCCCGCAATAAAATTGTTATGATCCACATTCCATCTCCCATTCCATAAGGATTTAAGCACAAATAAACATATTATTTCACCAGGAGTCGACCCCTTCAACTATATCTTTTATGCAGAACAATCAAAAGTGTGCTAGCAATAGAACCCGTTGTCAACTTCAACCATTAAGAACAGCTTAAACTCATTGCAGTTTTTAAAAACAAGCTAGCACACCCAGACCACCCAGTAACATCCAGGCCGAAATACAATGGTAGTACAATCGATGATGCAGTAAAAATAATTGAAATATCATAGCAGAGAGAATCATTAAAGGGTGAAGTTGATGCAAATGAAGAAATTCAAACAGGATCGTGACTTTTGCTTGCGTAACTTTAAATGTCAGCAGTAGTATGAGCGTAAATTGCTGAAATTATTTGACTATCTAATTCAAAAAAGGGTCCCACCACGTGGATTTATATGACAGATGAGAGGGATGCAATTTTTGGGACAAGATCCTATAGACAACTAGAAATGGGGGCATCTCACCCTATTATTTTTTTATATTTTATTTCTAACATCTTGCCACCAAAACCGCGATTCTTCCTGTTATCACCATAATAAGGTCAATAAAATAATTGCTCTGAAGAAATTTGTAACCCGTTTTTTGAAAAGTGTACCTATAATTATTTTAAAGAAGACTTTAGAAAAAACATATTTAATCTTAAAATTCAAATCTTAAAAAACACTTTTTTTAGAAAGTGTTTAAACATGTTTTTTTTTTTAAGCACAAAAAACTATCTTTCAACAAAAAAATAACCCAACAAACTCCAACCTATACATACATCATAATACCTCAGCCATTTATCAAACAAAAAAATAGTCTTGAGTTAAAAAGAAAATTAAAACCACTAGAACATAATCCTTAACAGAAAATCTTTACCCCCATCATTTTCATAAACTGTATTACTTTATTCCTGCAATGTTTCTTGTAGTGCACCAGACACAGAAAAAAAGCTTGGATTAGTGGGTCACCCCCACGTTTCGTGCACGAAGCACTTACTCCAAGGTCAACATCAACGAGCCTTTTGTCCGACTACCCCCACTTGCATTCCTTTTGTTTTCATTTGTACTACTTATTTCTTTCTAAATATCCCCATCCTTTCTGAAAATAATTCCCACCTTGAAATTATATAAATATCACTACGTCGAAGTGGACATCATCATCGGACCTTAACTATAATAAAGTCTCTCTTGCCGGACGTCGGACCGGAGCACTACAGCCTAATAAACGACGTCGTCGATTGTTCTAGTACATCTATGGGACCTACCCTACCAATAATCTAACCGGTGCATGTTATGGACCCCACTCTAATTTTCGCACTATACGAGCAGCGTAGTTGAAAAGTCTCAACAAATCTCCCTAGAGCGCACAAAAATTAATTGATAAATAAGAGAAGTGAGTTGAAAAAGGAGGGATTAGATTAATAAATTTGAATTAATTGAAGGGGGTGCGAAGATTGAGGAAGCTTACTGTCTTGCTCGTCGAAGTCGAGGCTAGCATCTCTGTCATTGGAGCAGCAAACTAATCTTCTGCGCATCGACAGCATTTTGTGTTGCTAAATCACAACCGATCTAAAACGAAATCCTGGAAATACGATTAATAGTGCTGACACCACGCCTCCGAATCAGCTTCCATTCGCCATAGCAAAGCACCTTAACAACAGCAATGGCAAACAGAAAAGAAAATCAGCTAACGGAAAATAGGATCTAATTTTAACTGCCTGATCAGACACTGGCATTCTTTTCCTTGAGTCTAATTTCTAATAGCAAGTAGGTAGCATAGCGAAAATGATTTAAGAAAACAGCTCTTAGTAATTAGTATGCGGAAGAAATACTTAAAGCAAGGATTAAAATGATTTATCCAACAGCAGATGAAAAAATTGCTAACGATTCTACTCCATCCGAAGAAATCAACTGCCAGAGTCGAGATAGGGAGGGAACCATACCTATCTCCAAACAGAAACACAAATACGCAGAGGGAAAGATTCGTCTTCTTCGTTGGTTGATGTCAACAGTACCAAAATCATAGTCTAGAGCCTCATACTGCATAAATACTCTCAACTAGCATTCATCCGCAGAGAAAAGAAGTAAATGCGGTGGGTCTGGAGTGGTCAAAAGACTTATTTCCACTGAGACGCCATTGATTTCGATCAGTCGACTCTGACAGAAGAAGGAGAGAGATTGGACCAGGGAAGAAGGAAACGAGAGACGGTTCTTCGCTTTTTATAGTGAAAGTAAATAATAAAAAGGAAGAGCGTAGATACGTAAAAAACAGAAGCGCTCCTCCACGATGGCCCCACAGTCAGGATCGGACGGTCACGATTAATGGTGCAGTGCAGATGGGCACAATCCCATACTAATGCCAAAAGAAAACAAAATAATATTAATATTTAATTAAATTAAATCAATTTCTAACACAGAAGTAATGAGAGCCATAATGTTTAAATTTGTATTTGAAATTCATAAAAAAAAAAAAAAACATTTTCAGTATTTTCATTCAAATCTTAAATTATTCTTCCATAACAAATCAACCCTTCAGACATTGTCTGGTTGTCCGTTGCCCCGTTGATTTTCCACTAATTTCAAGTGCGTACGACCGCGTGAAGTCGATGTCGTCCATTCACAACCATATTTTGCTATTATTTCAAGTGGGGGCGATCACAAAAAATTGAACTGTGAGTGAATGATAGTTTAAGATTTTTGATTTTATAATTTAAAATTTTTATTGATAATTTCTCTTCCTAATGTACGGGAAGAGAGAGGAGTACTGTTTTTTTGGCCCAAGAAAGGCCCGTAATTGCAAGCCGGCTATACGCAGGAAGCAAGCCTATTTGAAACTGCGTACTCACTTTCTGTCCCCCTACTTTATTTAATTTAATACACAACAGTATACTGGGTGCTTCCTTTTCTCTACCACTACCTCCCTCCTCCAAGGGAATTTGTACCATCTTCTCTTAATTTGAGAAAAAAAAAAGGGGGAGTGTGAGAGAAAGTGGGTGGTTTAATGCTTAAAATTTTTTAGAATTTAAAAATAAAAAATAAATTTAGTTTGTAACGTTCTCGATTAAGTAGGAAAACAAATTGTGAAAGCTTAATTTTTCTAACTTCTTAAAATTGTTATAACCTATATAAAAAAGCCTTTTTCTTTACAACATTGAAGGTTAAATTATGAAATAAACATTTTTTTCTTTAGAAATTTAAAATAATGTTAATGTTGGTTCAGATTTTATGATTTATTCTTTCTAAATTTACAGCAGTTTATTTTCTTAATAATATTTATTATTTATTATTTTCATACGAAGAAGTGAATGAGATAACTAAAAAAGAATAAATGAACTGAAAGTAAAGAATAAGAAAGACAATTAGAGAATATAAGTAAGAGAGTACGTAGGGGTGGAATCGGTTCATTTCAATTTTGATGGATAGAATTGGAACCGAACTTAGTTAGTTTAGTTTTGAATAAAGGAAACTGAAATCGAACCGAGGAGAGCCTAAGTTTTCGGTTTGGTTTTCGATCGGTTTTCATTTCTCCTCGGTTCGGTTTCGATTTTCGATTTTTTCAGTTTAAATTTGATTTATGTCGATTTTGATCAGTTTAGGTCTATAATTTGTAATTTTTAATATAAAAATTTAAAACATTACAAATTTGGTTCAATTCGTTTTTTATTGATTTTTTAAAGTAGGAACTGAAAACTAAACTGAAATTTTATGTTCGGTTCCAAATCAATTTTCGGTTAATTGAAACTGAACTGATTTACAGCCCCAATAGTAGGGGTGGTCAAGGGAGACTCTTGAGAATGAGAGATGAGCGATTCTTTTTTATTCGGGGGTAATATTGTGCACGATACTGTAGCATTGAACTCCTATTTATTGATTCTCGAATAAAATTCGTTACTAGAATCTTGTACCGTGAACGTATGACGATTTTGTCCCGCATAAATTTTTGTCTTGATTTCTTTTTTTGCTTTTCTCTTTTATTAATTCTCACGGTGTGTCAAAGGAGACATTTTGTATCGTACGTGTCTACCGTGTTTGACTGTTAAACGTAGTTTCATTTATCTACATTGTAAATGCAAATATATTGATATTGATTTTTTGGCAAATTACCTTTATAGTAATAATATTTTATTCCATTATTTTCTAAGTTGATAATTTATTTCTTGGTAATCAAGAAATAATCTATTCAGATTATTGAGTGGATGATTATCGGAAAACAAGATGATTGGTGAAAATAAAAATAAGGAAACTTGAAGTTCAAAGAAAATATTTGATTTTTTAAAGGCATTTATTTTTTGAAAAACTTTCTTTTGGTAAGCCAAATTGATAAAGATTTGTTGAATTATACTAGGCTTCAAAATCACATTAATTATGTGATATTTTCTCAAGTCCTTGGGATCCATATCCAAGTAGTTGGCAGAACTATAACGACCCCTATTCCCAGCAAAATATTGTCCGCTCTAGGGATTGGGTCGTAGCACAATATCTTCCCCTCACGGCTTTGTTTGACGAGGACTTCCCAGTTGGTCACCCAACCTGGTACTATTCTCGCCGAAGCACTTTTAACTTCGAAGTTTTTATGGGATCCGTTGCCAATTGTGCTTCAAAACGCGTCTTGCTATTTTGGGAGGGTCTCTTTACATATGTTTCATTTCCATATACTTCCCCAAACGATGTGGGATTGTGACGACCCCCTTTTTACGACCCGTCACCTTCCTGTTCGCCCGCGCTGACGTACCGCCATCCGGGTTCCAGTTCGTGCAGTCATCGTACACATACTTACACATCCGGGTCATCACAAGAACTTTCTTAAAATGTCACACGAGGACCGAGGTGTCACTCAAACAATTTTGTGAGATTTGGCTTCCTTATTTCTTGCGGCGTTAAATCTGTTTTGGTATCTGAATTAAATCGAAGATATGGAAGTTACCAATTGTATTTAAGTCTTCGTTTCTGTGGAAGCAACTGATGGATTTTTTATTATTTTTGAGAAAAAATTTCTTCTTCGTTGAGCCGTTGCTTTTTTTTTTTCTCTCCTAACGCTTCTGCGTATGGGTTTGTGATTATTATACACACTCTACTTATACTGTGGATTTCATCGATTATAAGAGTGTGTTGATTTATTGCGTCCGAAGATAACGACTTGTTGTTCCAGACGGTGTTATAGGAGGCAATTTTCCTTATTCTTCATTGAAGCTCAGTCTCGGGAGGAGGCTCTCCCCCTTTTTGATGATGACAAGATATTTATGTAAATTTGATTAATGGTTACTCTCCCCCATAATTCTAGCTCCCCCATAGCACATGCATATATTCTAAAAACAAACACGGAGCAACCAGAGTTTCACAACCAACATATATCGAGATTTTTTTTTTTTTTAGATTTCCAAAAACATAGTAACTGAAACATGCTTATTATCCAGCAATCAAATATAAATCTAAAACATGCATATCATCCAGCAATCAAATATAAATCTGAAACATGCATATCATCCAGCAATCAAATATATTCTCCCCCATTGACATTATCAAAAATAATTAGAGAGACAACAGAAATAATGGATTCAACACAGTTCAGAAAAACATCAGAGCAATTGCATTAGAGAATCAAGAAAGGTGTATACATTAATTCAAGTCTTTTATTTAAAGAAAGCTACAAAATGTGTCCAAAAAGCTTGGCTAATCCAAGCAGGCACTTCACAGTTTGAATTAAGATAAGCATCTACAAGTGCTGGAAGTGAGTGAATATCAAGAGAGAGAGGGGGCTGATAAGGCACGAGGTCCAGGCATGGAATAGTTTCTGGCTGAGGAGCAACAGAGGTAGAGGGGCCTTGATACACCACCATGTCCATACATGGAGGAGTGTCGACCGGAGGAGCAGCAGTAGACGCATCAGGAGGAGAGAAGGCAAATTCAGACTCCTGAAGATCCAGTGTCATGTGAAACGCACATCTTCATAAACTGCAGGCCGGGAAAATGGAAGAAAGAGATCTTCATAGCAAGCCTCTGAGACATCGATTGAACAAGATGGATCAGGGTCGGGTGCAGGAGTCAGATTGTCAATAGAGGTGCGGAATGACTCAAGTTCCCTGACAACCATGCGCCTATCAGCATCCACTTTTTGGGTCAGCAAACCAAGACTAGTATCTAAATCAGTACGCAAGACTTGGTTATTCTTGGCTAGCTTGACATCAAGAGACTGATCAATCCTACTCTCAATGGAGCTAAGAGCAGTCTCAATGCGGTCAATAGAGGCCTTCAGCTCATTAAACTGAGTTGCACTCATCGAAGATCTCCTCTTATAAGTTAGAGGAGTGGCAGGTGGTACTGAGGGAATGGGTGAGAATACTGGTTCTTGAGGAGTGAGGGAAATATGTGGAAGGGCAGGTGAAGGAGGTGAAGGGATTGGGACTTGTGAAGCAGTTGTATTTGGAGGAGGTAATTGGACTGGAGGAGGTGGTTGGACTGGTGATGGAGGACCAATATCCTGTTGGATTGGAGATGGAGGAGCAATATCCTGTTGGACTGGAGATGGAGGAGCAAGAGGCAGAGCCGGTAATAGAGGGGCAGGTGGAGGAGATGGAGGATTCACAGGAATGAGACGAGGCACAGATAAAGGAGTAGAAATTGCCTCAGAAACAAGTGCTCTTTAGATAGGGGCACGACGCCTTCGCACAAGAGGAGGAGGTTGGAAACTAGACGCCTGAGATTGAGAAGGAGAATTATTGAAAGTAGGTATCTCAGATTCATCCCCACCCTCAGCAGTGGACTCCTCTGGCAGACTGAGTTTTCTCTTCCCTTTCTTGGCAACTACAGCCTTAACAGTCCCTTGCTTAGAAGCATTTAGAACAAGATTCCTTGTTCTTGTTCTCTTAATTCCCATTTTCTTAAGAGTGGTTCGGGAATAGTAACTTGAAGGTTGAAGACGGAAGGGGTCTTCATCCTCTGGAAAAGCAACCTCAAGCTGCATAAAAATCTTCATGAGCAACAGATTGTAGGGAAAAGAGGTAGCCCGGGATGACACTGCTTGAATCATCCTTCTAACAACAATAAAACCAAGATTGAAGGGAGTCTTGAAGTAAATTGCAAACAGAACAAAAAACTCCATCGCACTGATCTCGTCGTGATGACCACCCTTAGGGACAATGTTGTACCCAATCATTTGATGAAATAACCTGGCCCTTGCGGTCAGGTGTTTGCCTTTAAGAGGATCAGGAGTGTGATTGATAAGCCGAAGAAAACTCTCACCATCAGATGTACCAAAGAAAGGAAGCTCAGTGTCGGATATATATTTATAAGGGCAGCTATCCAAATGGGAGACTTCCAGAAGAGCATTAATGTACTGGGGAGTGATTTCTATGTGTTTGTTATACACATAGCTCCTAATGATGGAGAAATCAGAGGTGAAACTAAGATTGGCGTAGAACATTTTTATGGCTTCCGGATAATAATAGGACTCTACATTGAACAGACCTAATAACCCGAGATCCTTCAAGGGTTCAATAATGTCCATCCCAGCTAAATCATCAAAATCAATCCCTCGACTGGGTATAAGAGATTTGAACTGATAATCATCGTGATACCTTAATTCCGCAGCTTTAGTGAGAAAGTAGAGAGAGGGCCACTCTTTTGCTCGGGGAATCACGCGTGGAGGACGAGCTGAAGTTTTGGCCTTCTTCTGAACCAGTTTGGAAACGGCGCGGGAAGATGAACCCTGAAACTCCATTGAAGGAAGAGAACTTGCGAGAGAGAGAGAACTGGTAGGGCAGGAGATTTTCTGAAAGAGCGCGAAAATGTGAAGCGTCTTTGAAAAGAAGCAGAGTTTAAATGGAAAGGGGCATCGCCCGACGAGATGAAGTCACACGTGTAAGACAGATTAACCCGATGGGTCACACATGTCGGTAGATTAAAGGAATGCAAATGCATCTTCCGATGCCTATAGAAAAACATAGCATCTACCGATGCCTTCCGATAGACATGCATCTTCCAATGCCTATTGAAAACACAGCATCTACCGAAGCCATCACAGAAGAAAATGCTCTAACACTCAGGATTTTCTAACAGAGGGATAAACTTAGTTTTTCTCAACCCGAATGAGGCCTAGCCTTATTCTAATATTATTAAATGTCTTTTCATCCAAAGGCTTGGTAAAGATGTCAGCTAGTTGATCAATAGAATTGACAAATTCTAAAGATATATCACCTCTCTTAATGTGATCTCGAATGAAGTGATATCTAACATCTATATGCTTAGTTCTAGAATGCTGAATAGGATTTTTAGAAATATTAATTGCACTGGTGTTGTCACACCTAATAGGAATCCTATCATAAAACAGATTATAGTCTTATAAGGTCTGTTTCATCCATAACATTTGTGCACAGCAACTGCCAGCAGCAATATATTCACTTTCTGCAGTTGACAATGCAACAGAATTCTGTTTCTTAGAATACCAGGAAACTAAAGATTCACCAAGGAATTGACATGTTCCACTGGTGCTTTTCCTATCTACTAGACTACCAGCATAGTCAGAATCTGAGTATCTAATCAGATCAAAGGAAGTTCCCTTAGGATACCATAAACCTAAATCATAAGTCCCACTAAAATATTTGAAAATCCTTTTTACTGCAGATAAATGAGACTCCTTAGGGGCAGCCTGAAATCTAGCACATAAACAAACACTAAATAGAATATCTGGCCTACTTGCAGTCAGATATAACAGTGAACCAATCATACCACGATATTTCTTGATATCCACACTTATACCATTTTCATCCTTGTCCAATTTAGTAGTGGTACTCATGGGAGTTCTAGAGGATTTGACAGACTCTAAACCAAATTTCTTAAGGAGTTCCTTAATGTACTTTTCTTGACAGAAGAAAATTCCATCAGGAGTTTGATTAATCTGGAATCCTAAGAAGAATTTTAACTCCCCCATCATACTCATTTCAAATTCACTTTGCATGAGGGAGGAAAATTCATTACACATGTTGACATTAGATGATCCAAAAATAATGTCATCAACATAGATTTGTACTAACAGAATGTCATTACCCTTTTGCATGGTAAATAAAGTTGAGTCGATGTTACCCTTTTTGAAATTCCTTTCCTCAAGGAAGTTCCTCAACCTATCATACCAAGCTCTAGGAGCTTACTTAAGTCCATAAAGAGCCTTCTTAAGTCTATACACATAATCAGGCTTTGCAAAATCTTCAAATCCTAATGGCTGCTCTACATAAACTTCTTCCTGAATATAACCATTTAAGAAAGCACTCTTCACATCCATTTGGAAGAGTGTGAAGTTTTTGTAGCAAGCATAGGCTAAGAGCATCCTAATTGACTCTAATCTTGCAACAGGTGCAAAGGTTTCCTCAAAATCTATTCCTTCTTCTTAATTGTAACCTTTAGCAACCAGTCTAGCCTTATTTCTAACCACAATCCCATTTTCATCTAATTTGTTCTTGTAAACCCATTTAGTTCCAATAATGGGATGATCCTTAGGCCTTGGAACAAGTTCCCATACCTTGCTCATTTCAAATTGATTTAACTCTTCTTGCATGGCCAAGATCCAATTTTCATCACCCTCGGCTTCTTCAAATTTCTTAGGCTCTACTTGTGAAATGAATGCCACATTGGCACAGAGATTCCTAAGAGAAGCTCTAGTCTTAACTCCTAGAGAAGGGTCACCTAAAACTTCATCTATTGGATGATTTTTGACATATTTCCAATCTTTAGGAAGAGCAGGATTTTCATCCTTGACAGGAACAATTTCTAGAGATGTAGAAGAAGGTTCTATTGGATTTTCTACTTGAGGAGAATCACTTGGTTTTTCTAAGGAAATGGAATCTAGTTGATTATCCAAAGAATCATCCTCATCCACATTGATTGTGGGTTGAGGGGACTCATCAAAGTTAACATGAACAGATTCCTCTACAACTAGAGTTCTTCTATGTTGATTTAATTGATGTCTAAGTCTAAATGTGTTTTTGATAATGTGTGTTTATGATAATATAATTTGATTATGTTTATTAAATGAGAAGTATGAATTTTGCATTTGTGTTTTAATCTGTTGGAAATACCCTTGATAAGGGTATTTTAGTATCTAATGCGTGTGATCAAGCGTTCAGGGCTGAAATATATTAAATAATTTAAATCAGACTTCCGGCCACAAAACGACAAGAGCGGAGTCGTTTACAAGAATACACTTCCGGCCACAAAACGACAAAGGCAGATGAGTAAATGGAATTACTCCACCGCTCGCTAGACGACAAGGCGGATAAGCTAAATGAAGAAGTCCACCGCTCGCTAAACGACAAGGCGGATGAGGTGAAACGAACTACTCCACCGCTCACTAAACGACAAGGCGGATGAGTAAATGGAATTGCTCTTCCGGCCGCTAAACGACAATGGCGGATGTGTCAACCAAGTTACTCTACCGGTCACAAAACGACAAAGGTGGAAGATATCCTTGACTTAATCAAACGTCAGTGTTTTAAAGCTTCATCTTCCGGTGCCGGTTCAAGCGTTTTACAGCTTCATCATCCGATAGCGGTTCAAGACTAAATCAACTTCGTCTTCCGCCAGAATTCAAATTAGCCGCGAAGCTACAGTGACGTCGTTTTCAGCCATAACTCCAGAACATTAATGGCAACGACGACTTGCAACTACAAACGGCAACGGCCACCTGAAAATGTACGAACTGCTCCAACGGTAACAAAGTTTCTATTATTGGATAAGGAGCATTTAAGCCAAGCCGATTTTGCAGACAGAGTATTTAAGCTAAGGTTAGAGCTTGAAGAAACAACTTTTGCCAATTTGAATCCTGAGCCCTAATCTGCGAATATCATACTCTGAAAAATCTACTACCTACATCTCTCTCTATTCAAAACTTGAGATTCTGTTTTGAGAGCTTGTAGATTATTGTAATCTTCATTCAAATCTGAAAAACGTGTAAGGCAGTGGATTGACACCCGTAAAGTTCAATCCAGGATTGTGTAAGGTTGTGGATCGACACCCGAAAGCTCGATCAGGATTTCTCGTTGAGGAGAAGTAAGGAATCTTCAAGGGGGAGCCTTGGAGCGTGGACGTAGGCAGTTTGGCCGAACCACGTAAAGATACTGGTGTCGAATTTCTCTCTCTCTCTCTCTTTATATTATCTGATCACTTGTGATAAATCTATAAGTTTAATCTAGGAGAGAAATTAAGTTGACTAGTAATTAAAAATTAAAAGGTCTAATTCACCCCCCTCTTAGACAATACCGATCCTACAATTGGTATCAGAGCAAGGTATATCTTTGTCTAAGTTGTTTTTTTGAACACTCTGTGTGATATAAACCATGACATTCAATACAAACTCCTCACACATTGAGGGTCAATCCATTTCTCGTCCACCACTGTTTGATGGCAGTGATTATGTTTATTGGAAAGCGAGAATGAGAATATTCATTCAAGCTATGGACTATGAGATCTGGAATATAATAGAAAATGGGCCATATACTGCTTTTAAGACAGAAAATGGCATTAGGATTCCCAAAGCCTCACACGAACTAAATGATACAGACAAGAAGAATCTAAGCCTTAATGCCAAGGCTATAAACACTCTGTACTGTGCTCTAAATAGAGATGAGTTTAATAGAGTACAAGGGTGTGAAAGTGCTCAAGAGATTTGGCACTTATTAGAGGTCACACACGAGGGCACAAATCAGGTAAAAGAGAGCAAATTAAATATGTTAGTACACGAGTATGAACTTTTTACCATGATAAAGGATGAGTCTATTTCATCTATGTTTACTCGGTTCACTAACATTACTAATGGTTTAAAAGCTCTCGGTAAGATTTACTCATGTGAAGAACAGATGAGAAAAATCCTGAGATGTCTACCCAGAGCCTGGCAACCAAAGGTGACAGCAATACAAGAGGCTCGTGATCTGAAGGTGCTCAAGCTGGAAGAGCTCATTGGCTCTCTGATGACTCATGAGATAACCATGAGGGCCAATGATAAGGAAGATCTCAAAGAAAAGGAGATCAACAAAAAGAAGGACATTGCTCTAAAGGCTTCCTCAAGTAAGCAAGAGGAATCAGAAGAAGAAGAAGAAGATGATGAGGACATTGCACTCATCACTAGAAGATTCAGCAAGTTCCTTCAGAGAAAAAGGATGCATGGGAGGAAATTCTCGAAAGGAGAAAAGCCTCAAAAAGAGAAGGAGATCACCTGCTTTGGATGTGGAAAGCCAGGGCATATGAAGGCCGACTGTCCACATGCTAAGAATCCCAAGAAATTCAAGAAGAAAGCTATGAAGGCCACTTGGGATGATAGTGATGAAGACACCTCCTCAGAAGATGAAGAAGTTGCAAATCTGTGCTTTATGGCACATGAAGATAAGGTTAGTCTTTCATCCAGTAACTTAAGTGATTGTGATAGTGATAATGAAGATGGTGAACTAATTGATGCCTTTAATGACTTGGTCAAACAATTTGGCATGCTTAAGTCTAAGTATAACATGTTGAAAAAGGAAAATGCAGGGTTGTTAGAAAAGCATGTGAAAGAAGTAGACGTGCATGAAAAGGAAATTACTGAACTTAAAAAGAAAAATGAGTCATTGAATAAACTGGTTTTGTGGTTCTCAAATGGTAGCAAGAACTTAACATTGCTAATAGGGAACCATAGAGCTACTCATGATAAAGCAGGTCTAGGCTATGATAAGTTCAACAAAAGAAAATTTTTTAAGAATTTCTTTGTTAAACCGTCTACTTGTCATACTTGTAATGAAGTAGGACATAAATCCTTTGAGTGTTCATTAAAATTAAACAGTATGAAATCTGGCAGTAAATTACAGTGGGTTCCCAAAGGAACCAGACCTAACACTAGGACCCAAAAGATTTGGGTACCTAAGAAGACCAATTGATTACTGTTTTGCAGGTTGAGTGCTCTCCTGGAAAGAACCAGTGGTATCTCGACAGTGGATGTTCGAGGCATATGACAGGAGACTCAACCATGTTTGCTGCTGTCAACAAAAAGAAAGGAAGTGTCACTTTTGGTGGAAACCAAAAAGGCAAAATTGTTGGCATCGGCAATATAGGTAACAATTTTAATCCTACTATTGAAAATGTGCTTTTAGTTGAGGGATTAAAACATAATCTGCTTAGTATTAGCCAGTTATGTGATAAAGGATATGAAGTGATTTTTAAATCAAACTCTTGTCTAATTAAATATGCATCTAATGACAAATCTCTGTTCACTGGCTATAGAAAAGAAAATATCTATATAATTGACTTGGATATTATTGAGCATGTTGATGAAAAATGCTTTGCTGTTAACTCTTCTCTTGATTCTTGGATTTGACATAGGAGATTAGGACATGTAGGGATGGATACCTTAGCTAAGATTACTAAGGAGAATTTAGTTAGAGGTATTCCTAAGATATCCTTTGAGAAGGATAAAATCTGTGAAGCTTGTCAAATGGGCAAGCAGATCAAAAGCTCTTTTGCATCAAAGAATGCAATCTCAACTTCTAAGCCTCTCCAACTCCTTCATATGGACCTCTTCGGTCCTTCCAATATAGCCAGCCTAGGTGGAAAATTCTATGTCTTTGTTATTGTAGATGACTTCTCTAGGTTCACCTGGGTACATTTTTTGAAGTCTAAGGATGAGACTTTCGATACTTTCTCTAGCTTCAGGAAAAGAGTTCAAAATGAAAAGGAGCTTACCATTGTTGCTATTCGTAGTGATCATGGTGGAGAGTTTGAAAATGAGAAATTTGAACTCTTGTGTCTCAAACATGGAATTGAGCACAACTTCTCTTCTCCTAGGACCCCTCAGCAAAATGGTGTTGTTGAGAGGAAGAATAGATCTCTCCAAGAGCTTGCTAGGACTATGCTTAATGAGAATTCACTTCCTAAGTATTTCTGGGCTGAAGCTGTTGCAACAGCCTGCTATGTGCTTAATCGGGTCTCCATAAGACCTATTCTGGAGAAAACTCCTTATGAGCTCTGGAGTGGAAAAACTCCTTCAGTTAAATACTTTAGAGTTTTTGGAAGCAAATGTTTCATCCTAAACACTAAGGATAATTTAGGAAAATTCGATTCCAAATCTGATCTTGGAATTTTTCTGGGTTATTCCCTTTCCAGCAAAGCTTATAGAGTATTCAATAGGAGAACTCTAGTTGTTGAGGAATCTGTCCATGTTAACTTTGATGAGTTTCCTCAACCCACAATCAATGTGATTGAGGATGATTCTTTGGATAATCAACTAGACTCCTTTTCTTTAGAAAAGCCTAGTGATCCTGCTCAAGTAGAAAAATCTCTAGAACCTTCTTCAACTTCTCTAGATATTATTCCTGTCAAGGATGAAAATCCTACTCTTCCTAGAGATTGGAAATATGTCAGAAACCATCCAATAGATGAAGTCTTAGGTGATCCTTCACTAGGAGTTAAGACTAGATCATCTCTTAGGAATCTCTGTGCCAATGTGGCATTTATCTCTCAAGTAGAACCTAAGAAGTTTGAAGAGGCCGAGAGTGATGAAAACTGGTTTTTAGCTATGCAAGAGGAGCTAAATCAATTTGAAAGGAGCAAGGTATGGGAACTTGTTCCACGGCCTAAGGATCATCCCATTATTGGAACTAAATGGGTTTACAAGAACAAATTAGATGAAAATGGGATCGTAGTCAGAAATAAGGCTAGACTTGTTGCTAAAGGTTACAATCAAGAAGAAGGAATAGATTTTGAGGAAACCTTTGCACTTGTAGCTAGATTAGAATCCATTAGGATGCTTTTAGCTTATGCTTGCTACAAAAACTTCACACTCTTTCAAATGGATGTAAAGAGTGCCTTCTTAAATGGTTATATTCAGGAAGAAGTTTATGTAGAGAAGCCCCTAGGATTTGAAGACTATGCTAAACCTAATCATGTGTATAGACTTAGAAAAGCTCTTTATGGTCTTAAGCAGGCTCCTAGAGCTTGGTATGATAGATTGAAGAATTTCCTTGAAGAAAGAAATTTCAAAAAGGGTAATTCTGATTCAATTCTATTTACCATGCAAAAGGATGCAGACATTCTGCTGGTTCAAATATATGTCGATGACATTATTTTTGGATCAACCAATGTCAACATGTGTAATGAGTTTTCTTCCCTCATGCAAAGTGAATTTGAAATGAGTATGATGGGGGAGTTAAAGTTTTTCTTAGGATTCCAGATTAGTCAATCTCCTGATGGAATTTTCTTCTGTCAAGAAAAGTATATTAAGGAACTTCTTAAGAAGTTTGGGTTAGACTCTGTCAAATCCTCTAGAACACCCATAAGTACCACAACTAAATTGGATAAAGATGAAAAAGGATCTAATGTTGATATTAAGAAATACCGTGGTATGATTGGATCTCTGTTATATCTGACTGCAAGTAGACCAGATATACTCTTCAGTGTTTGCCTATGTGCCAGATTCCAGGCTGCTCCTAAGGAATCTCACTTAAATGCTGTCAAGAGAATTTTTAAATATGTAAGTGGGACTCAAGATTTAGGATTATGGTATCCGAAGGGTACCTCCTTTGATCTAATTGGATATTCTGATTCTGACTATGCTGGTAGTCTAATTGATAGAAAAAGCACTAGTGGCACTTGTCAATTCTTAGGTGAATCTTTAGTATCTTGGTATTCTAAGAAGCAGAATTCTGTTGCATTGTCAATTGCTGAGAGTGAATATATTGCTGCAGGCAGTTGTTGTGCACAAATGCTTTGGATGAAACAGACTTTGGAAGATTACAATCTGTTTTATGATAAGATTCCTATTCGGTGTGATAACACCAGTGCTATTAATATTTCCAAGAATCCAATTCAGCACTCTAGAACAAAACACATAGATGTCAGATATCACTTTATTAGAGATCATGTTCAAAGAGGTGATATTTTTTTAGAGTTTGTTAATTCTATAGATCAATTGGCAGATATTTTTACAAAACCTTTGGATGAGAAAACCTTTTGTGGTATTAGAATAAGATTAGGTCTTCTCAAGTATGAGAAAAGTTAAGTTTCTCTTCTAATTTTTTTTCTGTCTTTAATATACACTTCCTCCGGTCCTTTTACTATTCACCGGAAGATGTAGATCACTCACTGACTGGATGATATATTTTCTAATCTGCCGACACGTGTCATCAATTGGACAATATCAGTTTTACACGTGTGGTTTCATCTTGTCGGGCGTGGTTCTCTCTCTCGTTTAAACTTGGTTTTCTCTCCGAAACGCTTCATCTTTCGCGCCCTTGCCGTAAACTCTCTATAGCCAACCCTTTCTCTCTAGGTCATCTTCGCAAAATTTCTCCAATGGAACAAGCTCGTGAACATGATCATCTCGCTTCGTCGTCTCGAGGTAATGCTGGACCACCGCAAAAGAAAGCCAAACTCAATCCTCGTCCGGCACGTGTGTACCCTCGGGCGAATAGTTGACCGTCGCTCTATTTTCTAAATGAGGCTGCTGAAATCAGGTATCACGGCGATTTTAAGGATAAGAAGTTGATTCCTGGTCGTGGTATGTTTCCCGACGAGCTTGTATCTCTAAACATTGTAGCACCCCTGACAGATATTGGATTAATAGGACTGTTTGAAGTTGAATCTTTCTATTTTCCCTCGGCCATTAGGATGTTTTATGCTAATCTCAGCTATACCTCTGACCACTCTATCATTTCAAGCTATGTGCGTGGAAAAACCATTGAACTCACCTCCCAATCCATCAATGAGCTTTTGGGCTATCCCCATTTGGATCAACATCCCAAAATTTATTCCATAGGGCAAGATACTCCATTTCTAAGACTTCCTGATGGCCAACAATTCTTAAAAGAAATTGCTCTTGATCCGCACAATATTCCCAATCCTTTAAAGAGCAAACATTTAACAATTAGAGCTCGACTTCTCCATCAAATGATCTGCTACAATGTTCTTCCTAAGGGTGGTCATTATGATGACATTAGCAGCATGGAGCTTGTTATTCTATATGCCATCTATATGAAGGAACCTGTTGACATTGGATACATCATTTTGAGACGAATGATTCAGAGCGTTTCTTCAAGCCCATCTGCCTCTTTTCCCTATAACCTCCTTCTCATGAAGATTTTTGAGAAGTTTCAGGTTGAATTCCCAGATGATGAGGATCCCACCTGTCTGAAAACAACCAGCTATTACTCCAAAGACACTTTGACCAGGATGGGAATTAAGAGAAATCGTCAAGGGACTCTTGTTTTGGATCAGTCCAAGAAGAGGACTGCTAAGGTCAAAGCTGCCAGAAAAGGCAAAAAGGACGTGAGTTTGGATGAGGAATCATCTGTTCAAGAAGGTGGTGGTGATTCTGAGATCCCTGCCTTTGATATTTCCCCTCCTAGTCCCCGGGTCTCACGGCCTAAACTTCCTCCATCAGTGCCCAGACGCCGTGCCCCTCCTCCAAGGACTAGTCAACCTACTCCTTCAGCCTCAGCTAATCCCTTTGAGGCTATTTCTGCTCCCTCTGCACCTAGCAATCCTTCCCCTCCTTCCCCTCCACATTCTCTCTTACTGCCCTCTCAGCCTGCTCTTCCCTCCACCTCTCCGGTGTTTCGAGCCATTTCCTCTATCATCAAACATGGTCCACCAGTTCCCTCCACTTTACCCACTCTGCCTCCACCTGCTTCCTCTGTGTCCCCTCTGCTTGCAGCACATATGGAACCTGCTCAGGCTGCTGTTACTCAAAGGGGGAAAAGAAAACTTATCCTGGCAGAGGAGTCTGATCAGGATGATGTTGTTGAGACTGCCATCTCAGCTCCTGATATTCCTCCTTCACCCTCTTTGTTGTTGCTTTCCATGCCTGCCTCTGCCCCTCTGTCTCCTGTTGCTCATTCTTCTCCTCCTGCACCGATACTACCTCCCACAATTCCACTTATGTCTCAAGACCTTCCCCCTGCTCCAATAGTCTCCCTACCTCTTACAGTCCAAGTGACCTCACCAATCCCAACTGTCACTCCTGCCACTCCCATCGTATATCAAAGGAGATCTTCTATCAGTCTGGAGCAGTATACGGAGTTGAAGTCCAGCATTGACAAACTCAAGGCTGACTTTGACTTGTCCATTGAGACCAAGATCAATCAACTCAAAGCGGATTTGCACGAAGCTGCAGTTGTGGAACGGGGTCAAATGGATCAAAAATGGGACAGGCATACCAAGATCTTCTCTCGGGACCTTAAGGCTCTTTCATCTAAAGTTGAGGCTCTTTGCCCTGTAGCACATATTCCTCTCAGACCCTCTGAGCCTACATATGAAGACCTCCTCCTTCCTTTTTCCCGACCAGAGGTTGTTGCAGATTCTCGAGTGATGCCTTTGGATCTACAGAAGTTTGAACTGGCATTCTCTACCCCTGCTGCTCCTTCTATACAAGAGCCATCCTTCGAGCCCTCCAGTCCTATGGATGCATCTCCTAGTGCTTCTCTGGTAGAGCTTTCATCTCCTGTTGCTCCTCCAATCGAGCCTTCTCCAAGTCAGGATCTGGTGGTTTCTCCAGAACCATCTCCCATTGTTAATACCTGTACGGACTTGGTGATCTATCAGGAACCTCTACCTCGTGATCTTGCTACACTTCAAGCTCGGGTGGATGCCTTGTTCAATCCTCCCCTCACATTGCCTTCTTGGGCTGTTCATGCTTTTTGGAAGCAATATTTAGTTTCCTGTCATAGGAGATAATCTACTTTTATCTATATACATTTTTTTTTTTGTTTTTGTTCTGGACCTCTATTGTTGAATGCAAAGTTTTCTGCTGACTTTCTCTGTTTATTATTTTTTGATAATGTCAATGTGGGAGAAATGTGAGAAATGAGAAATGAAATGTTCTTTGATTTAGTTCTGCATATACTCTCTGTTTGATTTTCTGAATAAGCTGCATATATTATGGGGGAGCTTAGATTATGGGGGAGTTATACTTAATCAAATTCTAATAGGTTGTCATCATCAAAAATGGGGAGATTGTTGACTTAATTGATGTCTAAGTCTAAATGTGTTTTTGATAATGTGTGTTTATGATAATATAATTTGATTATGTTTATTAAATGAGAAGTATGAATTTTGCATTTGTGTTTTAATCTGTTGGAAATACCCTTGATAAGGGTATTTTAGTATCTAATGCGTGTGATCAAGCGTTCAGGGCTGAAATATATTAAATAATTTAAATCAGACTTCCGGCCACAAAACGACAAGAGCGGAGTCGTTTACAAGAATACACTTCCGGCCACAAAACGACAAAGGCGGATGAGTAAATGGAATTACTCCACCGCTCGCTAGACGACAAGGCGGATAAGCTAAAATGAAGAAGTCCACCGCTCGCTAGACGACAAAGCGGATGAGGTGAAACGAACTACTCCACCGCTCACTAAACGACAAGGCGGATGAGTAAATGGAATTGCTCTTCCGGCCGCTAAACGACAAAGGCGGATGTGTCAACCAAGTTACTCTACCGGTCACAAAACGACAAAGGTGGAAGATATCCTTGACTTAATCAAACGTCAGCGTTTTAAAGCTTCATCTTCCGGTGCCGGTTCAAGCGTTTTACAGCTTCATCATCCGATAGCGGTTCAAGACTAAATCAACTTCGTCTTCCGCCAGAATTCAAATTAGCCGCGAAGCTACAGTGACGTCGTTTTCAGCCATAACTCCAGAACATTAATGGCAACGACGACTTGCAACTACAAACGGCAACGGCCACCTGAAAATGTACGAACTGCTCCAACGGTAACAAAGTTTCTATTATTGGATAAGGAGCATTTAAGCCAAGCCGATTTTGCAGACAGAGTATTTAAGCTAAGGTTAGAGCTTGAAGAAACAACTTTTGCCAATTTGAATCCTGAGCCCTAATCTGCGAATATCATACTCTGAAAAATCTGCTACCTACATCTCTCTGTATTCAAAACTTGAGATTTTGTTTTGAGAGCTTGTAGATTATTGTAATCTTCATTCAAATCTGAAAAACGTGTAAAGCAGTGGATTGACACCCGTAAAGTTCAATCCAGGATTGTGTAAGGTTGTGGATCGACACCCGAAAGCTCGATCAGGATTTCTCGTTGAGGAGAAGTAAGGAATCTTCAAGGGGGAGCCTTGGAGCGTGGACGTAGGCAGTTTGGCCGAACCACGTAAAGATACTGGTGTCGAATTTCTCTCTCTCTCTCTCTCTTTATATTATCTGATCACTTGTGATAAATCTATAAGTTTAATCTAGGAGAGAAATTACGTTGACTAGTAATTAAAAATTAAAAGGTCTAATTCACCCCCCTCTTAGACAATACCGATCTTACATTCTATTGAATACTCTATATGCTTTACTTGAAAGATAATAACCAAGAAAAATTCCAAGATCAGATTTGGAATCGAATTTTCCTAAGTTATCCTTAGTGTTGAGAATAAAGCATTTGCTACCAAAGGCTCTAAAGTATTTAACAGAAGGAGTTTTTCCACTACAGAGCTCATATGGAATTTTCTCAAGAATAGGTCTTATGGAGACCCGATTAAGCACATAACAGGCTGTTGCAACAGCTTCAGCCCAGAAATACTTAGGAAGTGAATTTTCATTAAGCATAGTCCTAGCAAGCTCTTGGAGAGATCTATTTTTCCTCTCAACAACACCATTTTGCTGAGGGGTCCTAGGAGAAGAGAAATTGTGCTCAATTCCATACTTGAGACACAAGAGTTCAAATTTCTCATTTTCAAATTCTCCACCATGATCACTACGAATAGCAACTATGGTGAGCTCCTTTTCATTTTGAACTCTTTTCCTAAAAGTAGAAAATATGTCAAAAGTCTCATCCTTAGACTTCAGAAAGTGAACCTAAGTAAATCAAGAAAAATCATCAATAATTACAAATGCATAGAATTTTCCTCCTAAGCTGGCTATATTTGAGGGACCGAAGAGGTCCATGTGAAGGAGTTGAAGATGCTTATAAGTAGAAATTGCATTCTTCGATGCAAAGGAACTTTTGATTTGCTTGCCCATTTGGCAGGCATCACAGACCTTATCATTTTCAAAGGATATCTTAGGGAATCCTCTAACTAAGTTCTCCTTAGTAATCTTAGCTAAGGTATCCATCCCTACGTGTCCTAATCTCCTATGCCAGATCCAACAGTCATTAGAAGAATTCACAGCAAAATATTTTTCAACACTACAATCAATTTCATCAATGTCAATGACATAAATATTTTCTTTCATAAAGTCAGAAAACAGAATTTTGTCATTTGCAGCATCTTTAATTATGCATGAATCTGATTTAAATATCACTTCATAACCTTTGTCACATAATTGACTTATGCTAAGCAGATTGTGTTTTAACCCATCAACTAATAAAACATTTTCTATAAGAGGATTGATAGGGTTACCTATGTTGCCAATGCCAACAATTTTGCCTTTTTGGTTTCCACCAAAAGTGACATTTCTTTTCTTCTTGTTGACAGCAGCGAACTTAGTTGCATCTCCAGTCATATGCCTTGAACAACCACTGTCCAGGTACCATTGATTTCTTAGTGGAGATGCATTATCCTGCAAAACAGAAATTAGGTTGTCTTCTTAGGTACCAAAATATTTTGGGTCCTAGTGTTAGGCCTGGTTCCTTTAGGAACCCATTATAACTTACAACCAGCTTTCTTGTCATTAGAAGAATTCACAGCAAAACATTTTTCAACACTACAATCAATTTCATCAATGTCAATGACATAAATATTTTCTTTCATAAAGTCAGAAAACAGAATTTTGTCATTTGCAGCATCTTTAATTATGCATGAATCTGATTTAAATATCACTTCATAACCTTTGTCACATAATTGACTTATGCTAAGCAGATTGTGTTTTAACCCATCAACTAATAAAACATTTTCTATAAGAGGATTGATATGGTTACCTATGTTGCCAATGCCAACAATTTTGCCTTTTTGGTTTCCACCAAAAGTGACATTTCTTTTCTTCTTGTTGACAGCAGCGAACTTAGTTGCATCTCCAGTCATATGCCTTGAACAACCACTGTCCAGGTACCATTGATTTCTTAGTGGAGATGCATTATCCTGCAAAACAGAAATTAAGTTGTCTTCTTAGGTACCAAAATATTTTGGGTCCTAGTGTTAGGCCGGTTCCTTTAGGAACCCATTATAACTTACAACCAGCTTTCTTGTCATTTGTCTTTAAAGGACATACAAAAGACTTATGTCCTACTTCATTACAAGTATAGCAAGTAGACGGTTTGACAAAGAAATTCTTAAAAGCTTTTCTCTTATTAAACTTATCATAGCCTAAACCTGCTTTATCATGAGTAGCCCTATGATTCCCTATTAGCAATGTTAAGTTTTTGCTACCATTTGAGAACCAAAGAACAAGTTTATTCAAGAATTCATTTTTCTTCTTAAGTTCAGTGGTTTCTTTTTCATGCAAGTTCATTTCTGTAGCATGCTTTTCTATTAGATCTGTATTCTCCTTTTTCAACATGTTATACTTAGTCTTAAGTATGCCAAATTGTTTAACCAAATCATTAAAAGCGTCAATTAGTTCACCTTCTTCATTATCACTTTCGCTATCACTTAAAATAGAGACAGAAGAAGAACTAACCTTATCCTCAAGTGCCATGAAACACAGGTTGGCTACTTCCTCATCTTCTGAAGAGGAGGTGTCGCCTTCACTGTCATCCCAAGTGGCCTTCATAGCCTTCTTCTTAAATTTCTTGGGATGTTTCTTGGCCTGTGGA
The DNA here is from genome assembly GCA_022432975.1 of Begonia masoniana. NCBI lineage: Eukaryota > Viridiplantae > Streptophyta > Magnoliopsida > Cucurbitales > Begoniaceae > Begonia > Begonia masoniana. Next base: position 46,861,985 of record CM039506.1, read on the forward strand.
CAATCTGCCTTCATATGACCAACCTTTCCACACCCAAAGCATGTGAACTCCTTGTCCTTTTGAGACTTCTCACTCTTTGGAAATCTTTTTCACTGCATCCTCTTCCGTTACAGGAATTTGCTGAATCTCCTGGTAATAAGGGCAATGTCCTCATCTTCTTCTTCTTCCTCAGATTCATCAGGTTTGCTCGAAGAGGCTTTGAGAGCTATGTCCTTTCTCTTGGAGATCTCCTTTTCCTTGAGATCCTCCTTGTCATTGGCCCTCATGGTTATCTCACGAGTCATCAGAGAGCCAATGAATTCCTCGAGCTTGAGAACCTTAAGATCTCGTGCCTCTTGTATTGCCGTCACCTTTGGTTGCCAGGCTCGTGGTAAACATCTCAAGATTTTCCTAATTAGTTCTTAACCTGAATACATCTTACCAAGTACTTTTAACCCATTAGTAATGTTAATGAAACGAGTAAACTTAGAAGAAATAGTCTCATCCTTTTCCATGGTAAACAATTCATATTCGTGAACTAAAATGCTCAATTTACTCTCCTTTACTTGGTTAGTTCCCTCATGTGTGACTTCTAATAAGTGCCAAATTTCTTGAGCACTTTCACACCCTTGTACTCTATTGAATTCATCTCTATTTAGAGCACAGTACAAGGTGTTTACTGCCTTAGCATTAAGGCTCAGATTTCTCTTATCGGACTCAGTTAACTCAGAAGAGTCCTTAGAGATACTTTTCTCATCTACAGTTTTCATGGCCTTAAAAGGACCATTCTCTATAATACACCAAGTCTCATAGTCTATGGCTTGAATGAATATTTTCATCCTAGCCTTCCAATAAACATAATCACTACCATCAAAGAATGGAGGTCTATTTGTTGCTTGACCTTCTATTTGTGTGGTGTTAATGTTGAATGCCATTGTGAAAAAAAAATATGACACAGAGTGTTTAAACGGAGCTTAGACAATGATAAACCTCGCTCTGATACCAATTGTAGGATCGAGATTGTCTAAGAGGGGGGTGAATTAGATCTTTTTAAAATTTTCCTAATTGCTAAACACAAGCAGTCAATCAGTAACAGTGAGAGAGAGAGAGAGAAAAATCAACACCAGATTTTTTACGTGGTTCGGCCAAACCTTGCCTACATCCACGCTTCAAGGTTCACCCCTTGAAGATCCTTAACCTTCTCCTCAGTGAGAAAAAACAGATCGGAATTCCGGGCTTCGATCAACTACCGTTACAATTCAGGATTGAACTTCACGGGCGTCAATCCACTGCCTTATACACAATGTTGAGTTCATAAATGGAAAGCTCAAACTACACTGTCACAAGGATTGAATCTCAAGTTAAAATTGAGAGGTGTAGAAAAATTATACATAGTATGATAAAATTTCGCAAGTTAGGGCTCAGGAATTTAAATTGCAAAAGTTGTATCTTCGTGCTCTAACCTTGGCTTAAATACTCTGTCTTCAAAATCGGCTTGACTTCAATGCTCCTTGTCCAATAATAGAAACTTTGTTACCGTTGGAGCAGCTTTCGTACAATTTCAGGTAGCCGTTGCCGTCTGTAGTTGCAAGTCGTCGTCGCCATTAAAGTTCTGGAGTTAATGCTGAAAACGACGTCACTGTAGCTTCGCAGCTATTTTAAAGTCTGGCGGAAGATCACCGGTTTAAACAGTTTCAAAACAGATCGCCACGTCATCGGCATATGTATCTTCAACGCCATCGGTAGATGCAACACGAATAAGCTATCGGCATAAGCAAGCTTTGAACTTCATCGGCATATGCATCTTGTAAATTCATCAGCAAATGTATTCTAGAAAAGCCATCGGCAGATGCATTCTGAAAAGTCATTGGCAGATGCACCTTGAAAGTTCATCTGCAGGAATAGCTTGAAAGCGCCATCGGCAGATGCATCTCAAAAGTTATCGGCAGATGAAGGCTTTGAATTTCATCGGTAGATGCACCTTGAAAAATCGTCGGCAGATGCATCTTGAACTTCATCGGTTTGATGACTCCATCGGCAGATGCAAGTTGATATGTCATCGGCAGATGAAGGCTTTGAAGACCATCGGCAGATGCAAGCTTTAAAGACCATCGGCAGATGCAGGCCTTAATGCTATCGGCAGATGCAGGCTTTTAAAGCTATCGGCAGATGCAGGCTTTAAAGCTATCGGCAGATGCAGCCCTTAAAGCTGTTGGCAGATGCATGCCTTGCACACTTAACCAATATTATTAGAATACTAAAATACTCTTTTCAAGGGTATTTCCAAAGGATTAAAAACAAATGTATAATTCAATATTCTCATTCTTTTAAACATAATCAACATATTTACTTATCATTCAAAAACATCATCAAAAACATATTTAGACTTAAACTCTATTTAAGTTAACAGAGGCTGCATTTGAACTGGGGAGGAATTCTGTTTATCGATAAGAGGAGCTTGTCATTTTGATCATGGCAAGGGGATCTTGCCATAACACGGATTCCGGGAGAAGTCATCAACAACAAGAGGATTTTGTTGATTCTAGATCTCGGGAGAGATCGATCTCAAGACGAGGGAAGCTCGTAAAAATAATTTTATTGGGGAAGTTAGGAAGAGACGGCGACGACAAAGACAAGAGGGAGTCTTTATTTTTATAAGATCAATTGTCTTGTAACTTTGTGAACTCGTAAAATATTTTTATATCTGGACATAACCCTACAGACGTAGGCGAATTGTCGAATTGCGTTACCAATTTCCTGTCTCCTTTATTTCTACATATTTATAATTGTCCATCGTTACATTAATTACTGGTGTCACATGAAACACTCTGTGTGACATCGCATAACTGATCTTAATCTTTCATACATAATTGGGAAAATGTTGACATTCAACCAAAATTAAAACATGGCCTAGAGGCTAGATGATAGTCAGAGATTACCAGGTAAATGAAACGTTGAGACGGGCCAATTGAGCCCAAATTTGAAGATGGAACCACCCACCAAGGTAGAAAGAGACACCTCCAAAATATCGTCCTTTTTATTTTCTTCTCCACACACCCTATTATCAGGTTTACATAATTATACACAAGTTTATGTGTGGTGTAAGTACTACGTCTTTATTAGGTTGGGGTTGTTCTCTAGTTAGATGCCATACATGGGCCACAGTCTTAATTGTGGACGAGACATCCCTAAATCGGGTAAAACGGTAACTGGATATATAAAATATAAACAACCACTAATCATTTTATGTGTCAAATAATAATGATACGTGTAATTAAAGTATAAAAAATATAATAAATTATAAATAATTAATTTATAATATTAATTACATAAATAATTATTTTAAAATAAGAAGAAATTAAAATCATCTATCTTTTGTACAGGATTAAACACCATTATAAGTCCATTGCTGTCCGAGTGGAAGAGCAAAGCAAAGATGGACGCTTTGTCTTCGTCCTTTCTCACTTGCAACCTCCTCTCCCCTGCAATTTCTACTAGACCCTCACTGTTCAAAACCTCCGTTTCTCCATCCTTCCTCACCGTCTCCTCCGTTCGAATCGAAGGAAAACCTCCCTCCACTGAGACTAAGCCGCCGCCGCCAGCCCCGTCCCTATCCCCGACATCCTTCCCTTCCAAATCTACCACCGCAGCTAAGCCTGCTGGTCTATCTAAGGTTTCCTCGGATCCATCGCTTCCGGCTCTGTTTCTTAATGCATTCGATGATATTATTAACAACTTCGTAGACCCGCCTCTCCGTCCTTCAGTCGATCCTAGATTCGTGCTTGCCAGCAACTTTGCTCCTGTCGACGAGCTTCCTCCGACTAAGTGTCAAGTCATTTATGGGTCTCTGCCCCCGTGTCTTGACGGTGCTTATATTCGAAACGGCCCTAACCCACAGTTTCTCCCTCGTGGTCCTTATCATCTTTTCGACGGCGACGGTATGTTACATTCCCTTCGAATATCTCAAGGTACGGCAGTTCTCTGTAGCCGCTTCGTTAAAACCCATAAGTACACCGTCGAACGCGACGCTGGTTTCCCTGTCATTCCCAACGTCTTCTCCGGCTTCAACGGTCTAATTGCTTCTGCCGCTCGCGGTGCTGTCAGCGCTGGTCGATTCTTTAACGGCCAGTTTAATCCTGCCAACGGCATTGGGCTTGCTAACACCAGTTTAGCTCTCTTTGGCAATCGTCTATACGCCCTCGGAGAATCCGACCTTCCTTATGCCATTCGGTTGTCTCCTTCGGGCGATATCGAGACTATCGGCCGCCATGATTTTGATGGCAAGCTTTCCATGAGCATGACTGCACATCCGAAAATCGATCCTGATACCGGCGAGACTTTCGCTTACCGATACGGTCCATTACCTCCATTTCTAACCTTCTTCCACTTCAATTCAGCAGGAGAAAAACAACCAGATGTACCTATATACTCCTTAGACCGACCATCGCTGCTCCACGACTTCGCAATTACAAAAAAATACGCCATATTCGCCGATATACAGATAGGAATGAATCCGATGGAGATGATAGTCGGAGGATCTGCAGTAGGCTCCGATCCATCGAAAATCCCTAGATTAGGAGTCATCTCCCTATCTGCAAAAGACGATTCAGAAATGAAATGGTTTAACGTACCAGGATTCAACATAATGCACGCAATCAATGCTTGGGATGAAGATGATGGAATAGTAATGGTGGCGCCAAATATAATATCAATCGAACACACATTAGAGAGAATGGAGCTCATCCATGCTATGGTGGAGAGAGTAAAAATAAACCTGAAAACAGGAATCGTGTCCAGACAACCGATTTCAACCAGAAACCTGGATATGGCGGTGATAAATCCGGCGTACATGGGGAAGAAGAACAGGTTTGTATACGCAGCGGTGGGCGACCCAATGCCAAAAATGACAGGAGTAGTGAAACTAGACGTGTCGCAAAAGGAGCGGCGGGAGAGTACGGTGGGGTGCAGAATGTTTGGGCCAGGGTGCTACGGCGGGGAGCCATTTTTCGTGGCGAAGGAGCCGGATAATAAAGAGGCGGAGGAGGACGATGGGTATGTAGTGAGCTACGTTCACGAAGAAATAACAGGAAAGTCGAAATTCGTAGTGATGGACGCGAAGTCGCCGGAGCTTGAGATTGTAGCGGTGGTGGAACTTCCCCGGCGAGTGCCCTACGGGTTTCATGGATTGTTTGTGAGGGAAAGCGACCTTAAGAAACTGTAAAAATGTAAATAATAATAATTATTAATTAATAGTTCCTGATTATAATTAATAACCTAGTGGTATGGGTTTGTATACTTGGTGCTTAATCTAATAGTATTGGGTAATCAAACATCATTTATCATCTATTTTTATTGTCTTATATCATCAACGCCAACGTTTAAATGGAAATCTTTTTGAAAAAAAAATCCTAAGTATCAGAGAATTTTAATATATCAAAATCAAATTACAATTGAATTTTACGAACTAGTCTTTAACATTAAACTAGAATTCTACCACTAATCAAAATCAAATTTTTATCGTGGATTGAAATGACGTGATTCAATTAAAATTCTAGCCACGATCTATTAGAGTGAGTGGATAGAACGATGGATAAAGGCCTTCCCTCCCATCGTTGTTGCTTGTGGAGTGTAGGTGACGACAACAAAATATCAAAGGGGTGAGACTAACTCTATCCTTGGGGCCATGGGAGCCTTTATCAAGCAGAAGTCGTGAGACTCGCAACAGTACAAATTCAATGGTCCAATCATTAATGTCAAGCAATTTACTTATGCCTTATCACAACAATAACACGCCGTGTTAGCTCAAGCCCTTGGCTAAACACTCTATTTCTTAACTGTCTCACGTTCTCTTTATGTTTATATTCAAATTTATCTTCAAAATATAAATTGATTAACAAACTGATTCTTAAAATATTTTCATTAACATAGTCATTCTCAAAGTATAGTTTTCTTACAAAAAAATAAGAACAGCCTTCCGTTCCTAGTATATGCAGAACGAGAGCCTGTCATGAGTTATTTTGCTAAGAAAACTATACTCTAAGGGTAAATTTATTAACGAAAATACTTTAAAATTCAGTTTAGTAATCACCTCATACTTTGAAAGTAAATTTTAATATTACCTTTCTCTTTAGAAACTCAGCGTATCTCTATCTCGTACAACTTTATATATATATATAAAACAAGAATATGCTTATGCAAATTTCTTCCTCTATTCTCTTTTCTCTTCTTGGTATCAAAGTGCATTCTACTCATGGCTCTATCGTTGAGAAACAGAGTTCTCGGTTTATGAACAGTAGAAAAGGCAAAACGAAGAAGAAGAAGCAAAAGGAGAAAAACGGCTGTAATAAATGCTACTGATACAATTGTAAGAGAAAACGTTTTTACATGTATATAACCAAAGCAGTAATGAAACCAAAAATGAATAGTAAAAGGAAACTAAATAGTTCTGTTCTAATATCCCCCCTCAAGAGCAAGGCCGAGGGCCGAAGATCTTGGATAAAAACATGTGAAATCTCACTGGCAGAAGTGGCTTCTGTTAGTGATTTTATACACTAACACGCAAGTGTACGTATCGCTAACGAAGTAATAAGTAAGTAAAGTATCGATCCCACGAGAATATTTTTAATTGTATGTAAATTGCTATAAAAATCTTATAAAAATATTATGATGATAAATGAAAATAAATAGAAATAAAATCAGAATAATGATGAAACAAAGTAAATCAGAATAAACGAGGTAAAAACGATAAAAGAAGTCCTTGGCTAGGATCGATTTCTTCGTTGCGATAATTTTACAACTGATGCTCTGGTAATGCTCTGCAGCATTGTTTATGAACAGCAAGAATTAAATAATTCTAGGATTCTGTGACAGCCCGGAACCGGATCCCGATCGGGGTCCGGGATCGGAGCCATCACTCCGGGACAGTTGACAGAAAACGGTGACTAATTTATATATATTTTAGTTGAACATAAACAGGATGAGCTTATAGAAGTAAACTCATAAACTTTTCAGAGGAAGGGAAAAACACCCCCTGTATCCGAAAGCAAAACTGGAGAACACCGTAAACATATTTACAATCGGAAAGAAGAACAAATAATAGAAGAAGATCGAGGCAAAAAAAAAAGAATGTGGAGTCGGAAGACTTAGGTGAAAAGCTGGCGGAAGACTTGGTTTAAAACTGGGCAGAAGACTTGAATGACGTCAGCCGGAAGATGTAAATGCAAAGACAGAAGCGGAGATGACGTCAGGCGGAAGATTAGAGCTATCGGTGGATTCAGATACGACAAAAGACGAACAATATTCAGCGGAAGAGGCTGAGTAAAACTGGGCAGAAGAGGTGGTGACGTCAGCCGCAGGATGGGTGACGTCAAGCGGAAGATATAAGCATTATACTGGCGGAAAAACTGGGATGACGTCAGCCGGAAGACATAATTACACTGGCGGAAGACTTGGGTGACGTCAGCCGGAAGACGGAGTTTTAAACTGGGCGGAAGACTTATGCTGACATCAGCCGGAAGATGTAAATACACTGGGCGAATGACTTTGATGACGTCAGCCGGAAGACATAGTTTTAAAGGCAAAATTTACAGCTTTTACAGGGAGACATACGGGCAGGGAGCATCAAACAGAAGACATAAGAGTTTCAGACCTTCAAAATCCGATTCAAAATAAGATTTTTGAAACACACTTTGCAAGTGATAGATCTCAACTGACAGATTTAAGAAAAATCAGACTACATGGATAACTCTAAAATTCGAGACCATCCATGCAAATCTTAAAACAAGAAAATATTATAAAACATTTCAGAATATTCAGAACATGAGTTCAACTGTCAAATACAACAGTTTTGAAAACTTTGACATAGAATCTATACAGTATTTCGAAATCTGAAGATCAGTAAGACACACTTTAGAATTGACAGGTTCAAGGAAATAAATTACATGGACAGTTCCAAAAAAACAGAATTCATCCATGCATGAACTAATAGAAACATTCCAAACAAATTTCAGAATACTTTAGTATATAAACTTAACTGTCAAATACAGTGGCTTCAAAAACTTAGACAACAAACCTATACATTGTTTTAAAAATCTGAAGGTCAGTACAGAACATGACATATACATGCAGAATTTCTTCAAAGGAAGAGTTTTATAACCAAACCCGAACTTCTAGAAGACTTTACAGATATAGACACTTCAGAAAACTTAAACCTCAGATCAGAAACATGTCTGGCTGTAGCAACCACCCCGAGAGATCGAATCACCAACCACCTAATGATCAGACTGAGGCACAAAGTCCTCGTTTTCGGGTTCAGTACCTACATCAGAGAGTTCATCTATGAGCCTAAAGCTCAGTAAGAACATATTATAAATGCAGTGATGCAAAATGCTATGCATGCAGTTTTTAGAATACAGTGGCAGGACAGAACTTTACGTTACAGTGGCAGAGGGGTATAAGTGGGGCTTATAGGGGAACTGGCAAACAGAGGGTGCACTATCAGGCACAGCAGTTTTCAGAATCCCAGAGAGGGATAAAACCAGAGGGTCCTTGCTAGGGACAATAAATTTTCAGATTCCCAGGGAGGGATAAAACCAGAGGGCCAGTCCCCGTCCCACACCTAACCAGTACATTTCAGTCAGATTTTATCTTGTTTAGTTTCAAACAGTGTACAGAAAAAAGTTTTGCATGAACTTTCAGAAAATCGTGTATGCATGGACGTTTACAGTACTTACAGTTGATACAGCAGAGAACAAGAAGATAAAACAACAGAAACCTGAACAGAAGCCACAGAACTTAACTCTAACCCTTCTACCCGAAGCCAGCCAACAGAATGTAAAACCTAGTACCTCCGAGATGTAGGGCCTTAAGGGCCAACCTACGGGTATGAACTTACCTGTTGTTGCAAAGTTGATAGTTCTGAATGTCTCGGAAATGCTCGGACCTGTACATGCACGTTCAGAAAATAAACAAGCTAAAAATGCTAACAAATAAGTTAGAAGAATTTCTTCCAAATTCATTCAAACTCTTAGAAAACAAACCGGTGTGTTTTCATCCAAGAACAGTGAGTTTTCTCCAAACACCATAACCCTAAACTTCAGAAAAAACTCACATTAAACTTGTCCAAACTTGTTAGCAATAAAAGAGACTTACCTTAGTGGAGAAACAGAAAGGAACCGAGGAGATCGAAGTAGATTCGACGATTGTTTTGTCGACAGGAAGGGAGAATGTCGAGAAGAGAAATGGAGAGAGAGCAGAGCGGAGAAGTGAAGAGGGCTTCACGCAGGAGGGAGAACTTAGCTTCTTCACCAAGTCGCCAGATGTCACTCAACCATTGGCTATCTCCCACCAACCTTAATTTCTCCCTAATTTACCCTTCCATGCATTTTAAACTTACTGTTTAGTTTAGTTAGCCATTAGTTCGGTTCTCCCTTCACTAAATACTCTTAAATTTATAATAAAATAGTTATTGTATTTTATGACAATTTAAATCCATACAATAATTCAACAGACTGTTACATGGCCAAAATGCCGGGTGTTACAGATTCTTTCGAATTGCCTAGGTAAATTCAAATTAGAATTTCCTTCGACCTTGAATGAATGTAATTAATATTGAATTTCAGATTTGTCTCATTCTTATTGCCAATTAAATTAATGTTAACCATATTGTAACAATTTAATTCAATTAATTATTCGTGCATCTAACAATTTATATCTATCTTTCGATACAATATAAACATGAATCATCAACCTATCTATCGATACGATCCGAATTAATTAAGAAATATCACAAATAATCATTCAATAAACAATTGCATAACAAAACCGAGATCGTAGCAAAAACCGTAACGAGTACTATCGTCCTAACTAAGTAATAGAATTTAGCTACTAAACATAATTAAAATAAAACTCAGAATAAAAATATTCATAAACAGTAAGGAGAAGAAAAATGGAAGAGAATTAGAGAAATGCGTCGTCGCTGGTTTTTTCTTCTCATATCCAGAACTCGTTCCCAGCAAGAAGTCACCCTAAAAAATATATCTTTTTTCCTTCATCAGAATCCCTTTTTGTTCTCCATCCATGTGTCTTCTCTCTCCAAATTAAATAGTATTTAATTGTTCTCTTTTTTTATAGCTTTCCTTGTTGTTTCGTCTTTTAGTGCTGCCCCATATTTACTTCTTCCGCTGCCCCAATTTTCTTTATTTTATTTCCTTCTTTCAGCATCTTCCGATGGTTTTGTCATCTAGTGCTGCCCAGCTTTTCTTATTTTCTTTACATCATCCGCTGCCCAGCTTTCTACATCATCCGCTGCCCAGAATACCTTATTTCGCTGCCCAGCTTTTCTTTACTGCATCTACCGATTGCTTTCGTTTACTGCTGCCCTTTTTGTCACATCTTCCACTGTTAATTCCAAATCCATTTCTTCCATGATTCCAGCATTTTCTCTCTCCATAATCGGTAACGAATTTCCTCAATTTACGTTATTTGCTTCATCTTACTCCATAATATTCAGCTTTTGAATTTGATTTTCCCTCTAATAAAATTACATTCAAATATAAAATTCAATTTAAAGAGAAAAATATGCTTTTAATGGAAAATCTACAATAATATATTAAATTGAATCAAAACACTAATGTTGCAGCATTATATAGCAATTGTATTAAATTCCTACTAACTTATTCTTAAATTCACTCAATTCATACAAGTTTTATCAATTAAATACCATATAAAATAACTCTAATTTAAGAGTTATCAAATATCCCCAAACTTGAATCATTACTCGTCCTCGAGTGATGCAAAACAAAAATAAGTTCCCAAAATAACATTAAAAATTGATGTAATTTCCGAAATATCTCGTAACTCGTAAATTCTTGAAAAATTTCACTATCACACTTAAAAGCAATCAATATAAATTTAATTCCCAATAAACTAATTTTTAATGTATGTGTGTGTTCAAACTCCATTTGAATTGCTTAGTTCAATAATCAAAACTAGAAATCACAAAACATATCATAGAGTGTCAACTCTTTAATGCTTTTCCTAAATCCATTAGCTTTCAAAGATTTTTCTTCTCTTTTTTAAAAAAATAAATAAATAAATAAGTAAAGGGGTTACACAATGATGATTTTTAGCATTGACTTTATCTTTAAGTCACACTACCTTTTTACGCGATTGACAACATTGGTGATGAAGTCCTCCGGTTACTCAGTAATGTCACCTCAAGATATATACTCATATAAAATAGAGGAGTATAGCAAAAAATTATGCAACGAAGTTCCTCCCAAAGTTTCTCCAATTTATTTCTACCCATCGAGTATCCAAAAGGCTCACTCGAAATTGAAAGTAGATTAGGAAATTGCATTTATTCAAATTTTTTTTCCTAGTTTTTTTTTTGTTTTTGTTTTTTTTTTAACCCCTAAACTTATTATTTATTATATATTATTATTTTTTAGAAGAAGTCTTTCATTGTTAATTTCTTTCATCAAACACTAAATTATTGACACTTAGATATAATTGTAATGTCTAGAAAGGATGATATTCCTAAGCAACCAATAAGAAGTTTGTGTGTTAGTGATAAGTGTAGTTAATGCTTTAATTGCTTCCATTTCTGGGGTATTTGACTGCCTTCTCAAAATCTGACGTTCAACCGGGCACTGATCATTATTGAGGGATAACTCCTCTAACAGGTTGAATGCCTCCTCTTCCGTCTTTTGTAATAGTGACCCACCAGCTGCAGAGTTGACAAGAGTCCGTGTAGAAGGTGATAGGCCGATGAAGAATGTCTGTATTTGCATCCATTGTGGTAGACCATGTTGGGGGCATTTTCGTAAAAGTTCCTTGAATCGGCCCCATGCTTCATAAACTGTCTCACCATCGAATTGAGTAAAATTGGTGATCTCGTTGCGAAGTCTTGCCATCTTTTCAAAGGGAAAGAATTTGGATAGAAATTTCTGAACCAATTCATTCCACGTTGTAATTGTATTAGGGGGTAAGGAGTTTAACCAGTTCTTAGCGCGATCTCTTAGTGTAAAGGGGAACAACCTAAGTCTAACAGCATCATCAGAAACATTATGATATTTAAATGTGTCACAGACCTCAACGAAGCTTGCAATATGATCTTTTGGATCCTCGTTAGGCAGACCACAGAATTGATACTGCTGCATCATTTGTATGGTTCCCGGCTTTATTTCAAAATTATTGCACGTGATTGCCGGTTTTCGAATTGCTGATTGAATCCCGTCCATAGATGGCATGACATAATCGAGCAATGTGCGTCTCCCGACTTCGGCCACTTCGATCACCTGTTGTATGTGAGCATTTTGATCATCTGCATTTTGATTAGCTGCCATAATTGCTTGTCTTGTTTCCCTTCGATTTTTACGGCAAGTTCGTTCAATTTCAAGATCGATAGGGATTAGGTTGGCAGTACCTAATTTTCGCATGCACCTGCAATGTGCAAATAATTCAATGTAGATCTAACAGGAAAAGAAAATTCAAATATAAACTAAAATCAAATAATTCAAAAAAATAACAAAATTTATTCCCCGGCAACGGCGCCAAAAACTTGTTGCGAAAAATCGTACTACGCAAGTGCACGTGTCGCAAAAGTAATAAAGTGTGTATTAAGTACGAGTGTCGATCCCACGAGGAATAATTATGTTAAAAGTTGAATATCTAATTTCTAGTTTAATTTGAAAAGAAACAATAAATTTAGTGATTTGGATTTTTAAAACTAAAATAATTCAAATAAAATAAGTGAACAATTTAAATAAAATATTCTAAAATAAAGAAGTAAGATTATATGTTGAGAAAATCCAGGGTTTCGATTTCACTTAGCTAATCCTATTTATCAGACCTAATTCAAATAATTAAATCCTATTTCTATGTGTTGATGGCAATTTCACGAAAATATTTATCAATCTCTCTCGAGCAAAGATAAACTTATTCAATTAACGAATTATCACCTCTCGGTCTCTAATCCTGAGAATTAATTGAATACATTAAGAACAAGAAATTATTTTACCACTCAAACGCCCTAACTATCTCTAGCCTAGGATCCTTTTTAAGGCAATTTATTCAGTGCACGGTTAAATTCTCCGCTCTCGCATCCCGAATCAACCCTAAAGTTCTTAGTTTTGGTGATCAAGCAAACCTAAGCATTACGTTCAGAATAGATTACTCAACACAGAACAGAAACAGGAAATTAAATACTTGAATTAAGAAAAATAAATAATCATAACTAGGCTACATCGAAACCCTAGAACAAACGTTTAGTTCATGCTAAAAGGTAAATAAATAACGATAATATTAAATAGTTGCATAATGAAAGAGTAGAAATAAAAATAATAAAAGAAAACTATGCTGGAAGTAGTCGGATCGCCTTGATGTTGCTCTCTGTCGCCGCCTAATTCTGAATCTCCCTCTCCCTTTAGGTCTGAACTTGTTATTTATTGACGTGTTACAATCAAGCAACGGCTAGGATTTAATATCGCTTCGGATCGATGGCTCAAATTAAAACACGTCTGCTTTCCATAAGTTGATTTGAGTAGCGATCAGTCGCTGTCTTTGTAAGGCGCACGGTCGCTGCAATCTTTTGCTCCATCTTGTATAAATGTGTGGCAGCGATCGGTCTCTGTAGTTTATAGGAATTGATCGCTGCCTCTTTTCTGTGCAATATAACATAGCGATCGGTCTCTAGCAGTTGTAGAGATCGATCGCGGCATTTCTTTGTAGCATATGTGTGGCGATCGATCTCTGCAATTCACAGAGATCGATCGCTGCTTCCTTTTTCAAGTGATCGCTGTTGTCTTATGTAAATGTATGTGGCGATCGATCTCTGTCAAGCAAAGAAATCGATCGCTGCTGCTCTTGGGTAATTGCTTGGCACATGTTGTGATCAGTTGCTGAATCGCTCCTTCTTCCTTCTCTTTATGCATGGCGATCGATCTCTGCCAATTTACAGAGATCGATCGCTGTCTTCTTTTTCTTGCATAGCGATCAATGGCTGTATCACATAGAAATCGATCGCTGTATGTTTTCAAATGTGTAGCGATAAATCTTTTTTCTTCAACTTTGAATTTTAATTCTTTTTCACCTCTTTTTCCAGCCATCCTGTTCTAAATATAATATCTGCACACTTGCACATAATTTATCAAATTCCTTCAATCACTTGAGAAAAACTTATCAAATCAAGTATACAAAGTATAAATAAGTGTGTAAAATACACACTTATCAGTTAGGAACAACTAAGCTTATGGGAACAAATCTTAATTAATTTCTAATAATGTGTGATAATGATATTATTCAATAACTCACTAAATTTAAGGATATTAGGAAAATTCACTTTTCTTCATTTTTTAAAATTTTTTTATCATGAATAGTCTATAGACCAAACAGAACACTAATAACCAAACAGAGTAAATAACACAAATTAACAGAATAAAGAAAATAAAACAGCGAATTCAACAACCTTGGGCACAAAACTAAACAGAATAACTATTCTAAACAGTTTTCAAACACTCAAATTAAACAGAAAATAAACATCCAAGTTAAACAATCCACTTCCAGAAATCCAAATTAAACAAGTACACTACATGCATGCTAAACTACCCCCAAACTTAAAATTGGTAGTGTCCCCACTGCCAAACAAATGAAGTTCAGAAAAAAAAAGAAATTAAAGCAAAATAAAACTAAGGTGGTTAGGACTTCCCTGGATGATTATGTTGTAGGTTCTGATTCAGAGTCTTAGTCCTGGAGCAGCATTGTGGATGGTGGCATGGTTCTTCTTTTTCCCCTGATTGTGCAGACCTGAACTAAAACTAAGAGAAGTAAAATAAAATAAAATAAAATAAACAAAAAACCAACACAAAAGGATATTATTGAGGGCTGCCTCCCTATAGCGCTAAGTTTTTCAAGTCTTCATCCATACTTCCCATTTGCTCATTTTTCTTCCAGATTTTGTAGAGAAATTGACATAATTTTTGTCAACTTTTCTCCAAAATAATGCTTAATTCGTTGACTATTCACTTTAAAATTTCTTCCATTTTTTTCATCATGCAATTCAACTGTTCCATATGGAAACACCTCTACTATGAGAAAGGGCCCATACCACCTTGATTTGAGCTTCCCTGGAAAAAGCTTCATCATGGAATTAAATAGCAAGACTTTTTCACCTTTCAAAAATGTTCTTGCCTGCAACTTTCTATCATGTCATTTCTTCACTTTTTCCTTATAATTTTTTGTATTTTCATACGCTCTTAATCTCAACTCTTCCAGCTCCTGTAACTGCAAAAACCTATGTTTCCCTGCTCCTTGTAAATCCAAATTTAAGGTTTTGATTGCCCAATATGCTTTATGCTCAAGCTCTACTGGTAAATGTCAAGCTTTCCCATAAATCAAATTATAAGGTGTGGTGCCCAAAGGTGTTTTATATGCTGTTCTATATGCCCATAATGCATCCTCCAATTTCTGAGACCAATCTTTTCTATTCGGTTGTACTACTTTTTCTAAAATTCTCTTTATCTCCCGGTTAGAAACTTCTGCTTACCTATTACTCTGTGGATGGTAAGCTGTCGTAACTTTATGTCTGACTCTATATTTTCCCAGTAATCCAGTGAACATCCTATTGCAAAAGTGAGAACCTCCATCGCTTATAATTGCTCGCGGTGTTCCAAAACGTGTGAAAATATTTTTCTGCAGAAATTTCAGAACACTCTTCCCTTCATTATTTGGAAGTGCCACTGTAACACCCGGTTTCATTGAACTATTTATTTTACTAACTTGCAGTGAATGTTTTATAGATGATATTGGGAGGAATTACTGATTAGATTAATGAAGGAATAAGTAAGAGCATTTTAGTAATTATAAATTAGTAGTGGATAACCTATTTAAAGAAGAATTTATTGAGGTTTAGCCACCACTGTTTATTCTCACTCTCGATTTTCAGCTCAACTTAGCAGAGCTCCCCAGGCGACTTTCTTCCCGATTCATTTCTCCAATCTAGGTGAGTTCTACCTTGATTTCTTACTGATTTAGTGACTAAGGATGATTGAGTGGAGATTGTGGATACGTATTTTGTGATTTGCCATGAATGAGAGTAGATTCGGGTTTAGTGTAGAATTTGGGAATGCTCAGTGAATAGAACTTCCAACTGTCCACTTAGGTTTTCTGAATGCTTTAGAATGAGGATTAGTAAGGATTGGTTTAATGCTCTGTTTATAGTTCTAGGTGAGCAATTCCGAAGCAACTCCTAACCGAGTATCCACCAGGAATCCAGGTAAGTGAAGTTTGCTTGTGCCTTCGGGCCTACATCACAAAACATTAGGATTTTGTTTACTTGACTGTGTCTGTATGTCATGCATCATATTTTAAAAGTATACAAAAATGAATTTGAATGCATGTTGGCATGGTAAGGAATGAACATAATGAAACAGCTATGTGAATCAAATTTACTGTTAAGGGAAATAATCCGCCCCTTAATGAGACAGTGGATATTTAGACTTTGGGAAACTTGATCCGCTTCCCATCGAACAGCAGGGATCAGAAACAGCTATGTGAATCAGATTTACTGTTAAGGGAATTAATCCGCCCCTTAATGAGTCAGTGGATATTTATACTTTGGGAGAAGTGATCCAACTCCCAATTTCACAGGGGGATCAGATCAGAAACGATGCATATGCAACTGAGATGAGAAAGTAGAAACTGCACATTTAGGAATTTTTGTTTCAGCATTACATTACATTATTGCTTTACTTACTTAGCATTAGGCTAATAGATGAGTTTTGTGATGTAGGTGAAGAAGTGACCGTAGGTGTGTGTACTGAGTTTGCTGAGGACTAGACTGGTTGGAAGAGTACATCTATGTAACAATCTGGCAGTTGATGGGGCGGTTTAACTGGTGTCAGTTGGTGTGAAGGTTTAGTTGACAATGTTTAAACTTAAGTATGTTGAGAGTTTTATGACCGTAGTAGTTTTAATGACAGTAGTAATTTGATGTTTTAACACCTTTGGGATTTTCTTCTCTGTCAAGGAAAAACGTGATTTGGATGTTGTTGATGTCTAATTTTTCTGAGGGTTTAGAATATTTGAGTCGTCCCCTGTTATAAAAATCTGATTTGGTTTTATTACAATTTGTTAGTTTGGAATTTTATAGGTTCAGGATATAAATGTTGGTTTCAAATGGTCAATTGTTGGATTTCAGATATTACTTAGGGCCAGGTTGTTTTAAATGTTTTGAGTGAAATCTGTAAGTTCAACCATCGGTGGATCACCGGTGGACGTTAAGTGTTTTGTCTAGCGATAGATTTAGTCTATCGGATGATAAATGGTAAAACTTGTCGTTTAGCGATCGACAGAGGTTGATTGAAGGGGATCATCCGGCTGACGTCACCGGTAGATGTAAGATAAAGTCGATCGGATGAAGGAATCATCCGGCTGACGTCATCGAAAGATGTAGGAAGACTTTTGTCGTCTTATGACCGGTGGATGTAGTGTATTAAACTAATTGGAAGACTGTAGTAGAAGTCTTGTCGTTTAGTGACCGGTGGATGTCGTGTATTAGACTTACCGGAAGATGAAGTGGAAGTTTTGTCGATTTGTCACCGGAAGGAGCTTTCTGTTATCTGTTTCAGCCTCTTCTGTTGACTTTGTTCAGCGGCAGATGCATTTGACTTTTGCAACTTTTAAAGTATTCCGCGATTTAAACCTTTATTTCTTTTGACCGATTACTCCTTAACATCTCAACCGATTATTCAAGCATTGTTCTATAGTTTTGTTTAACTCTATTTTCCTCAAATAATTTCCGCTGCAATTCTTTAAATATTTTGAGGTTTTAGAAAATGTCAAATTTTGACTTTCGAGCGAAGTTTTAAATTTGGTCCAAAATTTTCTTAATTATGTTCGGGTTTTTCAGTAACAGACCGAGTTTAGAAAACTCGGGGCGTTACAGCCACTGCTTCAACCCATTTAGATACATAATCCACAGCCAACAAAATATATTGATTCTCCAAAAAAGGTGGAAAAGGTCCCATGAAGTCTATCTCCCATACATCGAATATTTCCACTTCTAAAATATTTGTAAGTGGCAGTTCGTGTTTCCTTGAGATATTTCCTACTCTTTGACATCTTTCACAGTTTTGAACAAAATTGTTAGCATCTTTAAAGAGTGTAGGCCAGTACAAACCTGATTGTAAAACTTTTGTTGTTGTACGTATTCCACCATAATGGCCGCCATATGATGCTGCGTGGCATCGCTGCAGCACTGACTGCATTTTCTCCTCTGGGACACACCTTCTCAACAGCTGATCAGCGCATTGCTTGAAGAGAAACGGCTCGTCCCAGAAATATTGTTTAACATCTTTTAGAAACTTCCTTCTCTGTTGATAATCTAAATCGACAGGAATTACTTCACTTACAATAAAATTAACAAAATCCGCGTACCAGGGAGCTAAAGAAACTTCCAGCTTCAGTATCTGTTCATCAGGGAAGGATTCTCTTATAATCCCTTCATCTTACTTTTTACCCATATTCTCCAGACAAGATAAATGATCAGCCACTTGGTTTTCGCACCCCTTTCTGTCTCGAATCTCCATATCAAATTCTTGAAGTAATAGTACCCATCGAATAAGCCTCGGTTTAGCATCCTTCTTTGCAACCAAATATTTTATTGCTGCATGGTCAGTATAAACGATAACCTTTGCGCCAATTAAATATGCTCTGAATTTGTCAAATGCAAGCATCACAGCTAGTAGCTCTTTCTCTGTTATTGCGTAGTTCTTTTGAGCTTCATTTAAGGTTTTGCTGGCGTAGTAAATAGAGTGAAAAATTTTCTCTTTCTTCTGCCCAAGAACCACTCCTACTGCATAGTCGCTTGCATCACACATTAAAATAAAAGGCGAGTTCCAGTCAGGTGCAACTATCACAGGTGCAGTAATCAACTTTTGCTTCAGCAGGTTAAAAGCTTCAAGACAGTTTTTGTCAAAGTTGAATGAGGTATTCTGCTCCAATAAACTGCATAGGGGCTTCGATATTTTAGAAAAATCCTTAATGAAGCGCCTATAGAACCCTGCATGCCCCAGGAAGCTTCTGATTCCTTTCACTGTTTTCGGTGGTGGTAGTTTCTCAATAACTTCAATTTTAGCTTTATCCACCTCTAAACCTTTTGCTGAAATTCTATGCCCCAAAACTATTCCTTCTGGAACCATGAAATGACACTTTTCCCAGTTTAAAACTAGATTAGTTTCCATACATCTCCTCAGTACTTTCTCTAAATTTTCCAGACAATTCTCGAAAGAGTCTCCAACAATGGAGAAATCATCCATAAAAATTTTCAAACCTTCTTCAATCATGTCTGAAAAAATTGCCATCATGCAGCGCTGGAATGTGGTAGGAACATTACATAGCCCAAAAGGCATCCTTCTAAAAGCAAAAGTTCCATATGGACAGGTGAAAGTTGTTTTCTCCTGATCCTCTGGGGCTATTGTAATCTGATTGTACCCCGAATAGCCATCTAAAAAGCAATAAAACTCTTTACCGACTAATCTGTCCAGCATTTGATCTATGAAGGGAAGAGAAAAATGGTCCTTTCTGGTAGCTTTATTCAGCTTCCTGTAGTCCATGCAAATCCGCCATCCTGTTACTGTCCTTATTGGTATCAATTCATTTTTTTCATTAGCTATGACAGTTGTCCCTCCTTTCTTTGGAACACAATGGACTGGACTAATCCAAGAGCTGTCTGAAATAGGGTAAATTATTCATGCATCCAACCATTTGAGTATCTCTTTCTTCACAACGTCTTTCATAATGGGATTCAGTCTTCTCTGCTGATCTATTGTTGCGGTAGCTCCTTCTTCCAATCTGATCTTATGCATACAAATGCTTGGTCTTATCCCTTTTATGTCTTTCACTGTCCATGCTAAAGCTTGCTTGTATCTTTTCAGCACATCTATTAACTCGTGCTCCTGCATGTTAGATAAAGTGGCAGAAATAATAGCAGGAAATGTCTCTTTGAGTCCAAGAAATACATACTTCAGGTGAGGTGGCAATTGTTTGAGTTCCACTGCGGGTGCTTCTTCGCTGGAATGTTGCTAATTTTCTTTGCCATCTTCGGTTCTGATTAATGCTTCAAACTGCCTTCTATACCCGCCTGAATATTGTTTTATTTCTGTTGCCTTGATTTCTTTGGAAATATTGAAACACTCTTCATCATCATATGGATATTTCATTGCTTTTAAAACATTGAAAGTAATTTGTTGGTCATTAACTGTCATTGTGAGTTCTCCTCTCTGGACATCAATAAGCGTTCTGCCAGTAGCCAAAAATGGCCGCCCAAAAATTATCGGTACCTCCCGATCTGCTTCATAGTCAAGAATGATGAAATCTGCAGGAAATATGAACTTGTCCACCTCTACTAGTACATCTTCAATCTTTCCTTGAGGGTGGGTTAGTGATCGGTCAGCAAGTTGCAGGGTTACTGTTGTTGGCCGAGTTTCTCCAATTCCCAGCTTCTTAAAGATCAACATGGGCATCAAATTTATGCTAGCTCCAAGATCACATAGAGCTTTTCCGAAATAATTATTCCCAATTGTGCAAGGGATGGTGAAGCTACCAGGATCCTTCAACTTCGGTGGAATCTTATTCTGCAATATGTAGCTGGTTTCCTCAGTCATAGCCACCATCTCAGATTCTCCCAATCTCCTCTTTTTGGATAAGATGTCTTTCATGAATTTAGTGTAATTTGGTATCTGTTCAAGAGCTTCCACCAGAGGTACATTGATATGGAGTTGCTTCAAAACGTCCAAAAAATTTTTAAACTGTTTTTCCTGGTTGTGTTTTTAAAGTCTTTGTGGAAATGGTGGAGGTGGTTTCTGGAATTGCATTTCTGTAGGTCGATGCTGTTGCGATGCTGCGTGCGGAACTGCAGCATTGATATCAATTTCTCCAGAATAAGAATTATTCTCTTCGGCCTCCTGAGTTCTTTCTTTCTCAATCATCATTTCTCTTTCCTATAAACCCTCAGTACTGGGTTGCTATTATGTTTCTTTTTCTTGGCTATTTTTCTTTTGTTTCTCTACCCTCTGTGGCTTCTCTGGAATCTCCACTTCTCTTCCATTCCTTAATATAATAGCCTTGCAGTGTTCCTTTCCCGATCTTTGTGGAATTTCAGTGTCGCTGGGTAATTGTCCACTGCTTCTCGAGTTTGCAGATTGTGCTAGTTGTCCCAGTTGAGTTTCAATATTCTTTATCGAAGCTGCTAAATTTTGCAATATTATGTCTGTCTTGGAAGCATATTCCCTTGCAAAATTATCTGGTTTCTCTTGAGTTACTGGCTTCTGAACTTGCTGAGTGTAATTCTGGGCATAGTTATCAGCAGATCTTGCAGGTATAGCATTGTTCTGTTGCTGCGAGTTCCGTTGGAAGTTCGGATGCTGCCTCCATCCAGGGTTGTACGTCTGTGAGAATGGATTATTGTTTCGGTTATACCCCACGTAATTTGCAGATTCAGGATTCGTCGGGCATGAACTATCATCATGGTTATCTCCACAGAAAATGCATGAAACCTCCCGTAACTGTAGCTGTTGCTGTTTGTTCATGGCTTTAATGGCATTTTCTAATGAAGCTATCTTTGCATTAAGAGCAGCTACTTCATCCACTTCATAAACTCCAGGAGTTCTTCTTGCTGTTGTATTTCTGTCTGATGGCCATTGATAACTGTTCACAGCCATTCTTTCCAGTAAGTCATATGCTTCGTTGAAAGATTTTGACAGCAGTGTTCCATTAGCAGCTGCATCAATAATCGATCGGGTCTGTCCATTCAATCCGTTGTAAAATGTTTCCAGTTGAATCCAGTGAGGGATCCCATGATTTGGACACTGTTTCAGCAACTCTTTAAATCTATCCCACGCTTCGTAGAGTGATTCTCCATCTCTTTGCTGGAAGCTTGTGATTTCATTCCTCATCCTTGCGTTTCTTACCGGTGGATGATATTTCATAATGAATTTCTTCGCCAGATCCCCCCAAGTGGTGATTGTGTCTGAAGGAATGCTATTTAACCAATCCCTGGCGCGATCTCTTAAGGAATATGGAAAGAGTTTTAATCTCAAAGCTTTTGCAGATACACCAGGGAAGTTAAATGAGTCACTAACTTCTCCAAAAACTTTCAAATGGCGATGAAGATTATCTGTGATTGCTCAAGTGAATTGTCCAACCGTCTGGAGCATTTGGAACATTACTGGTTTCAACTCAAATCTAATTGCACGAAGATCAAGTCTGACTATTCCAGGATTAAGATCATTGAGTGTAGGAATTGAAAAATCCTGTATAGGTCTATCTCTGTCATCAATAATTCTTTCAGCGTTGTCTCTTTCTCTCTCTATGTTCGCCATATTATCTCCCTCAATAAACTGTTGTTGCTGTTGTCTTCTTCGAGCTCTGAATGTTCTTTCAATTTCTGGATCTATGAGTACAAGATCTTGTGCGTCTTCTTCGTCCGGCATAAATCGATAATATCTGAAAATAGGGAAACAAAATAAAATAAAATAACGTAAAATAAAATAAAATGATTATAGCAAAATAATCTCAACTAAACAATATCCCCGGCAACGGCGCCAAAAACTTGTTAGTGATTTTACATTCTTACACGCAAGTGCACGTGTCGCTAACGAAATAATAAGTAAGTAAATTATCGATCCCACGAGGATATTTTTAATTGTATGTAAATTGCTATAAAAATCTTATAAAAATATTAGGATGATAAATGAAAATAAATAGAAATAAAATCAGAATAACGATGAAACAAAGTAAATCAGAATAAACGAGGTAAAAATGATAAAAGAAGTCCTTGGCTAGGATCGATTTCTTCGTTGCGATAATTTTACAACTGATGCTCTGCAGCATTGTTTATGAACAGAAGAATTAAATAATTCTAGAATTCTTTTGAATTGCCTAGGTAAATTCAAATTAGAATTTCTTTCGACCTTGAATCAATGTAACTAATATTGAATTTCAGATTTGTCTCATTCTTATTGCCAATTAAATTAATGTTAACCACATTGTAACAATTTAATTCAATAAATTATTCGTGCATCTAACAATTTATATCTATTTTTCGATACAATATAAACATGACTCATCAACCTATTTATCGATACGATCTGAATTAAGCAAGAAATATCACAAATAATCGTTCAATAAACAATTGCATAACAAAACTGAGATCGTAGCAAAAACCGTAACGAGTACTATCGTCCTAACTAAGTAATAGAATTTAGCTACTAAACATAATTAAAATAAAACTCAGAATAAAAATATTCACAAACAGTAAGGAGAAGAAAAATGGAAGAGAATTAGAGAAACTCGTCGCTGGTTTTTTCTTCTCATATCCAGAACTCGTTCCCAGCAAGAAGTCACCCTAAAAAATATATCTTTTTTCCTTCATCAGAATCCCTTTTTGTTCTCCATCCATGTGTCTTCTCTCTCCAAATTAAATAGTATTTAATTGTTCTCCTTTTTTATAGCTTTTTTCCAGAATGGTTTTCTCTTTTTCCTTGTTATTTCGTCTTTTAGTGCTGCCCCATATTTACTTCTTCTGCTGCCCCAATTTTCTTTATTTTATTTCACTCTTTCAGCATCTTCAGATGGTTTTGTCATCTAGTGCTGCCCAGCTTTTCTTATTTCCTTCACATCATCTGCTGCCCAGCTTTCTACATCATCCGCTACCCAGAATACCTTATTCCGCTGCCCAGCTTTTCTTTACTGCATCTACCGATTGCTTTCGTTTACTGCTGCCCTTTTTGTCACATCTTCCGCTGTTAATTCCAAATCCATTTCTTTCATGATTCCAGCATTTTCTCTCTCCATAATCGGCAACGAATTTTCTCAATTTACATGATTTGCTTCATCTTCCTCCATAATATTCAGCTTTTGAATTTGATTTTTCCTCTAATAAAATTACATTCAAATACAAAAATATAAAATTCAATTTAAAGAGAAAAATCTGCTTTTAATGGAAAATCTACATAAATATATTAAATTGAATCAAAACACTAATGTTGCAGCATTATATAGCAATTGTATTAAATTCCTACTAATTTATTCTTGCATTCACTTAATTCATATAAGTTTTATCAATTAAATACCATATAAAATAACTTTAATTTAAGAGTTATCAGCTTCGTGAGAACATCCGCGAGTTGGTTGGAGGAAAGGATGAACTTGACGGAGAATTGCTTGTTAAACACCTTTTCTCGGACAAAGTAGAAATTAATCTCGACGTGTTTGAATTTGGAACGGAGTAGGGGATGAGAGGCCAAATATGTGGCACTCAAGTTATCACATAGTATGAGAGGCGCTGCGGCAAAAGGAAAACCAAGCTCCTGTAAGAGCGACTGCAGCCAGAGAACTTCGACAGCGCCATTTGCAACACTGCGATACTCGAATTCCGTGCTAGAGCGTGAAACAACCTTTTGTTTTGTAGAGGACCAAGAGATAAAGTTGGCATCGAGAAGAATATAGAAGCCACTGGTGCTTTTCTGATCATCGGGACAAAAGGCCCCAATCAGCGTTTGTATAACAAGTAAGGTCACAGGAGCTAGAGGGCGTAAAGGAGATGTCGAGAGAAAGTGTACCTTTGAGATACCGGAGAATCTGTTTCACAGCCTGCCAATGGACATCAGAAGGAGAATGCATGAACTGTGAGACCTTGTTGACTGCACAGGAGATATCAGGACGGGTGAGGTAGCAGTATTGGAGACTGCCCACTATGGTGCGATATAGGAAGCCATCTAGGAGAGGGAGGCCGGAGTTGAGGGATAAAACAAGTCTAACAATGTAACACCCGGTTTTACAGAATTAAAGAATTTTCATTATATAATGGCATTTTTGTAAATGTGGAAAATTAAGTCCGTTTTGCGAACGAAAGTTTTAATTGAGCCCTTGTAATAAATTAGAATATATGGTGAAATAAAGAAATTTGGAGAAACCGAATCGTTGGTTAAATAACGAAATAAGTGGAGGATTGATAAAGAAATTGAATGAAGGGCAATATAGTCAATTGACCAATTAGATGTTATTAAAACAACAAAAATTCTCTCCCTCCCTCACACTTCACAAATTCTCTTGCAAAATCACCCTCCAGGTGACACTTTCTTCCTCTCACGCGATTCTCCTCTCCGGTGACCAACACTCCTCCGATCGACTTCCGTTCTTCGCGTTCTCTTCTCCAATCACAACCCTAGGTAAGATTCTATAGTTTTCGAATGTTAGATTTCGGTTTTCGCAGAGTTATACGGTTAGGGTTTTATTAGGGTTTTGTCAAAAACATGGATTAGGGTTTGAAATCGATAGGTTTACCGTGATTATGGCTCTGATGGGCGTATTTATTATTATTTATGAGAGTTAGTTGGATTAATGAGGGTTGTTGAGAGTTTGGTGGTTGGAGGTTTTAAAAACCCCATTAATTGGGGTTTGGATGTTCTTGAGCATAAATTGCTCGATGAAATGCCTCAATGAGTTAAGATAGAGTTTTAGAAAATTTCCTTTAACTAGGAGTTCCGTTAGTTTTTAAAGTTCGATGATTTAGGCTCGGTTTAATGCTGTGTGTTGTGAAATGTTTTAGGTGAACAACGCTCGTGGACGGAGCTCGGTGTGCTACGGACGCAAGATAAGTCTTCATGCTTTGTTTGGCCGGTTTGGCCTACACCAAGAGTTATGAAGTTATCGAGGATATTAGTGAATTCCGTAATTTTAGAATAAGTGGTTGGGTAGTTAAGTTGTATATGTCGTAGTGTGTTTTCTAAGGGTTATTGTTTGTTTTTCTATGTTATTTATAGATTATGCAATATGAACTGTACATGCATCACGCTTTTTCAAAATAGCATGAAAATGAATTTCTACACGTGTTTAAGAAAAGAAATGAATTAAATAAACGAATGTACGTAATATGGTCACGACGGGGTGGGGTTCGGACATGGCTGTTTACGGATGGAAGCATGTTTTCCCCCCGATAGATGGAAATGGTTGTCTAACCGCCAGACGTGCCCTCTCCATCTAGTGAGAGTTAGCCCTCGGTGACATTCTGTTCTGTAATGAAACAATGAAAATGTCTGCATGATTTATGAACCGCATATGCATAGCATGCATTCGCATTTACGAAGCTTACTGAGCCTTTAGCTCATAGTTTATCTCTATGGTGAAGGCGACTTCGATACAGGTGAGGATGATATCCCTCCACCCGATGAATGAGCTGGTTGAAGAAGAATGCCTGTGGGAGTGTGCTGGCAGTCGGTGCGTATTTTGACCTGTGGGAATGTAAGTAAGTGTTTTGGAGATTTTGATAGATAGAAGGATAGAAAAATTGTATAGCTGAACCATTTTAGGATGTTTGGTATCTGGATAGTAGACAAAAGGATATTTTGATGTTTCGGTAAACTCGCTTCATAAATGTTTTGCTAAGCCTTTTATTACAATTATAATAGAATCGTTTTGGGTTATTTTAGGTTGAGTCACAGATATACTCGAGTTATAGAGCTATCCATGCAGTGAGATTTTGTGGTTTTAGTCTCGTTTTTATTGTGTTTTAGGATACGTTTTGGGCTGGTTTTGATGATTGATGAAGTGGGGAAATGTATGAGGAATGAGTGAGGTTATGAGTGTTTGTGTGTTGAAGTATATGTATGAGTTGTGTTGTGTGTAGGGAGAAGAAAAGAAAAGAAAAGGGGGAGGAAGAAAGGAAAATGGGGTAGCCGATTGAATGCCAAAAAGGAGGCGTTCGAACATAGAATTCTCTGGAAAACCAGAGAGTTTCCCGATCGTTCGCCAGCAAGGGGCGAACGATCGGCTCCTGAAGGCTACGTTCTGAAGCAATACCAGAACGACAGCCGATCGGTCGCCAAAGAAGGGCGGTCGAACGGCTGTCTATGGGCCGATCGATTGGCTGTCAAGTGGCCGATCGATCGCCCCTTTGTTTTTCTTGAGCCGATCGATCGGCTGTCACATGGTCGATCGATCGCCTCTTCGTTTTCTTATTTTGGACACGTTTGCCCTTGGCATTTTGAAACGCATTTCTCCTCTGTTTTAATACATTATTTTACTCAAATGATTTTATGTAAACTGTAACACTCGGCATTTTGGCCATGTAATTACTTCTCGAATTATTAAGCGGGATTAATTTGATATTAATACAATCAATGTTTTAGTGGAAATTGTCGATGTGTTTGATTGAATGAGAGAGATTCGTGAAAACCGAGTCGACGAACTAAATAACAATTTAGTTAGAAAATCAATGGAAGGGCATTATGGGAAAGCAATTAAGGTTGGTGGAAGGAAGCCAATGAATGATTGCCAAGTGTCCAAGCTTATGGAAGAAGACAAGTTTTTCTCTTTCTCTTTTTCTCTTCTCTTCTACGTAAAATCTTGATTTTTCTCTCTTCTCTGTTTCTCTCTTTCACGCAAAACAGACAACCTCCTCTCCACGCCGACGATTTTCAACCTCTGTCTCTCTTCTGTTTTCTCCTATTCTCCCGTTACAGGTAATCATCTACCATAGTTAACGAGTTTGGACAAGTTAAACGTTAGTTTCTTGAAGTTTTAGGGTTAAGGTTTTTGAGAAAACTCGTTGTTTTGTACAAAAATACGTTAGTTTGTTTTCTAAAGGTTTGAATGGAGTTTGAAGCATATCCTACTAAGTTATTAGCTAGCACTTTTGCAACTCAGTTTATATTTTTTTAACGTGTATATTATAGGTTCGTGACTCGCTGTGGCAACACGAACAAAGCCTGCAACTCTACGGACATCAGGTAAGTTCATGCGTATAAGTTGGCCCTTAAGGCCCTACAGCACGAAGATACTAGGTTTTTGGTTGTCGGGTAGTTAGGTGATAGGTTAAGTTCTAAGTTGAATGAGTATGCTTTCTGTTTTGCTTGTTATCCCTGTTAAATGCCTGATGGTGCACAGTGTCTGATAGTGCACTTCTGTTGCGTCAGTTCCTCTATAAGCCCCACTTATACCTTATGTGCACTTGACGTAATGTAAAGTAATGTTCATGTATTTCAAAAGTTCATGCATAGCATATGCATCACTGCATTGTATGTTCTTACTGAGCTCTAGGCTCATAGTTGAACTCCTTGTTGTGGGTATGGATCCTCCAGATGAGGACTTTGTGCCTCAGGTCGACGAGTAGATGCAATTGGCAGGAAGAGCTCATGGGGTGGTTGTGGCAGCCAGACATATTTTGAACCTGTGGGGTGTATTTTGAACCTGTGGTTGTGGCAGCCACTTGAGCTATCCCCTCAAACCAGGTGGGGGGAGAAGATCGTGAGTACACGTGAGACGATTGGATCACCGCCATGTGGCAGTGTCGGTGGGCCTGTGGGCCGGACTGCACGGCTCGGCCAGGAGAACCTGGTCAGTCGTTACACATTTATACAATTATCTGTACGTGTTGAGAATCAAACGGTAATAATCGAAAAAAAAAATAAGCGCGAAAGAATATGGACACCAATATTTAAGTAGAAGTCTTTTCAGAAAAAAAATAACAGAAATAAGAGAATTTTACAACATTAAACTAGAATTTTAGTACCATCAAAACGAGATTCTTACTATGGATCGAATTAACGTGATCCAATTAAAATTCTAGCCACATCAAATATAAGTTATCGTAATATAGACCACTCAAAAAAAAAAAAAAGAATAGGAGGGAGTGAGTGAGTTGAATGATGGATAAAGGCCTTCCCTCCCATCGTTGTTGCTTGCTGGGTGTAGGAGACGACAACAAAATATCAAGGGTTGAGACTAACTCCATCCTTGGGGCCATGGGAGCCTTTATCAAGCAGAAGACGTGAGACTCGCAACAATACAAATTCAATGGTCCAATCATTAATGTCAAACAATTTACTTATTCCCCTACCACGTGTATCACCACAATAACACGCCGTGTTAGCTCAAGGCCTTAGCTAAACACTCTGTTTCCTCAGTCTCACGTTCTCTCTAGGTAGATATTCAAATTTACCTTCAAAATTAACAAACTAAATCTTAAAATATTTTTATTAACAAACATTCCCAGTACACGCAAAACAATAGCTCGTCACGAGTTATTTTGTTAAAAAAATTATACTTTAAGAATAAATTTGTTAACGAAAATACTTTAAAATTCAGTTTGTTAATCACATCATACTTCAAAAGTAAATTTGAATATTACTCTTCTCTCTCAAAACTCAGCGTATTTCTACCTCGTACAACTTTATATATATATATATATAAAACAAGAATATTTTTATGCAAATTTCTTCCTCTATTCTCTTTTCTCTACTTGGTATCGAAGTGCATTCTACTCATGGCTCTACTTGCTCTATTCTTGTGAACTCTACTTGAGTTTGGCTTCACTCTGTCCAAGGCTTATGCATCTCTATTCATTTATAAGTCATGTTCTGTTCATATGCTCATGTTAGTAATAATTCTAACATCATCAATCAATTGCTCTCCTTTTTGGAAACAAAGTTTGTTATGAAGGATCTTGGCTAGTGACATTATTTTCTGGTATACCAAGGAACTTCTTCGTAGAATAAACTTGTGTCCACACCCATGTTCTATGGACCAGTTTTTTCTCTCACTTATGCTACTTCTCTAGTTGATGACACAATATACAAAAGTCTTCTTCGGAGATTGCAATATTGCGCATTCACCCGAATATTTCTCTTACTGTGAACGAGAAATGTCAGTTCACGCACAACCCCACTAATTTGCATCGGCAAGCTCTCAAGCGTCCCTTTGCTATCTAAATGGAACACAACTCACTGTCAACTTTTATTTTCTCAAGAATCATCTCGGGACTTAGTATGTTATGTCGACTAACGGGGACTCATGTCCTGATGACTCGCAAAATCACAAGTGAGTTTTGTATTTTTATTGGCCAAAACTTGATTTATCAAAACAAAAGAAAATCTCTCGTTCAAGTACACTAGTCAGAACATCAAAGTATTGCCAATTGCGTTGCTGAAGCAACTGGGCTTCAATCTCTCTTCACTAAAATTATGCTTCTTGCTTGTCAAACCCCTATGTGATAATGTTAATGTTACTTGCCACTAACTGAGTTTATCACTCTTAAGACTTATGCATGTTGAACTTGACTATCATAGCCTCTATCGTTACGACAATTTTCTGATCCCATAAACAAGCTCTGCTCACACTCTTAACTATACATTCTCTCTCTTCTTTCTCTCCAGAAATGCAATGCATCTCTACCTCCATACAATTTTCTATATACGCATTGTACTGTGAATAGAAAACAAGAATATTCATCCGTAATTTCTAAAATTATCATATAAATCATACAATTTCATTTTCTTTTCTTTTTAATAGAAAAGACATTCAACTCTAATCTGTCATATGATTGACACGAGGATATAGTCTATTCACATGGAATGAACTTTACCCCTTTATCTTTATGAATCGCACAACCATAATTTGGAAGCTTTTTGACTAATTTTCCACGCGGCTGCTTTTTCACATACAATAAAAAGCAAACAAAAGTGAACTGCATTTACTTTTCTCCAACATTATAACTATTCTCCTACACCTTTGGCCATGTAAAGATTAGATGAATTATACAAAATTTTAACAGCCAAATGCAAGGAGTTAAGAGGAATCCCTAAAGGACAAATGGGATGATCTCATTTCTTCATTCTGATACAAAAGAATTCTAAATGTTTGAATAGATAGAATCTACCACTAAGTACGCACCGTTTTATACCTTTCCTTTTCTTTTGAAGATGCAAAATAGTTAAGAGAAAATATATTAGTCTATCTACCATTGCAAAAACTCTGGAAAGAGGTTAGACCTTTACCAAGTGTGTCTCAGCCAGTGAGGAACTAAGGTCTTCTCTAGACTGAGATCGTCTGCTTTGAAGCCTGGTCTGGCCTCTGTGGGGTGACCAGAAGGAACCCATCATGTTGCTCTCGAATTGCATTAGACCAAGGTTATTTAAGGAGTAGCTGTGCCCAACGTTTCCACTGGTTGCCATGGTGGGTGCACCAGAACTGCCACTGCTGAACCACCCATGTCCAAACCCAAAGGGTCTTTCTTGAGCCCCACCGATCGTTGGGCTCAGTGGCATCTTCACTCTTCCATCCCCTGAATCACAATCATCATATTTGCTTTGAGATTCATCTAGTTGAGGTAGATTAATAAAGCAATTGAATTATATCATCTAGCAAATGAATTTGTTTGAACAACAATATTAAGAGTTATACAGCTTCTAACCACCAAATTTTAACCAATAGTTCCAAGAGAGCTCTAGAAATATAAACTAGGTACACATTTAAATATTGAACCATTTGAGATAACCGATCGTGAAAGATTATTGTTAAATAAACGGTAAATATAGAAGGCAACTTCTACTTAGACCACTTGATGCGAATTTCAAATAGTTTAGAATCTACATGGTGAAAGAAAAATGAACTACATTAAGTATTGTATAAACACGCCATTTACATCTATCCCCCTAACACATCCCCGGACGAGCGTTCCTTATGCTTTATATAGACCCACAAAATCCTTTCAGCAAAAGAAAACTTGAAAACACAAAGGTTAATTCTGAGACTAGAAATTTTAACATTCAACATCCCATGTATCCTAGACTTTGTTGTGGTCAAAGCGCGACTAAACTTCGTAGAAAAGTTCCAAATATACCATCAAGACTTGTCAAGAAGCAGACTATGAGCCTAGCTTTATCTCCAGCATGAAACAAATAGAAAAAAGCAAGACTTAAACACAATGAGAGGATGCTCAAGAAGAAAAACCTATTCCCGTAACAAAGATAAACAGAAATTACAAGCTTTACCTAACAACTTACCAGAACTAATAGGACTCCAGCGCTGTAACTGAAAAGGAGATGGAACGCCAAGAACAGAACTTGAAGATACACTGTTCTGTCTAAAAAGATGAGAATATGGCCTCCTAAAAAATCGAGGCATCCTGATCCACTTGTGTACTCGTGATAATGCAAAAAGAAGGAGAACCGATGAAATCAACAAGATGGCAACAAAAGCCATTGGGTTTATTTTCATTTGAAGAACGGTATAACCATGAAACCCTGGTTTAGTTGAATATTCCTTGCCAGCTTCCAATAGGGCAACCCCAAGAGTCCAAGTTATACTTCCAGAACCGATGACAAGTTGTTTATCCGTAATGTGCAAGCCCTCTCTTAAAAGAGACACAATATAAGGCGCCCTAAAGCAGTACTGCTCAATGAAAGGCTGAAGAACAACACTATGCTTAGCAACTTCCCAAGATTTCTCACAGAATTCTCTGCCTTTATCCAAGACATCATCAAGAGCAGCATCTGATGTCAGGTTAAAAAATCGATACACCACAAAAAAACCTGATATAGCATAAAACTGGCCATATGGGCGATAAAAGCCATCGGGAATAGCACAAGGTTGCACCTCACAATCAAGTGCAGAAGTTGTATTTGACCAATTCGAACTATTCACAACAACTTTTGCAAGAGCAGCACATTCATCCCAGTTGGGAGCACCAATAAGCTGGATAGAGATGTCTGAGCTTCCTGATTTTCCCCAGCTCTTATTTGCTATGGGAGAGCTCCTACACCGCGAACATACATATCGTTCTTTAAACCCAAACTGTAGGCAAGGGTGTTTAAGTTCCAACCTACCATTAATCAGATCAGCTTTAGAGATTTTTGGGATCTTTTTTAATAGATAAACCACTGATTTTCCAAATGCATCATTTAAACCATAGCCCGAAAGAGAGTATGCACCGAGATAATGGCTAACAGGTCCAATTCTAACATTCAGAGTCGAATTATCTTGTTCCTTGCTTTCAAATGTAATCTGCAATGAAGAACCACCCAAGTCAAGTGCCCCATACGTTGGTCTTCTCAGTGTATCCCCCAAGACTCCGGCACGATGATTAAGGGCTATCCAACCATAATAAGCTTCCTCTGTGCCAGATATAGTATGAACCCATTCCTGATGGCATAAAAATGGCGAATTCTTCATTATTGACCATGCTTTGTCTAGAAGCCATTTTGAATCTGCAGCAGGTAACCTACGAACACCAGCTGTGGCGAAAAGGTAAAGAGAGGTACTCTGATGTGCACTCTTGGGAATTTGCTTCTCGGCCCAGCCAAGAAGAGGCCTTAAAGCTGCTTTTAAGCCAGATGCATTATGCACCAACTTATCTAATCCAGGTTCATTCTCCATTCTATCATATGCCCGTCCATTCTGCAAATTGAATTTCTTTTGACGATGTCCAGTAAATGGCTTGACAATTACAGGAAGTGCGTTATTTCTATCGTCATTAATGAAAGCCTGATATATAAAAACTCGAGTACCAGTACTGCCACAATCAAGGACAACATAGAATTTGGATCTTCCTTCAGACCAATGAGAATAAACAGACCTGGAAAATGTATATATTAGAAAAGCACTGGCAATTATGCACAGGCAAATCAAAAGGGCTCGCATCCACTTCTTCGTGCGTAGTAACTGAGAGACTCTGCGTCCTGGCAGTGCCTTGTCTTTGGAAAAGCTAGAGCCGGAATTCTCCAGCTGCAAAGAATGACGCGGTTGAAAGTGAGGGGTCGTATTCTCAACGTTGGGATTGCCCTCTTCAGGATCTAGTCTATGATAGGCAGAGAAATCTTGAAGAGAGGATGAGAGCCTAATATTGTTCTTGTGGGGAGAGGCGGGAATGGCAATAGCATGAGGTCCGACTTCCATCGCAGTATGGGAGGATTCAGATTGTGACGTTGATTCATAACCGGAGGTGGAAGACTGACTCCCTAACCAGCGATTGGATGCAAAAGAAAATGCATCCGCAGCTCGACCGAACACCATAATCTCTTCGAAACTTCTATGCTAACTCAGGAGAGAGAAATGCAGCAAATCCACCATTAACATTACAGTTTTTTTCCCCCTTTCTAGATCAGAAATTCAAAAACCGTTTTGGTTCAGAAGGCCGGATCAATGTATACCGATTGAGAATCGTGGTAATCAAGGTGATCTCTTCGTTGAGAGCGTTAGGTCAGATAATAGAAACAAGGGTTACCTGGGGATAGACGGAAGCAAATGCTAATTCGTCTGAAGAATGGAAATGCAAAGGTGGTGTTTTCGCATCGCCATTTCTGATCTCAGCCTCGGTCAAAATTCAGATCTAACGGGAAGGAAGGAAGGAGTTGTTCATCGAAGAGCACAAACCCCTTGTTGCTCTCGTCAATGGCTCCGACGTCTTTGATCTACCATCATCGTGTTTCTCAGTCAATACTATATATTTCACCTCTCTCTCTCTCTCTCTCTCTCTCCCTTCCCCACCCTCCCATGGCTTTGGCTTTTAGTCTTGATAAAAATAAAAGTATACTTTTTTCATATTTTATTTCATAATTTTATTTTCTTTCAAATCTTTCTATCAATTTTCTTATCAAAATTTATGAGATTAATTATATCAATTAATAAATATTATAATAAAAAATAAAAAATAAAAATAAAAAGTAAACATATGATTATCCTGATTAAAATTAATAAAATTTTGTTTTTTAAATGTCTTTTTTTTTTTACTTGGATTATTTCGATATGATTCTGATGTGAACCGAGGAGCGATAAATCTCAATGTCAAGGACCATGATCTATTAGAAGATAAAGGAGGTCCAACAAACAAAGCTTCACATGGTTTAGTCTTGGAAACTCGAGGAAAAGAGCCATCACAACAAAAGCACAAGACTATAAAAATAAAGAACTTTGTAGCATGGAAGTGGGCCCCACGAACTTGGAAAAAGAAGACTCATAAGGCATGGAGTTGGGCCCTACAAATACTAATGGATTGGAGAGAGAAGGGTAGAGATCCACACAAAGTACAAAGAGATAAAGATTCACGTGGGTTGGAAAGAGATAAAGATCCACATGACTTGATTTATGATGTGATCCAAGTTGTGACCAGATCAAGGCCCAAGAACAAGGATTCAATTGAAGATACGGGCGGCCCTAATGAGGAGAGTAAGAAGCCCAAGAGTATTGAAAGATCTTTTGAAGCAAGGGAAGCCGAAGATGCATGAAGATTTGGGAGGATGCGACGCACATGCACATGTAAGAATTAAAACACATATGTCATGCACATGCACATGTAGGAATTAAAGAGGACATGCGACAAGCACATGCTTATACGAAAAATTAAAAGGTCACATGCAAAGCACATGCAAATCATACAAATCACGTATGAGAGATTTTATCGGACAGAATCTACTCAAATCAATTCAAATCATATTCAAACGCAGTTTAAACAAGAGATAACATCTTATCATGCAAAGGATCATTATCTCACGATTTTATTAGTTATTTTATTTTTATTTTCGTTTTTTTATTATTTAATTTAATTTTCATGTGTAGCCTATTTAATGGCAAAACACTTTTGATTTAGGAGAACAAGTTTGAATTAAAAATTGAGTGTTTTTTAGAGAGGATTTCTCTTTGGTTCTTTGCGAAGAACAACGATCTTCTTTAAGTCACGCTTGAAGAATCTCGCTTGATAGCTTTGGTTCTTACCACGAGTTTGGTCTGGGTCAAGCGGGCCAGCTCCTGTTTTGATAGCTTTGGTTCAGCCAAAGGTGTGGCTCGGTCAAGCTCCTGTTTTGATAACTAGGGTTCCATCGAATTCTTCGATGGGGGTCCTTAGTTCCTTACTTTGTTCTTGAATCGAAAAGGCGTTCCTTTGAATTATTCTCGCGTTGTTGTCGGTCCCGGTCCTTTCGATCCGAGGTTCGCATCAGTTGGTATCAGAGCTTTCGTTTCTTGATTCAATAAGCTATCTTTAATTTTTTGTTACAATATTTTCTTCATCTTATTCTATTCTGCCTAGTACTCAAAAAAAGCACAAAAAAAAAAAAAAAAAAATTCCATCCTTATTATCAAGTCTCGATTTTATCAAATCGAAATTTTGTTCTAGAGATTTTGAAATTTCTAGCCTTTTAAATCCAAAAATTCGTAGGTAATTGTTCTTTGAAAATTAAAATTATTGAATCTTCATTCAAAATATTGTCTTTATCCAAATTTATTCTTTGAATGTTCAAATTGTATGAATCTCATTTGAAAGATTGTCATCATCCAAATTTTGTCTATTTCAAGTCAGACCCTGATTAGCCATTCTTTACAAGTTTGAACTTTTAAGCTTTAAAGTTTGATTTTTTATAGTTTGGCTTGTTGAATATTTATCATCGATTTTTTTCTTCTTGTGAATTTCTCCTCTTGAAATTCGAAGAGTACAAAAAAAAAAAAGAGTTGTGAGAAGTCAAAAAAAAAAAAGAGTTGTGAGAAGTCAAAAAAAAAAAAAAAAAAAGAGTTGTGAGAAGTCAAAAAAAAAAAATCGAAATTTTGTTCTAGAGATTTTGAAATTTCTAGCCTTTTAAATCCAAAAATTCGTAGGTAATTGTTCTTGAAAATTAAAATTATTGAATCTTCATTCAAAATATATGTCTTATATCCAAATTTTCTTTGAAGGTTCAATTGTTGATTTCATTGAAAGATTGTCATCATCCAAATTTTGTCTATTTCAAGTCAGACCCTGATTAGCCATTCTTTACAAGTTTGAACTTTTAAGCTTTAAAGTTTGATTTTTTATAGTTTGGCTTGTTGAATATTTATCATCGATTTTTTTCTTCTTGTGAATTTCTCCTCTTGAAATTCGAAGAGTACAAAAAAAAAAAAGAGTTGTGAGAAGTCAAAAAAAAAAAAGAGTTGTGAGAAGTCAAAAAAAAAAAAAAAAAAAGAGTTGTGAGAAGTCAAAAAAAAAAAATCGAAATTTTGTTCTAGAGATTTTGAAATTTCTAGCCTTTTAAATCCAAAAATTCGTAGGTAATTGTTCTTTGAAAATTAAAATTATTGAATCTTCATTCAAAATATTGTCTTTATCCAAATTTATTCTTTGAAGGTTCAAATTGTTGAATCTTCATTTGAAAGATTGTCATCATCCAAAGTTTTGTCTTATTTCAATCATACCCTTGATTTAGCCATCTTTACAAGTTTGAACTTTTAAGCTTTAAAGTTTGATTTTTTATAGTTTGGCTTGTTGAATATTTATCATCGATCAAGTTCTTACGTAAATAACTAAAAGGGAAATCTAGAGGTAAAAGGCAATAGGGTGAGACTATTATAGAAAAAGCCTTAATTTTGAGTGAAACACGAGTGGAGTGACATCCATCGAGAGTAAACACGTGAGGGAGAGGTAAGGTCCATTATTTGAATATTTTTTCTTTTACTTCTAACAATTTTCTTTTATTTTCTTATTGTGGTTGATAAAGAATATCATGAGTGGAGAACAAAACGAGGTGGATTTAAAGTTGTTCATGAGAGCCATACAAGATCAATACACGGCTCTAAATCGGAGAATGGAACGATTGGAAACTTCGACCCGTAGTCATGCAGGACAAAGGAAGGATTTTGATGGAGAATTCGAAGAGATTAATGGATATTATCAAAGGGAAAGAAATGATAGGTCGTACCAAGGAGATGGTGATCTAAGTAACATCAAGGTAAATATCCCTTCTTTCCAAGGAAAAAGTGATCCCGAGGTGTATTTGGAATGGGAAAGAAAGGTGGACCTATTGTTTGAATACCAAAACTACACGGATGAGAAAAAACTTAAATTAGTGACAATGAAGTTCACGGACTACGCTAACAATTGGTGGGATGAACTAGTAAAGTACCGAAGAAGGTATGGTGAGTCACAAGTTCAGACATGGAAGGACATGAAGGCACTCATGCGAAAAAGATTTGTTCCATCACAGTATTATAGAGATTTATGTCGAAAACTCCAAAATTTTACTCAAGGTTATAAAAGCGTGGAAGATTATTATAAAGAGATGAAAATAGCCATGAAAAGGGTTAATGTGGAGGAAGACAACGAAGAAACAATGGCTAGATTTGTTGGAGGACTAAATAGAGAGATTGCGGAAGTCGTAGAGCTACAACATTATGTGAACTTAGAAGAATTGCTTCACAAATCAATCAAAATTGAGCGGCAACTAAAGACTAAGGGAAAAACTGTGTCCAACAATCAAGTGTTACCACAAAAAACTAAGGTTGAGACTTCAAATCCAATTAGTATCAGAGAGATCAAGTGCTTTCGATGCCAAGGGTTCAGACACATAGCTTCAAATTATCCAAATAAAAGAGCTATGATTTTAAGGGATAATGGCGATGTGGAGAGTGTGAGTTCGAGTGATGGTGAGATGCCACCACTTGAAGATTGTAGTGACTAACCGTGTCCAACAATCAAGTGTACCACAAAAACTAAGGTTGAGACTTCAAATCCAATTAGTATCAGAGAGATCAAGTGCTTTCGCTGCCAAGGGTTCAGACACATAGCTTCAAATTGTCCAAATAAAAGAGCTATGATTTTAAGGGATAATGGCGATGTGGAGAGTGTGAGTTCGAGTGATGGTGAGATGCCACCACTTGAAGATTGTAGTGACGTTGAGGTAAAGGAACCAGTAAAAGAAGATCTTTTAGTCACAAGGCGAGTATTGAATACGAAAACTAAGAAAGATGGAGACAAAGTACAACGTGAGCATATATTCCATACAAGATGTCATGTGCACAACAAAGTTTGTAGTTTAATCATTGATAGTGGGAGTTGCACCAATGTAGCAAGTACATTACTAGTCCAAAAGTTGAACTTGAAAACCCAGCAACATCCAAAACCATACAAGTTGCAATGGTCAAGCGATTGTGAAGAAATCAAGGTGACTAAACAGGTGGAAGTTCCTTTATCAATTGGAAGGTACCAAGATAAAGTTTTATGTGATGTAGTGCCGATGC
This sequence comes from Begonia masoniana, assembly GCA_022432975.1. Classification (NCBI taxonomy): domain Eukaryota; kingdom Viridiplantae; phylum Streptophyta; class Magnoliopsida; order Cucurbitales; family Begoniaceae; genus Begonia; species Begonia masoniana. Next base: position 46,900,781 of record CM039506.1, read on the forward strand.
AAGCTACACACATACTTTTAGGGAGACCTTGGCAATATGACCGAAACGGCAAGTATAATGGTTACAAGAATGAGTATTCGTTGGTTTACAATGGAAAAACTGTTAACCTTACACCATTAAAGCCATGGGAGGCAATTGAAGATTCAAGAGAGGATCGCGAAGGAATTTCAAATAATTAAGGATGAAAGAGTGAAAGAAAGTGGTGAAAAGAAATTAGTTGAAAAAGAGGCTGAAAAAGAAAAAGAAAGTGATGAAAAGAAATTAGTTGAAAAAGAGGCAAAAATAGAGAAAGAAAGTGGAGAAAGAAAAATAGTTGAAAAGAGCATAAAGATGAATGAAAATCCGAGGGAGCAAGAGAGAAAAATCGAGAAAAAAGAGATAAAAACTGAGGGAGAGAGTGAACAAAAGTCAAGTGAGAAACAAATCGTGTTGATGAACAAAAGTGAGGATAAGCGTGAGATGGTTTTGCTTTTATATAAAGATGTTTATTTATCATCTAACGACTTACCAAGTTTTCTTCCAAGTGTTGTTTCTTTTCTTTTGCAGAAAAATAAATATGAAATTCCCGAGGAGTTTCAAAGAGAAATTTCTCCTTTGAGAGAGATTGAGAAGCATAAAAATCTCGTACAAAGTACGTTAGTTCCAAGTCAACCGGAAACATCAAAAAGGTTTGAGTGGTTGGTAAGGCCACATGATTCATATATTGCACCTATTATATATATAAGGTTGATAGATAAAATGCAAAATTATTTTGTTGGAAAATTTGTCATTGATTACTTTGCACACAACTTGGTTTCTAACAAAATCGTAGATACATATTTTGCGAGTTTCAAATCTAATTTTAGCGTTTTAAGGGATTTTATTTTTATTCGATATTATTCATTGTTTGATATTATTGATGATTTTAATCTATTAAATTCGTTAAATTTATTAACTCTGTTTACTAATAAGTTTGTTCTTGTGCATGAAAGTAAAAAAGATGAATTTGCTAAAAAATTTCATTCAATGGTAAGACTTATTTTTGAACCCGGAGATTTGGTTTGGCTACATCTACAAAAAGAAAGGTTTTCGAACACACGAAATAACAAGCTACAACCTCGAGGAGATGAACCTTTCCAAGTCCTAGAGCGCATCAATGACATCGCTTACAAGATCGACCTACCGAGTGAATACGGTAATGTAAGCACATATTTTAATTTTACTAACTTATTTTTATATGATGCAGGAGATTCGAGGACGAATCTTTTCGAAGGGGGAGGGAATGATGTGAACCGCGGAGCGATAAATCTCAATGTCAAGGACCATGATCTATTAGAAGATAAAGGAGGTCCAACAAACAAAGCTTCACATGGTTTAGTCTTGGAAACTCGAGGAAAAGAGCCATCACAACAAAAGCACAAGACTATAAAAATAAAGAACTTTGTAGCATGGAAGTGGGCCCCACGAACTTGGAAAAAGAAGACTCATAAGGCATGGAGTTGGGCCCTACAAATACTAATGGATTGGAGAGAGAAGGGTAGAGATCCACACAAAGTACAAAGAGATAAAGATTCACGTGGGTTGGAAAGAGATAAAGATCCACATGACTTGATTTATGATGTGATCCAAGTTGTGACCAGATCAAGGCCCAAGAACAAGGATTCAATTGAAGATACGGGCGGCCCAATGAGGAGAGTAAGAAGCCCAAGAGTATTGAAAGATCTTTTGAAGCAAGGGAAGCCGAAGATGCATGAAGATTTGGGAGGATGCGACGCACATGCACATGTAAGAATTAAAACACATGTGTCATGCACATGCACATGCACATGTAGGAATTAAAGAGGACATGCGACAAGCACATGCTTATACGAGAAATTAAAAGGTCACATGCAAAGCACATGCAAATCATACAAATCACGTATGAGAGATTTTATCCGACAGAATCTACTCAAATCAATTCAAATCATATTCAAACGCAGTTTAAACAAGAGATAACATCTTATCATGCAAAGGATCATTATCTCACGATTTTATTAGTTATTTTATTTTTATTTTTATTTTTTTATTATTTAATTTAATTTTCATGTGTAGCCTATTTAATGGCAAAACACTTTTGATTTAGGAGAACAAGTTTGAATTAAAAATTGAGTGTTTTTTAGAGAGGATTTCTCTTTGGTTCTTTGCGAAGAACAACGATCTTCTTCAAGTCACGCTTGAAGAATCTCGCTTGATAGCTTTGGTTCTTACCAACGAGTTTGGTCTGGGTCAAGCTCCTGTTTTGATAGCTTTGGTTCAGCCAACAGGTGTGGCTCGGGTCAAGCTCCTGTTTTGATAACTAGGGTTCTATCGAATTCTTTGATTGGGGTCTTAGTTCCTTACTTTGTTCTTGAATCGAAAAGGCGTTCCTTTGAATTATTCTGCGTTGTTGTCGGGTCCCGGGTCCTTTCGATCCGAGGTTCGCATCAGATTCACTAAAAATTGTCCCTAAACCATTTTTTTTAGGAAATAATAGTTTTAGAGCAGAAAAAAGATGGAAAGGGGATTAAGATGAAGTTTAAGTAAATGAAGATGAATTGAATTGGAGTAAGATTCCAAGTTATAAGCATTGCCACTCTAGATTCTTCCCGGGTATAAGATCGCTTAAGGCTACTAAGATTCAATTAGATCTAATACGATATAAATGGTTATAATTTCATTAGATCTAATTGAATCTCAGTAGCCACGAATTGTATTGTTTAAATAAAATTGAAAGAAAAATTTTGTCGAACCTCCGAACTTGAGAAGATTAGGGCAAATACAACTCGTCACTCGTTTCATCGTTCGCGTTCAACCAGTCACGCAGTTGGTCATTAGTTGTCATTCTTCATCGTTTGCATTCAACTTCGTCGCTCGCGCTTCTCCCTTCGTGTTGCTCTTTTAGGAGTTCGATAACTTATTTGTGAAACAAAAAGAAGAGAAAACACAGAGGCAAACGTGTATGACAAGTGCAATTTTTTAATGTCAGACTTCGGTCGATTTGTTAATAGTTGATAGTTTGATGTTCGAATTAATTAAAAAAATTATTTTATTTTTTAATTGAAAAATACTTCATAGTTCAGTTTTTATTTGATTTTTGAAAAAAAAAATCCAATATAAGGTTAAAAATCCTGAAATCCCAGCCCAGTCCAAAAGATGGGTCTGACCCGAGATTCCCACTCAGGTCCACCAAAGAAGGTGGTGTCTGGTGATTTGGAGATGCATTTTTCTTATCGAAAAAAGAAAGTACCCGGCATTCCGGTCACCGGAGCCGTATTCTCAGGCGACGTTTTTCATTGTTCATCTGCAATCTGTTTATAAGTTTGAATCCGATCAGAAAAATTTCTCCTTTTGAGACATGACTGTCTCGGACGACGAGGACGAGTATTTGGCTCGTTTTCTCGAATCGGAGGTCCTTTCTGAGGTCTCCGATCAGGTTTGATTAATTATCTCGTTACCTTCAATTATATATAGTCGATTTCATTTCTACGAAGTGAGTTTTTTTTTTTCAATTTTCAGCGGCGTCGGGATGAAATTTAATCCTCCAATATTGTGAACTCGTTAATTTCGTCTTGTTATGATTTGTTAGAGAATAGAGGAATATCGGTCGGGTTGATACCGGTCTTAGGCAATAAGATAGTTAGAAAATTCCATTTCTAACGAGAATATGATGAAGCTATGAACATTTTTCTGAGAAACAAAAATTTGTTTTATGTCTGTAGGACGAAGTGAAGGAAGAAATAGTTCACAAATCTAAAAAATGTCGTGTAGAGCAGAATGTTAGTTGTATTGAGCAAAACCATGAAGTTTCCGTTGCTTCCTCATCGTCACTACGGAAAAAAGATGGTCCTAGGAGAATCGAGACAGGAATTTTGAGTAAAATTCCTCCCGAACTGTTCCACAACATACTTAAGTTTCTTGCATCTGAGGTGGTCCCTTTCACTTATTAATCTGTGTCTGTGTGTTTAATAATTTTGATGAGATTATATGTGAGATGCTATCTCTCCTGTGAAACAATTTCTAGGATCTGATGTCCTGCTCACTCGTCTGTCAATCTTTTAACTATGCTGCAGATGATGAATCCTTATGGCGACGATTGTGAGTATTATTCCATTATCTTTGTTCTACTTCATTAACTAAGAACTTTGGATTTTTCCTTTTCATGAAAGTGGTTTGAACTTCCAGTGATCTGGCTCCTGTGATTGGCTTTCATGCTGTGAAACTTTTGCTCGTTTATTGTTAATGTGTCCATCATCGAACATAAATTATACCTTTGATTTATCTATTTATTCATAGGTACTGTTTGCGATGGGGTGTACTGCCGCCTACCAAAAAGTTGCGAGAATGCCGATGGAAGAAGCTATATATTCAGGTATCTCTACTTCTTATGTGCCAAAAGTTTTGGTAAAATGGAAACGTACTCAGTCACTTGTATGCTTTTAGTCTGGTCTGCTGACTACTGATTGAAAATCAGTTATATTGGGCTGAATGAGAATGTCAATTTACAGTGCATATGCTTCTGCTTTGTTAAATATTGGTATCTTCTGCTACTCAGCAGTTCTCTTTCTTCATCTTACTTTCCATTTGCATTTTCATTTTTGATCTAAAATTGTCACAGCGTGATGAAGAAGATATGATTGAACTTGTAAGAAACTGTGCTCGAGGAGTTTAAAGAGTATTACATCCAAATGCAAGCTGCCAAGCGAAGCCAAGCACCTCTTCCTTCACAGGTACGTAAGAGATTGTATTTTTGTGACTCTTCCTACATTGCTTTGCTTCTTTATTCGTGGTATGATTAGTTACATTCATTCTAGTTATTTTACTGTATCTTTGCTCCTTTTTGCATTATAGTCAACAGTTAACTGCTTCATCTTTAGTAAATTTAACTCCTACACGTCATTGAGTTCACTCAGAAAAGTCAAGAGCTCCAACCTCACTGATCATGATTAGTGACTACGCATTAATCTAGTTATTTGATGGAATATCTAAAATGAATTTACAGATATGATCCTGGCATTACTCAGCTGAATTGGGGAAAGAACCAAGAGCTTTCAACTGTGTGTCAATTAGGTGGTCTGGAGCACGTTTAGATTATTAGGTTCCATGCTATAGGGCCGAACAAATTTATATGAATAAAAAATTTCGAAGTCGCATGATATGAATATAAAAGCCACAGTTGAATCAATTATTATAAACTTGGAAACCTATGTGTCTAAAAATAATTGAAATTAAATGAAGTGGATTGGCAATATTAATTCACAACTAATCAAGTTTTTTAGCATCAGTCTTTCATCGGGGAATGGACACAGGTGATTGGTCTAGATATAATTCAAACACTTCATAGTTACGAAGTTGATAAGTTAGCTGGTCTTACGAAATTCTCAAATATAAAACCAAACGATCATAAAAAAAATGTTAAAAGTTTAAGCACTTCAAATGTATTTGAGGCAATAGTAACAAAACTGATATATCCCAGTCATTCTGAAAGATCATATGTTTTTGGTTATCATCTTGGTGCTGAGTTCTCTTACAAAGCAAGTTCAATGTATAGGTGAATGATGACCAGATAATTCTTGACAAGACAGTAGCTGATCAAGTGTCGATGTGGAAACTTAGTAAAGGCCTAACTGATAAGGTGGTCAATGATCATGCTTGTTCTGGAGAAATATGTTCTTACTACCAGATTGGAGATGTTTTTGTTTGTGAGAAGACTGGATTCGTTCATGGTAAGGATATTTTACAAGCACTGGCCTCCCAATTATGTTATCTTTAGATACTTTCAAATATATATCTTAATACGTATGTCTTTTCTAGTTTGTGATGACACATGTCGAGAAGTTATTATGGATCCCACCAATGAGCTGTTGGTCTGTACAATATCTGGTCATTGCTTTGATCGATTAATATCCTCAGATGAAATGGAGCCGGACGCGGTGAGTGCAATACCTACCTGTATAGCTGACTTTTATTTCTGTTTTTTTCTCTACTATTCACTGTAGCAATGGCCTCTTTTATGATTGTTGAACATTAAACTGAAAAGAAAGATAATTAAAAGAATTGAAGATAAAAAATGACGTGATTCAACCAAGAGATGAATGATTGAAACACAAAAGACTCGGTTCACAAAACAATTTTGGATAAAATTTATGGTGAATTTTCATAATGCATGACTCTATCAAAATAGCTTCAATGAAGCTAAGATTTTGATGGAACCCTACCCTGAAAGTGGTGGAAACACCCTCCAAATTTCAAGGGCTAACTCAATGGGGGTGGGTAGATATGGCTGAAATGATGCTTGTTGGTTCAAGAAGTGATAAAGTTGCACTCCTCGGGAATCTGATTCTCTTGGTGGAAGAACACTCCAACTTGTTATGAGGGGAGCTTTGTGCACCGTTGCTGATTATTCTACTTTTAGGGAAGAGGCAGAGAAGGGATGCAATAAAATGATTCCACTACACTTACAAAAGTGAAAACCGAAACACACACATACGCTCGGATATAACTCATTGAGGAGAGACGCGACTTGTGGCTTGGAAGCTTCAAGATTTAGAAGAAGATGAACTTCAGTTTTTTATTCAAAATATGCTGCCACTCCAGCAGCCATAAAGGTGGTTTAAATACCACTCTCCTTTACAATTTAGCCCATATTCAGCCAACTAGAGGTGCTAGATGAAGGAGTACTCAGCCAAGTGTGTTAGCAGAGTACATGCATGGTTTTGACAATTTTGGCAAACTCTCTCTCTTTCCAAACGTCCCTTTCAAGTGGTCCCCTTTCTATCACTCCCCTTTCTTCCACAAAACGTAGCTACAAGTTCTCCAATGCACATATGTTCAGCCATTTCAAAATAAAAGAGACACTACTAAACTAGAAAAAATAAACTAGACTTAGTGTTACATCAAGTTGTTCTAAGGAAAACATTGGTTCTTTCTTCAAGCTCGAGTCGACCATGAGGTTGTTCTCATGTCAACAAATGAAATGATTTCTCTTAATCTTGTGTGTTAGGTCTTCACTCCAATTGATTTTCTACATCATTACCTACAAAATAAACATACAAGTTAGTTAAAGATTTGGCTCGTGATCGGGTGGTTGCTCCTCTTGGCACATCAAGAAATCCATAATCTCAGGTTTAGTGAGTATAATTCTTTTAATACACATTAGAGTTGTCACTTCAAAATATGCTAGAAGACTTAATAGGACGTAGAGACAACTGTGAGCGTATTGATATACATTTCTCACTTGTTTTGTTTACAACTGGTCTAATGTTAAATTTGATATCATTCTTGTAAACTGTCAGGAAAAACAGCAAGGTGGAGTTACAGACGAGGCAGAACCATTCATGGGGTCTGGTCGCTTTGGTAATATTACAACTACTACATGATTTCTTGGATTTATTCTAGTCTTTGCTCCTCATTTTGACATATCTTGCAGCACGAGCTTATTTATTGGGGTACAATTGTGCCGATGAGAGGGAGCTAGAAGCCGCTTTGAGGTTTTGTTGATCGGAAGTAAATCGTCACCCATGCTCGGTATCCCGGATCCATTAGTTGCCCTCCTATAGAATTTTTATGATTACTAAATCAGAACAAATTTATGTTAGTCCTTCAAATCTCCTCTGCATTACATACATCATTTCTCTAAAAAACGTACACTGTAAGACGTCATTCAGTGGCCGATATGGATGTCGTGCCTGCTGCTGCCCTTTATTTTTAGTAATTTGTTTCACAATGTTTATTTTATGTATCAATTAAGGTCAACTATACTCACCATCAAGGTCATCAAATACCCCGAGGACCACGCCAATTTTTTTTTTAAGCCTTGATCTGAGTTTGGTCCGACCTTGGATCAGGTCTGGACATGTTTTTTATAGGTGGGCTGGCCTGCGGGTCATCTTTGAGTAAGGAGTAATCGTTGCAGCCACGATTAAGCAAGTCGCAGCGTTGATGATTCTGGAACGAGCTGTAAGGCACCGAAAGAAAAATAACTGGTCGAACTGACCAAAAAGTCAACCTGATGATCTAAGATTTGCTGGTCCGATCCAACCTAAGATCACAAATTTGGCTCGGGTCAGATTGGGTCGACCATGCTTGGGCTAGATCAAAGCAACAATTTAGTGAACCATGTCGACTCAACCGAGTCACATGATAACTGTCTTACATGATTGCTTTTCATATAAATAGGAGTAAGAATACGAATTGGATTAAATGATATAATATTATTTAATAATTAATTTAATATGTTATTATTATTATGATAATAGATAAAGGCAAGGAACTGAAAGGGTAAGCGTTGACTTTGAAAATGTGACGTGCAACAGAAGAGAATCAGAAAGCGGTGAGGTCGAAAGAGAGAAAGCGAAAGAGGAGAGTCTTTATGAAGATGCATCCACCGGCCGCCACGTGTTGCGGATGATGCGGTTTAATGCGCGTAGTCTACGCGTCTGCTTTGACGTCTTCTGGTTCACCCGTCTCTCTCTCTCTCTCTCTCGCCCCCTGTCTCTACATACATATCTATTCCATCGTAATTTGTCTTGTTGAAGCTCGACAATCGGTGACTGTAAGTCTCTCTTCTCTTCCTCTTTCTATTCCGATTATTGCTGGTGTGATTTCTTTCTTTATTCTTCTGATCAATTCAACGCTATTTTTGTTTGTTTCTCTGCTGTAAATGGTCCACTTTCTTTTTTATTCTCTTCTGATTATAAATTCGTAATGTGCGTGTAGTTAGGTCAATCGCCGATAGGCTTTTTAGTGAATCTGAATTCTTTGCGGTTGTATGCATCTCTATTTTTCTGAGAACTGTCGATATTATGTTCATGGAGAGAAAATTTCTCTTCAATACTTGTATATGGCCGACTGGCTTAATATGTTTAGTTCTGTTGTGTTGGTCTTTTTTTCGAAAGTCTGTGATGCTATTTGTTCCAACTACTATTGTCGATTGGAAGGTTGAGGCTCAGGGATAAGTCAGGAATCTTCTCAGAAGACATGATCGAGGATTTTTTTTTTTGTCTTAAAAGTTATCCGGCCTCTGGACTAACTGCTTTGGATATTTTGTTCTTGACCTTTAAATAATTCCTGCTGTATTTCTTGGTGCATTCCGTATGCCCTCGATAAAATTATTTGTTATGAAGAGAACGGGGACATGTAACCCTATACTCCCTGTGCGCTGTTTTGGCAGGTTGGAGAGCTAAGTGAATCTGGTGTGATCTCCATTGATATTGGTCATTTTAATAGTTCACCCCCTTGAACATATTTTCTAATTCTGATAAGAAAAATAGCAATTGTTGGTCCTGCTGCCGTTGTAACCTGTGAAGCTTTGCAGGAGCGGTTTTTGGTTGAGGAAACAATGGGAGGTGGTAATGATAAGCACGATGAATCCGACAAAGGACTTTTCTCACATATTGCACATGGCCTTGGTGCTCCACCCCATGGGAGTCATCATCCTCCCCAAGGCTATCCCCCACAAGGTTACCCCCCACAAGGCTACCCCCCGCAACAGGGCTATCCTCCAGCTGGTTATGGTTATCCTCCTGGTGCCTATCCGCCTGCTGGTTATCCTGGTCAACCCTCTCATCATTCAGGTATGAATTTCAAACTTTTAGAAATCCTGGCTTTGATCCTAAAACCCGTATCAAATCTTTATTATTTATTTGCCAATGATAGTCGAAGATTTGACTGTTTACTCGTGATGTCGTGTTAAAATGATGATAAACTTTGAACTGATTGCCCTTAAACTATATACACGTCTACCACGTCAAAAGAGTTATATGGATAATTTAGACTTTAAAGTTAGCATGTTTGATCATAAACAAAAATTGATTATACACGATTTTATAATTGAGAAATAGATATACACGAATTATATTTACGAACATCTACAAAGTAGTCTATGTTTTGATATTGGATGGTTAGGGTATGACAATATGGTTTGATTTGATTACATCAGTTTGACATTCATTTAATTACAAAAAAAATGTAAAGATTTTTGAAAGTTGCTTAATATTTGTCTATATTTCAGGGCATGGGATGGGTGCAATGCTAGCTGGAGGTGCAGCAGCTGCTGCTGCAGCTTATGGAGCTCATCATGTTGGCCATGGTGGTGGCGGTCACTTTGCACACGGTGGCCATGGCGGTGTTCATGGCTTCCCCCAGCACGGAAAATTTAAGCAGCATGGTGGTAAGTTCAAACACGGAAAGCACGGGAAGCATGGGAAATTCGGAAAGCATCATGGGGGAAAATTCAAGAAGTGGAAGTGATTTAATTCATTCTATTTCTAACTCTCAGCGAGTAACACAAAATTCCCCTTATGTTTTAAAAATAAAGAGCTTGACATAGCCTTTTTCTTTTGCTGTTGTCTGAACGTTGCTGACTTTTAACTCTTTCAGATGTGTACAGCGTCTGCCTCGCTGGTTTTTCTCTTAAATTTGAAGTATAACTTCTTCATCTTTCTCTGAACTCTCTATTTTGCATGTCCTTCTTTAGTTGCACGCCATACACGGGAAAATTGTGTGTAAAATAATTAGGAAGTGAATCCCTGCACAAATCAGAATGTAGGGGAAGCTCATCTATTCCTGTTTTTTTTTTTTTTTTTTTTTTTTTTTTAAATAACTTTAAACGCCATGTACTTAATTTGATATTATTTGTATTTTTTTAATAATCATAAAAATCAAGTTATTTTAGAAAAATACACTGTCATAATTGAATTGCAAAATTACAATAGTTTTAAGTATTATTGTAATATCAAATTGGAAAAAAAAAATTAAACTATATTTGTTAACAAAACAAACTTTTAACTATCTTATGATAACAAACCAACCCTCTTGTCATTAAATTCATGCCCAGTTGATCGTATTTTAATTGCGGACGACCACGTGTACGTTCGAGTGAAACCGAGGATACTCATTCCCCAATACATTTTGCACTCATTTCATGTGCAGAATATCACATTTTCACTCCGTGTGCACCACGAGTACGCCTGCATAGAACCAAGGTCATCCATTCTCGAGCGTATTTTGTACTCATTTCAAGTGCGTATAATCTTGAAAGGTTGAATTGTTAACGAATAGTAATTTAAGATTTGTTTAGTTAAAGAAAAATAGCATAAAATTTATTTTATTAACAAAAATAATTTAAGTATAAATTTGTTAATGACTCTATAATTTAGTGTTTTTATTGATAATCATCCTATCAATTTTATGAATGAAAATAGGGACTAATTATTTTATTTTAAAAAGATAAATAAATATCTGAAATGAAATATAAGGGTAAAATAAAATAATTATGATTTATCGTAAAAAAGGATGAAAATTAATTGAAAAGTTATATATTTCAATTATGTTAAAATTTAAGGTAATTATCGATTTGAACCCTGTACTATACACTTTATTTCAGTTAGCCATTGTACTAAAAAAACCGGCAAACCAAACCCTGTAATTTGATTTTGTTATCAATTTCGACCTTCTATCAACAATTTTGTTAAATACTCATTTAAAAAATTACCAAACGATATTGGATTAACTTGAAAGTTTTACTACATGTTCACTACTTAATGAGAAAATAATCTGAAAATTTTTGTGATTTTTTAATATATGTACTATTTATTGTGATTTTATTTTAGTATTTTATAAAATTATTTTAATAAATCATAAAAATATTAGAAAATTACGAAAATTTTTCTATTATCTACCCATGATATGGTGAACATGTTGACAGTTTTTCAAATAAATCTAATATTTTTGGTATTTTTTAAAATTAATTTCATTTTATTCTTTACTTTATAAATTAATTTTTAAAAATATCAAACGATATTGGATTTATTTGAACATTTTTTCACATGTTCACCCTATCATGGGTAGATAATAAAAAAAAATTCGTGATTTTCTAAAATTTGTATGATTTATTAAAATATTTTTATAAAATACTACAATAAAATTACAATAAATCGTATATATGTTAAAAAATCACAAAAAATTTTAAATTATCTTCTCATTAAGTAGTGAATATGTGACAAAAATTATAAGTTAATCCAATATCGTTTGGTAATTTTTTAAATGAGAGTTTAACAAAATTATTAATAGAAGGTCGAAACTGATAACAAAATCAAAGTATAAAATTTAGTTTACCGGTTTTTTTAGTACATGCCTACGTGGGACTAATTGAATTATTGAAATAAAGTGCATTGTGCATAGTTCAAATCGATAATTATCCTAAAATTTAATAACTATTTATAAGTCACCATGAAATTACTTCAATCAAATCGGAACATTCTTCAGCCAAAGTTTGCACATCCAAGTCTTTTCTGTTTATTTTTTACAAGTTTAACCTAAAAGAAAAGCTTTCTGTAGACATCTGCCTCCTCTGCCATCTCCCCCGAACTTCTGTTCTTTCTCTCTTTGTCTAAATCCAGATGCTGCTTCAGCTCCTTCTCCTTTTCGTCTATCTGCATCATAAAATCATATCACAAACACAGAACAAAGGCTAACACTCTTCTCTCGGATATAGTTGAGAAAATATAAAGAAGAAAACATAAAATAATGCAGTGAAATCTTACTGCATCGTAAATCTCATCATTCTGCTCAAAGTCACCGCCTTTCCTGGGAATAATATGAATGTGGACATGGGGTACGGTTTGTCCAGCCTGGGGCCCATCCTAAGGTTCAGAGAAAAGACTAGACTGTTTCAATGTTGTGGTTCTACATGACAATATTTAAACATTCCTAACTGTTGCAAGCCAAGAAACTTTAAACTCAATCAAGCTGAAGTTTCAGAATTGGGTTTAAACATAGTATTTTTGGAAGTCAATGGAGTAGCACATTCATACAAGACCACAGCTATCAATTTTTAGTATCAGGGTAGTGAGATTTTATGCTCTATGAAGACAATTAATTGCTCTAGTTGACATCAACATGAAAAAATCGCAAAAGCATGCCATACCCGTCTAAAAAGACATGGAATAAAAATGGTTACTTTGAGGTGAGTGAAAGCAAAAGGCAAATTGAAAGGAGTTCAGGATACAAGGGGATAACTGAGAAAATCTCTTTAGCCAAGTATTAATATTCACAATGTAAAACGATTGAATCTTCAAAACAAAATGAAATAACATGTATAAAAATTATGAAGTTAATTTTAATGACCTTTGCGGATCCTATCCATAAAGAGGACACAACATTATAAAATCTCAATCAACAAAACTAATTAACATAATATGTAAACCATCTTACTTGGATTGCAAATGTGATAGATGTTGCTTTATGGTAACGCTCAAGAAGACCACCAACCTTCTGTGCTGTGAGCCACAAATCACTGGTCTCATCAGTACTTAGGTCAACAAACCGCTGAACCTCACGCCTTGGGCAGACTAATACGTCTAAGAAATGTTAAGTCTACCAAATTTGACACTCGCATATAATTAACAATATCAGCCCACAACAGCAAAACTCATAATGACATTATTCATAACTCGCTTGCCTAACTTGCTCTTTTACCATTGTCTGAGTTTAAGTACGATAATGACAAGTTCTTAATGAGATGCACTCGTGAAACAATTGAACCTTCTGAACTAATAACTATATGCTCAAGTATTCTCTACACGACTAATAGTTCACGTTATATTAGGGGAACTGTTGTGAGTAGCTGCCTTAAGAACTAAAGCTTAGATTCACTCATTCAAATAAAAACCTTTTGTTTCTTTCTTCTTCTTTTTTTCTTTTTTCTGTTCCCTCTCTGTCTAGACACTCGCAAATATTTTAATTTTATCATAGTTAGATGAGACAATGACATCACATAATCAAACATTCTCAAGCACTATTCCTGTACAAAACGACCAAAAAATGTTTTTAAGTTGACCTTGAAGCCTTATCTGTAATTTGTTATAAAATTATCAAGAATGGAAAAAAGTAATTTTAAACATACACATCTGAAAACACCCATTATATTTGATGCATTTGACATGTATAAGGCTCTTTGAGGATGATTCATGTAAATAACTCCCAAATATCCTCTTGAATTTAGCACTTGAAAAGGATAAGACCTGCATAGAAAAAGAAAAGTAAATAAATTAAGTCAATTAAAGCAACAAACGACCACTGGAAACAGACCTAGACTTAATTTGTCACAGCCAAATGTGAATTACACAAACATTTTTCTTTTTGGGTCCCATAATATTTGGGGACTATTGTACTCTGACTCAGCTTATTCCTTTGAATTTCGAGTATTTATTGTCTCTCATTTGTTAGGGGTGCAGATGCAATCACATAGTCGAGCATGTCACAAAAATATAAAGAAGGAAAAAATCATTCACTTCTGGCATTTGTAGTGTTATTAAAACTCCTAACATAATCCTTGAAAACTGGAAATACTTAGACTGCGTAGAGAATACAGAACCTTTTCAAAAGGTAATGGAAACGCTAGCAGGGTTCATAGCGATATATGATTCGATTTATAAGGTCATCAAAAGTGATCCCACCAGCAAGCCCAAGTAAGTCCTCTTAACTTTTTTGCAAGGTAGAGATACTTACAGGTTTGGATCAATATTCTCCAAGATAAACTACAAAGCTGAGTTTATAAATAGAAATAGATTGTTATCCCTTCTAAACTGGCGAAGTGAGTTTAAAGAGAATTCATCCGCCAATCCTAAGGCTTACCATTTACTCGATTGCTTAATTCAAGACTGTAAAGACATAATAAAAGATTATTTGGGAACTTTGAGGACCTCCTGACAAATAGGTTGTTTGTCAGAAAATAAATAAAACCTGCATTTCCTTGATCCTCAAAAATATGGATCAATGATAAAAACGACTTGAGACCAGTTACAAGAGGACAATCTTACAATATATATCAAGTAAAGATTCATATTATGGACAATAGATCTTAAATAATCTCGTGTCTGATGCCCAGGGAACTTTGATCAATGCAACCAATTTCACATTAAAGGTAGGTCGACAAATTTAGGCATTCTTCTACTGGTTTTGAAGCTATATGGATATAAAGTGATGCAACTACTGTGGAGCCAAATAAAAACTAACGGTAAAACTTATATAAAGAAGAAGTTAACTGGAGATAAGAAGTATAATTTGGATATTGTGTGATAAGTTGGCAAAGTTAGTCATGTTTTAAATTACTTGGAAGCTATTTTATGAGAAGTTATTTTGTGGGAAGTTACTTCGTTAGTTTATTAGGAAGTTACTTTGTGGAAGTTAGATTGTAGGAGGGGAAATATTATAAAAGGAAATGGAGGTGAAAATGGATGGAGGATTGTGAAGAAAAATGTGCTTGTAAATGATAGTTTTCGTCTAGTAGACGTATTCCGAATCTTGAAGTGTAGAACTTCATATTTGTGGCTATGGTGTGATTATAATTTGTTAATGACAAATAAGTTCTCAGAGGAACAAAAGCACTTTGATGGAAAGAAATAAGTATACCACATACCAGGAAGAAGAGGACGGAGGTTCACCATAGCATAAGAAAGATTAGTGGAGTAGAACACTTCACTTTCACAAATCTTATAGGGCCCGAAGATATATTTTCCCGAATGCATCTGTACAGTCCGAGGAAGATCACGACATAAGCAAAAGAAAAAGAAAAAGACAAAAGAAGAAGAAATATTTCGCAGATTGAAATGTTCATACCTTGATTGTGGGAGTTGTAGGGCAAGAGAAAGAGGACTCACTGCCAGAATGAAAAAATAGCAGCAAAGCGACAACTGCTGGTTCTGAAGGAAGAAGAGCGAGGAGGAGGAGGACGAAGACGGAGGAGCGCGTTCTTTATCATTTTTATACGAGCAAGCTATGGCTATGGCGTTTGGGGGATTCCGGCTTAAACCTTAGAGCTTTGGTTTTATTCCGGTTCAGCCGGTTTCCAACTACGAAAATTACTTAACTAACCATCATCACTATTATAGGGCAAAGTATAATTAAGCCTCTATACTTAGAGGTCAAATACACGCAGTAGCTTCAACTATATTTTTTAACAAAATTCAAAATTGTCATCGTACTTCTAGTTATTAGCTGAATGTTTCGTACCCAGATAAAGTTTGTCAAATATGTAGAGACACAGCCTGTTACGTACCGCTGTCAGCCTGACCCGCATACGCACCGCTGTCGACCGTTGGGTTTCACTTATGACCTTCTCTCATCTGGAAATGGAGTTTTTGCATTCCCCACCACTAGAACCCAAGACCTCTAGGATATAATCCATATGCTACAGTAATGATATCACTTGAGCTATAGACACCCAGCCTATTACGTACCGCTGTCAGCTTAGCCTGCAAAATCACCACCATCGACCGTTAGGTCACTCATAACCTTCTCCCCCTGAAAAGAGAGTTTTTGTCTTCCCCACCATTCGAACTCAGTACTTCTAAGATATAATCCATAGGCTACAAATGATGGTACCACTTGAGCTAATATTTGCGGGTCGGACTGACGACGGTACGTAACAGACTGAGTCTCTACAAAATATCTCATGTTTTTGCTGGTAGAGGTCATTTGAATTCACCTTAGATAACAATTAATTTCGTACTCAATTTCAAATACATATCTCGCCTAGACAGTCTTATAGATTTCAAAATCGATGTGATATCAGTGTGGAGAAATTTAGTGAGCCACTATAATTAGAATACGTTGAAATTACCTTTACTAACAAAAATGCGACATTTAACGAATTTTATTAAGACATGAACAAATTTACCGACGGCTTAAAGTACAAGAGTAATTTTGTTCGGAAGAATAATTTAGGCTATATTTGTCTCTTACTTTTAAGTTGAAGGACTAAATTGTAATTTAGTTTGTTATTATTAATGGTTGGTATTAACTACCACAAGGATGATGAAAATCAACTGGAGGTGACAATGAATCAACTGAAACCGCGAATCCTGGTGGAAGAGTCAGAGCCACCGAGGTTGAAGATGAAGCAACGCGGGGAGAAGTAGCGTTTTTCTACTTATTAATTGATTACATGTAGTGATTAGTGATATGATAATCACTATGCGAAAAGCTTGACAGTCGCAGGCGCATTCCTGTTGCTTTGAATTCCAACAAAGATTATTCTTCCAAGCCAAGGAACTCGCTGGTGGAGTCTCTCTGCTACAATTTTTCCTCTCACAAAACGTCGGATTCCCTTACTGGTGACGAGCCCGACGGCCTTAACTCATCGTTAGCTTCTGTTTGTAGGCCGAGTCATCTAAATTATTCGCCTCGTTAAAAAGGTTGGAATTTCCATGCAACTTCTCTCATTTATTTTTGGGAACCCTAACTCTATTTTGTTCCTTTGTTTATTTCTGGGTTGTGTGGAGTTTTCCGTTGTCTGTGTATATCCTGAAATTTTTTAAGCTTTTAGCCTCCTTATTGATTATTATTTCAAAATTTCAGCTGCGTCGGTCATCGGTGTAGCCCCTTTTCTTGGATTAGTGCAGTGTTGTTTACAAATCACGCGTCTATTTGAGGGTAAAGTGAGGGAAACTTTCACGTCTTTATAAACAAGGTTCTTAGTTATTAGTACCGATTAGTAATCTAGCAAATAAGCATCATGTTTCAGGTAATTACGCTATAAAAACATTGTGTATTTGAAGTATGTCAGCTTTTATTGATAGTGATTCTGTTCGGCTCAATCATTCTTTCGTGGAATTCTTTGCAATAACATCTCTGGGTTTCTACATTTCTTGTATTTGTTGAAAAGTTGATTTCCATCTAGTAGGACTTTAAGTAGAGTTTACTCGTGACAGCCATCTTTATCAAATGGGTCAGGCACCATGTGCATTTTATCATCTGTTAAATTGTTGTCCTAATCGCTTGCTTTTGGACTTTCAGACAAGTTCTTTTGGTCCACTGGTTGTCCATGAGTAAAATGCGAATTTCATCTCTGTCGCTTGTTATGCCTATGTTTGTTTTTTTAATTCATGGTCTTTTAGGGGCTAGGTTTCATTAAGTATGCGTAGCCCCTCCGAGGTGCTAGGGAAAGATTCAAATTCCAGATCTGCTGCAAGTGAGAACAGTGAGTTCATGCGACTTGTTGTTGGCAATGAATCAAGAAATGGGGAGTCAGAGAAAAGTCTGCCACAAGCAGAAACAAGGGTGAAATCATTAAGATGGTGGATCAAAGTCTTACTATGGTTTTTAATCATTCTTATATTTCTCCTAGTTTCTCTGAAGTGGGTAGCGCCATTTCTTCTCGAGAAGGTACATCCTCGTTTCCATATTCCCATTGTTATTTCAGAAATTTCTCTTTTACTGATATTACAGTTGCTGTTGGGACTGCACATGATTATTTGATGATATTATTTTGACTTTAAATTATCGGTAAACTTGAAGTAGTATTAAGCCTAAAAGTTAAAATGTGTACAAGTCTTACAATATTCCATATTTCTTATTTGAAGATTTGATGAATATTATTGTAGGTTCTCCTCCCTGTAATGGAGTGGGAATCAACTGCCTTTGGGCATCCTATGCTTGCCTTTGTACTTGTTGCATCGTTGGCTTTATTCCCTGTGTTTTTCATCCCCTCTGGCCCTTCCATGTGGTTGGCTGGCATGATTTTTGGCTATGGTATCGGGTTTGTCATAATAATGGTTGGAACGACTGTTGGGATGGTCCTACCTTATTCCATCGGATTACTGTTTCGAGAACGCATTCACGTAAGTATCTATTCGTAATATTTTCAATCTAAGAAAAAAAAAATACATAATTATCTTCGGTTTATTACCATTTTGTATCTTGTCATCCATTTACAGTTTCTTCTCACTTGGTGCAGCAATGGTTAAACAGATGGCCTCAAAAGGCTGCTATGATTCAGTTGGCCGGGAAAGGAAGCTGGTTCCATCAGTTTCGGGTGGTTGCCCTTTTTCGGGTTTCACCCTTTCCATACACTATTTTCAATTACGCCATCGTCATTACAAGTATGACGTTTTGGCCCTATTTATGCGGATCAATCGCTGGAATGATACCAGAAGCATTTATTTACATCTACAGGTCAGTAAGCTGTGTTTGATTATTTCGGATAGAACAGCCTAGTCTTTTTAAGGGTATGTCTAGAAATTGTTTAGAAAAACACAGAAATGCTCTTAGGAACTACTCAACTCTCTACTTTTAACATAAAAGGGATTCATTTCAAATTGTAAAATGCAACATTAGTCATAGTGATTGATAGAAACCTAGTTAGCAATGAACTCGGAGAAATTCCCATTGAAAAACCGAAAGTTACACCCTAACGAGCAACGTAGAGAGGCTCGGTTCTCTCCTATTCTTTTCCTCCCCAATATTTTTCTTCATATCTTCCTTAATTCCTAATATCCTAGTTATATTCTTCTTGCCTCATGTTCTCACTACAGCCCCGTCAACTAGCCACCCTAAACAAACTCTTTTCCATCTCTTTTGGTCTCACCCCATTAGTGGGTCTCTTAGCATAAATATACTTTCTTTGGAGGCCTAAAGAAAGATGAGAAGAAGAAGAGAACTAGAGAAATTAAGGAGATTAACAGTATTATATCAATACAATCATCATAGTCTATTTGATAATCTAAGGAAATTCTATACTCATGAGAATCAAGAAGCATATAAATTAGGAACACATGTAATATAGGTAGAGACTTTGCTCCCATGTTCTCCATTTGGATAGAATTCATGTTAAACTCTGGTGGTGCAGTGGCAGGTTGATGAGGACATTGGTTGATGTGAATTATAAAGACTATCACTTGACAACATTGGAAATTATTTACAATGTTATCTCCTTCAGTCATTGCAATCATTACCACAGTCGCAATCACTGTTTATACTAAAAGAGCCTTGAGCGAGCTTACACCGGCTGAGGTTGATGAAGAAGGTTCTGTCTCGTCACCGGCCTTGCGATTTGAGAGTTTTGAGATGCGCAAGCTTTCGCCGGAAAGATATACTTAGTGTTTCCACACTCTTAGGAGATGGATCAATTCGTGTAAAAATGAATAATCATCCTGGTCTAGTTGTGATCGAGCTGACTCTATAATTGGTTAGAACAAATGAATTCAAAATTCGAGTTGTGTATGTGTATGTTTAAACGTAAATATTAACGCCAGGTAAAAGTCCGAGATATTGATATTGATAATGTAATGTCTACTTTCCGGTATAGATTCGATATCAAAAGAATGCTGCACATCCAAAGAACATAAAATTTTGCACAATTGACACTCCCATTCGCATGTAAGAAATGATGACATGCAGTCAAATACATTGAAGTAAAGTTGATTTATTTTGTTTATAATTTCAAAAAATACACGACAATTTATACGTATATAGTACCTATCTATATCACCAATCCAAAAAAAAAAGGTGTACCAGCAGAAGTCATTATTCTTTAATCCAAGCTGCGTCCAGATAATCATTTCAATCGGTATAGTTCAAGTCATTTATTCTCTGACCATTTTCTTCTTCATCTTTTCAGTCCATTCAGTTGTGGTAGAAGCTAAAGCCCTTTTTACCTTATCAAAACCATTCTATATGCAAGTGCAAAGCTACTTGAGGAACTGACGGGATCGGATGAAAGAACATCACGGCTTCCAAGGTGCTGGAGGTGGTGGTGGTGTGGGAAACATTGGTGGAACAGCCGAAAAGATGGTGTTTTTGTCTATACCAACTGTTTTTTCGCCTGATAAGGCCACAAGTGCTGCCACTAAACCGGCATTTCCAGCAAGAGTAGGCTCCGTGTAATTGTAGTTTGTTCGGACGTCATGAAAGCCATCATTCTTGTCTGGACCAGCAACCATGGTTCCGACAATAATATTTGGGTTTGGCTTTGAACTGTCCCTCCATTTCCATCCTCCTTTGCAGTTATATTTGATCTTATTTTTAGGAATAGAGGCACCTCTATGGTGAACATGCTTCGGGTAGTTCTCACCAAATCCAACAACATAGCTCATTTTTCGGGGATTTTTCCCAAGGATGTAATCAATCTACAGTTCAAAAGAATAAAATTGAAAGCTATGAGTCAACATTTAAATTTGTGTGAGCTGAACTACATTTGGGAATATCATTATTTGACATGAGAAGATTACTAACCTGGGTCTTCGCAAAGTTGCGCAACACAGTCGGTTGAATAAAAATTGGGTCCACAATACCATCCAGGTGTATCTGCAGCTTCCAGATAATCGCTGTATAAGGTTGCTAAAAAAGCTGCATTGACTACGTATTGAAGAGGTTGAGGCATTCCATGGTTTAGTTGAATCAAGCCGCCTGCAATAGACCATGGAAAATTCAGTAGGCATCAATATCTGTTTATGTCAAAAGATCAATCAAGTCTAATCACCAAGGACAATTTAATCACGAGGAGTTCAAAACAGCATACCTTTAGTTCTATTGAAGCTTCTAAAAACGGGAAGGTAGGAGCACATGATTATGCTGGTTTGATTGTGAAATGTCCTTAAAATTTCCTCATATGGATACCCAGGGCTCAAAAACAACCGCATTCTGCTTAGAAGCACCTGAACCAAAATATATTTAGCACTGAGCAAAATATATTTACCTTTCCAAGAATTATTCAATTTTCAAGCAACTGCCGCACTTTATTTTCTTGTTCAATCAGTAGGAGGCATAAGTGTTACCAAAAACTTATGCGACATTATTAAAAAAACATGCAAAGGACTAGAACCTACAAAGATGACATGCTGGTACAACAAAAAAGTCAAAAAAGATGATTCCAATAAAATGTGTCAAATATGATTGGAATTTGTATTAGAGTAATGCTAGAGACCATATAAATTAGCTTAGCAAGTTAAAGTAAGAAGCTGGCGTGGTATCCTACATGACACACTATTTTTTTACACTTTAAAAAATCAAATATAGTAAAGTGAAAAACAATCAAACCCTTTCATTTTGTAAAATTTATGGTAAAGCATACTATGCAAGAAAAAATTTCCACTAAAGTAAACATCAAAATAAATGGGAAACAGCTGCACTCGGATTCAATACTAACACATCACTTACAATTAGAGGAATAGTGATAAAAAAATTCCATTAAATGACATGAAATTGCACAAACTCACCTGGGCACCAGTAAGCTTGTTATCCCAACTCAGTACTCCATAATCAGGCCCTCCCCAGAACGCACCAGCATGTTTGGCAAGGGTAGGGTTAGTGACAAGTTGAAGATAGGACGTATTTCCAGTTGCGTAGTACAACCAAGTTCCACCCCATATGAACTCATCCCAGTAACTACTTGAGTTATAGAACATTGCAGCTTCTGAACCAGCACTGTATTTACCTCTTTGATCCCTGGCAAACTTGAAGAGTGTTGTAGCACCGTGGACAAGTTTTTGCGAGTATGCCTTGTTGTCTTTGAAAACTATGGATGCAGAAGCTAAAGCAGCAGCCATTTCTGCAGCAAGATCAGAGCAACCACCGCATGTAGCTACAGGCCTTTTATAGTCAATATCCTCAGGACGCATCCAGCAATAATGATCATTTTCAGCCGTGCTGCCTCCTGAAGTATCTCCTGAACCGACCTGTCAAGAAAGGAAGGAGTTGATATAATTTACAGCATGACGCCAGTTAACCTTACTAGTGTTTTCATGCAAACAAATATGTAATTTTTACGGCCTAGAGGGACAGGCTTTTAAAAACAATTAAGTTAATAGCATAAGCATAATAACCTTTCACATATTTCGTATAGTCTGTTCAGTAGAAAAAAAAAAAAACAATCCCAACCAACTCAATTCTTCTCGTGTGCAGAAATAGTGATCGGCAATGAGCAAAATAAATTGTAAGCATTTATCAAAGGAAACAAAAAGTAGGGACCGAAAATAGTCTATAGCTTACCTGGGAAACCATTGTGTTAATGGTATCGGCAGTATTGTTGAATGTCTTGAGAAAGTAATCCGTCCCCCACTTAATGACATCTTTTATATGGTTCAGCTCGCCAGCAGCTTCATATTTTGCACTATATTCGATAACGCTCCAGCTCAACATGGTCATGGCAAATGATGAAGGAAAATTGAATTTTATGGCATCTCCAGCATCATAATATCCGCCTGCTAAATCTTTAAATAAAGCTGATGAATCAGGATTTCCATCTTGGAGACAGGAGTTTCCCCTCCAGGACACATTATTATTCTTGGGGAGCTTCCCAGCTATAAAAGCGAGGACAATCAGTCATGATAATGAAGTTAGTTTAAAAAATTTGAGCTTCTTTTTCTTCTCCTAACAAATTGGTTACCGAATGAATAGCACAGTTCAGTTTGATTAAAAGGAACAAAAAACTGAAATGCATGATCTTATGTCAGTAACATGATGTATTGTCACGTGAATTAATAAACGTAAAAAAAGGCATAGATCTAATGTCAACTTGGATTCTGTGGTACTGAAATCGAGGAACAGGCAGTAAATCTATGAGAAGACAGAAAATTCTCAAATGAAAACTGATTATCGACAATCGTGCTCCAAACAGATTGAGATGCAATCATCGCAGATAGAAAAATGAAATCAAATTCTATGATCTCGGTTAACGGAGGAAAAAAACAAAGACAATAAACAAAATAAGCGCACGTTCAAGCTCATAAGTGCAGATCCAATCTGATGGCAGCAAAAGAGGCGAGAAATTAAAATGGATAAACGAAAGAAGAAAAGAAAGAAATGGATATTTAATTCCACATACATCGCTGTGCGTTGAAGAACATTAGGGCCTTGTGAAGAGCGAGAGTGTAGTTATCAGGAGGAGGTTGAGGATGATGACGACGTGGCAAAGTCTTGACAATGAGAGTGATTAAACCGGCGAGTAAGGCGGATGCCAGGAAGAACTCCAACCGTCCAAATGAAGATCTTGCGGCTGACGATGATGCATCCTAGATCGACGTACTTCTTCTTCTTCTGCTCACCCGGTCCAAGAAGCCAGCTCTGCTGAGTCTCGTCGAGTGGCCGGGAAAGCGCAGCACGGTCCAAATCGTGGAGATTGCGGCTACGATCGTCGTCGGTGGCAGAATCGGCACCGTGAATCTCTAACGGACCTCCCCACTGGATCCCTCCCGTACATGATGATATTCCGATCTCGCTCCCTCTCAGACTCTCTCCAGCAGCTCAATGGAGTGAGAAGAAAGGAAAATGAGGCGAATAAAGAGGAAGAAGAGAGAATGAGGAAGGCACCGACAACGTGATCAGTGAGCAGTAGCTCGAGGAGTCAGAGAGAAGGAGAATTAGCCGGATTGACGAAGGCAATATTAACGTGAGGGGAGAGGGGGAGGAGTAGGAGAGAGTCTAAGAAGAACAAATAATAGCTGTATTATTCCAAATTCTAACAACCATGCTAATAATTAATATAAAATATAAATAATTAATAAAATATAATATATTAAATTAATAGAAAAGTTCAATTTAGCTCCCAACGTATGAGGTCAGTGGTCATTTAGTCTCTAACGTTTATTTTTGACCCAATCAGACCCTATCGTATACACAGTTTGCAATTTAAAACCCTTCCGTTAAATTTTTCGTTAAATTTGACGCGTGCTCTGCACGTGCGCTGCTAAAACCCTAAAATACCTCCATTTCTTACCGAAATCCTTAAAGTAAAAGTTAAATTTGTCTGAAATCCTTACGTAAATTCAAATTGGAATAACGAGAGATAGTTTAATGTATGTTTTTAAGGTAAATTTAACTTTTACTTTAGAGATTTCGGAAGGAAATGAGGGTATTTTGAGATTTTAGCAGTGCACGTGCAGAACTCGTGTCAAATTTAACAGAAAATTTAACATGGGGGTTTGAATTGCAAACAGTGTATACGATAGAGTCTGATTGGGTAAAAAATAAATGTTAGAGACCAAATGACCACTGACCCTATACGTTGGGGGATAAATTGAACTTTTCTCTTAAATTAATCAATTAACGAGCAACTCGAACCTAAACCGATCAAAGTTAAAAAAATGAGTAAAAATTGGTTAAAAGCTAATATTACAAATATAGCTTTTTTCTTTGCTTGAAAATGAAAACTAAAGTTACCAAATTTGAATTTTAGGTAATTAATTGGCAAACCTTATTTAGGTTTATAAATAATGCATTCTACCTCTAATCACTGCAGTCCCTAATGCGTGTGTTTACAGCCAACATATAGTTGTACAACTAGATATGGTGAGGATTTGATTTTAATAATTATAATGTCCTCAATTTGGTGGGTGCTTGACATCTACAGCCCCCCCGATCTGATAACGACACTCCCTCTACTCTTATTTTATATACTAAAAAAAAAAATAAATAATAATAATAATATATTATATTAATTACATCTTAATAAATAAATAGTAAAAAAATATTGACTTTGCTGCTCTGCACTTCATTCAGCCAATCATATTTTATATAAAAATCTCTTGCCGTCGTTTCGCCACCGACACTCGCCGACACTTGAATTTAATATGCGCGTAATTTGGCTAAACTGTTTTTTTAATCCTTAAAACAATAAAAAGCTTCGGATTTTATAACACGATTCTTAAACAAAATACATAAGTCGGAACTAAAAACCAAGATCTACGCGGCCGTCGGGCCCACGGCGATCGAACGGAAAGAAACCGGCGATTAGAGATCGAAACTGTGACGGTTGAAATGATAGACCGGTTCTGTCGGTGGTCTCCTAACGTTGGGTGACCTTATTTCTCTCGCAACGCTTGTTTGTAGAGTTTGAGGACCACAGACAACCACCCCCACGTCCACTCTCCTCCTCTTCTCCGACACCCTTCTCAGAATTTCTGCCACCAAACGAATAACTTCAAACGTCAGTTTAAAGCAATAAAGAACCATTACAGTTCCGTAGACACGTTATGGTTATATACTTTGAAGTCCGGTCTGAAGCCGTACTTCGCGGCAGTGATGCTGCCGAGAATCTCCTTTGGAGCAGCCGCCCACTTTTCTGCGGCATTTTATAGGCCTCACCAACGGCCATGTAATGGGTTTGGAATTTCATCTGCTTCTCCCGGAAATGCCACAGAGCAACCACGCTACCTCCAAATAAGACAACGCTTGCAGCCATGCAGCCAGCAAAGAGAAGCCCTTTGAACCATCGTTTCTGTATGTTAAGATTGACGTATAACGTGTCTATCAGAGAAGTTAGGACTACAAACCCCACGATCGATGATATGAAGTAGAGTCCCCAGCATAGTTTGTCTCCTGTACCAACCAAACCAGACATGCTTGAACCCGAGGCCCGTGTAGTAAATTTCCACTTGACAAATTCATTAAAAATGATTTAGGCAGAAATAAATCCCGAAAGTCGTAGGAACTGATCCAAATCAATCCGATCCGACTTAAGAATACAACGTAAGGAATTTCAGGTCAAATTACTTTGAAATTTGATTTATTAAGTAGGATTTTAATACCAAAGATTTTATTTGAGCAAGTTATTATTCTAGAAATTTTTTTGGAATATCCCGATAAACATTAATTGCCCGGAGTCCAAGTGAATGCAAATACAACGTTTTGCAACGTTTTGGCTACGGCCCTACATCACATGATAAATATTAATTAATTTATTATTGTTTTATTTTAGCACACGTTTTCAATAATTGAGCACGTATGTTAGAACATTGACATAGAATTGTTTAAAAGATAAAATAGATAGGACATTTGCATGTGTATGAAAAAGTAAAAGGGAATTGACGGCAAATATGTGATAGCAAAAGTCTGAACGACAATGAGATGGTGAGCTTGAACGTTAAAAGTAAAAGTAAAAGACGACGAACCCTGAACCACAATGAGATGACTAAGTCTTAAAAGAATGTTGAGTTTTCAACCAGTATGTAACTGTTAACAGGATTTGGTAAAAGTAAAAGTAAAAGTTTTGTAACTTGCACGTATTTTCACTTACTGAGTTTTCTCATAGTTTTAACTTGTGATTTAGGTGAATTTTTATCTAAGGAAGAACTAACTGCGATTGAGAATACTCCAGTGGCAAGCGAGCATACAGAAGAAGAAGATATTATCGAGTTTGAAGAAAAAAATTTAATTTAGTATGCTTTAAATTTTTAAACGATATTTAAAGTTTTATTCAATTTAAGATTTTAAATAATTATATTGAATTTTTTATCATTAAATAAAGTCTCATAAATGGTTTTAATTATGCGATGGTTTCAAGATTTTGACAAATTTATTACAAAGCTTCCGCGAAATTTAAGTTTTTAATTAATGTTTAAATTATGATTTAACGCTCGATTTTCAAATCAATTTGGGAAAAATTTTAGGGTTTCAAATTGAAGATTTTTAAATTGGGGCATTAAAACATGGTATCAGAGCAACCAGGTTTGAAAAATGGTTCTGTAGATCTATTTGTATGCTCACGTGCACCTAGAAGATTGTCGACCAGCAAATAAGTGATCAAAAGTTTATATTTTGATATAAAAGTATCATGATTTTTGTAGTTGATTTTAAAGTAAGAAATTTTCCTTTTATTCTTTTGCAAATATATTTTTTTTATAAAATCTTAAATATGTTTTGGAACTTTAATATATATTTTGTTTAAGAACTTCAAGTATATATTTAATTTCAAACTATTTTAAATTGCATTTTAGTACAAGTTTTTAAATTTTTGGAGTTATCTCTGTGATGTAGATCTATCGCTAAACCTAAAATAGAAACTACTCCCGATTAAAAGATTTGATCCAGATTAATAAACTTTCTTAAAACATGTATAAACCCTAGAGCCTAAGATACGTATAAGAAGCAAGTAAATCACAATTGGATGTTTGAGTATTAAACAACACCAACCTTGTTAATATCCTAACTAATTTATGAATTCCTTAAGAAAACTTTAGAATATTGACATGCAATGATTAGTGTCTAAATTACATTAACCACAACTTGAAACATTCTCAAGGATTCCTTAAAGATAAGAGATAAAGTAATACTATGGATTAATTTGAGAATCTTAGACGAGACACTGAATGATGAAGATAAATTTAAGGATGCTTAGATGTTGATACCTACTCCTCAGAACTTGGTAACCTCAACTCCATTAACAACCACTTATGAAACATTTGTCATAGTACACCATTATCTCAAGTTTTAGATCGAACTAATCCTTTAAGGCAAATAGTTCATGAGAGAAAATCGAGTTATTTGAGCCCCAGAGGATTAATAAGGTGAACCGCTAGTTTTTGAATACGAGATATTCATCCTAGTCATTATGGACGCATTTGCTATTTTGACACGTCTGAAGGAATTTATGTCTCTAATAATAAAGTGCTATAAGATTTATACTATATGAAGATTTACTAAAAATATTGTTTGAGTACTAAGAAATTTAATTTGAGTTGAGAAGTTATTAATGCGGACATAGTTGATCAATGAGAAGTTAATGATTTTGGATGAAACAAAGGATGTTAGAATATACCTTACAACTTAGTTAAAAATTTAAAGATTGTCTTGAAGAATTATGTAACGCCCCGAGTTCTCTGAACCCAGTTCGTTACACATAATCCGAACATAACTGAGAAACTTTGGACCAAATTTAAAACTTCGCTCGAAAGTCAAAATTTGACATTTTCTAAAATCTCAAAACATTTTAATTCTTGTAGCGGACATTCTTTTGAGCAAAACAGAATTAAGCAGAGCTATAAAATAATGTTTAAATAATCGGTTAAAATATTAAGAAATAATTCGGCCAGAAGAGATCAAGACTTAAGCGTGAAAACTTGAAAATTTTAAGAGTCAAGCACATCTGTCGCTAAACAAAGTAAACGAAAAGGGGCGGAAACAGAAACGGAAGGCTTCCACCGATCACAAAACGACAAAACTTATTATACACTTCTACCGATGACGTAAGCCGGATGATTCATTCATCTAACTCACACCGATCACAAAACGACAGAAGTTATCATACACTTCTACCGATGACGTAAGCCGGATGATTCATTCGTCTAACTCACACCGATCACAAAACGACAAAAGCCTTTACTCGTAAAACAAAAACGCATCGCCCGATTGCTAAACGACAAATTTACTGCCTACATCTTCCGATGGCCTCTACTGAAGACATCTTCCGATGACGTCAGTCAGATAATTCAATCCTCCAACATCTGCCGGTGAACAAAACACCCAACTTCATCCGATAGACCAAAAAGAGACTCTAATAAGGAGTAAACCCGACTGCTAAACGATTTTTGTACATTTTGCTGAAATCATTCTGATCAACACAAATCCACAATTCTTAAAAATTCAGAATAACAAGCTATAATCGAAATCGAATCATATTTCTAAATCTAGAAAAGAAGATCACAGAAGCGTTAAAAGAAGTATCAAACTTTTACTATCATTAAAATTCTCAGAACACTTCATCAGAATACCTAACCACTGAAAACTCTCATTCAGAAAAAAGTTAAACCGCCTCATCAGAGCACCTAACCGTAGCATAGAAGTGCTCATCCAACTTCACCTATTCCTCAGTAAACTCAGGGAATTCACCTGTTGAAAGCTCAGCACATACATCACAAAACTCATCTATTAGCCTAATGCTAAGTAAGTAAAGCAGTAATGAACGAAATGCTGAACATAAATTCCTAAACATGCAAATTTCTACTTTCTCATCTCAGTTGCATATGCATTCGTTTCTGATCTGATCCCCCTGTGAAATTGGGAGTTGGATCACTCCTCCCAAAGTCATACGTCCTCTCTCTCGATTAAGGGGCGGACTAGTTCCCTTAACAAACTGTTCAGATCCCCCTGTGAAATTGGGGTTTGGATCACTTCCCCCAAAGTCATACATCCTCTCTCTTGATTAAGGGGCGGATTAGTTCCATTAACAACTGTTACAGTCTGTTCATTCCTTACCATGTCATTTCATGTAAATTCATTTTCGTATATTTTCAAAATATGATGCATGACATACAAACACAATCAAGCATGCACAATCCTACTGTTTTGTGATGTAGGCCCGAAGGCACAAGCATACTTCACTTACCTGGCTCCCTAGAAAAGCTCGGTTTTAACTACTTTGGAAGCTTTGCTCACCTAGAGTCATAAACAGAATACCAATTAGATCTTCACTGACCTCATCCTATACCATTCAGAAACCCTAGGAGCTAGTTAGAGACTCTGTCCTATGTGCATTCCCGATTCATACGAGACCCGACTCAACTCCTACGCCCTGCATTTCCCAGGAATATGCATCTACGATACTCCTCTATCGTCTATAATCATAATGCAGTAAGATACCTTAGTAAAACTCACCTAAGTTGAAGGGAAAATCGGAGAAGGACCTCCTAGCGCACTCTGCTAAGCTGAGGAGCTGAGAGTCGAAAATGATTTAGAAAAACAGTGGCGGCTACAGTGCATTAAACCCAAAACCTCTTTCCTTAAATACGTTATCTACTTTTAAATTTTTAATTACCCTTATGTCCTCGCCTAGTCATCCATTAACCCTACTTTTATTATTACCATATAAAATATGCCATTAATTAAAAAAAAAAAGAGAAGCGGTTTGACAGAATCGGGTGTTACAAATTATTTAGTTATATATGTTTCAAACAACTTAGAGAATTAGAAATGATATCTTATTTTTAATTTGACGTTATCTGGGATCTATGAAATTCTCTGTAGATTTTATAATAAAGTGAGAATCTTAAGTTGATCATTACTCGAGAAAATAGATGTCATCTAAAATTAGTTAAGGAGAAGGAATTAAGTAATTTGAGAATTTATAATAACCAGGGATAAGAAAACGTTTGATGTCAAATCTGATTTGAAGATATAATTGTGTAGTAAGTAATTGAAGTATTGAGGATTTTATATTGGAATCTAACAAAATTTTGAGAAAGTAATGTTGGATTCTATTTTACAAATTTTTGGAATATAAATTGATCGATAAACATTGAGAACTTTAAGTTTAAATTTATATTTATGTGTTAATTTGAATTGATTATCGTTAGAGGGATGTATGAAGTTACATTGTAGTGGAGAATTATTAAAAAAAAAAAAAAAACTCTTGAGGATATGAAATTCAACGAATTGAGGATTAGAATAAATTTTGTTTGAGACATAGAAATAAAATTATATTAGATGACTTTGAAATTTGAGGTTATAGTTGATTAAATTAAAGTCAAAGAATCTAAAAATGATTGAATGTTCAAGTGTATAATTTAGAATGATTTAATTTGGAGACATAGGAATTAAAAAGTACTTGATAAATAATTGAGGCTATAGTTGATCAAATTAAATGCAGTGAACGTAATTATGAGATTTACATTCAAGTGTATAGTTAGAATGATCATTGTTTGAGGAACTATAGGGATGATATCATAGTCGAGGATTAACTACATTTTGAGGATATAGTTTATCAAAATGAAATCAAAATCTTTAAATAAGAATTTAAATTTTGAGGATGTAGTTGATTGGAATAGACTTGAGGATTTATATAGAGATCATTATTTCGGTATGTATAGATTGATTGTTGTGAATAATTAGATTTTGATAATATAATTGATTGAAGACATAGTTGAGGTAACAAATATGAAATTGATATTTATGTATTTAATTTAAATAAACATTTTTCGAGGAATTCTGAAGTTTAGACTTTTATTTTGAGGATATTTTGATGTTGTAGTTGATCAAAATGACATTGAGGTACATAGGTATAACATTTATGTATATTCAATTTAGAACCGTCATTACTCGAAAGAAATTTAGAGTTTATATTTTATTGATGAACTATTAAAATTTTGAGGATATAAATGAGTAAAAGAAAAACACAATTTTGAAGATTTTAAGGATAAAATTTACATTGAGTACAGATATTAGAATAATTACAGCTAAAGAAAAACATAAATGATAGATTTTATTGAAGAAATTGGACATTAAGTCAATATTAAGATTGAAGGACAATGAATATTTAAGAATTGCAATTATTATATCAATATTAATATAGTTATAGAGGTTTGACGATAGATAGCAGATAAAATTAATTCTTGACAAACTAAGAAAAGCTTAAGTATATGGATAAAAATATTTAGGAATAGACAATACATTTATATATCAGAGTAGCGCAGCGAAAACATAGTAAGCTCTAACCTAAAAACTTGAGAATAACATAAGGATTAGACGGACTTAAGCGCTATTAAATCTATGAGATCTCTAGACCTTGCAATCAATCTCGACCTACCATATGAAGAAATGTCGATTCAAATTCTAGATTCAGAAGAAAGAGAATCAAGGAATGAAAAGGTCTCACTTGTCAGAGTGCTTTGGAGAAATCGAAGCATTAAGAAAACAATTTTAGAAAGAGAAGAGAACATGATAAAGACTTATCAAGAGCTATTCAGGTAATAATTTAAATTTCGAGGACGAAATTTTTTTTAATGAGGGGGGATTGTAACAGTTAGAAATTAAAAAAATTTGAAATCTCTAATTCAATTCAAAAATCAAAACATAATATATAATTTGGATCCTAAAATCCCTAAGATTCACATTGATATCGATTCTAATAAGCAATTGGATGAACTTAGTCTGAAAATCGTCTAAATTCAGATGAACGTTGGATTTACACCACCCTATGTGATGACCCGAATGTGTAAGTATGGTATGATGGCTGCACGAACCGGAACCCTAATGGCGGTACGTCCGCGCGGGCGAACCGGAAGGTGACGGGTCGTAAAAAGGGGGTCGTCACAATCCCACATCGCTTAGGGAAGTATGTGGAAATGAAACACATGTAAAGAGACCCTCCCAACATAGCAAGACGCGTTTTGGAGCACGATTGGCAACAGATCCCATAAGAACTCCGAAGTTAAATGTGCTTCGGCGAGAGCAATTCTAGGTTGGGTGACCTTCTGGGAAGTTCTCGCCAAACAAAGCCGTGAGGGGAGGATATTGGGCTACGGCCCAATCCCCAGAGCGGACAATATCTTGCTGGAATAAGAGGTCGTTACAAATGGTATCAGAGCCTGTACCCAACCGAAAATGTGGCTAACGAGGACGTTGGGCCCCCGAGAGGGGGTGATTGTGATGACCCGGATGTGTAAGTATGGTACGATGGCTGCATGAACCGGAACCCGGATGGCGGTACGTCCGCGAGGGCGAACCGGAAGGTGACGGGTCGTAAAAAGAGGGTCACAATCCCACATCGCTTAGGAAAGTATGTGGAAATGAAACATATGTAAAGAGACCCTCCCAACATAGCAAGACGTGTTTTGGAGCACGATTGGCAACGGATCCCATAAGAACTCCGAAGTTAAAAGTGCTTCGGCGAGAGCAATTCCAGGTTGGGTGACCTTCTGGGAAGTTCTCGCCAAACAAAGCCGTGAGGGGAGGATATTGGGCTACGGCCCAATCCCCAGAGCGGACAATATCTTGCTGGGATAAGGGGTCGTTACACCCTAACTACTAACAAACAGAGAACATTTCTAGAAATCTGATTGGGGATCAGATTTACGAGCTACAAATCCATTTGAGCTCGGATTTTGGGGCGTTACATTAGAGGTATTCAAGAACGGGGGGTCACCGCCCCAAAACGACACCCCGTTCTCAAGAACAATGTTTAAGAACAGGAGGTCGCCGCTCCGAAACGGGCCCCCGATCTCAATCATTTTGCCTGAGAACGGGGGGCCATTATCAGGAACGGAGGGTCGATCTCTAATACTATATTATAAGGAAACGACCCTCCATTCTTACTCCCGGCTGGCGAAATCCCTGAAACCTCTCCACCATATTCTTGTTCAGACAAATTTTCTCTGTATTAGCGACGTCAATGGATTTTAATTCAAGTAGATCGATTGATTTAGATGAGATAACAACTTGTGATGTCAATATGAACTAGTATTCGTACTCTATGCTCATTCATGATGATCTGCAGGCATTTGATCACCTAGAAGATAATGAAGAAATAGAGGTGCAATCGACCTCGAAAACTCTAGATGATGAGCTTTGAACACCAGTCGACTCGGAGGATCATACGGTTGAAAGCAGACTGTTAAGAGAAGAAATTTCTATGGAATTTTATCTGAGAAAAAATATATTTCTTTAAAGGCAATTAGAGAAGAAATAGTAGAATATGCTTTGAATAATGATTATAGGATTAAATTCATTAAAAGTGAATCTCGGCGATTGACGGCCGTGTGTGAAGACGGATGTGATTGGTGACTTCATGGTTCGAAGATATAAAATAAACTTACGTTTCAAATAAAGAGTTTCAACGATTCGCACAACTGTTCAAGAAAAATTGAGAATCGACACGCTACTGCAAAATGAGTGGCAAATCATTATTTGGATAGGTTGAAAAGTCAACGTACATGAGAAATTCCTTCCATTATCGAGATAATAAGGAAGCATTTGAATGTCAATATTACACCAAGTCTTGCCAGAAGAGTAAGAAGCAAAGCGCAAAAACTTAATGAAGGGAAGAGCGATGAACAATACAAGCTATTGTGGTCGTACAGAGAAGAAATACATAGATCAAATTCAGGTAGCACATTGAGCCTACAGACTTACTTGGTGGGCTCTTCCGATAGTGAGTCATGTATATTCGAAAGAATGTATTGGTGTATGACTGCTTGCAAGGCATGTTTGCTGCAGTGTAGTAGACCTATTATTTGTTTGAATAATTGTCATCTAAAAGGCTTGTGTCCCGGCCAATTACTAACTGCCGTCAGTATTGATGGCAACGATGGAATATATCATGTTGTTGTTGCCAATGTGGAATCAGAGTGTATGGACTCATAGACGTGAAATTATTGAAGGAAGACATACAGATTGAATTGGGATACATATGGACATTTGTTTCGGATCGACAAAATGTATAATGCATTTTCAATTATTCTTTCAAATATTGGGGCGTTGTGGTAGTTATATTATTTTATTTTGACTCTTTTGATCTTTCAAATATCAGGAGTTGTTGTTTGCTGTGCAGCAGAAATTACCGTCAGTCGACCACCGCTATTGTCTCCGGCATATGTACGCAAATTTTAAAAATCAATTTCGGGATAGAGTATACAAAGATACAATGTGGAATGCAGTCAAGGCAACCACAACTTTTTATTTTGGGAGAGAAATGAGGAACCTACATCAGATTAACTTGGATGTCCACACATATCTTCGAGGCACAAACCCTAGATATTGGGCTAGTCATGCATTTTCTTCGATTCCCAAGTGTGAATTGAGATTAAATAATTTATGTGAGTTATACAATGCAGTTCTATTGCCTGTTAGAGACAAACCGATTCTGACCATGTTCGAGATGATTCGAAAGTGCTTGATGATTAGGATTGTCAAAAAATATGAAAAGTTGGTATCGTGAACAAACGTCCTTTTATTTGTACTTTAGTTTATGCTATGAGTATTATGATTGTACTTTAGTTTATACTTGTCATTTAGTTTATGCTATGTCATATATGGTTGTACTTTACTTTATGATTGTACATGAGTGATACTTAATTATCTGGAACTGACTGTTGGTTATAAAATTGTGATTTGAATATGCAAAAATTGTTTGAAGCTCGCTATGAGGGAGTCATAAAACAGAGAAAACTTTGTCTATTTTTACAACTTTATCTCACTAAATAACACATTATAATAAATACATACATTACACAGTATAATAAATACATAAATTACTGATCGAATAGTCATACATTTCTACTTCTGCAGTGTATAGAAAATTCATGCACATAATGAAAACTATATTATACAATAATGAAAATGTGTTTATGAGCGAAATATGTTGAAATGTATCTTTGTCCCGTCAAATGTGTAGAAACCTACAAATGTGTCTTGCGAAGCAAAAACGAAAATAGCGCCTGAAGTGAATCCCCTGCCAGAACAAGTGTGACAATTATGCCCCTGACGCCGACTATACCACACGACATCGTTGAGTTCTTCCTAGTAATTGTCGAACTTGGCAGTTTATCAACATCTCGCACTCTTTTCTTTTCCAGTGCTAGTTTCATGAAATGAATGTATGGAATGAAATGGGCATATAGGATTCTAGTAAGCTCCTACCTGTAACAGTTGTACACACACGTATTTATGTCGACAATCTTTTGTTCGTTGTCGTTGCTGACCTTAAATCGTGCAGCTCCCTCAAACATAATAGTCTAATTTCGAGCTGCACGTTTTAACTTCACAAGCTTTTTTCTTATATGAGGATACAAGACGTCTGTTGGAAAGGCCAACTTCTCATATTTTTTGACAATCTTAGTTATAAATCATTTTCGGATCATCTCGAACATGGTCAAAATCGGTTTGTCTCTGACAGGCAATAGGACTGCATTAAATAACTCACATAAATTATTTAATCCCAATTCACATTTGAGAATCGAAGAAAATGCATGACTAGCCCAAAATCTAGGGTTTGTGTCCCGAAGATATGCGTAGACATCCGGGTTAATCTAATGTATGTTCCTCATTTCTCTCTCGAAATGAAAAGTTGTGGTTGTCCTGACTGCATTCCATGTTGTATCTTTGTATACTCTGCTCTGAAAATAGTTTTTAAAATTTACGTACATATGGCGGAGGCAGTAATGGTGGTCGGCTGACATTAATTTCTGCTGCACAGCAGACAACAACCTCTGGTATTTAAAAGAAAAAGAAGTCAACATAAAATAATATAACTACCACAACGCCTCAATATTTAAAAGAAGAATTGGAAATGAATTATACATTTTGTCGATTCGAAACAAATGTACATCCGTATCTCAATTCAGTCTGTACGTCTTCCTTCAATAATTTCACGTCTATGAGTCTATACACTATGATTTCACATTGGCAACAACAATGAAATATATTCCATCGTTTCCATCAATACTGACGGCTGTCAGTAATTGGCCGGGACACGAGCTCTTTAGATAACAACCATCCAAACAGATAATAGATCTACCACACTGCAGCAAATCTGCCTTGCAAGTAGCCATACACGTATACATTCTTTCGAATACACATGTCTCATTATCGACAGAGCCCATCAAATAAGTCTGTAGGCCCAATGTGCTACCCGAATTTGATCTATGTATTTCTTCTGCGTACAACCACAATAGCTTGTATTGTTTATCGTTCTTCCCTTCATTAAATTTTTGCGCTTTGCTTCTTGCTCTTCTGGCAAGACTTGATGTAATGTTGACATTCAAATCCTTCCTTATTGTCTCGGTAATAGAAGAAATTTTTCACGTATGTTGACTTTTGAACCTATCCAAATAATGATTTGCCACCTGTTTTACAGTAGCATGTCGATTCTCAATTTTTCTTGAACAGTTGTGAGAATTGTTGAAACTCTTTATTTGAAACGTAGACTCATTTTGCATCTTCGAACCATGCAGTCGCCAATCACATCCGTCTTCACACACTGTCGTCAGTCGTCGAGATTCACTTTTAATGAATTTGATTCCATAACCATTATTCAAAGCATATTCTATTATTTCTTCTCTAATTGCCTTTAAAAAACTATATTTGTTCCCTAGATAAAATCTCATTAAAACTTCTTCCCTTACTAGTATGTTTTCTACTTCATCATCCTCCAAGTTGACCGATGTTCGAAGATCATCGTCTAGAGTTTTCGACGTCGATTGCACCTCTACTTTTTCATTACCTTCTAGGTGATCGAATGCCCGAACATCACCATATATGGGAGCGAAGTACGAATAGCAGTCTATATTGGCATCACATGTTGTTGTCTTGTCTAAATCAACTGATCTACTCAAATCAGATTCCATTGACGTCGCCAATACAGAGAAAATTCTTATGAGCAAGAAATAGTATAAATGTTTTAGGGTTTTCGACAGTCGAGAAGTGAGAATGGATGATCGCTTCCTTATATAGTGTAGAAGATCGGCCCCTTGTTCCTGAGAACAGCTCCAGTTCTCAAACAAAATAATTGAGAACGTGAGGTTGTTTTGGGGCGGCGACCCCCCGTTCACACTCTTACCAAAAAATAGTGCTAACAACGGGGGCCGTTTCGGGGCGATGACCACCCCGTTCCCAACCACCCTATAAAATGAGGAGGTAAGGAATAGGGGGCCGTTGTGGGGCGGTGACCTCTATTCCCGACGACCCTGTAAGATGGAGTGTAAAACCCGTCAATTTTAATAGTTGTAAAAATTTGAATAAATTTTTCATGAATTTTAAGTGTAAATAATTGGGATCAATTTCGTTAATTTTCGGTAGGAGTTGAAATCGTGAAACCGAACGTTCAATTAAAGGTAAAATTGTAAAAAAATTTAATAAAAAGAATTAACTAAAATTTAAAATCAAAAATTAAATAAAAAGAATTAAATAGATTAAATATAAAATAAAATAATTAATAAAATAAATAAAAAGAAAAGAAAAGATAAGGTTTCAAATGAAACCTTATCCCTGCTGCCGACAGAACCCAAAAACCAGAGAGAGAGAGAGAGAAAAGGAGAGAGAGAGAGAGAGAGAGGAGAAAACCACCGACGCCGGAACGACCTTCGTTCGGTGCGATCTTGGTGTCAAAACGTTCGTCTCGAAGAGTAGATCAACGTTTGTGAAGGGCGATTTCGAAGGTAACCTCCCGTTCTCTCGATTTTTGCCCGAGAAGTTTCGGGTTTTAGTTTTTTTTGTAGATCTACGATTTAGGGTTGTTTTTTTCGTGTTTTTGGTAGGAAACGATTGGAGAGGAGTCGTGTAACGCGTTGGAAACGATTTTTGGCGAAAAAGAGGTAAGAAATTGTGTTTTTTCGCCGCGGGAAGGTTGTCGGTCGGTCGCGGGAGCGTCGCCGGAGCATCGCCGGCCTTCGGTGGTCGCCGGTCGAGTCAACTCGACCATGGGCTGAGTTAACTCGGGCTTTGGGCCGAGTTGACTCAGGCCCAAGGCCGAGTTGACTCTGACCCAGGGCTGAGTTGGGCCCGACTGGGCTTGGCCCAGCCCGATCCAGAATTGGGCCAGGCTGACCCAGGCCTTTGGCCTCTGGGTCGGGTTCGACTTGGGTCCATTGGGCCGAGTCTGACCCGACCCATCAGGTTGGGTCAACCCAGCCCATTAGGGTCGAACCCGCCTGGTCCGACCCGATTTGGGTTTGGGCCGGGTCTGGCCCGAGCCCAGTTGGGTTGGGTTGGTTCGGGTCAGACCAACCCGACTCGGACCGACCCGACCCGGACCGACCCGACCCGGACCGACCTGAACCAGGCCGACCCGAACCAGGTCGACCGAACTGGTTAGTCAAAGTCAACGGTTGACTTTGACCATTGACTTTGACCAGACCGTTGACTTTGACCGGTCAGTCAAAGTCAATGTTTGACCGTTGACCATTGACTTTGACTTTTTGACCAAAAGTCAACCCGGGCCATTTTGACCCGTTTTTGCCCCGGTTCGTAATTTATATCGTTTCTGGACCCAATTGGGCCTTAACGGAGCTCATTCCTTGTGTTGTTTCTCAGATTTAGAGGATTTTGCTGATTTGGAAGCAATTCCTGAGGAGCCACGGTTTACCGAAGATAGGAGGACTCGTCGTAGGGGTATGGGTTATTATACTTTCCGCGTATACCTAGCCTTGCATGCACGTATATTATTTTTGGTGGGATACCACTAGTATTGATGTTGGCATTCTTACTGGCATGATTATTTAGCATATTGTGGCACGTATATTTTTCACTGATTATACTGCCTAGTGGATTTTATATGTCATGTTTTACTTGCCTTTGCTGACGGGTGGTATTTGAGATTTCCTTGAGATTTTTCATGTTTGGCACGTAGATGGTTTTATACCTGCATTTGATATTGTCATGCATTGATTTTCTGTTGTGCCATTTGGAGTTTGATACTGGAGAAAACCGTCTGGCACTCTTAGCTGGGCCCTTATGCTAGGAGTATCAGGGGGTTTTGCCCAGTTGTTGTGGTACTCCCCACGCTTGTTTGGATAGGGTACGCCCCCTGAGAATAGGCGGAATGTAGGGTACGCCCCCTTAGAATAGGCGGAATGTAGGGTACGCCCCCTAAGAATAGGCGGAATGGGCTCGGAGTATGCTCGCCCAGTTACCCGACCTGGCCAGTGTCTGTTCGTTGTTACCCCGGTATGTTAAGTCCATCTTGTGGACCCCTTGGGCCCAGGGTTGAGTGGTTCGTCCCTCCTGGTGTGCCCTAACGCGTGTCCCGGTGGCCCAGGGCTGAGTGGTTCGTCCCTCCTGGTGGTTGACCATTTCTCTTCTCCCTATGAGGCCCTGCCTGGTGTTATCGCAGCCTTTCTGTGTGATGTGGTTCGGAGGATCCGTGAGTGACCTCCCTTTTCACTGTACACCTGGATATATATTTTTATGATAAAATTGTTGATGTGGGCCTATTTTCACTATATATACTTATTTTATCGTTAGCCCCATTAATCGTTTTAAACGGATAATAAGAAGAGAAATGAATAACATTAAAACTGGTTTTGATTTTTAAAACGTGCATTGATTTAATAAGGCATGCATCATTGAGTGGTAGGTATAACATCCCATACTGAGTTTGTCACTCACCCCATCGACTCCCCCTCTACAGGTAAAGGAAGGAAGGCTAGGAAGTGAGGCCTGTCGTGTTTGGATTTTTCCTAGAGTCTCACCTTTTATTTTCCACAGC
The DNA here is from genome assembly GCA_022432975.1 of Begonia masoniana. Lineage (NCBI taxonomy): Eukaryota > Viridiplantae > Streptophyta > Magnoliopsida > Cucurbitales > Begoniaceae > Begonia > Begonia masoniana. Next base: position 46,941,246 of record CM039506.1, read on the forward strand.
TCTGTATTATGTAAGACATTCGAGATTGTACCTTATTTTGGCATGTAATTATTTTCATTTATCTTGTATTTCTACGAATGTTTGTACTCTCTTTTATTTGTGTAACACCCCTAATACTGTACCTATTTACCCGTATAAATTTTTCATTTTTATTTTTACCTTTTAAACAAAACTTTAAAAACCTAACGTTAAAGCGGAATTGAAATCGAAGTTCGTTTGGTAAATCATTTAAAATATAAACTAAAACTATTAATAAAACTTAAATCATTTAAACATTTAATAAAAAAAAACATTTAAAATCATTCAGAAAAGGGGAGGGCAGAATCGGAAATCTGCCCTCAGAAAAGTAGCAGCGATCGGGCGCTGCTAATTGCAGCGCACGATCGCTGCATGCGCTGCACAATGCAGCGCACGATCGCTGCATTGTGCAGCGCCTGATCGCTGCACTGCAGCGATCATTTGCTGCTGCAGCGATCCCCCACGGCGCCCAGTCGCCGACCCTTCATTCAGCGATCGCTGGCAGTGATCAGCGCACAGCGCCCGATCGCTGCAGCTCCTCACTTCTTCCTTACTTCGTTCTTTTCTTTTCTACACTTAGGCTCTCTGGAATCTCAAACTCCAGAGAGCATATCTCTCAACATCCCTCTCTGGGATCTGATTCCAGAGAGCATTTTGCTCTTTCTTTTCTTACTCAATTCCTCACCTTTATCACAAAGGTTTACAACTTAATTCAACCGACTCGCGACGGACTTTGCGAAGTCCAACTGCGTGGATAGCTCTAAAAACCGAGCTATCCGTAACAACCTACAAACAACGTTTCAAAACATTTTCATTTAACTTAAACATTTAACCCAAAACATTTCATAACGTTTATCAAAACTGTTTATACCAAAGCGTTTTACATACAATTACCAAAACGTTATCTAACCCCTATCCAGATCCAAACAACCTAAATATTCTATACAATTATCAGATCAAACATCCCAAAATAACCCCAGAGTCCATACATACATCCCCACGGGTCATATCGCGCCTCGACTGCTCAGCGCACTCCCACGGCCATCATCCATCAGCTGCTCCTACGTCAGGAGGAGGAATATCATCCTCACCTGGGTCAACGTAACCTATAACGTCACCTACACAATACAGACACATATGAGATATTGAAATCTCAGTAAGCTACGTAAATGCAGATGCATGCGTGCGTATGTCATTCATAAAACGTGCAGATTACAGATTCATATTCAGATACATTTTCATTCTTTTCATTACGTCACAGACAGATTGTTACCGAGATATCAGCCCTCTAAATGGAAAGGATACATTCCGCGGTCGAACTACCACTTCCCACCTAGAGGAGGGGGGTACATGCTCACAAACCCTACAGCCATGCCTGAGCCCCACCTCGCGTAACCAGATACAGATACAGATTACGTACATTAATTACAGAGGTTCATTTCTTTCCTTAAAACACGTGCGGAAATTCATTTTCTATGACATTTGAAATACGTGATGCATGAACAGTTAATCAGCGGAAAGTAAACAAACAACATACATATCAACAAGACAATACAACATAACCTATAAACAACTAACCTAACTACCCAACCTAAACAACGTAAAACAAGGAATCCTCAAGGATCCTTGATACGACGACGAGGTATGGTGTAGACCTTTCGGTCAAGCAAGTCACGAGAACTTACCTTGAGCGCGCTGGATCTCAAGCTTCGTCCACTGGAGTCGCTTGTCTGAGGTAAAACACGATATTTGCCGTTAAAACCGAATTAAGCTATTAAACGTCCAAATTAACAAAACCTTAATTAAAGATATTTCCTAATACTTTAATTCGATTTATTGAGCTAATTCATCGAGCAATCGAACTTTTTCCGAAAACCCTAAAATTCTCGGATTTTTAAACTTTTTCACAAATCGATTATCTTCGTCCGATAATGTCCAATACGTTCAATACATACTTAATCAAGGCTAACCTATTAATTACGAGCCCTAATTCGCGTTTTTAACGAAAATCGATCGAAACCCTAATTAACTAAATCTCCGTAAAACTCGAAATAAACGCTCAAAGACTGAAGCTGCATACCTAGGGTAGCGAGAGGAGGAGAAACCGTGAAGAAATCGGAACGAACGGAGGTCGGACGGAGGTCGGAATGTTGGAAGTCGTCGGCGGCCGAGAGAGGAGGGAGCTCTCTGTCGTGCGATCCAGAGAAGAAAAGAGAGGAAGTGAGGAAAAGAGAGAAAATTAGGTTATTTAATAATTTGATTTGAAAAATTACCAAATTGTCCTTAACTCTTATTTCTATTTTGTTTCGTCCTTCGGTTCGTTAATCGTCCAACTATTCAGATTCTTGAAAACTTCATATTTTGCCAATAACTTCTATTCATTGCCAGGGATTTATTAAAACTGTCCGTTCGCGATTTGGACCTCATTTGCTATTTTTACGTGAACGTCCTTTACATTACGAGAAATGTATTTACTCGGAATATAGCGTTTACTCTCTGAAAATTCCTATAATTTCCTTAAAATTCTTATTACTCATTAGGATCGTAATGACGCTTTTTTTTCGTAAAACGGACCTGATTTGACATATTTACCAAAAATGCCACATATATTATAAAATATGAATATTCTAAAAAAATCCGTACAAGCCGGATATTACAATTTGTTGCTTCGAGGAGGTCCTGGATTAGTGCTAAACTTCCGCATTTAGCCTTAGGTTAGACGGTGGACCTCTCCGAGGTTGATCGTTTAACCTGGCGTTTCTGTTAGGCCCCCTCTCGGGTTGTGACAGAAATTTATTGGTATCAGAGCGCAAGGTTCAATGACCTCTTAGTGACAAATGATTGAGATCAAGTATGAGCAGTTAGTAGGATACGTGAAAAGAATGATTGATGAAAAATGCTAATGTGGTACAATCTCATGTTTTGCAGAAGTGTCACGATGCCACAAAGGAGGAGAGTTCCTCGTAACCCCGATCAGGACCCTAGCACCATGTCTTCTATATTGGAGGCTTTGCGGAACCTGGTGAGCGGTGCTCCGGCTCCACCTCCACCTCCGGCTCCTGTTCCTACCCCTGATCCCACCCCTGCTTCGACGACCACCCGAGGGGTGTACTTTCGTGAGTTCAACGAACTCAACCCTCCAACTTTTGTGGGTGGTACTGATACAGCGGAGGCTGAGAACTGGCTCGAGGTTATGGAGCTTAACTTCGAGACTCTTCAGACGCTGGCTGAGTCCAGAGTTCTTATAGCTGTCCATTTTCTGAGGGAGGCAGCTAGGCGCTGGTGGTTAGCCGTCCGCAATGAGTTTAATGTCGAGTCTATGGGATGGGCTGAGTTCACTTCTCTGTTTCGTAGCCAGTTCAGCAGCAGAGAGTATAGGGGCATGATGACTAGAGCATATTATGAGCTGGTGCAGGGGTCTACATCTGTGACTGATTATTACAATCGTTTTATTAATTTGTTACCATATTCTGGAGGGGTTAGTGTGGAGGCCCAGGTTATTAAATTTATTCAGGGCTTAAATTTTAGTATCAAGCGAATTGTAGCTGTGAACCAGTATGATAGTTTGCTTCGGGCTTATGAGGCCGCCCTGAGGATAGAGAGGTTGTGTAGCTCGGGTGATAGCACCTCTCAACAAGGATCAGACCGTCGATCTTCAGGGAGGAAGATGACTAGGAAAGGTCAGCGACAGGTGTCAGATCAGGGTGGCAGTGCTAGTCGCTCTTCTGGATCGAGTGGTGGATCGTCCGGGAGCAGTAGGTACTCCCCTTATTCTTGCCATACCTGTGGACAGCCTGATCATTTTAGGAGGGAATGTCCGCTGAACCAACCTCAGGGGCAGCAGCCGCGACACTCCTTTCATATTCCCGCAGCTGCTGAGTCATTCTCCCCTCCGAGGCAGCAGCCGCGGCACTCCTTTCATATTCCCACAGCTACCGATTCATTCTCCCCTCCGGGCCAGCATCAGGGAAAGACCCGACCACCTTTTCAGCAGGCTCAGTTTCAGACACCCCAGCGCCGAGCAGAGGATAGGCCTGTTATTGATACTCCTTATCGACCGATCGGGCAGCCCTTTGCTAGTGGTTCTCCTCCTGTTCAGCAGCAGAGGACAGGTGGATTTCGTGGATCTACCACCAGAGCCAGCGACCGTGGTCGCGATTATAAGGGCAAGGGAGTTGCTGGTCAGTCATATGCAGTGGACCAGGCCGATTATTTTCCTGTGCCAGACCAGCCTGCGGTTGTGGATGGTACGATTCTGATCTTCCATACTTTTGCTCGGGTTTTATTTGATACTGGGGCGTCGCATTCGTTTATTTCTGCTGATTTTGCTGAGGTGTTGGGTTTGGCCATCGAAGAGATGGGAACCCCTTTCTTCTTGAATACTCCGCTGGGCGACAGGAGTGGGGTTGCTTATATCTGCAGATCAGTTTGTGTGGTGATCGACGATTGCAAGTTTTCAGCCGATCTTATTGTCCTGCCTTTGAAGCAGTTTGACATCATTCTGGGTTGTGATTGGCTGATGAAATATCACGCGATAGTTGATTGCCACTTGAGGCGGGTTACAGTTACCTCGAAGTCTGGTAGGGTTGTTACCTACCACCGAGGTCCTTGTATGGGGATTGTGAACTCTATGTTTCAGGTATGTTTACGAGGCAGGAGTGGATTGGAACAGTATGGGGGACTTTGGTCGATGGACCTAGACCTTGAGACCGCGGTGCAGGAGATTGATGTCTCAGTCGTCAGGGAGTACGATGACGTCTTTCCTGATGAGCTACCGGGTTTACCTTCAGACAGAGAGATTGAGTTTTGTATCGATCTTGTTCCAGGGGCTACTCCAGTTTCTAGGGGCCATTGCAGCGCAGAGACCCCCCGTTGTCGAATTACGTGCGGTGCACGTTGGATGGGGGGTCTCCGCCCCCCACATCGACCCCCGACCAAATATGTCCAGTGCCACGTAAGCACTGGACAGAACGGGGAGTGATCGGCTTTCGTTCGCGGCGTAAATTTTCAACGGGAGTGATCGATCCCCCGTTCTTGGCGTAAATTTATAACGGGGAGTGATCGACCATCTGATAGTGTTTGATTTGTTACATTTTGAATAATTTAAGGTTTTGATTGTTAAAATTTTTTGTTTAGAAAGTGTTTCAAATTAACCTCATACTTTGAGGTTGTTACATTTTTACAGTATCCGGTCTATAAATTTTGAAATGTTTTTTTTTTTTTTTGGGTAGAAACAAAGAGCATTAATTTAGGGAAGATTGGATCTATCAGAAGACCATGTCCAGGGAATTCAAACCCAAACAAAAAACTAATTTGGTTTATGCATGTGACATTGGGTCAAGGCTACAAGCTGACTCATCTATTGAGTACTCATCAGGGAAAAGATGATGAAAGAAAACAAATTGGAGGAGCCAGCAAGGGGCTGCTACCATAGCAAGGGGCAGCCAAAACAGAGTTCTACAGTCTACGTTTATTCAATGTCGATGGCTCAGTGTTTGCAAAATGAAAATATGAAACAAGACATCTAGATTTACTAATTGAAGTCCAAATAACAATAGAAAGTTTTGCGATTCAATTTTATATAGAATAAGATAAACCCTAAACATGATTAAGGTTTATTCAGCGATGGCCGAGGGTAATACGAAAAAAGAAAAAGACATTGAGATTTACTAAATGGTGTTAATAATTTTACATGGAATAAAGCAAACCCTAAAAAAAATTTGTTACGCAAATTCATGGATCCTATCGTAAAATTCTAAGAATCTCAACAATGGCGCAAATTTCATAAAAGAGATCCATGTCATTGTATTTTAGATCGGACTCAAAAAAAATTCAGATTAATAAACTCAAAATGTCTCGGGAGAACGGTTATATCTTCTAAAAAAAGTCGGTAATTTTGGTTGGAAGTTATATCAAAGCAGTGAAATGGTTTCAGACAACTGCTGATTAGAGGTGACATGTCTAATTATTGCTGAAAGAAGAATCATTATATATTCCATTAGATTCTCTCTCGGAGATGTATGACAAAGCCCATAATCCAAATGAACCTTACTTACTGGGCTTCGTGTGTGTAAACGGACCCGGCCGCCCACCATCAGCTGTACTAGGCGATGAAACCGTCGTCAACGTTGGTTCAAATTCCCGATGATGTACATGAACTGAGGAGAAGTTCTGTCATTAGCAGAGAAATGGAGAGAGGTTGAAGTTTGTGGAAATGGAAGATTATTTGAGAATCACGGCACATGCCATAGTTGATTTGAAATTTATCAAAAGTAATAAAAGATCGATATTCGTTTGGCAGAGACGTAGGCAGTAGGCATAGACACAGGCACAGCACGATATGGGTTATAATAATGTTTCGCGAGAGAGAAACTGCGGCATGTGAATTCGCAGTGTTGCCGAGGCAGACTGGCTGGTTTGGAAAAAAATAAATATTAATAAACAAGACGTGAAAATCACTTTGATAATCAGTTTTTCTGGACAAACTTCCCCACGTATTTTTCTTATGGGTCTGTAAAGCTTTGATGTGTATTTCGTAGTTTGTTAGAATGGAGCTAGTGTTACAGCCGGTGAGGTCCCTGGCCGGCACTCCGACTTACTCCGTTGCTTCTGTCGTTACGGTTCTGGTTTTTGTCTGCTATCTTGTGGAGCGGGCAATCTGTAGATTTGGAAAGGTAATGTTAAATCGTTTGGTAACTGAGATAATGTGAGAATCTGAAAGAATCCCTTGTTTATTATCTTCGATTCATTTTTTATGCTCCAGTTAAAATCTTTTAGTTTCTGTCAACAACTTTAGTTTTGAATGTATGAAAAATGTCACCAAATGGAGAAACATTACTATTTTGAATTTGGAAATTTGAAAAGCAAGGAAAGAAAGGAGAAGAAATCACTAAATCTTTCTGAGAGTGTGTGGATTTAAAAAGAAGGTTTGATGTTTTATTCATTAGATTCTACTTGTAACTCCAAATGTGTGAAAGTGAACCAGAAACATGAAAGATTTTATGGTTTCGTATTTGCAGTGGTTGAAGAAGACTAGGAGGAAGGCTCTTTTTGCTTCACTAGAGAAGATCAAGGAAGGTAAAATGCTTCTTTTTCATATGGCAGTTGCATTGGTATTTGCTTTCTCCATCCTTTGGAATGGCCTGACATTTTGATCACTTCTGCTTTGATTCGATTATTTTTTGTCGATTCTTCTTCATGTGACAGAGTTGATGCTGCTTGGGCTTATATCTTTGTTGCTGGCACTTTCTGCGAGATCCATCTCTGAAATATGCGTAAATTCATCTCTCTTCAGCAGTAGATTCTACATTTGTTCCTGAGAAAGATTATAGCATTACTGGGAATTTCATAGTCGAAAGCTCTTTCTTGTCCCCCAATGGGACTACTATTCCTCCAAGAGGAATAAATACTTATCCTCATCAATGTGGCGCGGTAATTTTGATCATACCTGAAATGTTATGTCATGCTTTACAATTGAGTAATGTGTAAGAAACTTATTTATTTCAGGGCCGGGAACCTTTTGTTTCATACGAGAGTCTTGAGCAGCTTCATCGCTTCATATTTGTCCTCGGAATTACTCATGTTTTATATAGCTGTTTTGCAGTCGGTTTGGCTATGAGCAAGGTATGATATGATGTTGAAATTTTTTACATAATTGGCTCCACTCATCAAAATTAATAATATTTTTGTGGCATTTGGTCCGGCATGAATTGAAACAACAGAATGCAGGTTAGGGAATCTAGTTCCGACCACATGCCTTAACTTTTGCTTGGTTCTTACTGTTTTTATTCAGCTACTTCAAGAAGTTCTTGTATTTCTTGTTAGATATTTCTCATGTGGTCTAAAACATGATTTAGCAACTAAATTCAAAGCATTTAGATCAATTGCAGAATAAACGAAATACCTCTGGCCGTTGATGTCTTAAACATGGCCGAAAACCACATGGTGGAAAAAACCAGACCATACAGTTTCTAAATTATAAACTGCCAACAGTTCTTACTAAGTATAGAAGGCCTCTAGAAAGGAAGAAAATCCTTCTTTCCCAATGTTGCTTTTAGATTTGAGTAAAACTGAGGAATGATAGGTAAAAGAATAAATGCTTTTACAAATTTTGAGCTAATATTGAATCATGGAAACTGTTGTAATAGAGCTATCTATAGACTTGCCTCTACTCATTGCAATTATTAGTTTGAATTCGTAGTCTGACATCTTTGTAGATATACAGTTGGAGGAAATGGGAAAATCAAGTTGCCTTAGCTGCTGAAGAGAATTTGCAAGGTACAACATTAAGAAACAAATTATGGATAACTTTTTTATTAGACTTTCGAATTTCCTGCCAAATGTGCCAAGATCGAATCCTTCAAATATAAGATCTAAAGGTTTGAAATAATGATAATCAAATAAAAAACAATCTACTTGTGTTCTATGGGTCTCCTCATTCTATTTGTCATTACCGCTTAAGAATTTGTCTTGGTTTTGTATTTAGCTAAGAAAAACAAAGTGATGAGGAGACAGTCCACCTTTGTTTTCCATCACACGTCTCATCCTTGGAGCAGAAGCCGAATTCTCATTTGGATGGTATTGTTCATCACTTGTAGGAGTGCAAAGATTCATTAATTTTGCTACTGTTTTTTGTCCAATCATGGTTGAGATTTTGTCTTTAAAAATTCTCTCCTGATTGCAAAGCTGTGGTTAGTTTACAAAGGTTATACCATTCATTCATCTTTAAGTTATATGCTGATAAGTTTTATGGTGGTCTTATGCTGCAGCTCTGCTTCTTTCAACAATTTAAGAGCTCTATTAAGAAGTCAGATTACTTGGCCCTGCGATTAGGATTCATTACAGTGAGTATCGGCTTTCCTTGATTGATAAATATTTCCTGGCTGTGTTCCTTTTTCTATCACTTCCATTAACAAACACAAATAAAAAGTATAATGCTGAGAGGAGAGAAGTACTGGCACACAAGAAGAAGATTAGATGTCTCTTTGATGGCCCATAATTGCTCTCTTTTATGAACATTTTTCTGTCCAAATGATGGTTCATCATTGTTTGTAGTGAATATTTCTTCTTCTTTTGGTTACCCAGAAACACAAGTTACCTCTTTCTTACAATTTTCACAAGTACATTGTTCGGAGCATGGAAGATGAGTTTCATGGAGTTTTGGGAATCAGGTATGAATTCTCCGAAATGAGTTGTAGTCGTCTTTAACTCTTCATTTGAAGTGTTTTCCTTAACCTTGCAGCTATCCACTCTGGGGCTACGCCATACTTTTTATCTTCATTAATATCCATGGTAACAAGTTTCTCATTCTGTGTGTGATATTAAAAAAAGAAAAATTGGATTTTTATCTGTAGTTAGTGAAGAGTGCAACCTTAAATCATGAATGTAGGCCTGAACATCTACTTCTGGCTTTCTTTCATCCCTGCTATTGTGAGTGTCCTTCCTCAATTGTTGAACAAAAGTATGCATTTGTCGAAAGTTCACCAACCGATCACAGTTGTTTTGAACATTCAGGTTGTTATGGTGGTCGGGACAAAGCTTCAACACTGTGGTCTCGTCTTTAGCTCTTGAAGTTATGGAACAAGCAGGCACGTCCATTGCAACCCACCAAGTTAAGCCGAGTGATGATCTCTTTTGGTTTAGAAGACCCGAGATATTATTACGATTGATTCAATTTATTATATTTCAGGTCATTTTATTCGGTTCTAAAGTATCATTTTCATCATTACGGTAAGAATGTAGATTTAAAATATTAGTTTTTCTCTCATTATTTATTTTTTCCTTTTTGTAGAATGCTTTAGAGATGGCGACATTTCTATGGTCCTTGGTAAGTGCTGTTGACAAAAAAACATTAGTATATGGTCATAAATTCAGGCGATGAATGTGTTCTATTTTATGAAATTAATATTGTATTTGGTCACATTCACTTATTATTTATTTATTTGCCAAGAAACGAAATACATTGATAGAGAGAAATTATAAAGAAAAGATTGAAAGAACCTTTCCCAAGAAGAAACAAACTATGTCTCCCTAATTAGAGAGAGAGCAAGACTAAAATGATCATTCTGATAGGAATCCACCCTTGAAATTCACATACGCAATGAGGAACTGAACAAATCTGAACAATAAGCTCACTTAGTAAAAGTGAAATTAATATTTTTTCGAAAATTTGTAATTGGCTCATTCTTATCGAAGATAACAACACTGCGATATAACCAGATAACCTAAAAAATAGCAAAAACTCACAATCTCAATATTAATTTTCGATTCTTAGATCTTTCATCTCTATTAAATATCTCAAGAATGTCCGAATGCACCCCTATGGTTTGATTGAAAAGATAAAGGGATTGTCCGCAAATGATTCTAGTAAACTCACAATTAATCATAATGTGAGTATTAGTTTTCTCAAACTTCTTACAAAAAGGACAACAATGAGGGGAAATAGCAAAAAAAATAATAATTTCTCTTCTAGATCTGATCCAAAGTATACAACTTATGAATGCGTTAGAATTGTATCTTATCTTATTTTTTTGTTGTTTTCACATTTTATATGAAATACAAGGTGGTCAGTTGACGATTTTCTCATCCGGGCTGCCTTTTTATTTCAGTGGGGACTGAAGGAGAGATGGTGCTTCATGAAGAACATTTTGATGATAATTATTAGATTAACATCTGGGTACTTTACTCCCATATTACTCTATTTTGTCGCAGCATTTTATTATCGGTTACACATATCGACTGCTTGTTGTTTATGAATGTAGTTAAGCTACTAATTTTTAGTATTTTAGTGTAGTTTTTCGATATTTGAGTCCAATGCCATTTCTGGGTGAGTAATGAAGTTATAATAAGGAATCCAAGAAGGGACAATACAAGTTCTCAAATGGTCATTTGTGAATCTTTTTTAAACTCACAAAAACAGCTACAGGCTAATTTCTCAAATAGTCTCTCAATTTCCAATCAACAAGTTCAAAATGATACAACTAAAACTATTAGCTCTCTGGACTACAATCATTGGAAAGAGAATAAAACTTATACCAGATGTTTAAATTTGAAACTGTTGTCTCAGTTGTGTTATTCGAAATTTGACGAATGACTTATCATTGATTATTTATCAAGAATTGCCGAACTAGTTATATTTTCAATAAATCCGATACTTATCTTGAAGTTTTGACATTTAAATACAGAGTTCTTGTTCAGTTCTGGTGTAGCTACAGCACAGTACCCCTTAACGTAATCGTTACACAGGTTTGATCTCGTTTCTGATGCTATCAATGGGTAAAGTTTGTATTAGAAGTGAACATATAAATTGCATGAGAAACATTGTCCTGAGGCTGTGTCTTTTCAAACATTTGAGCATGGATTTTGATTATTATGCTGGTTTTTAGAAAAGAATTTGAGCTTTGTTTGTGTAAAATATCAGATGGGATCTCAGCATAAGAAAGCCTTGGTTGCTGAGAGTGTGAGGGAGTCACTCCATAGTTGGTGCAAGAGAGTTAAGGAGAGGTCAAGACGTGATGCTTTAGCTTCTTCACTCTCTGTTACAACGAGGTCTGTGTGTTCTCTTGAATCAGCCATTGATGAAGGAGAAGAAACGACATTGGCATCTCCTACTTTATCTGGGAGGTCTTCCTTGGATTCACTGAATCAGTTTAATCTCGATCAATCCAATCAACCGGAGGCTGTTCTTGAGCCGTTCAATGTGTCAGAACAAGAAATCACCTTCCGGGTTTTAGACGAAGAAGACATTGCAGACAGCAGAGGAGAAGAAGAGAAGGATGAAACTCTTGAGGAGTTATTTCAAAGGACATAGAATTTTCTATTTGAACAAATTAAAATGCAACCAATATCTCGAATTTCACGTTCTACTACGTGCTTTATCAGTTGACCCAATAGAGAATGTTAGTGGATTTACTGTTGATTTGTGTATTCAAGTTTTGGAATTAATCAAATGAAAAAGTTGAAGTGGATTCAAAGATTATTGAAGTACAACTTGGATTTCTACTGCTGTTGCAGGATGAGATAGAACGAGAGAAACAGAGAATCAAGCAGTGAGCTCTTCCTCCTTGTGGGTCTCAATGACAACATCAGACTGAGGAAAAGCAACGCAGGTGAGAACCCAACCTTCAGCAATCTGTTCGTCGTCCAGAAAGCTTCCGTCTGACTGATCCACTGAGCCTGAAATAACTTTGCCAGCACAGGTAGAGCAAGAGCCAGCCCTGCAAGAGTAAGGAAGGTCAATCCCCTGTTCTTCTGCATGGTCCAGGACGTACACGTCGTCCGGGCAATCGAACTCGATGGCTCCTTCTGGAGTCACCACCTTCACCTTGTAGGTAGCCATGGCCTTCACCCGACCACCTCGGCTGCTCTTGAGGCCGAACACGGCCTGGTTACCATTACGACCCGACCTTAATGTCGTCACCGATTGTCTTCTGATGAAGGAGCTGCTCACAACGGTACCAGAGAGAGCTGCCATCTTCGGTAATCTGGAGAGAGGTTCTACTGCCTGTGGCTGTGGCTTGTGGTCAGTGGTGTTGTCGATAAGATTATGGGTGGGCTTCTAAATGGAGGCTCGTGTGGAGAGTGTGGTGGGAAAGTTTGTAGGATTTCTATCTGCCACGTGGCGTCTTCCTACACCTTCTTCTATCTGCCACTAGTGATATGCTTCCACAGGTGAACCAAACCGTGAACTACCGATTTTAGGTTCGGGTTGGATTTGAACCGGGAATGAACCTAGTAGATGATTGCTTTTGGGTTTGGGTCGAATTCGAACCGGATTAAAATTGGATTTCGTGATTCCTCTACGTTGAAAATTAGTTGTGATTTAGATTCCACGGTGACCAAACCGTCGATTTCTTCTGAAACTGCTGATCCGGTCCAGTTGTGTCCACCCCACAGAGTCGAATGACTTGTTACTTAAGCTTTGTGCATGACGTGTTTAAGCAAATTAAAACCTTTAATTAAACATTATTCAAAGGTATTTACGTGGGGTTAAAGCTCAATAACTCTAGAATTAATTATTATAAATAATAATAATTTAGATGAGCAGACCCACTGCGTTCAATTCTCAAAATATCTATCGTCGTCTTTAATATAACAATTCATTCTGTCCACGAGTCTGTAATCACGGAGAAAAAAAGTCAACATTAAGAGAAGATCAGGTTATTATATTAGGAAATGGACTCTTATCAGTGAAAAAGGTTACTGCTTTAAACGTTGAAATTTGACGTGATCAAGGAGCAATGGAGGATCTTCATCGTGGCATTAGTGAAGCTAAAAAGCTGATCTTTTTTTTCGCAGGAGGGACCCAGTCTATCATCTTCTCCTTCACGTATTCATTACAGGGCCATGATTTTATTGCAGACCACTTTCAGTGTTCCTTTCTTTGACAGCTTGCCATTGTCATTTCTCTCTTTCTCTCTCGCTCTCGCTTTCTCTCTCCGATTTAATACTACACTGACCCTACTTTTCTCGTCCATGAATGATTCTACGGCATACGTCTTTTTTGTCCCATTCGAACCCTCGAAATCTTTTCACAGTTGACCCAGTCCAGTGGTAGGAGACACTAGCTTTTAGATATTTTTTGTCCATTTCCATCCAAAGTTTTTATTTTTATGGGAAAAAAACTGATTTTAGTTGATCGTTTCAACGTTGCAGTCTTGTTACTTCGATTTTTTTAATGGAAAGTTGAAGACTTGAAGCAGCTCTACGTTGATGATCAAGTTGCTCCTGCTGAATGTATTGCTCTAAGCAATTTCATCAACCGACTTGAGTTGTTTGAAGAATTTCGTAACTTTGAAGCTATGGGTCTGAGAAATCATGTATTTCTGCTGCTTTTCACTTTCCAGTTTTCAGTGATCGCCGGAGAGACGAACACTCAGGACTGTAAGTTCGGACTATTTTGCGTTTTTCAAATATGAATATCTGAGTAACAGATTTAAAGCCCATGGTTTGAAGCTTTTTGTTCATTCTCACCATTTTTCGCTTCTTATCAAGCAACTATGTCCCATCAAGGTTTGAGTTTCTTCTTCAGGTTTGGTAGAAGCTGTATTGTTTTAACTCGATTGTTAGAATACACGAACCTGTCACTTCCTGAACAATAGATCACCCCAAGCACTCAACTGCTTTTCTGGAAATCCCTTTTCTAGAACTTAGCCTCCTTCCTTTCGCCAGCCAAATAACAGTTCAGGCTACTGCCATTTTGTTCCTCTCTACTGCTCGAATAGCTTTGACTCTGGTTCTTCCTGTCGGTACCGCATAATTTCAACCAGAGTTACAGCTTAGGAGTTAGAATTAAGCTAGATCCTGGGTGAATCCATAAGGCGAACTGAATCTTTTTGTTCTTTTTGATGATATAATGGCGTTGAGTTTGTGCTCAAGCCATTCAATTGTTTTCACGGTTTGGGCTGCTCTCATTTCGATTGCTGCTACTACGGGAATAAAGTTTTATTCCTGTTCTCTCTTGCCTGCATTTGCAACATTCAGTTGCCTTATTATCTAATGGTGTTGGATCTCATTTTTCAGTTCTTATAGATAATATTCTATATTTCGAGTGCAGTTATGTATCTGACATCTCTGAAGGGGGAGTTGAAAAACACTCCAAATAACTGGGTGGGATCGGATCCTTGTAACAGCGGCTGGGTCGGAATTTGGTGCAACAATTCACGCGTAACCACGATGTAAGACTTGTCGTGATTTTTCACCGCATATTTCTTGAAGAACATCTCTCGTTGTGGTGGATGATTCTTCTTCTGCTAATTTGAATTGCTTCTTTTTTAGAACATTATCCAGTATAGGTCTAACTGGCAGCCTATCCGATGAGATTGCGTCATTGTCCGAGTTACAAACTCTGTAAGTCTTCTCTTTGAGTTAGCCTCTAGCGCTATTATCCACTAGTAATTGTTCTGTCCATACCGGTGGCTCACTGTTTCTAAGCAACGGGGAAAAAGACCAAAACATGCTACTAAAAACTCACTGAGACAAAGATCGACCATAAAAAACGTAGAGGAAGTAGTTTTTCGGATCTAGTATGAATCGTACATGTGTTCTTCTCATAGATTAACCATTTGCAGATTGGAACATGTAAAGTGACTAGGAGAATTTGTCTTAGTAGCCTAAAAATTAATTGCTTTTTTTGATATTTCATATTTTTACGTTAGTTAAATCATTGCAATCTACTTCTCCTTTTAGGGATCTATCTGGCAATAATGGATTGACGGGGATGATTCCTTCAGCGATTGGAAATTTGACAAAGCTATCGAACCTGTAAAATTTTGATTGTTGGAGAATAGTTTTTAGTATACTATATTTAAGCATCTCGATGATTCTGGTTTCTTTTTTTCTCTGCATTACAGAATTCTAGTTGGATGTAATTTTTTTGGTGCCATTCCTGCTTCTATTGGATCTCTACAAAACCTGGTTTTCCTGTAAGAATCTTTACTGCATAATTAGTCTTGGATCTTAAAGACTGGTCTGGTGTAGTTTATTCCATTCTCCATTGCTTTGGACTGCAGATCTTTGAATTCAAATAGCTTCAGCGGACGGATCCCGCCTTCCATTGGTAAACTTTCCAAGCTCTTTTGGCTAGACCTGGCTGACAATCAGCTTGACGGACCAATCCCAGTTTCGAATGGGAGCACACCGGGCCTAGATATGCTGCTACATGCAAAGCACTTGTAGGGAAAGACTCCATGAAAATTTAAGTTGGATAGCTTGAATTTGTTTTCTTCAACCAATAAATTAATGTTTTGACCAAATCTGCAGTCATCTTGGGCAGAATAAGCTCTCGGGTCCAATTCCGTCCCAACTCTTTAACTCAAGCATGAATCTGATACATGTGTAAGTTCTGAAGATTTAAAAATGGGGTCGAATCAAGAATTTTAGCTTAATCACCTTGAACCAAAGCAACTATCTGGTATTTATTAGTGACCATTTCTCTGTTTTTTTGCAGTCTCTTTGATGGTAATAAGCTGTCTGGAAGCATCCCTTCCACCCTTGGACTCGTGACGACCCTGGAGGTGGTGTGAGTAGCTACATAATACACTTGATCAACTTGTACAAAATTTCTTAAGAAACTTCCTGCAAGTAAAGTGTTTTTCTTACAGGCGGCTCGATGGAAATATGCTGAGTGGACCAGTGCCCTCTAGTTTTCGGAATCTTACCAGCGTGAGTCAGCTGTAAGTAGACACAATATATTTGCGGATCGAGACTTTTAATGGCATTTTGATGGAGATTCTCTGTATCGTTTCGAGGATTTTCCCTTTTTTTATGGAGTTTTATGTATTGTGGTTTAGATATCTGTCCAACAATCGGTTGACTGGTCCAATTCCCGACTTAACCGCCCTGAATCATCTTACCTATCTGTGAGTAGTAATGGTCAATCTAACACTCTAGTTCCCATGTAATAAATTCATGAATTTCTGTTTTTGCCTCAAATGGGATATGCAGGGACATGAGCAATAATTCATTTGATGTTTCGGATATTCCCCCTTGGTTTTCGACTTTAGAATCATTGACAACACTGTAAGTAGTTCTTTCTGTTTGTATTTGTTGGTTCAAACTGTTCATCCCACTTTATTCCTTCCCTAAGAACTGCTTGCTCTTAATGGAGTTTTCTTGCACTGTAATCATTAGTTTTTTTTTACTGGTTATACCCAGTAGAGATTACTAGATAGAAGCTCATTCTAAGAGCAAAATCTCTTTGTTTATTCTCTGATAGAATGATGCAAAGAACCCAACTCGCTGGACAACTCCCTGTGGATTTATTCAGCCGACCTAATTTGCAGACTGTGTGAGTATCAGCTTGATATCAAACCATTTTCCTAAAAACAAATTAGACAAATTCAAATCAAGTAGCCTGATAAAAATAGTTGAAATCAGGAAGAAAATTTTGATTTATTGATCCATTATCAACGCTCACGATTTTATGCGATTTGCGTGGGGACAGAGTACTTAGCCAGAACCAGGTGAATGGTACCTTGACTATTGGCTCCTTCAGTAATCAACTGGAACTTATTGATTTGCGTATTAACTTGATATCTGAGGTTGACCCAGGAAGCTATAGTTCCATCTTGATGTGAGTCTTCTAAATCGAAGGAAAAAAAATTGTCGATTTCTCTCCGTTTTTCTCATCTGGCGAGTTTTTTTTTTTTTTTTTTTTATGGTAGACTCGTTGATAATCCCATTTGTCTGGAAGGAGGATCATCCCATACTTACTGCACAGTTTCCACGACCAACTCGTCAGAATATTCAACTCCTCCATCGAATAACTGTTTGCCATCGCCTTGCAGCTCAAATCAGATTTCTAGTCCCAACTGCATATGTGCACACCCATATACAGGCACTCTTTTCTTCAGAGGTCCTACCTTTTCAAACTTGCAAAATACAAGTCGTTTCGTCGATCTTCAAAACAAACTAATGGATTTTTTTCAATCCAAGAACCTTCCTGTCAATTCCGTTTCCCTTTCCAATCCTGCCTTTGACGACGCTAAGTACCTTGAATTACGCTTAGCAGTCTTTCCATCGGCCGACGATCATTTCAACAAGTCTGGAATTTCAAATATTGGTTTTGTTCTTAACAACCAGACTTTCAAGCCTCCAAAATATTTCGGACCTTTTTATTTTCACGCAGACACTTATCAGTACTTCGGAGGTACTCTTTAGTTAACTTAAACTCGGTAGTTGCTAATTTCTTTTTATCCATTCCAAAGTTTACTCAAATCACATTCTCTCTCTTGTTTAGAACCACCCTCTGAATCGGGAAAATCATCGTCGTTAAACATTGGGCTTATAATCGGAGTAGTTGCTGGTGTTTCTGTTCTGTTGGTATTGTTAGTCGCAATCGGGATATGTGCTATTTGCTATAAGAAAAGATCAAAAAGTGCTACTGGACTAAAAAGTCCTTTTGGTAAGAGAGTACAACAGGTGATTATTGCTTTAAATCTCGAGTTTTTTTGTTTGTTTGTTCATGTCCTCTGTGTCGTGAATGTACAGCGCAATGGGATTCATCGAAGGGAAGTGGAGACATACCTCAGTTAAAGGGGGCGAGTTGGTTTTCATATGATGAGCTGAAGAAGTACACTAATAATTTTGCAGAAGCTAATGAAATTGGATCAGGGGGCTATGGGAAGGTTTGTTTTTTAATTTTTTTTTTTTTTTTGCACTATTATGAATTTGTGACAATAAACAATATCTGCTACATTGGAGGTCATGTTTCTGGTCGGTTTATCGACTTTCGTTCAGGTTTACAGGGGAACGCTACCGACAGGGAAGCTGATTGCGATCAAACGAGCTCTGAAAGAATCAATGCAGGGGGGGCTTGAGTTCAAAACTGAACTGGAGCTTCTATCAAGGGTTCATCATAAAAATCTTGTCGGCCTCTTAGGTTTTTGTTTCGAACAAGGTGAACAGATGCTGGTCTATGAATATGTTCCAAATGGTAATCTGAGGGATAGTCTTTCAGGTACTATTACTTGTTGCTCTCCTTGAACATTTAGTAAAAACCTTGTAAAAAAAAAAAGCCTTAAAGAGAGAGAGCTTTGGCAACAGTATGAGTTACTACTTACGCCAGCACCAGACGAGCTTATCAGAACCTTTTCCTGCATCTTCACAGACATGTCTATTTCTCTGAGACAGTGCCCAGATTTTTACGCCCATATCATATTACTATTTTTCTTAAGTTTACCCATAATTTCTGTGAATTCTAATCTCTCAAACTTAGCAAAACACTTGTTTTACTTCTCAACTATGACAATTACTGTCCTGAAAGTACCAAATTGATGGGTTGTTTGAAATTGGGAGGCTCTGATTGGTGGGAAAGAATGTCTTACGCTCCCTCCTTAGTGTCTTTCTTCTTCACAAATGTAATGAGACGTGATATCTGTGCAGGGAAGACAGGAATAAGGTTGGACTGGACGAGGAGACTGAAAATAGCAGTGGGTGCAGCCAGAGGTATTTTGTATCTCCATGAACTTGCAAACCCTCCCATCATACACAGGGACATTAAATCAAACAACATTCTACTGGACGATAAACTAAATGCAAAAGTAGCTGATTTTGGTCTCTCCAAGCTCATGACAGACGGCGACTCGGACCACGTCACAACACAAGTCAAAGGAACGATGGTCGGTTGATGAATTAATTCGAATCCAAAACCCAATAAATGAAAGAATGAATATTTCTTCATCTGCTACTTTTTATTCCATTTTTGACAAATTATCTCTTTTGCAGGGATACTTGGACCCCGAATACTACATGACACAACAGCTGACCGATAAGAGCGATGTGTATGGCTTTGGTGTACTTATGCTTGAGATAATCACTGCTAGAAAGCCAATTGAACAAGGAAAATACGTAGTGAGGCTAGTACGGCTTGCGAGGGATAACACAAAACCTCTGTACGGTCTGGAAGAAATCCTCGATCCGGCCCTTAATTCTTCAGCACTGCCAGGTTTAGAGAAGTTTGTGGACCTGGCCATGAGTTGTCTCGAAGAAACGGGAGCTAGAAGGCCTTCAATGGGAGAAGTTGTGAAACTGATAGAGAGTATTATGGTGCTTGCTGGTTTGAATCCAAATGCAGAATCTGTTTCGACGTCAGCAAGCTACGAGGAAGTGAGCAAGGGGACTGATTATAGTCCTTACAGCGACCGAGATTTCTGATAGGAAGCTGACAGATCAGAGAAATCAGGTTGTCTTTGTATCATAGTTTATTTTGTTCTATAAGAAGGATGTAGTCGATATTTAGTCCGCGTGGGTGGCGAGTGCTCGAAGACATGAATCTTTAGAGCAACTCCCATTGGACAGTGCTTGTGAGCATTTGAAATTATGCTTTCCTTAAGAGAGTTGTTGCCAGTGAGTTAATAGTGAAAACTATTAGTCCAATGAGACACCTTTGTTTCAAGTTTTCTAGTACGTAGTTTGAGCCAGTAACAAGTAGATAATGACAGCTCAACGTACAGACAGAATATTTGGAGCAACCTCGTACTTAATCATGGGATTACGAGAGAGAGAGAGAGAGATGCTTGTGGGTGGGAAAGAAAGTTATGGAATGGAAGATTGCTAGTTTTATGAGATTTAGGATTCTGTTGTCTTTGTTACTGTTACATATATTTCATCCTCTGTGTCTACAGTTTAATCTAGGGGGCAGAACCGGCCCGAGACTGAGGAATCGGACCGGACCGAATCTTTCGATCCGGTTTTGGTCGGTTTCACTATCCGGGAACGGTTCTAAATGTAGATTTTCGTCGGTTCACGGTCCAGAGGCAAAAAACTCGTAAAACTATGGAGAACCGACCAAAATTGTGGAAAACCTGGTTTGCTGAACCCAAAACCAGTATGAAGGACTTAGTCCGAAGGCTGAGTGTCCTTCAATAAGTGACTTTGAAAGACTGAAACATTCAGTTTCACAGGCCTGAACCTTGCCCCTCGCACTCTCGCATCGCCAGTCGCCCTATGCCCTTGTCGGCTCACCCTCTCCCTCGGTCCCTCGCCCTCGCCAACCCAGAGAAGCCCTTGCTCTCTCCCCTCGGCCCTCGCAGTTCAGGTTAGCAAATCATTTATCGGATAAGTTGATTATGAATTTTATCGCTATAGGTCGATTTGTCCGGGATGCAGCTCCCAGTAAAAATTTAGATTTGTCAAGAGACTTTCCACGTAGATTTGATTCCCTTGGATGTGTAGCATTGCTCTCTGTTTTTGGTTGGGAGGAACTGGTACCGAACCAGACTGACAATTTCGGTCTGGTTCGATCCCGGTCCCTCATTTGGTTGGTTTCAGGACCGTAAGCAAAATACCGAAATGGTAGGTTCGATTTCAGCTCGGAACCAGACTGACCTGGACAGTGCCCACCCCTAATTTAATCATGGATGTGATTAAGTTTTATGGAAACAAATTTATATTAATTACATCAATTAATACTTATAATGTAAACATAGAAATTAAAAATAAATAGTAAATATAACATTTTTTTTTTACTTAGGTTACATTTGTGATGGGCTTTCTTGTTTGGGCGTCAATCGGTGATCTTGGGAGAACGGACATAAATGGATTACAAACACAGTCAATTGCAGAGGAAAAAAAATTTATGTAACAGTAACACAAATAGATTCCAAAAAATGAACGTGTAAAATTATTTAATAACACAAAGAAACGCGAAGTCAAAATTGTAACATAAATAGGGTTTATATCGTAAAGGGTTAGAGCATGTTGACCTCTCAAAGAAGGAGTCAACGGTGAGCTATGGTACGGAGCCTACAGCCCTAATTCTTGTAATATTACCACAAATATTAGAATTTAGTTATTCACTTACGTGACGATAGCTGAACTTTTAAAGTAGGAACTAAAATAAACTTTGGATCATTAGAATATAGTAATAGACAAAATACATTTCTTCCTATAAACACTTTTAATTTAATATGGGTTTTGCCTTTTGGGGCAGTGCAGTTATTGGGTATTGAAGTAAACAGCTAACTCCACCGCTTCCATGATTACAGGCCTACCCATTACACGTTTGATATGCAATAACGACGAGGGCTAAGATAGATGATGCTCTCTCTCTCTCTCTCTGTCTTATGATCAAGACTAGGGAGAAGGACGAGTGTTAATATATGAATGAAGTCACGTGAAAAGAAAGCTAAATAGCGAAATGGAGTTTTCAATGGTGGCCATTCATAAAACATAAAAGCTTGGCAGAGTCAGTCAGACAGAAGGGAAACCGCATTTAGGGACGTCAACTTCTGCAACAGTGGTTTCAGATGACAAAGATATCACGAGATCCCTGCCTCTATCTCTCTCTCTCTATGTCTCTCGGAGTTGAAGAGAAAGAGAGAGAGAGAATTGCACTCGACTCTTACGGTATTTTTATCAAAACATATCTCCATCAGATGATGATCGGACGGTAACCCTTTTGTCTCTTTCCGTTATGTAAAAATTGGTTTAAAAAAGGAAAGCCTGAGAAAAGAGATTTAGTGGGTAGCTGCCTGCGTGTTGTTGTTGGGTTATGATGGCAGACGATGAACAATAAATGAAAAAAATCAGAGAGTCAACGATAATCAGGACCTTAGAGTCTCTGCGTCATTCGTCAGTGAGTCCAAGTACTGTGCTTTTTTATTGACTATATTTAGTTAGCATTACGATATTTGTCCAACCTCCACTGCTCCACCATTGGCTATGGAAGAGAAGATCGGTGGATGTATTGATTAATCCAACGGTGGTTGTGGACCCTCCCTTCCCAATTCTACATGGGTATTGGTCAGTCAGTCTCACAGAGACATGGATAGGGCGGTTAGATTGAGATGGTTCAGAGAGAGAGAGAGAGAGAGAGAGAGAAGAAGATTTTGGCATGTTGCAGTGCTCTCATTATGTGGTTTGTACCAAACATCACCGATCCTTTCTTTATGACCAACGTCAACTAGGATTTATTCTGGTTTACAAAGGAATATAAACAAGGAATTCCAGCTGCCACTACATTCTCTGCCATCCTCCATTGCTGACGTTTCAATCTTTCCTCCATCAGAACCCTTCGTATTTTCTCTTCTGATGTCATATTTACATGACTATAATCAGTCTCCACATGCCTGGATATTGTATTATTGAGAGAGAGAGAGAGAGAGAGAGAGAGAGAGAGAGAGAGAGAGAGAGAGAGAGATGAGGTGATGATGTGGGGGAAAGAGATGGGAGAGAAAGTTGATGGATTAAGTTGGGTAGTATAAGAACCACTCATTCATATGCAGCAAAAAGGTCTGAAAGATCATCCATCTAATTACAACCAAACAAAGACAAAATTCGAATGCAGCCAATCTTCACCGACTCTAATTACAAGCATATCATTCTAGACCTTTAAAAAAACTCACATGAGTAGTACGATCTAGTTGACTTTTGAATCGAAAATTACACGATTTTGTCTTACATTTCACCCATAAGGCATTGTATTTGTCTAGCGACGGATCTTATTCATGAATTATTCACCTCGATGCACCCAACTAATGCATGATTGTGCGTCCTCCAATTTTCGACTAGATTCTCACACAATTCACTCTAATATTCGGTTGTTATTATGGTACGAGACGAGATGAGCGGCCACAACTTCGTTTCCTTCCTCATCCATCTTTTACTAATCTTACAATGTAATGCATGAGACTACAAAAAAAGATCTCTAAAAGTTAAAACTTCCTCATCCGTCGTATTCTCTCCCTCTCTATGATGCTTTTTAAGCTTCTTCTTGTGGTGGGTCAGCAAGAAAATGTTGAGCTAAATATCACCACATACACTAAGTATCAAAAAGGACTTTAGAGATTTAATCATTTTCTTAACTACACCTTTGAAAAAAGAGCAAATGTAATTTCTGACGTGTAAATGCATCCATGCAAAATGGCGGCACCGCCAAGTTGTTGGCCCTTGGCCGGCTGCCACAAGATGGCGCTGTCTGTGCACTTGTAAATGGTGGATATATCATACTCTCTCTCTCTCTCTCTCTCTCTCTCTCTCTCTCTCTCTCTCTCTCTCTCTCTCTCTCTCTCTCTCTCTCTCTCTCTCTCTCTCTCTCTCTCTCTCTCTCTCTCTCTCTCTCTCTCTCTCTCTCTCTCTCTCTCTCTCTCTCTCTCTATGTCTCTCTCTCTCTCTCTCTCTCTCTCTCTCTCTCTCTCTCTCTCTCTCTCTCTCTCTCTCTCTCTCTCTCTCTCTCTCTCTCTCTCTCTCTCTCTCTCTCTCTCTCTCTCTCTCTCTCTCTCTCTCTCTCTCTCTCTCTCTCTCTCTCTCTCTCTCTCTCTCTCTCTCTCTCTCTCTCTCTCTCTCTCTCTCTCTCTCTCTCTCTCTCTCTCTCTCTCTCTCTCTCTCTCTCTCTCTCTCTCTCTCTCTCTCTCTCTCTCTCTCTCTCTCTCTCTCTCTCTCTCTCTCTCTCTCTCTCTCTCTCTCTCTCTCTCTCTCTCTCTCTCTCTCTCTCTCTCTCTCTCTCTCTCTCTCTCTCTCTCTCTCTCTCTCTCTCTCTCTCTCTCTCTCTCTCTCTCTCTCTCTCTCTCTCTCTCTCTCTCTCTCTCTCTCTCTCTCTCTCTCTCTCTCTCTCTCTCTCTCTCTCTCTCTCTCTCTCTCTCTCTCTCTCTCTCTCTCTCTCTCTCTCTCTCTCTCTCTCTCTCTCTCTCTCTCTCTCTCTCTCTCTCTCTCTCTCTCTCTCTCTCTCTCTCTCTCTCTCTCTCTCTCTCTCTCTCTCTCTCTCTCTCTCTCTCTCTCTCTCTCTCTCTCTCTCTCTCTCTCTCTCTCTCTCTCTCTCTCTCTCTCTCTCTCTCTCTCTCTCTCTCTCTCTCTCTCTCTCTCTCTCTCTCTCTCTCTCTCTCTCTCTCTCTCTCTCTCTCTCTCTCTCTCTCTCTCTCTCTCTCTCTCTCTCTCTCTCTCTCTCTCTCTCTCTCTCTCTCTCTCTCTCTCTCTCTCTCTCTCTCTCTCTCTCTCTCTCTCTCTCTCTCAAATAGCTACATATTGCACACTGTAATGTTAGGAGTAATAGACTAGTTGAATAGAATTGCTTATTCTTTATCATACATAGGTTTTATGTATATAAAAAGCTTAGAGGAGACCAACTACTTTTGGCCTAATTCAAAATAAGCTGTCTCTATTGCATGCTTAATTCAACTGCGTATTTAGGCGAAACTGGAGAAGAGTCAAAGTAATTGATCTTTTGGAAACCATCTTGAGCAGAAAATGACAGGAATTAACTCAATTCCACGCATATTAAACCTAAAATAATAATAATAATATTGTTATTATGATAGATTAACCATTAAATCAACTATTTTTCTTAATTAACTTCACAAATTAAATATTTATTTTTTTCATAAAATTTTGGTTCTTCAAAACAAAACCACCTTTTGGCTTTTTATTTGTTGGATTCCAAAAGGGGTCCTAAGTTGATGTTCTTCGATAATTTAGTCCACCAATGAGACACGGTTTGGCTTTTACGTAACAAAAACAAACAAGTGATTAAATGAACAATCAATCGATCAAGAGAGAGAGATTAAAGGATTAATATCGTGAGTCGTGACCACCCAAGACAAGTGAGCTGTCGGAGAAGAGCCAATAAATGCAAAAAAATCTACGTCAGATAATTGTGATTAATTACTCTTAAAAATACAGAAATAATACGTATCATTAATCTTAATTAAAAAGATAAATAAAAAACAAGAGAGAAGAAGACCTACTTGCTGTCATCATCAGGCAACGAAGGAGAGAGAGAGAGAGAGAGAGTGGTCACGGGTTTATCTTGACTCATCCCACCCCATGTACTACCTATATTATATATGTATATAAAATGGTATAAATGTGAGTTAATTGGCTTTGTCTGAGCATGCGATGCTCTCTTATTCATTAATTCATTATTTTTATTACTAATATTGTATGAAATATTCACCCATAAATGAAGAATGTCTCTGGTGATCATTCAAGGCTGTTACTCCTTCATATTCATCCATAATTTGATTAAGTCCTGAGAAAAATTGGAGCTAATTATCCTTGAAAATGGCAGCAATGGTGGAGAGTAAATTATACCACTTCGGGTTTGAATTAAGATGGTAAAAACCAAGAGAGCCACGAGTAAAGCTCCTAGCGGAGATTCCCCTAGTTCCCAGCGTTTTACACTTGAGCGTTTTTATTTTTTTTCCTTGGTAAGAATTCTTTAATGCCTGCACAATAATTATTTCTCGTATTGTATTGTACTATCTTTTAAGTCTGTAATCACTACGTGAATCTCAGTTCATCTTGTGCGGGTTATGATTTTAAATTTTGAATCAAATCTTCTACTGCAAACCGAGTTTTGAGTTAGGTGATCGAGTCGTTCGACCCGACATTTCTAACAGGTTCGTCTCCGGGTCGTAACTAAGATAGTTTTTCAAGATTTAAAGTTTATTTTGTTTGGAATGAAATAAGCTCTTTTGATGAACTAATGATCTAATAAAAGTATTCTCCCCATGAGTACAAGAGTATAATTATAAAAGGAGATCCTCGTGAACCTCTGAGGAATGGAGACTGATTTAGTGTGACACTGGGCTTGGTGATGTTTGAGGTTTTAACTCATCAAATTCTAACTACATAGATTATTGTATTTCAATTTGATAAATGAAATTATTAATTTATTGTCACGCGGTTTAATCTAAAATAAAAATTAAAAAAAAAAAGAAAGTCTATCTTTGACACCAGTACAATTTCATCTTTTTCCACCCCCTAATTCAATAAATCTGTGACCACTCCACTTCTAGGCGTAGCCCTCATCACCATCACTCCCTTCTATCATTTTGATTTCACAGTTTATATACTATTCTATTCTCTTCTCTCCTCAAGTTTCCAATATTCAACTTATTCGTTTCACACCATCGTAGATTATGGGGGTAACAAACAACATAACGTATTCATTTATATTCAATTATGTAAATTGACTCAAATGTCAAAGTCAATGATCTTGGATTGTTTCGATTAATTGAGAAGCTACACAAATGATAAGCAAAAACGTCAACATTTAGATTAAAAATCACGAAACTTAATGAATGATTCAAAATCAAAGTGAACTGTGAGAGACTAACATAGTGCCAGAATATGCATAACCTCGCATCACTTGTATATATGGTTGAGATGAATGATTCGTAAGTAAGATTTCTCTAAACTAGTACGATGCATTTTAAGGAACATACCCATAAATAAAGTTGTGAGGAAAGTGTGGGCATCATGCCCGACTTCCAATTTTAATATTGTGCAGGATTGTGGAGTTTCCTAGTGCTTCCATTATAATATTGTCTGATTTGCACTGGAGTCAACATATATTTGTTTTTTAGTGTTAACTCAAAACACATTATACTAGGTAGAGAGGAGAACTTTACTTTTAAATCACTCGATTTGTACTCTCCCAAACAATATGAAATTGTATTGTGTACATTCACAGATATGAGTTGGACACTCACAATCAAAAGAATATTGAATGATTCTTGTTTTCACATGACAGACTGCCACAAAAATGACAACTTTTGCTACGTAGGTATGAATGACCGATGTGTTCCAAAATAAAACTTAAAAACAAAATCACGTGAAATTCGTTACGAAACAGACAATGTCGTAATGACATGATAAATTTTTACGGTAAGTAGATAACTAACATGAGATTTAGATTTGCGAGGTTCAAGGAGAGAACTAAAACAAAAAAAATGGCGGAGAAAATTGAATTGGATGGTGGAGGAAAGGTCCAAGGGCACCGCTAAGGGTGGCTGTGGCCACCCTGTATTCCTCTTGGAAATGTCATTTTCCGATCTTAAAAACACCTTAGCGGAATACCTCTTCCTTGTAGGGCCAGAAAGCTATGTAGATCTTTCTCATAACTTCTTCTCTTCCTCTCTTTCCTCTTCTCTGTGAACGAGCTGAAGAAGAGAGAGAGAAGAGATGGAGAGAGAAACTTTTTGTTTTGTAAAACATCTTTTTACAATATAATTATACCCTTTTTGCCACCCACTTTCAAAATCCTTAATTTCGTACAATAATACAGTGTTGTTCCTCGGTAGATATAAAAAGGAGGGGAACATGTTGGCATAGGAAGCGAAAGAGAAGGTTTATTTTGCTCTGTTAGTTTATGGCAATTGCAGAAAAGAGATGAGGCGGGAAGAAGATAACAGTAGCAGAGAAGGTGGAGATATTGACGATCATGAGAATGATATGGTTATGCCTGGTTTTCGTTTCCACCCAACTGAGGAAGAACTGGTTGAATTCTACCTGCGCCGTAAGGTTGAGGGCAAACGCTTTAATGTCGAGCTCATTACTTTCCTTGATCTTTATCGCTATGACCCGTGGGAGCTTCCTGGTAAACCCTCAAACCTCGCTCTCTCTCTCTTTCTCTCTGATCATGTTGGTGAAGCTTCAATTAGAAAAATTGAGCGCTAAAATTAGGTCTAAATTTAAGTATAATTTCTGCAGTATGTGCGATACAATTGAGTGATTTTTACTAATTTTGACGAATTATGAGCAGCCTTAGCAGCGATCGGAGAGAAGGAATGGTTCTTTTACGTGCCGAGAGACAGGAAGTATCGAAACGGAGATAGGCCGAACCGGGTGACGACTTCCGGGTACTGGAAGGCGACTGGGGCGGATAGAATGATCCGAACTGAGGATTTCCGGTCTATCGGGTTGAAGAAAACCCTAGTTTTTTACTCCGGGAAAGCTCCCAAAGGAATCCGAACTAGCTGGATTATGAATGAGTATCGCCTTCCTCAGCACGAGACCTGAACATTCTCACAAGGTATCCTTCAATATTTTTATGGAGAAATTTGAGACGGTTTCACCAGAGCTCCATCGCTGTGTATTTCCATGGCCATGTGTCTCCCTCTAAACCCTAGTTAAGCACGAATTTCCAACGTATTTACTGTAAAATCGACCGGAAAACATGTCGGAGAATTAGTTTCAGTTTCTCAACCAATTAACATGAAATGGGGCAGAACTCAGAAGTTCACGTATTACATAATTCTTCTCTATTTACTCTTAGTCACGGAAATTCACAGCGAAGAATGCGTGAATTCTTTAAATTCCGCCATTATTGATCATCAAAGCCTCTTGGAGGGGGAGAGAGAGAGAGAGAACATTTTGAAGTTTTACATTCTTCGTTATTTTTCTCTTTCTTCCCCTTTTATCTCTAAGCTTTCCTCCGTTGTTGTGCAGCCGGAGATATCGCTATGCCGGGTGTACAAACGAGCTGGAGTAGAAGATCACCCTTCTATTCCTCGCGTTCTTCATTCACTCAGGGCATCTTCATCTTCTTCTTCTTCGAGAATGACGAATCAGTCGTCAAAACGTTCAGATTCTATCGCTAACCCTCCCAGCTTCAAACTTCAAGCCGCTAATTATCCATTGCAGTTCCAGAACACCGAAATGGAGAAGAGGACGACTGAAACAGTTGGAAGCTAGCGAGGATGTTCAAACAGCTCTAGGTCTTTCTAAGCACAACGTGTACCGGGCGGCCATGGATTCAATGGAGGGGGAAGGACTTCTCATCCCTCATTCATCCAAGCAAATTTGCTCGTTTCTCCCGAACTGCCCCTCGTCGTCCCTCTTTCCTGGCTCTTCATCTGTTCCGTCAAACGCCATTGATGACCTCCATAGATTAGTAAATTTCCAGCAAGGTTCCACCATTAACATTCCTCAGCAAGCCACAGTTTTTCCAGAATGATCATAACCCTCATCCCAGTCAATTCTACTCTTTGACGCCTCAATCTCCATCTTTGGCCCTCAACACAATCCCCACCTCGCTTCCTACTGCTTTCTCCGACCGACTGTGGGACTGGAATCCGATCCCCGACGCAAACCGAGACAACTCCAATCCATTCAAGTAGTCAAGTTAACCGAAGATATACATACATAGTACGCTAGCTTCTTATTAATATACACTTCACAAAGTGCATTTTTAGTCTTTGATTTTGCTACATTCCCAGCGCTGATGGACATGACTGATGTATTAGCGTTTGTAGAATCCTATATTCCACTAGAGTTGATCGATATATATATTTTCATGAGCTCCATCTCTCTTGTTTTTGGATAGTCCGGCTCGATTTTACAGCTAGTAACTAGTAAATGTTGTTACTTATATCCATTGTCATATTTTTTGCAAGTTTAAGCCTCTCGTTATGTTGGTTGTTGTTGTACGTAGGTGGTTTTTGTTTGATAATCAACAACAAATTTTGTCAAAGATGCATGAAAACCTTGGTTTATGTTTTTTTCAAAGAGTGTAGATAATGTTCTATAGTCTAATGTTTTTTGTTTTATACTTTACACGCTGTTGTTTACCTTAGTTTGTAGCAAGTGTGGAGAAAAGTGTTATTTTGCATTATTTTTAGGGTTAAAATCAAGGGTAAAATACAAAAAATGGATCAAACTAATTTTTTGTCTAAAAAATGGCTTTGCAGCAAACTGTTATAGCCCCGTGGGGAGTGTTCTGAAGGAGAACGGTTTGTCGCGTGCTGAGAACGACAAATTGTTCTCACGAGGGGGCATTTTTAAGGGTGAAGACCACCCGTGTGCATGTGCCCCTCATGTGCGCGGGGGATCTTCACCCTTAGAAATGCCCCCTCGGTGAAAACGGTTTACCGTGTTCCTCACACGGCAAACTGTTCTATAAATGTTGTTAACACGGTTTGCCGCATACGGAGAATGGCAAACCGTTCTCACGCACGCGGGGGATGTTCACCCTCACACGACAAATTGTTCTGCGTTGGTATAACGTCGGCCGACCCTCATTTTGATGATTTTTCATCTGAAATCTGGCTTTTCTCTCGGCCAAATCCCCAGATCTCATCGTTGTGTCGTCGAAATCACCAGATCCGACCCTCATTCGCCGAAATTTTCCAAAACCGGCTGTTTTCTTTGAGAAAATCTCAAAAACTAGCCAAATCTGAAAAAAATCACCAGATTTCGCCAGATTTAGGTTTTTTCGTGATGAAAATTCTCAAATCCGTGCTATAATTTCGCCGAAAATCCAAAAAAAAAAAAAAAAAAAAAAAAAAAAAAAAAAAAAAAAAAAAAAAAAAAAAAAAAAAAAAAAAAAAAAAAAAAAAAAAAAAAAAAAAAAAAAAAAAAAAA
Organism: Begonia masoniana; assembly: GCA_022432975.1. Taxonomy (NCBI): domain Eukaryota; kingdom Viridiplantae; phylum Streptophyta; class Magnoliopsida; order Cucurbitales; family Begoniaceae; genus Begonia; species Begonia masoniana. Next base: position 46,971,843 of record CM039506.1, read on the forward strand.
AAAAAAAAAAAAAAAAAAAAAAAAAAAAAAAAAAAAAAAAAAAAAAAAAAAAAAAAAAAAAAAAAAAAAAAAAAAAAAAAAAAAAAAAAAAAAAAAAAAAAAAAAAAAAAAAAAAAAAAAAAAAAAAAAAAAAAAAAAAAAAAAAAAAAAAAAAAAAAAAAAAAAAAAAAAAAAAAAAAAAAAAAAAAAAAAAAAAAAAAAAAAAAAAAAAAAAAAAAAAAAAAAAAAAAAAAAAAAAAAAAAAAAAAAAAAAAAAAAAAAAAAAAAAAAAAAAAAAAAAAAAAAAAAAAAAAAAAAAAAAAAAAAAAAAAAAAAAAAAAAAAAAAAAAAAAAAAAAAAAAAAAAAAAAAAAAAAAAAAAAAAAAAAAAAAAAAAAAAAAAAAAAAAAAAAAAAAAAAAAAAAAAAAAAAAAAAAAAAAAAAAAAAAAAAAAAAAAAAAAAAAAAAAAAAAAAAAAAAAAAAAAAAAAAAAAAAAAAAAAAAAAAAAAAAAAAAAAAAAAAAAAAAAAAAAAAAAAAAAAAAAAAAAAAAAAAAAAAAAAAAAAAAAAAAAAAAAAAAAAAAAAAAAAAAAAAAAAAAAAAAAAAAAAAAAAAAAAAAAAAAAAAAAAAAAAAAAAAAAAAAAAAAAAAAAAAAAAAAAAAAAAAAAAAAAAAAAAAAAAAAAAAAAAAAAAAAAAAAAAAAAAAAAAAAAAAAAAAAAAAAAAAAAAAAAAAAAAAAAAAAAAAAAAAAAAAAAAAAAAAAAAAAAAAAAAAAAAAAAAAAAAAAAAAAAAAAAAAAAAAAAACCGGGCACCGGACGAAAAGTTGCAACCACCTCTTGGTTATTTTTCGGTTTGTTAGCTTAAATGCGTTTAAGTAACTATTTTTGATAATTATGTTCTTGATGATTATGATTAATATGAAATAAGTGAACTGTTGATTAAGTTTAATAAGAAATATATAAACTGATGAGCATGAGTAATATGAAATTTACGAACTGGATAATTGGTTTATTATGCTTATTGCATTTATCTGGAAATGCCCTTTGAAAAGGGTATTATGTTTTCTGACGAATTTTTAGCTAAGTGTTAATAGTTAGTCAGAATCAATCATCCACGGTCAAGACGAAATCAGTTGTCCAAAGTTAAAGTAACAGAATCAATCGTCCAAAGTATCACGTGGAAATCAGGTGACTTCAGTAAGAATCATTCGTCCAAAGTAGTCTGTCGAAATCAAACATCCACGGTCAAGACAGAATAGTTAAGACAAAACGCAGTCGTCAACGTTCAAAGGAAAGACGCAGTCGTCCACCCTCAAAGGAACGACGCAGTCGTCCACGCTAATAGCAGACGCAGTCGTCCAAAGTCAATAACAGACTCAATCGTCCAGACTTTAAAGACCGCGAACGGTAGCGACTCCAGACATCAACGGCTAGCTGTCGTCGTATGGATGTTTCTCCAACGGCTATATTTTCGAACACAGATAAGGAGCTTTTCTAGATGAGATGCCGATTATAGACAGAGTATAAATAGAAGAACAAAGCTTAGGAGAACAATTTTTTTGCCAAAATCCTCTTTGAACCCTTACACGCAAAAAACTTTGTAATACTCTGCGATTTCCTACACATCTCTACTCTTAAACTTGATATTCTATTTTGAGAAAGTGTAGCTTTTGTGCTCAACTATTCAAATCTATAAAATCTTAAAGGTAGTGGATTGACACCCGTGAAGTTCAATCCAGAGTTGTAAGGCTGTAGATCGACGCCCGTGAAGTTCGATCTGGAATTCTCGTTGAGGAGAAGTTAAGGATCTTCAAGGGGGAAACCTTGAAGCGTGGACGTAGGCAGGTTTTGGCCGAACCACATAAAAAAACTGGTGTCAATCTCTCTCTCTCACTCTTACTATGTTTAATATTGTTTTCTGTTCTAGTACAATATCACAAAAGAAGTGAGAAGAAAAGATAAACCTAACTTGCATATCTAAAATCGATTAGATTAAGAAATTTCTGATTCACCCCCCCTCTTAGACAATCACGATCCTACATGGTTGAGTTTCGATCCTGGGCAGCTAAGGAGTAGTACGAGCAGGATACGAGAATTAGCTCAGTATTTTACGAGAAGACTGCCAACTTTAGCAGTTGGGAGTGTTTAGGGATCCAAGAGATGTTTGACAACATCTCCCTGCAGGGGGTGTACAAGGGTGTACAATATGCAAGGCGAGAGCTGCGACAAAGTTGTTCGCCTGTTTTATGCGAACATGTGTAGTACCGGGGTGACGGGTCACTTAAAGACGTACCTTTTAGGTACAGATATAGTCGTAAATGCAGCTGTTGTCAACGAATTTCTCGGATTTGACGTAGACGACACCCCACCAATATTATCACGCTTCCAAACAGTGTGATTTTGCCAAAACATAAGAGGGGTAGTGGTTCATTCGGCAAATCCATTGCAATTCAAAGATTGTCAGGTTCGTGAAGCCGAGATCGAAGGATTTGAATGTCAAAGCTCGGGTTCTTCACAACCTGATCTGCCACATCATCCTTCTGAGGGATAGACATAAAGATCTCGTCAGCTGATGGATCTCTATGTGATGGAGAAGCTGTACATCGGCCAGATGTTCGACCCGGGATATATGTTCGTAGATCATATGGAAGAGATCAGACGAACAAAAAACAAGAATTTGTCGTACGAGACCTTAATTTGGAAGATCCTCGAGGGAGAGCAGATGCGAGCACACATATCTGTCGATGTATTTGACATGACTCATTTGATTCGGATGAGCCTAGTCGAAGTCGACGGGTTTTGGATGGCCGAGTGACATCCCGGAGCCTCCACATCTAGGGATGTTCCGATGGAGGACGCCCCTGCCCCCGCCTACGTCACTGAGGAAGGCCCCTACACCGAGGATGCCACCGCGCCGCCATTGTACCCCCACGAGGCTAGTATGTGGGAGCAGAGGTGTGACGGGATAGATAACTATCTTATTGAGATGAGTCAGAGGTTGGACATGATGCAAGACAAGTGAGATCAGAGGTGATACATCATCCAAGAAAGATAGGAATTGATGAGATTATCCCAAATACGGCTCGAAGACTCCTTCGAGCGTTGGCGTGCAGGCGGCGGCGGTGAGGGCGACGATGCCCCACCCTTACCGTAGTTTAGTTTATGTTGTATATTTATTTTAATGTACTCCTTATGTTGTATATGTAATTAAATTAAAGTAATTAACGTGTGTTTTTTATTTAGATGTATTTTACTTTTCATTTTATGTCTTGATGTTTATTATACGTATTGGAATCTGGTTGTTGGGTCTATATTTATGATTTGAATTTGCAGGAATTGTTTGAAGATAGCTATGGAGGAGTCATAAAACAAACGAAACTCTGTCCATTTTTAAAATTTTTTTTGTTTAAATAAACTGAAACAAATAAATAATTCTATTTTGAGTAACATTTAATAGATAAGTATTCTTAAAATAAACTAAAATAAAAAAAATTATTTTAAAAAAATTACAATTTGAAATATTTTCGGGATGTAATTTGTTATATCGGCTTCATCGGATCAGAAGGACATCAAAAAGTTTAATGCGTGCAAGGCAGGTTTAAGCGCTCAAGATATTAAAAATTGTAATTAATTTTTTTTTGGGATGTAATTTGTTATATCGGCTTCATCAGACCAAAAGGACATCGCAAAGCTTAATGCTTGCAAGGCAAGTTTGAGTTGAACTGTACTCAAATCTGCCTTATGAAGCCGATATAACAAATTACATCCTGAAAAAAAAATTACAATTTGAAATATCTTGAGCACTCAAAGCTGCCTTGCACGCATTAAACTTTGCGATGTCCTTCTGGCCTGATGAAGCCGATATAATAAATTACATCCCGAAAATATTTCAAATTGTAATTTTTTTTTAAATAAAACAAAATTTATTTTAAGTTAGTCTAATGTAATTGAAAAAATGGACCTAGCACCGAAATTACCACAGTCAATAATTGTTGTCTCAGCTGCGCGTCCTCGATTCCTACATATAATGGAAACTATATTAAAAAAGAATGACTGTGTTAACGAGGGAAATGTGTTGAACTGTACCTGCGTCCCGTCAAATGTGTTGAAACTCATAAACGTGTCTTGAGAAGCAGCGCCTTAGGTGAACAACGCTCGTGGACAAAGCTTGAATCGTAACGGAGGCGAGGTAAGTTCTCGTGACTTACTATGGCCGAGTGGCCTACACCGTAGCTCGAAGTTGCGTTGAGGAATATTGGAGTTTTTTTTGTTAATTGCTTTGGTTGGGTAGTTAGGATTAGTTGCTTTTATAGGTTATGCTTTTATCGTCTTGATGGTATACACGTTGTATGTTTAAATTATGTCTTTTTCTGTACATGCATCACGTTCTTTAAAATAACATGAAAACGGATTTCTACACGTGTTTAAGAAAAAAAAAGAAACAAATTAAAGAAACGAATATATGTAATCTGGTCACGACGGGGTGGGGTTCAGACATGGCTGTTTACGGATGGAAGCGTGTTTTTTCCCAGTAGATGTAAAGGGCTGTCTAACCGCCAGACGTGCCCTCTCCATCTGGTGAGAGTTAGACCCCGGTGACGTTCTGTTCTGTAATGAAATGATTAAAAGGTCTGCATGATTTACGAAACTCATATGCACAGCATGCATTTGCATTTACGAAGCTTACTGAGCCTTTAGCTCATAGTTGTGTGTATGGTGTAGGTGATTTCGATACAGGTGATGATGAGATCCCTCCACTCGAGGAATGAGCAGGTTGAAGAAGGTTGGCCTGTGAGAGTGCGCTGGGCAGTCGGTGCTTATTTTGACCCGTGGGGATATAAGTAGGTGTTTTGAGGATTTCCGGGATATTTTGGGTTGATGGTGGATTAGATAGGAGATTTGCATAGATAGAATCATTTTAGGATGTCTGGTACTTGGATAATTGGTAGATGGATATTTTAATGTTTTAGAAAACTTTGTTGTCTCTGGAGATTTTACGATATATGTTTCTGTTGGGAGAAATGTTTATGTATGTTTTGAGATTGATGAACAAGGTTGATTGATAATTGAAATAGATTAGATTTTAATGAATTGAATTGGCCTAAGGTTGATGATAGGTTTGATGATTTGAGTTGAGAAGTATCGTTTTAGGTTGTTTGATGATTTTAGATTATGCAGGGGAAAGATGGTGAAAACAGCTCTCTGGACAAAATCCAGAGAGCTAGCTGATCGATTGCCAGAAAGGGGCGATCGTTCGGGTAATGGGTGAAACAGGGGTGGGGGGGGGGGGGGGGGGGGGGGATTGTATGAGTTTTGGTTAAGTATTTCTATAAGAAAGTTATCGTCCAAAGTCAATGTCCAAGTCCCGTGGATGAATAAGCCTCGGGGACGAATAGAGTCCGTGGACGAATGAAGTCTGTGGGCGAGAACTGTCGTCTACGTCACCTTCTGCTTCTGTCGTCCACGTTGCCGTATGCTTTTGTCGTCCACGTTATCTGTTATTTCCGTCATCCACTCTATCTGCTATTTCAAACGTCCATTCTGTTTCTGTCCTTTATTTTAAACGTCCACGTTATTTGCTATTTCCGTCGTCCACTATGTCTGCTATTTCAAACGTCCATTCTGTCTTCTGTTTCTGTCCTTTATTTTAAATGTCCACGTTATCTGCTATTTCCGTCATTCGTGTACATGCATGATGAAAAGGAATGAACGAAAGTTTAAATTTTTCGTGATTTTTAAAAATAGTACGAGAGTAAATTTACGAGGTGTAACAAATAGAGCGTAAAAATGGAAGTTGGATGGTCAAACCATGGTCAAATGAGAGAGAGAGAGGCCAGAGGTGTGAAAAGGTAAGACAAAGAGTTTTATGGGTTTAGTTTCTTAAACATTATCTACAGTATCTGGGCCTTGTTTCGGTCTGGCGGCCCATTAGAACAAAAAAAAATAAATAATAATAAAATATGGGAGAGTATGTAAATAGTTGGAGAGACTAAGACAGGCTCCCTCTGCGACCAAAAAAAGGAGTTAAAGAATTAAAGGAAAATAGAAAAGAAAACCCTATGCCAGGAACTTCCCAAATTAGACAATTGTAAGTTGGAGCCCCAACCTCCGCATTTGATTTTTTTTTTTCCTTCCATTCTCCCTCCAATTTTTCGCTTCATTTGCTCTTTTATCTTTCATGTTTTTACAATTTGAATCCGTTGCTTGAAATTGGAATCCCAGAGGAGCAGCTGTGTCCTTGCAAGTATTAAGATTTACGATGTCCTTCTGGTCCGATGAAGCCGATATAACAAATTACATAAAAAAATAATAATTACAATTTGAAATATCTTGAGCACTCAAACTTGCCTTGCACACATTAAACTTTGCGATGTCTTTCTGGTCCGATGAATCCGATATAACAAATTACATCCCGAAGATATTTCAAATTGTAATTTTTTTTAAAATAAAACAAAACTTATTTTATGTTAGTCTAATAAAATTAAAAAAATGGACCCCGCATCAAAATTACCACAATCAATAATTGCTGCCTTGGCCGCGCGTCCTCGATTTCTACACATAATGGAAACTATATTAAAAAAGAATTATTGTAACACCCGATTTTACAGAATATTAATATTTTAATATAAATAATATTTTTGTAAATATGTCAAATCAAGCCTGTTTTACAAAAAGAAAGCGTTATTAGAATCCTAATTATTAATATGGATTTTAAGAGAATTATGGGAATTTTCGGAATTGTGAAGTTAAATTATGAGAATTACATTTCTCATAATATAAAGGACGTTTTAGTAAAAATAGAAAACGAGATTTGATTTGCAAACGGACAGTTTTATTAAGACCCTAATAATAAGTTTGAATTATTGGTGAAATAAGAAAGTTTGGAGAATCCGAATCGTTAGACAATTAACGAAACAAAGGACGAATCAAATAGAAAATCAAAGGAATGGCAAAACAGTCATTTGACAAGTCAAAATTTATTTAAAATCACATTTTCTCTTCCTCCAGCATTTCACGATTTCTTCTTTCTCTCCCCTGCATTCTCCGGCGATTCCCTCACGGCGTTCCACTTCCGACGTCGATTCCTCCTCCGTTCGTCTTCCGTTCTTCACGTTTCCTTCTCCAATCGCAACCCTATGTATGAATCAATGGTTTTAGAGCGTTATATTTCGGTTTTCACGAAGTTTAACGATTAGGGTTCCGTTTAGGGTTTTGTTAGGTTTTCGTAAAAATAGTCGGGTTTTGTTAGAAACGGATAGGTAATACCGTATTTGTGGTTAATGGACGTGATTAGTTGATTTATGGATGATTGTTGGAAATTTGGTTGGGTGAAGCTTAAGAAAACTCCATTAATGGAGGTTTGTAATTTGCAAGCGCAAATTGCTCGACAAAATGCCCGAATGAGCTTAATTAGAGTTTTAGAAAAATTTCCTTTAGCTAGGAGTTTCGTAGACTTCGGAATTCGATCTCCTAGGACCGATTTTAATAATGATTATTGTGGATTGGCCTAGGTGAACAAAGCTCGTGGACGGAGCTCGACTTTCTACGGACGACAGGTAAGTTCTCGTGACTTACTGTGGCCGATTGGCCTACACCATATGTCGAGTTTTTTTTCTTGAGGATTTTCGGTGCTTTGAATGCTCATATGCTTTGGTTGGGTAGTTTAGGGTTAGATGTTTTTATAGGTTATGCTTGTATTGTTTTGATGGTACACATGTGCTTTATGTTTATTTTATGCGTTGAATTGCTCATGCATCATTGTTTACAAAATGTCACGAAAAATGGATTTATGCATGAAGATCATGAAAGAAAGTGAAATGATATGAGACGACTAAAATGAAATGAAACGAAATGAGACGACTAAGACGACTGACATGAGACGACTAAAATGAAATGAAATGAAATGAGACGACTAAGACGACTGGAATGAGACGACTAAGACGACTAATACGGAACGATAAACGAATGAATGGATTGAATTAACGAAAACTGCATATACATGTTCATGCATTGTCATTTAGGTAGAATTTACTGAGATTTATTTCATAGGCGTCTTTATGGTGTAGGTGAACTCGAGACAGGTGAGGAAAGCGTTCCTTTGCTCGATGGAAACGCAGGTTGAAGACGGGTGCCGTGGGAGTGTGCTGGCGCAGTCGGTGCACATTTTGACCAGTGGGGGTGTAAGTATGAGTTTTGAGGGTGTTCGGGCTAATTTGGGCTGATGGTGGATTAGATAGGTTAATTGTACAGTTAGACACATTTTAGGTTGTTTGGATCTAGATAATTGATAGATAAATGTATTGACGTTTTGAACGTTTTGGTAAATCGTTTTATAAAGCGTTTTGTTAAACCAGTTATTTGAGTGTTATAGAACTGCTTGGAATCTTCTTTTAAACAGGAGGAATTGTTTAGATTTTAAACGGTTCCACGCAGTTTGTTTTTATAAATTTTCTCTACGTTTTCGGCTAAGTTTCGGGTATGTTTTGCGATTTATTGTAACTCCCCGAAAACCCACCCGGATTCACGGTTCGCTACAGGGACTACTCTGAGCTAAACGACTCACTAATTTTCCTTAATCTTAACCAATAAGCAGCACGGCGTCCTCCCCGAAAATTTCGGCAGAGTAACGCCTAAAAATGGCGCCCCAAAAATGCTGAATACCTGCAAACGAATAAATCTCAACCAATCCAGAATACTCTTACACAACTACCTAGTCTACGAAATCTCCAAACAATCATCATAACAAAACGAAAATGCTATCGACCAAAATGAAGAAAGTCTACAGTATAGGGTGACATATCACCCTTAACTATGACTATATACAACAAGTACAAATACCCCCACAAAAGACAAAAAATCCTACTCCCCATCAACACCATGCTACGGCTCATCCTGGGTCGGGTCGCCCTAACACTGTCATCAACCAGGGCCCTAGTTGCACGCCACCAACTGCCACCTACTCCTAGTCAGATTCTTGGTACACACCCACCAGCTCAGTAGTACCTACACCACAGAACACACCGTAAGCTCAAAGCTTAGCAAGTAAAGTGCTGGAAAATAAACGTGAAGCATGAAAACTGGTTATGCAATCCTAACACATGCAGGTCTCTACACACGTTGTCATCATCTCACCGCATCGCATCACAAATGTGCCTACAACCCATAACCTGCACAAGACTCATAACATACACACAACTAGGCCGCGACCTACACAAGATTCACAACCTACACAAAGCTCACAACTCGTACCCACAACCCGCCACGTATGCAAGACTCACAACGTACAACTAACAATGACTACACATACACATACGTACCTATGGCCACAACACACACAAGACTCACATCCTACACTATTACCAACTATCGACAGATTCTCATCCACATCCGTACTTACGACCCACCACGTACGCAAGACTCACAACTTACATACCATGACCCACAACTCACCAAACTTACAACCTACGCTCGACTGACTCTCCACCTACGCACAACTTACCCACAAACCCACTAGACTCACCACCTACAAACAACCATTCCAAAATCCCCACAATGCTCATTACCTACGTACAACTATCTCACAACCCTCACAAGGCTCACCACCTACATAAACCGTCCCCCAACCCTCACAGGCTCACCACATTCGTACGACTGTCCCACAACCCTCACAAGGCTCACTGCCTACATACTATACCGTCCCACAACCCTCACAAGGCTCACTGCCTACATACTATACCGTCCCACAACCCTCACAAGGCTCACTACCTGTACAAACCGTCCCCCAACCCTCACAAGGCTCACCACATTCGTACGACTGTCCCACAACCCTCACAAGGCTCACTGCCTACGTACAACCGTCCCCCAACCCTCACAAGGCTCACTACCTACGTACAACCGTCCCCCAACCCTCACAAGGCTCACTACCTACGTACAACCGTCCCCCAACCCTCCAAGGCTCACCACATGCGTACGACTGTCCCACAACCCTCACAAGGCTCACTACCTACGTACAACCGTCCCCCAACCCTCACAAGGCTCACTGCCTACATACAACCGTCCCCCAACCCTCACAAGGCTCACTACCTACGTACAACCGTCCCCCAACCCTCACAAGGCTCACCACATGCGTACGACTGTCCCACAACCCTCACAAGGCTCACTGCCTCCATACAACGTCCCACAACCCTCACAAGGCTTACCTACCTCACCCACAACCCTCACAAAGCTCACTGCCTACATACAACCGTCCCACAACCATCACAAGGCTCACCATCTACGTACAACGTCATCAATCCTCACAAGGCTCACTACCTACGTACAACCGTCCCCCAACCCTCACAAGGCTCACCACATGCGTACGACTGTCCCACAACCCTCACCAGGCTCACTACCTACGTACAACTATCTCACAACCCTCACAAGGCTCACTGCCTACATACAACCGTCCCACAACCCTCACAAGGCTCACCATTACGTACAACCGTCCCACAACCCTCACAAGGCTCTCTACCTACGTACCACCGTTCCCCAACCCTCACAAGGCTCACCACCTATGTACAACCGTCCCCCAACCCTCACAAGGCTCACTACCTACTCCCACAACCCTCACAAAGCTCACTACCTACATACTGATCAACTACCGACGACTTCCCATCACATACATATCTACGACCCTTAACCTGCTTACCTCTTCCGGCCCGAGTCTCACTTGGAATTCGTGGAGCACATCACCTCCGGCCTGAGTCCCACTCAGAATTCGCGGAGCATATCACCTCCGGCCCGAGTCTCACTCAAAATTCTCGGAGCACATCACCTCCGGCCCGAGTCTCACTCGGAATTCGCAGAGCACATCACCTCCGGCCCGAGTCTCACTCAAAATTTACGGAGTACATCACCTCCGGCCCGAGTCTCACTCGGAATTCGTGGAGCACCTCACCTCCGGCCCGAGTCCCACTCGGAATTTGCAGAGCACATCACCTCCAGCTCGAGTCCCACTCGGAATTCGCGGAGCACATCACCTCCAGACTACTCAAAACGTGTTTACGACTCACAACATGCAACCAACTGTGATATAGGCCCATTTGGGCGACTCTCAAGCATTACACCCACACTACTACTTACCTGGCGTCCTAGCTTGCTGAGGATGTTCGGTTTCTTGCCCACCTACGGCTCGACCTACGACAAAATTCAAACTTCATCAAAATAAAACTTACATTCACCAATTATTCTCAAACTACTATTTCTAGCCTAATCAACTAAAACCTAACTAAACGGGCCACTAATTTGGGTTCGGTAAAAACCGACCCTAAACTTCAAATGTGCATAACTTTCGCGTCGGTTATCGGAATCGAATGATTCCAGCAGCCACGTACTCCTCTAATAACCTATTTTGACCTGCAAAAAGAAATTTTAAAACAAACGACCGTAGCTAGGTCAAATATCAGAAAACCCGATTCTGTCCCTTAACCGAAAAATTTCCGTTTCTGGTTTTTCATCAAAACTCTCTCATTTCCTCACCAATCAACCACCCATACCCTCAATTAGCATAAACTAACAAAAATCTCGAGCTACACACACCAAAAACCGAAATGCCCAAACAGGGCTTGCTGTTTTTTGCCCTAACAGTGCACATCACGGCCAGGAGACCATAGCCGGACCAAGGGTCGGCAAACCCACGCCGGAGGTGGCCAAAATCAGCCGGTGATCGGAGCCAAATCCGGCTCGTCACTCACGGCCTCAAACCGAACCGAACCAGGGCACAAAAGGAGACTTACAGTTCGTTTTGTGCGCAGAGACGGGCCGAAAATGCTAGCCCTAATTTCGTCGCCGTCGTCTGACCGGAAAATGCTGGAAATCGGCGGCGGTTTGATCGACGATCGACGCCTCCCGTCGCTGTCCCCTTTCCTCTGCCTTCGGAGTCGAACGACAGAATGGCTTCGGCCATTCTGTTGTTCTATTTTTATTTATTTATTTATTTATTTTTGTTAACTAATTTACTAAATCGCCCTCACGTGTTTAAACTTCCATATTCTCGTTAAATTCTCATCCACTCGGCCCGTTAAATCTTTTTGAAATCTTCTTTTTCTTTTTCTTTTTTCAAAATAAAATCTCAAATTTTAATAAGCTAATTAACCCGTTAAAATCTCTCAAGAAATCCTAACAAAACTTTTAATTTTATTCAATAAAATTTCTGGGTTATTACATTTATGAAATAGAGAAATGTATAAGAAAATGTAGGAGGTTATGAATGAAATGGTGATGAAGTGTTTAGTTTAGTGTGTGTTATGTGTATGTGCAGGGGAAGAAAGAAAGAAAAGAGAGTGAAGCGATGCAAGTTCGCTGGAAATAAATTTTCAGAGGACTTGGCGATCGATCGCTTGAGGAGGGGATCGATCGCCAAGCTTGGTCGCCACGCTCTGGAAAAGTCCAGAGCATGTAGAGAATGATCGCCGCTTTGAGGGGCGAACGTTCGCCCCTCAGTTTTCTTCACTGGCGATCGATCGCCTGTTTTGGGCGATCGATCGCCCCTATAAATTTTGGGACAAATGTCCCTTATGCCCTCCAGTTTGTTGGCCGATGCTTTTTCTTTGTTTTAATTGTTTTTAAATAATTATTTTAAGTTTTATTTCAATTGTTTCAAGTTTTATTTATGTGATTTTAAGAATAGTTTCCGAATGATTTTAACGAATTAGTCTACTATTTAAATTCCGCTCAAAGTTTACACGGATAAAAAAAATATATATATACGGGAAAATAAGGGTACAGTCCTAGGGTTGTTACTGTAACGATCATTACCCGTATTCTAATTTTTACCGAATTATTACATATATTTTTTTTATCCTTAATAAACTTTATAACAATCGAGCGGAATTTAAATCAAAGGCTAAATCGTTAAAAAAACTTATTCATATCTAATTTAAAACCAATTAAAAGAAACATAACCATTTAACTAAACTTAAATCAATTAAATAAAACTTAAAATAATAATTTAAAACAATTAAATTAAATAAAAAAAAACATCGGCAGGGACAAAAAGGGGACGTTTGTCCCAAAAGTGAGGGGCGATCGCATAACGGCGAGCGATCGCCCTTTGGCGATCGCGTAGTTTCGCCAGCGATCGCTGCATATGAGGGGGGCGATCGATCGCCATGCTCTCTGGAATTTTCCAGAGAGCACGGCCATGAGGGGCGCTCCTTGGAGATCGATCGCCACCCACTCTGCCTCCCTCATTTTTCCTTTTTCTTTTTCTTCCTTCATCCTCTACATACCAAAACTTAACACTTAACCCTTTTCCTCATTCATCTTCCATACATTTTGTAAAAACTTCTATACAGTAACCCTACCGTCCACATACATTTCACTCGCTACCTATCACCCGTTCACCGACCCAAAAACACATGAAAAATATAACCAAATTCCATAAAAACGAACCGCGTGGTTCCGTTTAAAAGTTTAACATTTACCTCCTGTTTGAAAATATCAAAACATTACAAAAATCCCTTCGATTTTTCCAAAAAAACACTATATATTATCTATCCAGATCCAAGCATCCTAAAATGTCAACTATATATTTCTCCTATTCTTTTTATCTATCAAATCCCAAAACATTTACCTACATCCCCACGGGTCAAAATCACGCACCGACTGCTAGCGCGCTCCCACGGGCCATCCTCCTTCAACGTGTTCATACTTCAGGCGGAGGGACGTCTTCCTCACCTGTCTCAAAATTACCTACACCATAGAATTAAACATGTGAGCTAGAGGCTCAGTAAATCTAAGTGAATGCTTGTGAATGCTAATGCTATGCATGTACAGTTTATAAATCATGCGTCCTACCTTTTCGCTATTCATTTCATTTACGTCACCGGGGCTTCTCTCTCGCTAGATAGGAGCGGCACATCCGGCGATTGGATAGCCCCTCGTATCTAATCGGGGGGAAAACATGCTTCATCCGACAGCCATGTCTGAACCACCGCCACCGACGTGATCGTCATTACATTCATTACCTTTTCGTTATCGTTTTTCTTTTCATGAAAATATGCATAGAAAACTCATTTTTCATGCCGTTCGAAAAACAATTATGCGTGAACAAATATTATGCCATGAACGAAATAGAAACAAACAGAACATACAAACGACAAACTAACAATTAACAACCTAACAAAACATAAATCTAACTACCTGTTCTAATTACCCCAAACACTACATATCTCCAATTCCTCAATTTAACGTATATTCTTATGGTGTAGGCCAAGACGGCCAAACAAATCACAGAGACTTACCTCGCGTCCGTTGAAATTCACGCTCCATCCACGAGCGTTGTTTACCTAAGGCAAAGCACAACATTTGTCATTTAAACCAATTCTAAACTATCGAGTTTAAAAAATTACAAACTCCTAGCTAAAGAAAATCTCATAAACTCTATTCTAGCTCATTGAGGCATTCTATCTAGCAATTCGTGCTCGTGAATTCCCAAACCTCCATTAATGGAGCTCTTAAAATTCTCCAACCACCAACTTCCTAACCACCTCATTTAAACTATCCAACTTTCACCCATAATCATAAATACAGCCATTTGAGCTATAAATACGGTAAATCTATCGATTTCAACTCTATTTCACGTTTTCAACGAAAACCCTAACGAACCCTAATCGTTTTAAATCCTAGAAATCGAAATCTATCATTTCAAAAGCTTAGAGCCTTACCTAGGGAGCGAAGACGAAGGAGAAACGTGAAGAATCGAGTCGCCGGAGAAGAAGAATCGTCGCCGGAAGAGAGGAATCGCCGTGGAAAGGAGAATGTCGCGCGAGAAGGAGGAAAAACACAGGGAGAGTCGCGTAGGTGTGAGGAGAAAGAGAGTTTTTATGATTTTTAATAAAATTTTGGTCTTGCAAAATTACTTATTTGCCCCTCCACATAATTTCTATTTGTTTCATTAGTTATTTCGTTATTTAACTAACGATTCGTTTTCTCCAAAACTTCATATTTCACCATAAATTCCAATTTATTATTATGGCTTCATTAAAATTTTTCATTCGCAAAATGGACTTAATTTGACGTATTCACAAAAATGCCGTTTATATTAGAATAAAACCAAATCCCGTAAAGCTGGGAGTTACAGTTACAATGATTGTGTTAACAAGGGAAATGTGTTAAACTGTACCTGCGTCCCGTCAAATGTATTGAAACCCATAAACGTGTCTTGAGAAGCAGCACCTGAAGTGGATCCCCGGTGAGGACAAGTGCGACTATTGTGCCCCTTCTGCCCATATATACTACACGTTATCTTCGAGTTCTGCCTACTTATTGTCGAACTCGATGGCTCGTCGACATCTCGCACTCTTGTCTCCTTTGGCCTACCAAGTTGTCGATATCTTCTCGACGGAATGAGTTCTTTCACATCTACCACTACCGGCCACATTTGGTTGCCGCTTACAGGTCGAATAAACTGTGAGTACATCTGCAGGTAAGTTATCTGATGTTAGCATAGATGCACGTAATTTTTCGGTGCCACTCTCATTAAACGGATGCATGGAATGACATGGCCACACGGGATTCCAGTACGCTCTCACATGGTGCAATTGCACACATTCGTACTCATGTCGACCGTGTATTGTTCGTAGCCGTTGCTGACCTCAAATTGTTCACCTCCCCTACGAACAACACTCCAATTTTGAGCTGCAACATCTAGATTATCAAGCTTATTTTTTATCTTGGGACACATAAGGCCTGTTGCTTGGGATAACTTCTCAAATTTCCTCATAATGGGAGTCATCATGCATTTTTGGATCAACTCGAACATAGTCAGGATCGGCTTGTCCCTCGCAGGCAGTAGAAGTGCATTGAATGACTCGCTCAAATTATTTAGACTCATTTCGCACTTGGGAACCGAAGAGAAGGCATGAGTAGGCCAATATTTAGGCTCTTCTGCTCGAAGCCATGCGTGGGCATCCGGGCTAAGCTGAAATGATTTGCTCATTTCGTGGTTGAAATGATACTCTGTCGGTGCCCTGGCTGCACTCCACATTGTATCTATGTACGCTCTGGCCCGAAACAGGACTTTAAAGTTTGCGTACATATGCCAGAGGCAGAAGCACTGTTCGGAATCTTTAAATTCATTTGCCACAGCATTCAACAATCCCTAAAATTTGAAAGAAAAACTTAAATGTATAGCAATGTAAGAATAACAATTAGAAATGTATTATACCTTTTGTTGATCCGAAATAAATGTCTATCCGCCTCCCTCGCCAAGGTTCAGGTCTCGCTTCAAGTGTTGTAAAAATCACGTCCATGTGGCCTCAGACTCTCTTTCGACGTTGGCAACCGCAACAAGATATATTATGTAGCGATCCTAATACTATACCTTTATTTTCCTGTACTATTTTTTTTTTATCCAAATAACTTTAATTGCATTGAAGCGGAATTTAAAGCGAAAACCGAATTTGTAAAACGTTCGAATCTATTTTGAAAACCGAGTAGTAAAGCTTTAAAACAATTAAAAGAAACTATAATTAAATTTAAAAACATAAACAGCAGGAGAAAAAGACAAAACAGGGGGCAAAAAGGGGCGATCACCCCTAAAATGAAGGGGCGATCGATCGCTAATCGGCGATCTCGCTCTGGCGAACGATCGCCCTTTGGCAATCGTGTCCAGCGAACGATCGCCCTTCGGCGATCGCTTGCCTGCCCAGCGATCGCCACTCTTGGCGATCGTGCGACAGAGGGAGGGCGATCGATCGCCCTCCCTGGCGATCGATCGCCAAGCTCTATGGAATTTTCTAGAGAGCTCGGCCCCCTCCCCCCTTTCTTCTTCTTTTCCTTCCTCACCTTCCCTGCATTCACCCATTACTCCTAACACAAAACTTCACAATTCAACAATACAAATTCTACATAACTCTCAATCATACTTTTCAACATTAACTCACTCAAAACCCCATCGATTTCTCATTTGCCAATCACTCAAAATAACGACTCAAAACTCAATTAAAACATAACTCGTTTTCGTAAAACCAAACCGCATGGATATGTTTAAAAACCGAACATTTCCCTAATACCAAACATTTATAAAACGAGTTTTCCAAAATGTTTAAAAACTCAAACATAAACCTATCAACTATCAGAACCAAACATCCTAAAATGTTTCTATACAACCATCAGCCCGACAATTCCCAAAAATCCTCAAAACACCTAACCATGAGTCCCACCGGTCAAAATGAGCCTCGACTGCGCCAGCACACTCCCGCAACCATCCTCCGTCAACTGCATCACTCCTCAAGTGGAGGGATCTCGTCCTCACCTATGTCGAAGTCACCTACACCATACAGACACACTATGAGATAAAAATCTCAGTAAGCTCTACGTAAATGCAATGCGTGCTGTGCACATGGGTTCGTAAATCAGGCATCATTTTCATTATCTTTACTCTGGTTGTCACCGAGATCTCAACCACCTAACTGGAGAGGGTACATCCAGCGGTCAGACTACCCTTTCCAGCTAGAGGAGGGGGTACACGCTTACAACACGTACAGCCGTGCCTGAGCCCCATCTCGCATAACCTATAACTGTATGAGTATATATTAGATGCGGTATTGTGACAGACCCCTTCGTGCATACACAATAGATCAATAGCCCCTCTCCAGACCGCATCGCCATTTTCTTTAAAACATTGTGCGGAAATTCATTTTCTATGCATAATTTAAAACCGTGATGCATGAACAGTTACGTACTTAAAGTAAACAAATAACATACATACCATCAAGAGAATAAAAGCTATTAAAAGCATATCCTATCTAACTACCCAACCAAAGCATTAAACAAAACGTCACCAAAACTCCTCGAGACGACCTCGACGTATGGTGTAAGCCAATCGGCCAGAGAAGATCACGAGAACTTACCTTGTATCCGTTGCAATCCAAGCTCCGTCCATGAGCGTTGTTCACCTAGAGCAATTTCACAATTTTGTCGTTAAAACGAGTTTAAACTATTAAACGTCCAAATTTAACGAAACCTTAACTAAGGAAATTTCTAAAATTCTAACTTAACTACTCGAAGCATTTTTTTTTTAACGACCAATTAATGTTCGACACATCGAACCGCCATTAACGAGTTTTCCCCAAAACTCGAAAATTTTTAAATTTCTAATATTCGTTCTAAATCGATTTAACTTCGTCAAATAACGTTTAACACGTCCATTATATTCAAAACTACGATAAACCTATCAATTTCTAACCCTAAATCGCATTTTTAACGAAACCCTAAACGAACCCTAATCGTTTAAACTCCGTAAAAACCGAAATAAACTTTGCTAAAATCTTATAATCGTACCTAGGGTTGAGTTTGAGGAAGAAAACATGAAGAATCGAGACGATCGGAGCACGAACCGGTCGCCGGAAATGGAGGAACGCCGTGGGAGAAAAAAGGTAGCCGAGAGGGAGAGGAGAGAAAAAGAGAGAGATCGTGAATGAGGGAGAAGAAGAGAGAATTTTGATTTTAATTAAATTTGACTTTGTAAATTACCTTTTTGCACTTCCTTTGATTTTCTATTTGTTTCGTCCTTCGTTTCATTAATTGTCTAACGATTCAGTTTCTCCAAATCTCCTTATTTCACCAATAAATACAACTTATTACTAGGGTTCTTTTAAAACTGTTTGTTCTCAATTCGGACCTCGTTTACTATTTTTACTAAAACATCCTTTATATTACGATAAACGTAATTCTCGTCAAATTAGCGTTAAACTCCTAAAATTTCCAAAATTTTCTTAAAATCCTTATTAATTATTAAGATCGTAATAACGCTTTCTTTTTGAAAAATTGACTTGATTTGACATATTTACAAAAATGCCATTGTATTGTTTATTTACAAAATCCCAAAAATCTGGGTGTTACATTCCATCCACCTTATTTAAAATTTTGTCCTCAAAATTTGCTCCAACTTTAAGTCCTTGATATTAACGTTTCATGTGTTGCGGCCTTATACTTTGATTAATCATCTGTACACACGGTCATTCTTCGTGGTTCTGAGCCAAAGCTCACTACTATACTCACCAACATCGATCTTAAATTTATATTTCCTTCTTTCGATTTGATCATACACGCCCTCACTCAAGCATCGAGCATAATCAAATTTTAAATCTCGTATAAACTAACCCAACGACATACTTGTCATCTTAATATTTGCGCATGTATCAACTTTCAATCTTCACTTAATCACTCACAGATTAAATCTCAAAATAATATTAACTTCAAAGTCCTCTTTTTATCGACGTCATTCTTCCGCTGTCCTTTTTAGGTCAGAGTTATGCCTAAACTTCCTAACACCAGCCAAATTGAATGTCTACAGTCTCATCCGATTTCTGGGCTGTAACCCAAACTTCAACATAATTCTATCGACCCTGTCCACAGTTGGGATGCACACCAACTGAATTTCCACATTAACCTCCTAACCGTATTCCTTACTTTCAATTGGCCTAAACATGTCCTCGCTTAAGCATAAGCATCAAATCATACCAAACTTCCTAAGTTCTTAATCAACAATCTCCGACTGTGTACCAGACCCTAACGACCTGAGCATGCGTTGGTCTACGTTTAATCACCCAAAACGTTAAACTCTTTAACTTATCCATTGATCTCCACTAAAGATTGTCTCTACCCTAAATCCTCGAAATAACTTCAACTTCTCAACGTCAAATGGGTTGACTACCATTCAAGGATTTCTAACCACACCAGGTTGTAATCCAAATTCCCCTTTATTTTAACTTCAACAACTCCTTGAACTGAGTTTTCCTAGTTTCTAACTTTCTTAATCCTGCATCTATCGAATACATACCTAACCACTGCACGCCCTATAAGCCTACTCAAATTACTTACTCCAATGCTAAATCTTATTTACACTACGATCTTATCCACCTATTGGGTATAACTATATATATATATATATCAGAGCTGCGAACTAAACTTGCGCACAAGTTCGTTGGCCTTAACTTCAGTTACTATCACGACCTCCCGAGTCCACATTTTCCTAGTGATGTTCCCATAGAACTTCTCCGTCAACAGTATTCAAATAGTACACCTCCTTGGGCACCTCGCGGGTCTTAATAAAAGTTTTCAAATAAGATTCAAATCCCTAAATTTCATGAACCATCTCATCAAGATTACCCCGAGGTCTCGACGAGTCCAACTGAGACTAAAGTTACTACTCGCTTAGGATTCTGGCCCCATTGTAACTAAAATGCTATAAACATCATGAGTTCTATCGCTATGTCCTTAATTAACTTTCTCTTACTATATACATTTACGCTTATTCATTTAGCCCAATTCCTTGTTACCCTCAAGTACAATTGAATCCTCTACATTTATGCTTATTCATTTAACCCAATTCCTTGTTATCCCCAAGTACAATTGAATCCTCAGGTTTTGCCATAGAATTGTTCCAACTATCTATTCCTATTCTATGAATCGCAAATCTCGCAAATTGTTTGCCGTGTAACACTGATCCAAACTTCTAGCTTTAATCCTTCATTTGATACAACAATCTCCTTCACCTAGTTCTGACATCACATGAGGACTTCTTCGAAGCTACAAAATGGTTTACCCTCTTTCGTTCCTCCTAGTCGAGTTCTAGATATTCTACTTGATTCCAGTGCAACAATTCATCCGACGCTTTTCTTGTTTGAAAACTTATTGTAGATAAGTTTACGCTCTTATTCCAACTCTCCTCAGATTCTCAAATCTTACCTTTCTATTTTTCCAAGAGGAGGATTCAGAAGCATCTTTTCGTTAAGGTTAACCCTCCTAGATCATCGAACACTAACGTTTCTATTTCCTTACCGGAGGTAAGTCCTATGTTTCTGGTTCTTAACTTGAACTGTACCCACTATAGACTTGCTCTAATTGCACTGCCATCTCTTCTATGGTCATACTGGTTGCTTTAAACTCCTAAGCACAACCTCAGTAGTTACCACGTTTATGTTTTCAAGTTCTTTCTAACTCCTATGTTTTTGCTTACTAACCTCTAATCAAGCAACATCAAGGGTCTGACGTGTCTACTACTCATTAATCACTCTTAATTTCACTAAGCCTCCCACCTAGTAAGTCGGTTGAAATCTTCTCACAAATCTAAGATCTTTCTTTATTGATTAGTCCTCTAAGGTGGTACTCATTTCCTAGAGGACAACCAATCTCGGTATCTTGAGTATCGCCTTGCACATGACCTCTTTATTCTCTGTCTCGATATTGGTCGATATGACCACTCCTACCCAATCACTTAAATCTTATGTGCACGACTTGTATTGATCTACCACATCCTTCTAAACCACATCTGTAATAGCCACTCTCATAGCCTCTCAACAATAAAGCTAGTTAAGTCCTTGGATATGGTTTTAGTCTAAATACATTAATCTTTCCATGGATCTAGGGCTTACAAGTTCTTGTTATATCTTCTTACTTGCTTAAATGCACTTAGTATACCTTGACAACCTAAAGCCTCTCCCGATGCAAATTTTTTTTTTTTTTTTTCACTTTAGTCTTAAATTACTCTTTGATTCTTCACACCTTAAAACGCTAAGGGTTTGAGTTTCATCAACTAGGGTTCACTTTCTATCTATTTAAATCTTATATCTCATAAGTTGTATCCCTCTAATGGTAACAAAATCTAAGTGTACTTCTTCTCATGGTTAAGTCAGGCTAATCTTACTAACACATAGCTTTCTTTCTATAAGGCCTACATCGTCTTGCATCTATCTATCGTCTATCGTTGAGGTTCATTAAGGAACTCTTCTAACCCACCTTCTACTATATATATATATATTTAAACCTACTTCAACCTATCACAAAATTAACATGTCCAAATTATTTCATTCCATACTACACCCCTATTCTAGTCGAGATAAAACTATACCCGGAGTGACTGAGGGTTGGGAAATGTCGTCTTTGATCAGTGAAGTTATCTTCGGTGTAACCCTTCTCTGATTTCAGCCTAGATTCGGGCAATCCTTGACGTAGTGATCAGCCCCGCCACATCGGTAGCACCTTTCCGTGCCCATCCAGCAATCCCCATAATGTCTCTTCTGACATATAGGGCACACGGGTCTTTGAAAAGTTCGTCATACGTGCCTCGGTCGGTTTCGTTCCATTTCTTTCTTGCTCTTTCTCTTCATACCGTGGCCATTGGGAGCAACTACCCTTTGGGTCCTAAGTTCCTCTCGGTTTGTCAATATCTCAAGCTGACGAGATTGTCCATCTATAAGCTGCACTTGTTGGCAGATGTGTTGGGATTGTTGGGCAATGAATTTCCTAAGGGTATCTATTGTATCGTCTCGGTCATCTCGGTCATTTCCTCGACGCACCATAATTCTATAACTCCTAAATAGGTTAAAAAAGCACATAACCCAAAGAAATCGAAATCAAATAAAGCAATTAAACATACTTACAGTTGATGAAGGATATCCGCGTAGTGGCTGTGCAGTCGAGCAGTCTACAGAACCGTTTTTAAAACCCGGGGGCTCTGATATATTCCATCGTTACCATCAATACTGATGGCTGTGAGAAATTGTTCGGGACACGAGCCCTTCAGATGACAACCGTCCAAACAGATAATAGGGCGATCGTACTGCAGCAAACCTACCTTGCACACAGCCATGCACATATACATTCTTTGATATGCCCACGAATCAGAGTGCACCTCGTAAGCATGTATGTATAATGAGCTACCCAAATTTTATCTATTTATTTCAGCTGCGTACGACCAAACTTGCTTGTACTGTTTGTGGCCGCTGCCTTCGTTACATGTTCGAGCTATGCTTCTTGCTCTTTTGCCAATACTGGGCGTAATGTTGATAGCGAAATCCTTCCAGACTGTCTCGATGATGGAAGAGATTTCCCACATAGGTTGACTTTTAAACTTGTCTAGTTAATACTTTACAAAATATTTTGCTCGAGTGTTTGGATTCTCAACTAACCTTGAACAGCTGTGAGATTCGATAAATTTCTTTATTTGAAAGGTTTCCTCGTCTTGCATCTTCGACGCATGCAGTCGCCATGCACATCCCTCTACGCATTTAGACGTCAGTCGCCGTTTGTCACATTGGGGGAATTTGATGCTATAACCATTTTGCACAGAATATTCGAGTATTTCTTCTTTAATTTCCTTTATATAACTATATTGTTTCCAAAAAAAAAATCATTGAGATTTCTTCACGTACCGGTATGCTTTCTACCTCATCAACGTTCGACCCGATCGGTGTTCGAAGTACCTCGTCTAGAGTTCTGGAGATCGAATGCACCTCTATTTCTTCGTCCCCGCCTACGTGATCGAATGCACTAAGATCACCATATGCAGGAGTGGCGTGCGCATACCAATTGATATCGACATCAAAGTTTGTTGGCTTGTCTAAATCACTCCCTCTAATTGAAATATCATTCATCGTTGTCTCTAATACCTGAAAATTCTCGAAAGCAAAATAATAGTTGAGAAGCTTTAGAGATATCAAGAAGAGTGGAGTTAGAGGTGGTGTGAGAACGGAGGGAGAGAAAAGGCTCTTTAAATAGGCTTGGAGAACGACAACCGTTCTCTTATAATGGTTTGTTGTTCTTGTAGAATCGTGATTGTCTAAGAAGGGGGGTGAATTAGAAATTTCTTAACCTAATCATTTTTCACAATGCAAATTAGTTTTATATTATCTTTTCTCTTTTTATGCAATTACTAACAAACACATAAAAGTAAGAGTAAGAGAAAGAGATTGACACCGATATTTTTACGTGGTTCGGCCAATATTGCCTACGTCCACGCTTCAAGGTTTCCCCCTTGAAGATAGGGGTGGGCAGAACCGGCCCGGAACCCGCGGACCGGACTGGACCGTCGGTTCGGGCTGGTTCTTGGCCGGTTCCATGTGATTGGGAGCCGGTTCCGGTTCCAAAAATCTAAGAACCGGGAATCGCGGTCCGGTGCACCGGTTCTGAGGTTGGGAACCAGCTGGGACCGTGGGAGAACCGGTCAGATGCCCTAAAAGTTTTAGGCTAAAAGTTTTAGCCTAAAACTGAAGTAGAAGTTCACTTTCAGTCTAAAAGTTTCAGACTTCAGCAATTAGCGACGCCGACGCGTCTAGCGATCCCGAGTCTTCCTCTGCCTGCTGCCGAGTCCCCCTCTGCCGAGTCCTCCTCTGTCGAGTCCTCCTCTGCCGAGTCCCCCTCCGCTGAGTCCCCCTTCGCCGAGTCCCCCTCCGTCGACGGCGTCGAGTCCCCCTCTGCCGAGTCCCCCTCTGCCGAGTCCCCTTCTGCCGAGTCCCCCTCTGCCGAGTCCTCCTCTGCCGAGTCCCAACCCCGAGTCCCTCTTGCTTACTTCTCTATCTATTTCACATCAATGGTCGGCGGCTGGGGAAAAGGTGATACCGACTCCCTTTGTTTCGAAAACTATCAGCTCATCGATGATAATGAAATAAACGATGTGATTTCGTGGAACGATGATGGATCGACGTTCATCGTGTGGAATCCTACAGTTTTTGCCAGAGATTTGCTTCCAAAGTATTTTAACCTATGTAAGTTTTTGGTTTCTGGCTTTCTGCTGTTCAGATTTTTGAAATTAAAAAAAAAAAATTTAAATGAATAGGAGGGAACCGGTACCGAACCGGAACCAGACCGCAAATCCGATTCCGGTTCCGGTTCGGTACCGGTTCCGATATAGACCGGTTCCGGTTTCGGGAATTTATTTCTCGAAACCCACGGTCCAGTCCGGTTCCAGCCCAAAACCGACCCGAACCGGACCGTGCCCAGCCCTACTTGAAGATCCTTATCTTCTCCTCAACGAGATTTCTTGATCGAACTTCACGGGCGTCGATCTACCGCCTTACAACTTTGGATTGAATTTCACGGGTGTCAAACCACTGCCTTCAATTTTTTACAAGTTGAAAATAGTAGAGCACAAAAACTACGCTCTCTCAAAACTCAAAATCTCAAGTTTAGATGTAGAGAGGTGTAAACAAAGATTGTCGTGTGAGCTTGTGAGAGTTGAGAGAAAATTGATCAAATTGGCAAAAGTTGTTCTCTCCAGCTTCAATCGTCTATATATACTCTTGTTTGTAATCTGCTTCACATTCGGAAGACTCCTTGTTTACGTGCCAAAATATGACCGTTGAAGAGTCCGTACGTAGAAAAACTAGCCGTTGTGGTCTGCAGTTGATATTACTCGTGGTAGAAGTCTTCTTGATTCGGATGATGTTATCTTAGTAGATGAAATTCTTGTTCGATCGACTTCTTTATTGGGTTTGGTCGACAATGATTTCGGTAGACGTAAGAATTTGGTCGACTTGATTTTGTTCGTCATTGATTTCAATAGACTTTAGAATCTGGTCGACTTGACTTTGTTCGTCTATGATTTGGTAGACTTCAGAATCTGGTCGACTTGGTTTTGGTCGATATTGAAGTCGGATGACTTCAGAATTTAGTCGATTTGGTTTTGGTCGATATTGAGTTCGGATGACTTCAGAATCTGGTCGACTTGGTTTTGGTCGATATTGAATTCGGTAGACTTCAGAATCTGATCGACTTGGATTTGGTCAACGTTGATTTCGGTAGACTTTAGAATCTGGTCAACTTGGATTTGATTGACGTTGATTTCAGTAGACTTCAAACTTCGGTCGATTTTACTTAGTCCAGTTGATATATCTGGCTGATGTCTTCCAAATCTGGTCAAGTAGATGTTCAATTGGTTCCACTATCAGTCGATGTTCATTTTGGCAGACGACTTAAACGTCTGGTTGACATTATGCATACTCCAGTCTTGACTACCAACACTTAATCAAAAACATTAGAAAACATAATACCATTTTTAAAAGGGCATTCCCAATTAACTGCAACTATTAATAACATTCATTTCTTACAATCATTTTATGGTTATATATTTCACACTAATCACAATCATAAAAAATATAGTTAGACTTAAATACATTTTAAGTTAACAATCTCTCCCTTTTTGATGATGACAAACATAAAATGATTAACCATATACTCTCCCATGCTATTCTGACAATGTATAAACTCTCCCATACTTTAAGCATTAATATCAATTACTTTTCTCCCTCTTTGACATTATCAAAAAAATATTAGCAAGAAGTGTAAGAGACGAGAATGTCATTCAACACAACACAAGTTTGATAAATAATGAGAAAAATTCAAAGATAAATAATGATAAAGAATGATCAATAAATGAATATCCTAAAAGAGTCATAAGTTCCTAAACCATCGAATCGATACAAAGAATGGAGGAGGTAATTACACAACGGAAGAACCAACATAGAAACCCATAGTACATGCAAGCATAGAAATCCCTCGCACATCTGAACATAGGCTCATCTTCATCCTCATCTGGAACAATAGCAATAGGAGAAATAGGAGGAATTCCTTCTCCAGCATTTGCATCCCCTGCATCTCCTACTTCAGCTATTGGTGTACCATCAAAGGGCTCTCCCTCCTCAACTGGTTCAGCCATGACAACATCACTAGGGCCAATAACAGCATCAGCAACATTAGCTGGATTAATTACTGGCTCGTCCTCACAAACAACATCCTCAACAGCATCCTGAGCTACAGCATCCCCTACAGCACTCGAAGGCATATCACCCGAAGAAACAACTGGAGTGGCTAGATGAGCTCCCTCAGGATTCTCTCCACCTTCGTCCAGGCCCTCATCCAGATGAGAGGGCTCACTATCACTCCTAGCCAAAGATGAGTTAAGATAGCCAATGTGAGTGATAATGCGTTCAGACTCTTGTCGCAAGTGATCTGTTAAATGACTGGTATGGAATCTAACAGAAGAGATGACATCATCAATAGCTTTACTTTGATCTGTTTTTGCTTGATCAATATGATGGTGGAGTCCTTGAATAGCAGCTGCAAGATGATCATTCCGAGAGAGGGTGGAGGCTTCGAGTTGACGAAGCCGTGAGAGGCAGGAGGCTTCAAGGTGTTCTAGTTGTGATAGAACAAAAGCTTCAAACTGATCTTGTCGGGAGAGATACATGGACTGAAAGGATTCAATGCCAGTGCCAAGGCTTTCGATACTCGCCCGAAGCTCATGATATTGTTCCTCAGAAATAGAATTCCCCACGGGAGGAGTGGGATGACCTTGAGTTCGAGGAGGAACACGAGCTGTCAATGAAGGAGCCTGTGCTGGTGAAGAAACAGCAATTGGACTAGAGGGATGTGGAAGAGTAGCTGCTTGAACTTCCGGAGGATCAAGCAGAAAATTTTGATCATTAAAGCCCTCGGTAGCTGATGGGAGAAAGTCAGAGCAGGTTGGAGGAGCTGAAATGAGAGACCCTGGAAACTGAGGAGGATCAAAGGAAGGAATATAAGATTCTTCCTAAGCATCAGACGCATCTTCCTCTTCCAATAGCACTCTTCGCCTCTTTTGACGTTCAGGAACAGCCTGAGAGGCATGGCTTCTTGAAACACCTTCCTGTGTTTCTTTGTCAAATAGAGCACCTTGCTGATTTCTTGCAATTCCCATTCTCAGCAAGGTGAAAGCAGAGAAACGATCAGTGTTCTTCAACAAGATTGGCTCGTCTTCAGCCGGCAGTTGAATACCAAATCGATGGAAAATCTTCATTAAGAGAAGATTGTATGGAAGAGATTTGGATGCAGTTTTGACAACTTGAAGCATCCTTTTCAGAATAATACTCCCAATATGAAATGGCTCTTTACGGAAGAATCTATACAGAATGTGAAGATCCATGCCACTAATGTGGAATCTATGGCCATCTCTGAGAAAGATGTTGTAATTGATTATTTGAAGGAAGACTCTGACCCTAATATTCAAGTCCTTACCCTTGAAACTTAAAGAGGTGCTGTTTGGATCCTTGAAAATCTGTTTGGCTAAAGTCAGTCCCTCTTGTGTTCAAACGAAGGGAAGATCCTTGGAAACCTCATATAGGCATATCGTTTAGAAACTCACAATTGAGTATCTCATGAATTTTGTCTTGAGTCAGGTCTATGTGCCTTCCATACACATAACTGCGGATGACAAGAGGGGAGGTAGAGTGCTCTAGATTAGCATAAAACATCATAATTAATGTTTCACAGTAGGATGTGCCTAGTTCAAAAAGTCCTAATAATCCCATTTCACGGAGAGACTTCTCTAGTGATAACCCATAAAGGTCCTTAAACACAACTCATCTACTTTTAATGAGATTCTTCTCTTCAAAATCTTTATAGTACCTATTAAATGCAGTCTCATTGAGAAACTGCGGAGAGGGCCATTGAAGAGAAGGAGGTTGCACTATAGGTGGAGACTCCATTTGTTCAGCACTCTTCTGCTTCTTCTTGGAAAAGGTTAATCCGGCGTTGGAGGAGGATGTCATTTATGGAGCAGAGATAAGAGAGGTGACTGGAGATGAGTGAGATAATCATCGGAGAGACAAGAGAAGATGAGAGGTTTTTGAAGGATTTTCGCACTCTGGAAGATAAGTAGGGTTTCTGTAATCCGAATGCTAATTTATAGGATTTAAGAACAGACTTCGTCCGATTCGTACATCGACCGTTCCCTACATCGTCCGTTTCATATGTTGACGCGGTCGATGTACTTCAGAATACCTCAATTTTTCAACCATTCAATCCAGAGCGATGAAAGTTTTTACGAATCCATGATATCGACCGTTTAAGATTTTTCACTCCTAATAATACGTAAACGAATTCTAATATTATTAAAAGTCTTCTCATCTAGAGGTTTTGTGAAGATATCAGCTAATTGATCAGATGAGTTAACGAATTCCAAATTGATATCACCTTTTTGGACGTGATCTCGAATGAAGTGATATCTGACCTCGATGTGCTTAGTCCTAGAGTGTTGGATAGGATTTTTTGAAATATTGATAGCACTTATATTATCACATCTGATCGGAATTCTATCATAGGAGATATTATAATCCTCTAGAGTTTGCTTCATCTAAAGCATTTGAGCACAGCAACTACCGGCGGCAATATATTCACTTTCCGCAGTTGAAAGTGCTACAGAATTATGCTTCTTAGAGTACCAAGATACAAGTGATTCTCTTAGGAACTGACATGTCCCACTAGTGCTTTTTCTATCAACTAGACTTCCTGCATAATCTGAGTCTGAATAACCTATTAAATCAAATGAGGTTCCCTTCGAATACCACAAACCTAAATCATATGTCCCACTTAGGTATTTGAAGATTCTTTTGACAACATTCAAGTGTGACTCATTGGGAGAATCTTGAAACCTAGCACATAGACACACACTAAACAAGATGTCCAGCCTACTAGCGGTTAAATAGAGAAGTGAACCAATCATTTCTCTATATTTTTGGATGTCTACATTTATGTCATTCTCATCTTTGTCCAATTTTGCAGTAGTGCTCATTGTGGCTTAGAATAATTCAATCCAAATCTTTTTAGAAGATCTTTAATATATTTTTCTTAACAAAAGAAAATACCATCTGGAGTTTGACTAATCTGAAAACCTAGGAAGAATTTTAGATCCCCCATCATACTCATCTCAAATTCACTTTGCATTAGGGAGGAGAATTCATCACACAGTGAGACATTATTTGAACCGAATATAATATCATCGACATAGATCTTCACAATGAGTATGTCTTTGTCCTTTTGTATAGTAAATAAAGTTTAATCGGTTTTACCCTTTTTGAACTTCCTTTCCTCAAAGAAATTCTTCAACCTATCATACCAAGCTCTAGGAGCTTGCTTAAGTCGAAATAGAGCTTTCTTGAGCTTGAACACATGATCAAGCTGGTCATAAGTTTCGAAACCAACGGGTTGCTCTACATAAACTCCTGCCATGATATATCCATTGAGAAAAGCACTCTTTACATCCATTTGAAAGAGTGTGAAGTTCTTGTAGTAAGCATAGGCTAAGAGCATCCTAATTGACTGTAAGCGAGCTACTGGAGCAAAGGTTTCCTCAAAATCTATCTATTCTTCTTGGTTGTACCCCTTGGCAACTAATAGATTCTTCGACAACTAGAGTTCTTTTGTTAAAGACTCTATATGCCTTACTGGATAGGGAATACCCAAGAAAAATTCCAAGGTCAGATTTGAAATCGAATTTTGTCAAGTCATCCTTGGTATTTATAATGAAACACTTACAACCAAAGACACGAAAGTACTTGATAGAAGGGATTTTTCTATTCCAAAGCTCATAAGGGGATTTCTCTAGAATAGTTCTTATGGAGACCCGATTTAGAACATAGCATGCTGTGGAAACAGCTTCAGCCCAAAAATATTTTGGAAGTGAGTTCTCGTTGAGCATGGTCTAAGCAAGTTCTTGAAGAGACCTGTTTTTCCTCTCAACAACTCCATTTTGTTGAGAGGTTATAGGAGATGAGAAATTGTGCTCAATTTCATGTTTGAGGAACAAGAGTTCAAATCTCTCATTCTCAAATTCTCCACCATGATCACTACGAATAGCTACAATGGTGAGATCCTTTTCATTTTGAACTCTTTTTCTAAAGCTAGAAAAGATGTTGAATGTTTCATCCTTTGACTTAAGGAAAAACACCCATGTGAACCTAGAGAAGTCATCTACTATAATATAGGCATAAAGTTTTCTCCCTAGACTGGCCGCATTAGAAGGACCGAAAAGGTCCATGTGAAGTAGTTGTAGGGGCTTGGATGTAGATATTGCATTCTTTGATGCTAAGAAACTTTTGATTTGCTTGCCCATTTGGCAAGCTTCACAAACTTTATCCTTCTCAAAAGATATTTTTGGAATCCCTCTAACTAGATTATTCTTTGTGATCTTAGCTAAGATATCCATACCTATGTGTCCTAATCTTCTATGCAAAGTCCAACTATCAACAATTAGATTTACAGCAAAATATTTCTCATCAATATGTTTAAAGTTATCTAAATCAATAATATAAACATTCTTTTTCCTATAACTTTTAAACAGAATCTTGCTATTTGAAACATCTTTAATCACACATGCATTTGATTTAAATGTGACTTTGTAACCCTTATCACACATTTGACTAATACTTAACAAGTTGTGTTTCAAACCATCAACTAATAGTACATTCTCAATAATAGGGTTGGTAGGATTACCTATATTGCCAATACCAACAATCTTGTCCTTTTGATTTCCACCAAAAGTAACGTTTCCTTTATTCTTATAGATAAAAGCAAACTTTGTTGAGTCTCCCGTCATATGCCTTGATCATCCGCTATCAAGGTACCATTGATTCGACATACGAGAACACTCAACCTACAAAAGAGAATCACGTGATCTTCTTAGGTACCCAAATTTTTTGGGTCCTAGCGTTAGGTTTGGTTCCCTTAAGAACCCATTGTAATGTACTACTTGATTTCTTACCAAGTTTCAAAGGACATTCATATAATTTATGTCCTATCTCATTACATGCATGGCAGATAGTTGATTTGACAAAGAAATTCTTATATGCTTTCTTTTTATTAAACATTTTATATCCTAAACCTGCTTTATAAAATGTCACTCTTTGACTGCC
Organism: Begonia masoniana; assembly: GCA_022432975.1. Taxonomy (NCBI): domain Eukaryota; kingdom Viridiplantae; phylum Streptophyta; class Magnoliopsida; order Cucurbitales; family Begoniaceae; genus Begonia; species Begonia masoniana. Next base: position 47,003,312 of record CM039506.1, read on the forward strand.
TAACAACATGTTCAAGTTCTTGCTACCGTTAGTAAATTTAAGAATAATGTTATTCAAATTCTCATGCTACTTTTAAGATCATTTATCTACTTCTCATGTATGTTGACTTCTTTAGCATGCTTTTCGACTAAGTTACTGTTTTCCTTTTTCAATAAAATTAATTTAGCCTTTAACATACTAAACTTTTTTACTAAGTCAATGAAAGCATCAACAAGTTCACCATCCTCATGATCTTCACTATTACTAGAAAAATGACTAACCTCATCTTCTTTGGCCATGAAGCACAGATTTACAATTTCCTTATCTTCGAACGAGGTGTCGCTCTCACTATCATTCCATGATGCCTTCATAGCTCTTTTTTTAAATTTCTTGGGATTCTTCTTGGCTTGTGGACACTCGGCCTTGATATGACTAGGCTTCCTACACTCAAAACATGTGATTTCTTTCTCTTTTTGAGGTTTTTCTCCCTTTGAGAATTTCCTCCCATGCATTCTTTTTCGTTGGAGGAATTTGCTGAATCTCATCGTGATGAGAGCTATATCCTCTTCATCATCTTCTTCCTCGGATTCTTCTTGTTTGCTTGAAGAAGCTTTGAGTGTAATATCTTTCTTTTTGTTGATCTCTTTTTCTTTGAGATATTCATTCTCATTAGCTCTCATGGTTATCTCATGAGTCATTAGAGAGCCAATGAGTTCTTCAAGCTTGAGAACTTTGAGATCCCTAACTTCTTGTATAGCTGTCACTTTCGGTTGCTAAGCTCTTGGTAGGCACCTAAGGATCTTTCTCACAAGTTCTTCACCTGAATAAGTCTTACCAAGAACTTTTAAGCCATTAGTGATGTTAGTAAATCAAATAAACATGGAGGAAATAGTCTCATCCTTCTCCATTGAAAATAGTTCATATTTATGTACAAGCATACTCAATTTACTTTCTTTAACTTAGTTAGTTCCCTCATGTGTAATCTCTAGTAAGTGCCATATTTTTTGTGCACTATCACACCCTTGAACTCTGTTGAACTCGTCTCTGTTCAATGCACAATATAAGGTGTTAATTGCCTTAGCATTTAAGCTCAAATTCCTCTTATCGGACTTAGTTAATTCATTAGGAGCCTTAGAAACACTAATGTCATTCTCAGTCTTCATAGCTTTAAATGGTCCGTTTTCAATAATGTTCCATATATCATAATCCATAGCTTGAACAAATATCCTCATTCTAGATTTTCGATATACGTAGTCATTCCCATCAAAGAAAGGAGGTTTGGTAATGGATTGGCCTTCTACATGTGAAGTGTTTGTGTTGAATGCTATTTCTAATTATATCACAATATAGACAATATTAAACCTTGCTCTGATACTAATTGTAGGATCGTGATTGTCTAAGAGGGGGGATGAATTAGAAATTTCTTAACCTAATCATTTTTAACAATGTAAATTAGTTTTATATTATCTTTTCTCTTTGTATGCAATTACTAACAAACACATAAAAGTAAGAGTAAGAAAAAGAGATTGACACCGATATTTTTACGTGGTTCAGCCAATCTTGCCTACGTCCACGCTTTAAGGTTTCCTCATTGAAGATCCTTATCTTCTCCTCAACGAGATTTCTTGTTCGAACTTCACGGGCGTCGATCTACTGCCTTACAACTTTGGATTGAATTTCACGAGCGTCAATCCACTGCCTTCAAGTTTTTACAAGTTGAAAATAGTAGAGTACAAAAACTACACTCTCTCAAAAGTCAAAATCTCAAGTTTAGATATAGAGAAGTGTAAACAAAGATTGTCGTATGAGCTCGTGAGAGTTGAGAGAAAATTGATCAAATTGGCAAAAGTTGTTCTCTCCAGCTTCAATCGTCTATATATACTCTTGTTTGTAATCTGCTTCACATTCGGAAGACTCCTTGTTTCCGTACCTAAATATGACCATTGAAGAGTCCGTACGTAGAAAAACTAGCCGTTGTGGTCTGCAGTAGATATTACTCGCGAAGGAAGTCTTCTTGATTCGGATGATGTTATCCTAGTAGATGAAATTCTTGTTCGGTCGACTTTGTTATTCGTTCGACTTCTTTATTGGTTTTGGTCGACAATGATTTTGGTAGATGTCAGAATTTGGTCGACTTGACTTTGTTCGTCATTGATTTCGGTAGACTTCAAAATCTGGTCGACTTTACTTTGTTCGTCATTGATTTCGGTAGACTTTAGAATCTGGTCGACTTGACTTTGTTCGTCATTGATTTTGGTAGACTTTAGAATCTGATCGACTTAGTTTTGGTCGATATTGAATTCAGATGACTTCAGAATCTGGTCGACTTGGTTTTGGTCGATATTGAATTCGATAGACTTCAGAATCTGGTCGACTTGGATTTGATCGACGTTGATTTCGGTAGACTTTAGAATCTGGTCGACTTGACTTTGTTCGTCATTGATTTCGGTAGACTTTAGAATCTGGTCGACTTGACTTTGTTCGTCATTGATTTCGGTAGACTTTAGAATCTGGTCGACTTGACTTTGTTCGTCATTGATTTCGGTAGACTTTAGAATCTGGTCGACTTGACTTTGTTCGTCATTGATTTCGGTAGACTTTAGAATCTGGTCGACTTGACTTTGTTCGTCATTGATTTCGGTAGACTTTAGAATCTGGTCGACTTGACTTTGTTCGTCATTGATTTCGGTAGACTTTAGAATCTGGTCGACTTGACTTTGTTCGTCATTGATTTCGGTAGACTTTAGAATCTGGTCGACTTGACTTTGTTCGTCATTGATTTCGGTAGACTTTAGAATCTGGTCGACTTGACTTTGTTCGTCATTGATTTCGGTAGACTTTAGAATCTGGTCGACTTGACTTTGTTCGTCATTGATTTCGGTAGACTTTAGAATCTGGTCGACTTGACTTTGTTCGTCATTGATTTCGGTAGACTTTAGAATCTGGTCGACTTGACTTTGTTCGTCATTGATTTCGGTAGACTTTAGAATCTGGTCGACTTGACTTTGTTCGTCATTGATTTCGGTAGACTTTAGAATCTGGTCGACTTGACTTTGTTCGTCATTGATTTCGGTAGACTTTAGAATCTGGTCGACTTGACTTTGTTCGTCATTGATTTCGGTAGACTTTAGAATCTGGTCGACTTGACTTTGTTCGTCATTGATTTCGGTAGACTTTAGAATCTGGTCGACTTGACTTTGTTCGTCATTGATTTCGGTAGACTTTAGAATCTGGTCGACTTGACTTTGTTCGTCATTGATTTCGGTAGACTTTAGAATCTGGTCGACTTGACTTTGTTCGTCATTGATTTCGGTAGACTTTAGAATCTGGTCGACTTGACTTTGTTCGTCATTGATTTCGGTAGACTTTAGAATCTGGTCGACTTGACTTTGTTCGTCATTGATTTCGGTAGACTTTAGAATCTGGTCGACTTGACTTTGTTCGTCATTGATTTCGGTAGACTTTAGAATCTGGTCGACTTGACTTTGTTCGTCATTGATTTCGGTAGACTTTAGAATCTGGTCGACTTGACTTTGTTCGTCATTGATTTCGGTAGACTTTAGAATCTGGTCGACTTGACTTTGTTCGTCATTGATTTCGGTAGACTTTAGAATCTGGTCGACTTGACTTTGTTCGTCATTGATTTCGGTAGACTTTAGAATCTGGTCGACTTGACTTTGTTCGTCATTGATTTCGGTAGACTTTAGAATCTGGTCGACTTGACTTTGTTCGTCATTGATTTCGGTAGACTTTAGAATCTGGTCGACTTGACTTTGTTCGTCATTGATTTCGGTAGACTTTAGAATCTGGTCGACTTGACTTTGTTCGTCATTGATTTCGGTAGACTTTAGAATCATAGTTAGACTTAAACACATTTTAAGTTAACAGTTCTCCTACAGTTCAGCCAGTGATCAGCCAATAATTGATCACGGGTCAGATGAAGAACGGTTTGCCGTGTGAGTAGAACGGCAAACCGTTCTTCGTCAAACCCATGATCAATTATTGCTGAGGGTGAAGATCCCTCGCGGGGAGTGTTCTGAATGAGAACGGTTTGTCGCAAAGCCATTTTTTGTTCATTTTTCATACTTTGAGCCATTTTTTGGACGAAAAATTAGTTTTATCCAATTTTTGAACTTAATCGATAGTTGGATCCATTTTTTGAATTTTGCCCTAAAATCAATTTACCCCATTATGAGTTTTTTTTTTAAATTTTCTTAAACTAACAGTCCTAACAAATTAAATCTTGAACTATCCAAAATTTAACAAATCAACCCCTGACGGCCCCTAATCACCCTCCATTCTCTGTGTACCACGATCGGGTGGCTGTTCTCTAGGATCAGGGGGCCGTTCTAGGATAGGGACCCCGTTCATTCTTCACTTTATAAATTAATTTGTCAAAAATACCAAACGATATTCAATTTACTTGAAATGTTTACTACATATTCATCACATCATGAGAGGATAATCTGAATTTTTTTTTATTTTAGAACAGTTTTATGATTTATTATAATTATTTTATAAACTAATTAACTAAAATTACAATAAATTGTACAAGTGTTATAAGGTCACGTAACTTTTCATATTGTTTTTCCATGATGTGGTAAAAATTTCAAGTAAGTTGAATATCATTTGGTACTTGTTTAAAATTAATTTATAAAGTAAAGAAGTAACGGGTGGTCCCTTATAAATTAATTTAAAACAAATATAAAACGATATAAAATTTATTTGAAATTTTTACCACATGTTTATCACATCGTGGAAGATAATCTGGAAAGTTTTGTGATTTTATAACACTTGTACGATTTATTGTAATTTTAGTTAATTATTTTATAAAACAATTATAATAAATTATACAAGTATTATAAAATCACAAAAATTTTCAAATTATCTTCCTATGATTTGGTAAACATGTGGTAAAAATTTCAAGTAAATTAAATATCGGTTGATATTTGTTAAAAATTAATTTATAAAATGAAGAAGAAATGAGGTCCTTGCCCCACCCCCCGATCCTGGAGAATGGCCCCCTGATCCTGGCACATAGAGAACAGGGGGTGATCAGGGGGCCGCCGATCAAGATTTGATTTGTTAGAGTTGTTAGTTTAAGTGAGTTTTTTTTTAAAAAAAAAAAATTCATAGTTTAGGAGTTAAATTAGATTTTACCACTGTTTTTAAATTCTTTGTCCCTCAAGTTTTCCAAACTTTTCGAGAAGCTAAGCTATTGCTGTGATGACCCGGATGTGTAAGTATGTGTACGATGGCTACACGAACCGGAACCCGGATAGCGGTACGTCCGTGCGGGCAAACCGGAAGGTGACAGGTCGTAAAGAAGGAGTCGTCACAATCCCACATCGCTTGGGGAAGTATATGGAAATGAAACATATGTAAAGAGACCCTCCCAAGATAGTAAGGCGCGTTTTGAAGCACAATTGACAACAGATCCCATAAGAACTCCGAAGTTAAAAGTGCTTCGGCGAGAGTAGTACCAGGTTGGGTGACCGACATGGAAGTCCTCGCCAAACAAAGCCGTGAGGGGAGGATATTGGGATACGGCCCAATCCCCAGAGCGGACAATATCTTGCTGAGAAAAGGGGTCGTTACAAATGGTATCAGAGCCTGTACCCAACCGGAAATGTGGCCAACGAGGATGTTGGGCCCCCCGGGGGGGGTGATTGTGATGACCCGGATGTGTAAGTATGTGTATGATGGCTGCACAAATCGAAACCCGGATGGCGGTATGTCCGCGCGGGCAAACTGGAAGGTGACAGGTCGTAAAGAGGGGGTCATCACAATCCCACATCGCTTGGGAAAGTATATGGAAATGAAACATATGTAAAGAGACCCTCCCAAGATAGTAAGACGCGTTTTGGAGCACAATTGACAACGGGTCCTATAAGAACTCCGAAGTTAAAAGTGTTTCAGCGAGAGTAGTACCAGGTTGGGTGACCGACTGGAAAGTCCTCACCAAACAAAGCCGTGAGGGGAGGATATTGGGTTACGACCCAATCCCTAGAGCGGACAATATCTTGTTGGGAAAAGGAGTCGTTACACTTGCGTCCAAACGAAAAGGCTAAGAAGCATGAATAATTGAATTGTGAATACTGTCAAACCATGAAAAGGATGTATCTGATGATGGTGCGTACGCTGATCAAACACAAAAAAAAAAAGAGTAATGATATATTTACTCTTTGTTAAGCTCTTGCATCCAGAAGAAAAGGCTAAGAAGCATGAATAATTGAATTGTGAATACTGTCAAACCACAAGAAGGAAGTGTATCCGATGATGGTGCATACGCTGATCAAACACAAAAAATAAGAATAATGATATATTCACTCTATTCTTACCTTCTAATTCTTAGTTCATGATGTGACAAACTGTAGTGTCCTCTAATGTTACTGGTATATTATTGTCTGTTTTGAGTTAAAATCCACACAAATTTATTCTTTGGGTTAATCTAAAATACGTTATACTAGGTAAGAAAAGGAACCATACTACTAAACTATTCATTCTCCACTCTCCCAAACAATGTGAGATTGTGCACATTCACTGGTATGAATTGGACCCTTACAATGGGCTCTCATTGTCTTTACATGACGAACTGTCACACAAATATTGATTTTCGCATAATCAAATACAAATAGGTAAAATAAATTATTAATTATATTATTCAATATTTAATACTTAAATGTAGAAATAGAGCATAATAATGGAAGTTGGATGGTCAAACCATGGTCAAATGAGAGAGAGAGGGCAGAGGTGTGAAAAGGTAACACAAGAGTTTTATGGGTTTAGTTTCTTAAACATTATCTACAGTACCTGGGCCTTGTTTCGGTCTGGCGGCCTATCAGAATGAAAAAAATAATAAATAATAATAAAATATGGGAGAGGATTTAAATAGTTGGGACAGACAAAGACAAGCTCCCTCTGCGACCAAAAATAAGGAGTTAAAGAATTAAAGGAAAATGGAAAAGAAAACCCTAGGCCAGGAACTTCTCAAATTAGACAATTGTAAGTTGGAGCCCTAACCTCCGGGTTCGATTTTTTTTTTTTTCCTTCCTTCTCCCTCCAATTTTTCGCTTCATTTGCTCTTTTCTCCTCCATTTTTGTACAATTCGAATCCGTTGCTTGAAATTGGAATCCCGGAGGAGCAGCTGCGTCGTTTTGACCCGCTATGGAAGGCGCACCCCACCCTATACCTCGAACAGTTGAGGAAGTTTTCAGTGACTTCAAAGGCAGACGTTCTGGTTTGATCAAAGCTCTTACCACTGGTACTCTCTCTCTCTATCTCTTTCGCGCGCTAGGAGTTTGTGTTCGGTGCTTTTCGTTTTTCCTTTTAGCAAGAGAAAAAAAATTTGTTTCCTTGTTTTTTTGCAGATGTTGAGAAATTCTTTCAACAGTGCGATCCTGGTGGGTTTTCTTTTCTTTCTGTACCATTGTTTTAGGACCTCTCACCTGGGAGTTACCAGGACTTATGTTTGTTTGTTTAATTCTATGGTTTTAGTAATTGTTCATGTAATCTTTCATGTCCAATGCTCTTTCATCTTTTTTGTGGTTAATCACGACTCTTATTTTCTTATGAGGAGCGCCTTGACGTCTTATCCGCTTACTGCCTTTGGTGCCTGCTTGTCGTGTGCATTTTTTCAGGTAATTTTGTCAATTTGTCTGTCTTTCCTGTCACATTCTCACAACCTTTTTCTTCACTGGCATGTCCGACTTCTACCTCTCTTCTAATTGAGACTTCTCTTGCTTTGGAATAACTCAGCTGAGTCTTACCTTTCATGTGTTTGATGTGTGAATTTCGTGGACCAGAGACTAGCCAGTACTATGTGCTTTGCAATATCTGAACTGGTAATGTTTACCCCGTGACCTGACAAAAGCTTGAAAAATTGACTGTTGGAAGGATGATTTATAGTTTAAGTTGCTGTTGAACAGCATTGGTATTTGAATTCTGTGAAGAGGTCTGAAAAAAAGCTTTGTATAGGAAGATTAAGATAAATCATTCTTACAGTTTCAGTAGTGTTTACATTCTGACACTATCTGTGATTGTTTTCCTCTTGGAAAACTAAGCAAAAGAGTGTGTAAAAATATTTCTCTCATTCTACACATTATAAAAAAACCTAATTATTTTTTACATTTTAAAAGCTATTTCCCTCTTTGTATAATCGTATATGATTTTTTTTTATTTGTTTGTTTTGCTTTGTTGATTATTTTTGTACCGCTACAGTCACATATAGGGTTTTCTACTGGCCACTTCTATTAACTAAAAAACATGTAAATAGTGGGGAGAAAATATTATATTTCTGGGGTTTTTTTAAGTTCTGATTTATACAGATTACTACATGTTTGAGAAATATATCATTCGTTCCATTGTTGTATTATTACTTAAGTTGACTATCCTCATGGTGATGTCAAGAGGATGTGGTTTTAGGGTTTTTTAAGTTTGTAGGAAAAAAATTAACTTTTCTGTGAGACAGTTTTGGTGTTCTGCTTACAGAGAAGGAAAACTTGTGTCTCTATGGACTTCCAAATGAGACATGGGAAGTCAATCTGCCAGTAGAGGAGGTACCTCCAGAGCTTCCGGAACCAGCATTGGGCATAAACTTTGCTAGGGATGGTATGCAGGAGAAGGATTGGCTTTCGTTGGTTGCTGTTCATAGTGATTCATGGTTGCTAGCTGTTGCATTTTATTTTGGTGCACGCTTCGGGTTTGGTAAGAATGAAAGGTATGAAACTGTACTGTCATAGAACTAACTTGCTTTTTGTAAGTTCATTGGACATACATGTGTATATGAGCCCAGTTATAGCATGTATGTGGATGAAAAGTTTCTTTTGACTTATTTTGGTGAAGCTTGAACAATTTTCTTTATTAATTTTGTTTTTTTTTTTCCTTGTATCTTCTTCAATCGCTACAATTTTAACTATACACTTGACATTAAGAATGTGAAACATTGTATACACTTTCACTCTCTCATAATTACACCCATTGATTTTTTTTGCCTAATGGTATACATACTATAGTTAATTCTTGCTGTCCTCTTATCTTGTGAGGGGAGTTTACAGTTAGTGAAGTCAGAAGTCAATTCAGCATAATCAAAGAGTGGCTTCACTTTCTTGTAGAGTAAAAAAAAAATGAAAAAAGTATCTCGGCTCCTTTTCACCTTTATTTTTTGGGCAATCAAGGAATTTGCTTGGCAATTTGTTATAGTCCTAGTTTTGCGTGTGTATAGCTGAGCGACTTGCACTCTTTCTATCTTCAGAATTTATTCTTGTAATCTCTATCCCAACTTTTCAAAGATAGGTATTACGAAAATCATGTCAAGAAATAAGATACAGTCTTAGTTTTAACACCAAAAAATAGTGATAAAGACCCACTACATGAAAAATTTTATACTATGGAATAAAACAATAAAGTCCAAGTGCTTGCATCTAATTAGCCTAAGTTGATCAAATGTCTATTTCATCTTTGGCTTCCTATCAGATGTGCTTGTATTGTAATTTTTGATGTGTTTCCACTTCTGCAAAATGAAGATAAGAGTAAGGTGGGTGGGTTGATGAAATATTATCTCCTTTTGTCATAAATATTTCTTTTATTTATGTTTTTTGTAGACATTGTAATTTTCTAATGAGATCTTTCATCGTCATGAGAATTTTTATATAAATTTCTTGCTGCTCTTGATGCTCGCATGTCCTTCACTTTTAAAGCGTGCACTTTTTTAATAGTGATGTGATTTTTTGTTTTTGCGTTTGGTATTTGGTTCAATGCTGGTGTAAATCAAAGGTTCTTAATGATTTATGAGAGTTCAATTTAGTTTTCATTCGTCTGTCATCTTTTTAATTAACGATTATTTTCTCAAAGATACATACAAAAATGTGGATGTCATCTTCTTCCTGCACACAGTTGTTGATATAATCTACTAAAAAATTTCCGCCTTATAGATTTGGTTTCTTCATGACTTTCTTTTAGTTAACAATGGCCTAAAAGTTTAGTGGATGTTCTGTAAGAAATTCTTAGACAATGTATGCAATGTATTTATGTTTCAACTGTTAGATATCATATTACAAGGCTGAGATTTCAACTGTAAATCAATTTTATGAGGTTATAGAGCATAGAGGCCAAATAATGCTGAGGGTTCACATTTTTGAATTTTTTATTTGGGTGAAAATTTTGTCAGCGCAGACTATCTTAGTCAAATTAGCTCATGTATGTCAAATTACTCTTCCTCACGATTGACTTGAATTTAGAACTGTTTAATTACATAATTCACCTTTATAATTGCTTTTAGTCTGTCTTCCATGACTTTTTTGTTTGTAGAAAGAATACTTATTCTACAGCCTGAGCAACATAAAATTTATTAGCCATTGAAATGTCAGTGGAAATTTCATTTTACAGGTTTTGGAAATGAACCATTTTTGTCTGAGCTTTTTATTTCTTAATCTTTAAAATCTAATGATATTGATTAAGCTTAATTAAACTAATTTTTGGCAAATTCATCTGGCAAAAATTCCATTTAATTATTAGTTAACATTATCATCATGTTACTATTCTAGCTCTTTGCACGGGTACATTATTAAATTGCAAGTGTGGGATCTGTAAGAAAAAAATACTCGTGGCAACTAGAATCAGCGGGATTTCCAGAGAATACAATCCTAATATATATTTTCTGTCCTCAGTGCACTTCCTATGATTTTTTATTTTTCCTTTTTGTTCCCCCCTTATGCTACTTTGAACAATGAGCGATCGTAGACTCTGGAGCATCTTCTCCCAACTGCAGGTGCTTGTATCTCTCACCTTATCAGTCCCGTGGTAGTTTAAGTGTGATTTGGCCATTTGCTTTGCTGAATTTATCAATTATACCAAGCGGCATACTGGCTATTCTACTTTACTTTTGACTTTGCCTTGTGTGTTCCGTGTGTACCATGAGACCTAGATTTTTAAAGTAATCATTTTAAGTCAGAAGCATTTGTAGCCAACTTGTATGGAGAATGAATGTGAAAAGAAAGTTGGCTTTCTTTGAACTGTGAAAGAAAATGTTTGACGAGAGTTCTTTGAATTGGTAACATTATGCATCCTAGTCTGTATTTGATATTAGCATGCAGGCTACTTAAATATTTCACTGATTGGAATCTACAGGAAGAGACTTTTCCAGATGATAAATGATCTACCAACTATATTTGAAGTGGTGACAGGGAACGTTAAGCATCCTAAGGAGCAGGTTGCTACTCACAATAACAGCAGCAAAAGCAAATCAAGTGGGAAAATGGTAAGTCACCGAACAAATATCTTCTATATTTGTTTTTGGGGTTTTACTGCCTCATTTGATTTGTCTGTACATCTACATCTAATGTTAGTTTATATTTGTTGTAGCAATCTCGCCAATCTGAGCCACAGAACAAGGGAGTAAAGATGTCTCCACTCCCCAAAGAAGATGACGACAGTGGGGAGGAGGAAGAAGATGATGAGCAGGGGGCGACATGTGGTGCGTGTGGCGATAACTACGGAAATGATGAGTTTTGGATTTGTTGCGATATTTGCGAAAGATGGTTCCACGGGAAATGTGTTAAGATTACGCCTGCAAAGGCAGAGCATATCAAGCAGTACAAGTGCCCAAGTTGCAGTAACAAGAGGGCTAGAGTTTGAATCCAGGTTCTAGAAGTTGGAGATAGAGGGTTATAACTTTTCCTTTTCTTTTTCCTTTTTTTATTACAATTTTAAAAAGCTAAACGTGGTTGGACACTTGGATGGCTATTTCTATGAACAAAGTTGGCGACTGCAGTCGGGATTTTTAAGTTTTGGTTCTTGCCTTGTTCTAACGTAATCTGAAATTTGTGTGGTTTTAACTATGAATAGTTATCGATTCTAGAACTACCATATAATACGTGTATGTCGTCAACCTTAGCTAGTTATCTTTTGATTTTTTGATGTTTTATTTCCTGTAAATGTAATATGACACATGACTTTTCAATGGGTTTTTTCTTTTTGGTTATTTTGTTTTGATTAGACGTTGAAAGCATCATAATTTCAACAGCAGATGAGAGGAGGGGCCTGGATGACTAGAATTGTAATATAAAGGCAGCTGTTTGATTTGGGATTTAATAATGGTGATGGGGATCACCAATGCTTTGCGTTCCACCTAGAAAGATGGAAACAAAAGGCAAGAACCGGAGGTCGGCCCCTTATCGAAGGCCAAGCCTTAAACAATCAACACTTGTGGGTGAGTTGAGATGAATAATTAGATGTAGTTTAGCTTTAGAAAACAAGAAACATGGATGGGTTTTGGGTATAATCTTGGCAAATGCGATGAATTGGCAGTAGAAACATATGGGTGTGTCGAGTCTCATGGCTATGTCACAATAGATTCCAACACTAGTCCCCGTCAAATTCCGGTTCATAATTAATGTTTCCAATAACTAAATAATTGTATTACGTCTTTTTTTTTAAATTTAATAATCAATTTAATTAATATAATAAATTATATGTTGAATTTTTTAAAATAGTAAAATGAGGAAGGTACTAGTATACAAAAGAAGAGACGAGAAAGAAACCAAGTACAAATATTCAAGTATTGATTTGGGGCGCCAACTAAAACCCTAGTAACTTCCAAATAACAGTCACCTCTCTCAGTTTCTCTCTCCTCTCCTCTCCCTCTCTCTTCTGTATTTTGTAATTTGTATCATCAGTCTGTTAGATCTGCTTGAGCATTTCCTTCTCCATTATTGTTTTTGAATCTCCTGGTTTTCTATTATAATCTAAGTCTGCTTTCTCAACGTCAAGGCATGAGTCAGTCGGTTGAGATGGAGGACTAATGTGTGTGCGTGTGAGCTCGTCTTCTCTCCGCCTTTTTCCTCCGTGGTGGTTCATTTTACTAGTGTTTCCACCTTCAACCACCCGTCACTCATGGATGAGTTGCGGATTTCTGATCCGCGAAACCTCCATTTGAAGAAGGAGCTCAATCAAATTCGCAAGGCTGCTCGAGTTCTGAGGGATCCTGGAACTACTTCCTCCTGGAAGTCTCCGCTTAATTCTTCTAGATCTGTTATACCTGCTGTAAGTACACTTGCTGCTGTGCCGTTGGAGAGCGAGAGTAAGCGACACAGTGGCCATTCTCAACTGGACGCGCTCTTTCCTCTTCGTGCTCATAGTGGCGGTAGCAAGGACAAGAGAGTATTCCTTTACAACTGGAAGTACACTAAGTCATTAAGCGACAAGAGTGCTACACCTGTGAATGATGATCCTGGTCGCAATGACGATGGCGGTGCTGATGCGTCTTCTTCAGCTGGTGGAGTTAGTGTTGACGATAGCTTGAGTGATGCCCGTAATGGAGGGGACTCCAAAAGTGATACCTGTTTGGTTGATCTGTCTTCTTCTATACTTTTCAAATATGGAGATACAAATCTAGTGCCACGCGCCAGACAATTAGGCAGAAGACGGTTCAAGTTCAAGAAAGCGGGTGATAAAAATGTCACGCATTTGGATAATTTGTCAAGATATAAGCAAAAAGAATCGGTTCTTGAAAGAAATTTATTGCATTCCAGGAAATTCATTAGGGTTCATCCTTCCATGCCTTTGAGATTGAGCAGGGAAGATTCCATTGATCAATCTGATGACACCGAAGACTACTCTAATTCTGAGGATTTCAGCCTAGTTTCAGGGGCATCTCCATTGCTTTTGAAAATTAAGCACAAGAGTCGATCGTATTCATCCTCCAAGTTATGTAGAGACAATAGAAAAGAAGACTCTTCATATTCTTATAGCACGCCTGCATTGTCAGCTAGCTCTTATAATAAGTATGCTATTCGCAATCCTAGTACTTTTAGATCTTGGGAGGGGACTGCAACTTCCATGGATGATGGGGAAGATGAGTTGGACGATCATTTAGATTTGGCAGGGAGTCAGGGATGTGGTATTCCTTGTTATTGGTCTAAGAAAACTCCAAAACGAAAAGGTATCTGTGGAAGCTGGTCCCCTCCATCATTATCTGATACTTTGAGAAGAAAAGGAAATAGCATTTTAGGTGTAAGTAAAACCAGTCATCAACTGCAGCGTAGGTCATCAAAAACATCCAAAACTCGCAGGTTTGCTTCAAGAAGTGCTCAAGCTGTTCTTCCGCTGCTCACTAACTGTGCACAAACAAGGGATGGATTGTCTATAGGAACGGGATGTAGTGATGATGAACTATCAACTAAATTTGGGGAGCTTGATTTGGAGGCCTTGAGTAGATTGGATGGGAGGCGATGGCCATCAAGCTGTCAGAGCCCAGATGGATTAGAGATTGTAGCTTTGAATAAAGAAGCGAAAGAGCAAGGTTCGCCAGACAGTGTCAGAAGTTTCAGCCAGAAATATAGGCCAATGTTCTTTGATGAATTGATTGGCCAGAACATTGTGGTGCAGTCACTTGTTAATGCTATTTCAAGGGGTAGAATTGCTCCTGTTTATCTTTTTCAAGGGCCACGTGGAACTGGGAAAACATCAACGGCCATGATTTTTGCTGCTGCCTTGAATTGTCTGGCCGCTGAGGAGGCTAAACCATGTGGTTACTGCAGAGAATGCAGTGATTATGTGTCTGGAAAGTCGACGGATCTCTTTCAAGTTGATGGCACTGATAAGAAAGTAATTGAGAGAATTAAATACTTGTTTAAAAAAATATCAGCAGGCCATTCATCATCATTCTTGAGATACAAGGTTTTTTTGATTGATGATTGTCACTTATTATCCTCTAAGACGTGGGTCATGTTTCTCAAATTTCTTGAAGAACCTCCACAGCGTGTTGTTTTCATATTTATAACGACCGATTTTGATAGTGTTCCACGTACAATACAATCAAGGTGTCAAAAGTACATATTTAACAAAATTAAAGATGTCGAAATAATTGACAGGTTGAAGAAAATTTGTGCGGAGGAGAGCTTGGACATTGAATTGGATGCGCTTGATTTGATAGTTATGAACTCAGATGGTTCCCTCCGAGATGCAGAAACCATGCTGGAGCAATTAAGTTTGCTTGGCAAAAGAATCACCACCTCTCTCGTGAACGAGCTAGTGAGTTCAATCTGGCAACTTTTCCTTGATATTGTCTATTGGAATATTATTCTCATTTCTCTTGAAACTTTGTAAAAGGGAATTATCATATGGCAATGTTCAACAAATCTTTTTGTCACTTGAATTGGTGCTGCAATTTGACATCTGTAGTACTGTTATTTTTAGGTTGGACTTGTTTCAGACGAAAAACTGCTGGAACTTTTGGCGTTAGCTATGTCATCTGACACCACTGAAACAGTGAAACAAGCTAGGGAACTAATGGACTCGGGGGTTGATCCAATAGTTTTGATGTCCCAACTGGCTAGCCTGATTAGGGATATTATTGCTGGAACTTACAACATTATGGTTTCTAAGAAAAATGCTTTATTATTTGGTGGACAAAGTTGTGAGTTCCATGTCCTTATCTATTTATAACTGTTCGTTTGAATATAATCTGTAAAAAGGGAAGGCAAGACTAAATGAGGTTTCTCACTCAACTTTTAGTGTAAAGCTTGGAGAAAAATTAGAGCTAGAAGAATATTTGGTGGTAATAAATTGGATATGCCAATCCTCTTTTTAAATGACATAACTATATATATCAAGAAAGTCATTCCTGTATCACATCCATTAATTAGTGTGTCACGTGGCCTATTTATTGGCTTGTTGTTGTAGAATGCTGATTATCGATCAATATGGATAATATATGTTAATAGAGTAGACACTGATAAGGTAGAAACACGTTAAAAGCTTATACAGCTCGATTCTAGATATAAGGTTTAGATATTCATCGTTCTTGTCCAATTTTTACATTATCCTATTACTTACCGTAACTAAGTGTCTTTTAGCATAAACGTGCGTGCATATTTATCTGTTAGATGATTTTGGAAGACATAAGTTCACAGTAAATAAATGGAATGAAGTTCATATGTTTCTCTCGTGGACCTTTTCATTCATTACTGCAAAAATTTTATAATCAACTGTTTTTTTCAGTATTTCCTTACTTTCTTTTTTACAGCAATCGTCAATATGTTCTGAACCCCGATAAAAGGGTAATAGGGTATTGCAACTCTACAATAACCATACAAAGTAATCCAGCATTACTAGTCTCTACTTACAAAAAGAACAAAAATGGGAAATATCTGTAGTTCTCTCATATTAGTTTTCGTAACTGTGGAAGTATTTTATTTTTGTTTCAGTGAAGGAAACAGATCTGGAGAGATTAAAGCATGCTTTAAAGCTTCTTTCAGAGGCTGAGAAGCAGCTAAGGGTTTCAAGTGAACGCTCGACATGGTTCATAGCAACTTTGTTACAGCTAGGCTCAATGCAGTCTCCGGATCTCACTCAGTCAAGCAGCAGAAGGCTGAGTGGAAAGATGATTGATGATGCTCCAGCAAGTACTTCAAGAGAGGCTCCTGTTTACAAGAGGAAGCCAGATACTCCGCATATTCAAGGTGGTTTATCGTCAGAAATGGGCGGGGTCAACTACGATTCAACCCCCTACGCAGATTATGGAGACATGGACGCATCACAGAAAGATGCTATGGTTAGAAGTATGATCTTGAGACGCAAAAACACAGAAAGTTTTGATGAAATCTGGCCGCAGTGCATCGAGAAGTGCCACTCAAAGACCTTGAGACAGCTACTATATAGGCATGGGAAGCTTTTTTCCATTTCTGAAGCGGATGGTAGGCTCAAAATGTTTGTCACCATTTTTAGTCTCTAATATATTTATCAAATTTAATTGAAAGGATACAATTTGAAAATTTTCAGTGCTAATTGTTAATGATGAACGATGTTATAGATATTAGATAAGTAATAGCTAGTATCTGACTGCAGCGAGAATCTTAAATTCTTAATTGAGTTACTATCTGTTTAATGAAAGGGAGATATGACGTAGATTTAAAATGTCTATTGTTGTAGATTTGATCCTGCTGTTGATTTGTGCTATTCATATTTTGGCAATACCTTATGCATCACAAATTTGATCTACATACAGGTATTCTGATTGCTTACGTCACCTTTGGAGATGAGAACATTAAATCTAGAGCTGAAAGGTTTTTGAGCAGCATCACAAAATCTATGGAGATGGTACTGAGATGTAAGGTGGAGGTAAGAATTGGCCTCCTGACAGAAGCGGAGACTTCCATAAATAGATTGACTTCAGTTGAGCTACCAGAAAGACTAAAACAACAAGAGGAAGCCATTGATAGAGAAAGTAAGATTGTAATTGGAAATCCGACAAATAGGCATATTAATCGTTCTCGTTTGCGGGATGGAGCATATAGATCAATTTCCAATTCATCAGAGTTAGCTATTGAAGCCAATGCTCAAACAAATGTCGTTAAAAAGAGTGGACAGGATATTCCAACGCGGAGAATTGAATCCATCATTTGCGAACAAAAACTAGAAACTGCATGGCTACAAGCTGTTGAAAAAGGAACTCCTGGATCACTGAGTAGTTCGAAACCTGAGAAGAATCAGGTCCTGCCTCAAGATGGGATGTTTGATGATCAAATGGAATCAAGGAATTCAATGGCTGTTTCCTCTGGATTGGAAGACGAACTAAATCATGAGCTCAAAGTCTTGAAGATAAATAAGGAAAGAATCCTCCAGAAAGATCAAAACGGTAGAGGCATCGGTCATTACTCAATGTCTCCAAGTCTATTGCATGATGCCAGCCTTGGGGCCAACGCTAACAAAGATTGCTTGTGAGTGTGCTTTTACTAGATTTCTTTGCTTATTTTCAACAAGGGTAATTTTAGGTTCACCCTCAAATTTTACCATTTTGACGTGAT
Source organism: Begonia masoniana (assembly GCA_022432975.1). NCBI lineage: Eukaryota > Viridiplantae > Streptophyta > Magnoliopsida > Cucurbitales > Begoniaceae > Begonia > Begonia masoniana. The sequence goes on from CM039506.1 coordinate 47,021,096, forward strand.
GTTTATGTGTTACTCATCAATTAATATCATAATTAAGATAAATTATAAATAATTATATCAAAATACTGATTGCACAAATTAATGAGCATCATGTTAAAAAGTACAACTAAAATGTAAGTGTAGAAGGTAAATTTGTCAATACTCTTTCAAAAGTATTCTTACTTTTCTTCACAATATTGTATTCAGGGGATATGAATCTGGGTCAGCAAATGGAGGTTGTGGTGCATTTTTATGCTGGAATAACCACCTTAAGCCTCACAGAAGAGGAAAGGTAAACTACTTTTAACTTTATCATGCATACTTCTAGACCCCATCTGCAAAATTTGTTAAATATAGCCTTATAACTTCCCTGCATTGGCCCCTCTTTTGTAGCCGCGGGGGAATGGGACTCCTGTTCGGGCACGCAGAGGAAGACGAGTCTCGTTGTTCGGCGAGTGTGCAAAGACCAAGAAATTAAACAAACAAAAATGTAAATTTTGATTTATGCAACTCTCGATATGTCTGCATTTATTATCGGCCTCATTCGGCCATCTTTTATTAACCAATAAAATAGTCTATAGTGAATTGAGACTTGAAAAAATTGCCCCTTTGGAGAAATACATTCAAGGAAGTTGATAGAACATTTGACAATAAATGATAGTTTTATTTAACACACAAATTAAAGGAGTCATTCTCTTGATTTAATATATATATATATATATATGAAATTAATGGGTCATTACTTAAAGCCCACAGGAGGAGGCGAAGCGCAGATTAAGCCCATTTGGGAAGAATGGAATTACAGCCCTAGGGAGTCAAATTGATGGGATACATCCAGGGAGAGATTGTTGGAGTACCCGTTGCGAATTTGCAAATTGGCAAGTTGTTATGGCGAAGAAGCCGCTGGGAACGACTGGGGAATTCTTCAGGAGGAGGGACGAATGGAGGAAGCACCCCATGCTCTCCAATCAGTTCCGCCATGCCACTCCTGGCCTTGGAATCGCTCTCGTCGCCTTTGGCATCTACCTTGTCGGAGAGCAGGTCTATAACAGATTCTATCTTCCTTCCTCTTCCTCTTCTTCTCATAGCCACCACTCTGAATCCGCTGCTTCTGCTACTCACTGAGTACTACAGGTGATCCCCCGACTCTCTTGGAAAAATATTTATGAGCTTCTTTTCTTTATCCGTGTGCTTCAATTTAAATCTATCTACTTCTTGTGTCAATTGTGACATCTTCTTCTGGATTTGCTGCTCGTGATCTGTTACGATACCATACTGTTCCCGCGTAGTCTTGCGACCCTGGCTTTTCTTTTGCTCATTAGATTTATAATTTGTGGAACAATCTGTGGAGGCTCGTTAAGGGCTGAAACATGCTTCAGAAAATCTTCGGATCTAAATTAATTTCCAATAATTACGATTAATTTTATTGAGGGATGTTGTGTTTGTGGTTGATGGTGTGACGTTGCTGCTGTCATTGACTGTGGTGAATTTCTTTTATTTTATTTTTTGGATATTTTGAGATCATGCCGCAATTGCTTGGCTTGAACAACTTTCTTGTACAGTCTCATTCGCACCATATCCTTACAGTTATCGTTGCCTGGTTTAGCTGCTATGAGTGATTGCTGGTTTACTGTTACAGAGCTGAAATCGACTCTTCCATTTATTTTCCCTGATTTCTTAAACTAGATACAGAAATAATTCAAGTATAATGTGACCGGATGCCATATGTATAAAAGGCTCGAAGAAAACTTCTATCTTTTCATATTTCCACACTCCTTACTCGTATGAGTAGTTGATGTTTCTTCCATGCAAGTTTGTTGTTGTCAGGTGATGATTTCAGTTGAGCTGCGCTAGCAAAGATCTTAGTTGTGAGATAAGTTTTTCTTTTTCTGGTGGTCTTTGATGGAAGTTCAGGAGGCAACTCCAAGGAAAATTAGAATGCTTTCAATGAACTTGAAAGAAAGGCCAATGATTATCAATTTTGTTTGTTTTTGTGTAAAGAATGAATTATTTACTTTAGGGTCCTTTCTTGCTTTTTTGTCCAATTGCATTTTTGCTAAACTCATTGCTGCTAAGAAAGTTATTAGTCAGTCTATTCTCGAAAACTTCCAAGTCTTCTACTTTCTCCTATTACGGGTGGAATTGATTGTTTGACTCAATTACACTTTCAAATATGTAGTATTTACTTATAACTCTATTCTGGTGCCTTGTAATGCGGTTAAGAATATTTTTTGAAATATATATTGTATAATTTGCTGATGTTTTTTTTGGCACTTTATTTACAAATGTTGGCAAGGATGCTGATGGCGGTGGTGAGACATTATAGGGATGGTTTTCTTGTCTGCAAATTTCTATTTTCTATTTGAAGTTTGTTTTTCTACTCGAAGAAGGAAGTTGTGAAATGTGAATTATAATGTAATTTTTTACAGTTAAGTATGTAAAAATCTGTAAATGCTTTAAGATTCTGGTTGGTCTGTTAGTAAGTGTTTTAGGGTCTGTACAGAGTCATGATCTGTTTTTCTAGTTTGGTTTCCTGTTTGTTGATAGTAGACATTTTGCAGATACGGCAGGGGAGCTGAGGTCGGAGCTTCGTTGAACATTTCCTTTCCTGTTTTGATTCAGTGCATAATAAAAAGAATATCGAAATTGAAGCTTGTGAATTGAATTCTAATGATCTTGTGACATCAAATGTGAAACTTATGCCAAATGCTTTGCATGTGATTGAATTTCAGTATGTTTGCCATCAGTGATTATCTTTTACAATTCTTAGCTATTTTGTTCTTTTATTAGCTATTCTAGATCACAGATTCAGGTACACTCTTAATCCAATGACTATCCTTGTGTTGGGGTATTTCTTAACTGGGAAGATGTAACACTAACTCACATGCTTAGTTGGGAAACATTTCAATGCCATAACAACAGTCAAGAATTACTTATTTGGGTAATTTTCAACACCACGATCAAAACTTCTTTTTTGTTGTGTTAAAGAAAAATGGAATTAATGAAACATCTTTTTTAATGATCATCCACCCATCATACTCTTGATGTTTTCATCTATTCAAAGGAAAAGAATTGACAATTATAGGGGAAAAAATCAAAAACAGGACACCGAATTTTCCAAATTGCTGCACTAATTACTTCCGAAATAATAATCTCCAGTCCTCAAGATGAACAATGTCATCTAATTTAGAAAATAAGGTAACTCAACTTGCAGTGCAGACATGAGAGAGGCATTGCCAAGATGCTTGAAGAGACGCGGCTCCATTTCTCCCTTTTGTGGCTTTGGCGTCCCTTCAACTTTCCCTATTGAACTATTTCTATATTGAAAACCATTCTAAAACTTGTAGTCCTAATCCCCCATTGTACAACAACATTGAATATCAAAAAACTACACAATAATTTTCACTGACATAACCGAGCTCGGCCTGGATTAAGAAGTGAGTCAGACATCGTCCATCCCTATAAAATAAAAGAGAATCAAATATGAGACTTTAAATGGGTACTATGATCGTTATGAACCTATAAATCTTGACCCATGTTTATCTTTTTCAATATTTAGGTTATCCCACTGGAAGGGAAAGAGGCAAACCTTTCTCATCTCACAATTTCAAGAACCTACAAAAAATTTCAATAGCATTCTAGTTGAGCAATAAATAAAGGACAAAGACCATAAGGCGCCAATAGTTCAAAAGAATTACCCTATGCAGTTTAATACCTCCGTTTATAGACAATTTGTGCTATAAGACCATTATCACTAATCCTCATATTCACACAATCAGGAGTTGATTCATGAACCTATCTAATATCTTATTAAGACTTTCAATTATTTTTACAAAGAGAAACTCTATTTTAGTTCTTTGCCATCCTTTTATTTACAATTAAAGCTTCGGGTGGAAAAAGAAATCCAATTTCACATACCTGCTCGGCTGCACTGCTCTTAAAAAGCCCATACAAGCTTGAAACCGTTTTGCATGATTCAGCCATATGAGACTCAAGAGAAGTACTTGTTGGACTAAAGTTTGAACACGTATCACTCTGCTTCTGTGAGTATTGACACCCGTTCAATGGATGTATTAAATGCAAAAGCACGTGAGCCTGCAATGAAGAGTGAGATTATTATGCCTTGTGCATGAAATTTTGAAGTAAATAATATCGAACACAAATTAGTAATAATCTCACATGAAAAGCTGCTTTGAGTATGTCATCTGACTTTGCTTGATCCTTGAGCAATGCATACACTTTACCTTTCGATGCATTATAGGTCACGATGTATTTTTCTCTCTGGTGTTCAGCAGAAGCAGAGTATGATAAGAATGAACGCTATCGTGGGATTCAGAAAGATGCAGGCAACGAGGCAAAATTATCATACCTCAAAGAAAGGACGTACTGCAAAATATGCATCTGCATTATGAAATGCATCCTTGAATCTTGACCCTGTCACACAATAGGAAATATTGGCCACAAGAATCAGAAAGCCTTAATCCATATGCAACAGGCATATACACAGACAAAAAGACTGCAAAAAAAGATCATCCTGTGAATTTAGTGTATGAAAGGTGTCTATAGGTGTTGTAAGTATATCTGTTTGCAAATCTATCGACCTTAATACACTTGAAATCAAGAAGTCCAAAGATATACCAAGAACAACAGGACTATCCTTCAGCCAAGGAAAATTTAATATGCTTTCATTCACATTTCCTTCCCGCAATGACGGCATACGCCCTGCATAATGGACACTAAGCTTTATCCATCGTTTAAAATCACTTAAAGAATGTGTATATATCTTTCCAGTTAAAACTCATTAGAATGGCTATCAAAGACAGGTAACAAAATGAAGGAAATGATTGTTGTGAGAAAACTATGGCTGAAAAACCTGTCTTCAAGAAAGACTCCACTGCCACAGTGAATCTTGCCCTATTCAGTGTGTGCAACACAACAGATTTAACCTGAAATAACATCTTCGTAACTTGTGCGAGCAAAAGATCTTCCATAAACCGAAAGAGAAATTGAGAAGTACAGCAAGAGTTGAAAAAGTTATATTGTTGATCACAAACCTCCTGATAAGAGCTAAAAACATATCCACATGAAAGAAGAGTGAAGGTAGTAACCAAAGATGGATTTCTTTTTGATATCATTATGCTGAGTCCAGTTCCTAGCTTCACAAGACACGATTAAAACATAGATCAGCGTCAATGATGGTATAGTTTCTCAGAGAATTAGAAAGGAAACTAAAGTCAATATTTAGTTAGAACTCTGTAATTAATATTAAAGTATTACAGAAACCTAATAAATATATATCATTATAATGAAACGAGTACATACGACTTTGAACATATACGCATATATCTTAACGTAAACTTTCTTCTTTTCATAATAACTATGTTCCATAGATAATATCTCGAACATGCTTCCATAAATTTTGAAAGAATTATTTAAGAGGAAAGATAAACTTATGTTTCTCAATCTCAAAAAATGATCATTCAAAAAGTATTATAAGATAATAAACATTGTAGCTCATAGCCTCGTACCCAGTAAATTGATTCCAGCGATACATAACATTAGAAGATCATCCAAAAAGCTATATAATCGAGCTTTCAAAGTGGCTAATGCTTAAGGCTTACATCTTAAGTAAAAAAGTAACATTATTTTAGAAATTATTGATCAAGTCACACGCCATTCAAGACATTTAGCAATGTCTGTTTTCAGTACTTCAAGGTTTGATCAACTCCTTCGAAGTGATATTGATCAGTAAAAAGTCATTAAATGGTCAAACAAAAAAGAGCAATATGTTGAAATGAGTCAAATGACAGAACTAGAGGGAGTTAAGCATGAATTTTACAATGTTATCTTCCATATTTACTCATTTATCCTCTGAATGTATTTACTCTTTCTTTGTCAATACACCTGCTAAAGATGATAAACATATATACTGATTCTGTCAACAAAGAGGTTGGAGACTCATAAGTCATATGTTCAAAGAGATAATTTTACGCTCCAAGAAAATAAATTTTAAGTGAGCTATCAACCAATCAGTTTTGAGATTTTTTTTTTTACATTTCTCGTTGTAATATGAGAAAAACTATAACAACCACCCTACCAGATCTGCTACATTTCCAACACATTCGCCTTTTGCCGTGACATCCCCAATGTTCTCTCCTTTTGCAAATGCTTTGTAAATTGGAGTTCGAGTTGAAGTTGACGTTACAGCTGCTACATTCTAATGAAAACAATCCAAGAACATGAACTTCAAAATTATACACATAAATCAATTAACTTTTAGTTATCTAATTTTCACCTTCAGTACATTAGCAGCACAAGCTAAAGGAAGAAAAAGGTGTGGTACTGCTGCAGTTGCTAACTCTACTCCAGCACCTAACTCCATCAGGAGGTCACCCGTGAACCGCAACTGTAACCATTAAAATTCTCTAAAATGAACTTTTGCTCAGAGTCAATAACTAATCACAATTGATTGCAGAGATGATAACTTGAAAAGCGTTTTACCTGCTTGAGATCATAATCAAATTTTCTTCCCTGTCGAGCAAAAAGCATTTTACCAACTCGACCCGCGCCATCCTATGGGCAACAAATTGTTACCACAAGTTCATGTACAACACAACTAGTATGTTTTGCAATATTTACGTAAAAAGCAACTTATCGTCCATTTAAAAATTTCGTTGGCGATATAAGTCTTGATAAAACTGTCATGATGTGATTAATCAATTAATGGATAGGCACATAAGCCGTCTCTTATACATAGTGGAAACGAAAATAAATCTGGTTAAGCATGCATTTTAACAATGTTATCTTCCATATTTACTCATTTATCCTCTGAATGTATTTACTCTTTCTTTGTCAATACACCTGCTAAAGATGATAAACATATATACTGATTCTGTCAACAAAGAGGTTGGAGACTCATAAGTCATATGTTCAAAGAGATAATTTTACGCTCCAAGAAAATAAATTTTAAGTGAGCTATCAACCAATCAGTTTTGAGATTTTTTTTTTTACATTTCTCGTTGTAATATGAGAAAAACTATAACAACCACCCTACCAGATCTGCTACATTTCCAACACATTCGCCTTTTGCCGTGACATCCCCAATGTTCTCTCCTTTTGCAAATGCTTTGTAAATTGGAGTTCGAGTTGAAGTTGACGTTACAGCTGCTACATTCTAATGAAAACAATCCAAGAACATGAACTTCAAAATTATACACATAAATCAATTAACTTTTAGTTATCTAATTTTCACCTTCAGTACATTAGCAGCACAAGCTAAAGGAAGAAAAAGGTGTGGTACTGCTGCAGTTGCTAACTCTACTCCAGCACCTAACTCCATCAGGAGGTCACCCGTGAACCGCAACTGTAACCATTAAAATTCTCTAAAATGAACTTTTGCTCAGAGTCAATAACTAATCACAATTGATTGCAGAGATGATAACTTGAAAAGCGTTTTACCTGCTTGAGATCATAATCAAATTTTCTTCCCTGTCGAGCAAAAAGCATTTTACCAACTCGACCCGCGCCATCCTATGGGCAACAAATTGTTACCACAAGTTCATGTACAACACAACTAGTATGTTTTGCAATATTTACGTAAAAAGCAACTTATCGTCCATTTAAAAATTTCGTTGGCGATATAAGTCTTGATAAAACTGTCATGATGTGATTAATCAATTAACTTTTAGTTATCTAATTTTCACCTTCAGTACATTAGCAGCACAAGCTAAAGGAAGAAAAAGGTGTGGTACTGCTGCAGTTGCTAACTCTACTCCAGCACCTAACTCCATCAGGAGGTCACCCGTGAACCGCAACTGTAACCATTAAAATTCTCTAAAATGAACTTTTGCTCAGAGTCAATAACTAATCACAATTGATTGCAGAGATGATAACTTGAAAAGCGTTTTACCTGCTTGAGATCATAATCAAATTTTCTTCCCTGTCGAGCAAAAAGCATTTTACCAACTCGACCCGCGCCATCCTATGGGCAACAAATTGTTACCACAAGTTCATGTACAACACAACTAGTATGTTTTGCAATATTTACGTAAAAAGCAACTTATCGTCCATTTAAAAATTTCGTTGGCGATATAAGTCTTGATAAAACTGTCATGATGTGATTAATCAATTAATGGATAGGCACATAAGCCGTCTCTTATACATAGTGGAAACGAAAATAAATCTGTGGTCTAACACTTGCTCTATTGTTTACAGAGTTCAATTTCTGACAACTTTATTAATGCAAAGAAAGGGCAGAGCACCAAAAAAAAAAACCAGCTCTTCAACCACTCGCATTGGAACGTTAATCCATCTTCGATAGTTAAATATAAGAATAAGACAAACGATACATCGAGAAACCACCAAATTAGGAAATAAACACTCATGTTGTCAACACCTTACCTTGAGAATCCAGTTGATAGCAATGGCGCCAGGAGTAACTTTGTTTCTTGAGACACCAACAGAAGTCAATAGAGTTTGCGTGGTGAAAACACCCATTGCTCCACCAAAAAAATGCTATAGTAATATTCTATCCATTAGAGCATATGTGAGTCGACTGATACTTAGAAAATTCTGAACACCATGTGTCACATATTCTAGTTTTTCAATTGATTTATTTAATCACGACCCAAGTAGAAAGTCAGGGAATCAACCCATAATGTAAAAGTATACCTTCAAAGCTCTCCAGGTCATGTACGGAACATAAGAGGGTGTAACACTGTCAGGGAAACCCTCTGGAACTACGTATGATCGCACGAAAGACATTAACTCCTGCATCACACATTCATACTTACTTTTCATTATAAACGAACTCCTCACTCTTATCAGGAAGTGAATATACATTCTCAGTTAAAAAAAAATGGGAACATTCTTCAGTAAAATCAATAAGATAATGTGAAGAATATTCCCAGCTGAAGAATGTTACAATGGAACATAATTATGGACAACACAGCTGGGATATGTGCAGAATATGCAGCTGCTATTGCTCGTTTATACTTAATAAACACTATCATATGTGTAATTAGTACAAACTGAAATCAATTACAGGTTAGAAAAGTAGTATTAATTCTATAATATAAATCATTGGAGCTCTAATAGAACTATAAAGCTTATTAGAAGAAAGAAATTGAAGCTGAACATAGAGAGTAAGGATAAGATCAAAACTGACATTTAGGGGAGCTTGTGGGGACTCCAAGCTGATGGCTCTCATAGAACCCTTCTTGAACCTGCCAGAAGAGTCGTGATCAGCAACATACTTCCATCTGCGGCCGTCGATTTCCTCACAGCAGATCAACCTAAAGCTGGAATCAAGAAATTGATCATCGAGGAGGCCAAACTTCTGAGTATCTGATAAATTCAAAGAAGTAGTTTGGTGCAGGGAATCGGCAGGAGCTGAAGCCAAGGTAGCGCTGATACGCAGAGTTTCCCGAACAAGAAAGCGAGAATCCTGAGAATTCACAATGCTTTGCGCCGCGGAATTCGGAGACTGCTTCAGCTTAATCGGAGCCATAAAGAGTGGAAATAAGACTTCAAAACAAGAAGCTTCAGACGGATCCAAATTCAAAAATGCGAATGAGAATCGGAAGGAAAAGCGATCTGAAGTTCGTACAAAAGGGAAAAGAAATTGAGAGAGAGAGAAAGAGAGGAATCGAGAAGCTTTGGTGATATCGATAGGACAGGAGGCACTTAACGCAGAGAGCAAAAGTAGGGAGATGGCCTAGGCCCTACATTTACGAGCGCTGATTTATATATATAGTTTCAGGGAAAGTGGTTAGTGTTTATGGCGTTATGATAATCACAATTAATTATTTAATCGCGTTTAATTAAGAACCACAGACACAGAGAGCAAAGAGCAGCCATTTCTGTTATCGAGAAAAGGGGGCGAAGGAGGGAGAGACCTTCTGGTAGTCGGAGACGGAGTTGACGGCTGAACAGACCTTCCATTCCATTCAAGCCAACCCTCTCTCGTCCGACGATTCAAAGTATTTCGCTTCTCTTTTTCTCTACTCATTCCACTCCTATTCTCCTAGTTTTCTTCTTCGATTCCTCGGAGTTGGATTTCGTCTGTACCATTTCTCCTTTCCGCTTTTCATCTTATGATCCTTCTCATTTCCATTTCTATTGAATTGATTTTTTATGACAATTAACTCCTGTGATTTTCCAGTGAGAGTGCAAATGAATGTAGAGACGATGAAGATGTCAGCTGGAACGTTCGAAGAGCAGCTGCAAAGTGCTTGGCAGCGTTAACTGTTTCTCGGCCTGAGATGCTTTCAAAGCTATATGAGGAGGTCTTTCCTGCTTTTGAAAACTTTTGCGTAATTTTTCTTTTATGGTTATCTGCGTTAGACTTGTCTCGGCTAGTTTTTGCATAATGGTCATACCTGTTTGATATCTGCTGTAATGTATGTGAGACCCAGTATTTTAATTAGGGAACACATCGACAAATGAGTAGTGGAAGGAGTAAAGTCTGCATCTTTCTCTTCAATTATTTCCACATGTACCAACCACTCTCTCTCTCCCCATAAATGTCTCTGTTTTTCGTTCGCTGAATGCATCGCTCACGAAGAAGAGAAAGACTACAGCCCATATTTCTCTCTCTCCTTTAATGCCATCTGCAACTCCCTCTTTCCCTCAGTAAAAGTCCACCCATTGAAACGCCTCCCCTCTGCCATATTTTATCTCTCTCTCTTTGTTTTCTGCAGTCGGAAGGCTTTTATATCTAAAACTATGATACAGCCACGAAGTAGAGTTGATTGTTCCTCCAGTCGTACAAGTTTTCTGCTTCAAAAACAACGTAGTATGTTACACGGGAATTGACAAGCAGCGTGTTCATCAGTTTGCAACCGCTGTTCGTAGTTGTATGCCGCCAGAGGTATACAAAGGGAAGGGCATAACGTACATCGATGAAGTAATTAAGAAGAAGCAAGGGAAGAAGTCAAAGTGATTAGACTTCCTCCCACTTTTCTACAATGCTTCATATTGGGCATATTTTGAGGATTTTGCCAAACCCAAGGTATGTTAGTCAGATATGAACTCTATCAGATCTTAAAGCTCAAATTTCAACTGTTTCTAGAGTAGGTTTGTAGTGGGGGTTATAAACTTTCACAGTATGAGTCGGAGTTTTGGTTATCGGAAGCCGCAATCTGAAGGTATAAAAAACTCAACTTTTATGTCTTCTTTTACTCGCTGTAATGGCATTTTTGGATTGTACAGTTGAGTATAACAAATTGTTGGTATTGGAAGGTTATAGTTTTATTCTCCGTTGCATACATGAAAAGCTAGATGAAGAATCAAATGGTTAGCTTTGCAGGTTTAGAGTTTTGGGTTTTTCTTTGACCCAATTTATGGACTAATTATCTAGTTGGATAATAGCCCAAAAAAATGACGAATGATTTTACTCTTGGATTAGGTACCAATTTATTGAATTAAGGTGTGGACTCATTGATTCAGACACTTGGATATATTGAGTTCTGACCTGTTATAAGTTCACTTGAGATAGGGGTTTATTTTATTTTCGGTTAAGTATATTTACAGCATAAAATACTTATCTAATTTTATGTCATTGTTTCATTCACATTTTTTTATCAATTACATACCTTTATCAATTGATGTAAACTGTGGTTTTAACTATAAGTAATAGGACAACTAAATGAGTCGTGTCCTTGGGCGAAAAATCCTAAATCTGATCAGGGTATTTATGTGGCTACGACTCCAGAGCGTCAATGTTTTTAAATCATGGCGTGCGACCACCAAATGTCAAAGTTTTTAAATCGTGAACGAACCTGTTGTGTTCGACTACATTTTCTCTTAATCTCTCTCATAAAATGCTATCAATTGTTGAGCATAAGCATACATATTTTATTATTGTCGGAAATAAACTCTACCCCTATTGAGTTTAGTCGACTCACCCCAAACGACTACTATTTTTTTTTTTCAGGGTCAAATTAAGAAGAATTCTAATTATTGGCATTGGAACAGTCACCTTGCAGGAATTTCCTATTTTAATAATTTTCTTCTCGAGGACATATTTTGAATTTTTAAGGTTAGACACTACTTAGGATGTGTAAGTTTTATTGTATTTAATTCACATGTGTTATAATATTTTGGACATATATCATCACATTATCTGGTATCATTTGTTGTATCTGTTTAATCCATTGTGTTTCAAGCCCTGATTTCATATTAATTTATAAATATTCTACTGCAATTGGTGAAATTTGGTGTTAATGGTCAGACGATCTAGCTTCTTCGAGCCAGCTCGTTCACCGTTCTGTCGCGGGTCCCCTTTGGGGCGTGATAGAAATTTTAATATCAGAGCTCAGGTTGCCCATCTTGAAAAGTGATACTTATAAGATAGATAATGTGATGATATACAAGAATTATTATTATGCAAAAGGACGTAATACAAGAACCGATTGCGTCAATGTGCAATTTGAAAAGCATCTTGAGGTTGTTCGCTAGCGATTGAATATTCCCTATCCGCACATGGTGTTTAGAATAGTTGGAAGTTAATGGATAAGTGTTGGGTGTTTGCTTCGTAAATTGATAAAAAAGATGAAATATGAGTCTGATAACTCTTCTTGGTTTGTGAGAGGGCCTCCGTATTTTTAAAAATAAGAAATTCATCTTATGATGCAAGTCTTTGTCTTTGTCAAAAAATTCAAGACGTATGTTGTTCTGATTGGAATGAATTAAGACTTTTTGTTCCTAGATTTTGAGTCAATAATGAATTATATTGTATGCTTGGTTCGAGAAAGTATTAGTGAGCATTCTGGATGTGTCTAATTTAGTGTGATTCGGCTTGAGAGTCGGTTTCTGCATAATTAGTTAAAGATATTTGAATCAAAGACTAGAGTCGTTCAGGTGGAGAGGCAGCTGTCGTTAAGATCCCCCTGATCGAAGCTTATTTCTAGAGCACTTAGAAAGAGATTGTGTGAAATTTAAAAGTTATTATAATGATTGCCAAGCACAGGATTAGCTTTGCCATAAATTATTTTGAAGTATAATAGAGAAATTTTACGGATTAATTAATGGTTGAAAATGTGAGATTGAAAAATTTGAGACAAGTTCAAGTGTAAAAGTAAGACAAGAATGCATAGCAATTTGTTACGAGAGAACCTTCATTTTTAGAAAAATAATGTCTAAGTTATAGAATTGTCTTGTGGTATTAAGGTATTTGGTTGCGATAAATAAATGATAAGTTTAAAAAGTATCAGAGTATAAATGAAAGTCCGGTTTTATTTTTGAAATGATGCAATGTTGTTCAAAGTATAAAGAATTTGACTTTAGAAATTGTTTCAATAAGTATGAGAAGAGATGATTGAAAATAGTCTATTATGATGAATATTACAAGCCATAGAAGATGGACTTTTTGGACATGCTTATACAGTTAAAGGTTTAACTCTGATGATTGCTGTGGTTGATGCATTGTTCCTAGCACAACTTTTTATTTTCACAAGTTGTGTGTGGTTGGACTTTACAAAACTCTTTTGTTAACACCAATTTCAATATTTTTGGAATATGTTGAAGTGTTTTGGTAGTCGCCATGCGTGTACGAAAATTTATGATCGCAAAATACATGTTTTATAATATTTTAGACCTATATCATCACATTATCTGGTGTCATTTGTTGAATCTGTTTAATCTTTTATGTTTCGGGCCCTAACTTTATATTAATTTGTAAACATTCTGCTGCGATTGGGGAAATTTGGTGTTAAAGGTCAGACGATCTAGCCTTTTCAAACCGGGTCGTTTCTCGTTGTGTCACGGGTCCCCTTTGGGGCGTGACAATGTAGCTCTCAGGAGGAGGGTGATATTAAGCTAAAATTTTAACTTTCCTTTTGAAATGGCTAGATAGCTGATTTGCTTTGTATTTTGAACATCCTTGGTAACAGATTAATCATGAATATAATCACTCACCAAACAGACTTGTCCAAAATTAATTGATAGTAAGAAAGGGAAGAAAATGTCAAGGTGAGTATAATTCAAACTTTTATTGAGTCGGGGTTTGATTTGGCTTGTATTGTGTTTTAAAGTTTGGCTTGCTGTTCTGCGGATGAATGTATTCAGTACATTCATTGAGCTGTTGTGTCGTACAGGAAATGTCACTAAAGGGCAAACTGAAGAAAATGAACAGAGGCAAGCTCATTTATTTCTTCTCAGGGAATAAAACAGCATAGTGTGACTCTAACCAAAGTGTGCTGTTTGAGTATTTATCTACTCGCTCAAAGGAAAAATTGTTTAGAATAGCCATTTGAAGGTTTGGTAACTGTACAAGGAGAGTTTTTTTTCTTTTTTTTTTTTTTTTTTTTTTGTAAATAGCCGGAAAAAAGAAAGAAAAAAAGAAATTACTATTGATGAGGAGCACTGTGATACGTTCCAGTATCTTTATTCAAATCCAACGAAACAAAATCTACAAACTAGGGTTATTCGAGAGACCCAACCTCTCCCTAAACTTCTCACAACTAATATTTTGATAATCTCTCTATCCCTCTAGTATTCTATTTATACCCACGTATTTTATTAACTTCCCTAACTTCTACCAACTTCTTTTAACTCCCATTAACTTCTAATATACTATCTTAATTTCTAATATACTATCTTATCATTACTTCCCCCTAAAACACACATTGTCCTCAAGGTGGAAAAAATTGAAAATTATTCTCCAATCCAAGGAGGTTTCCAAGGATCATTTGTTGCCCCAGATTCCGCCTTGAACAAAAAATTGAAATGGATGTTTGCTGAAGTTGAGTTTGCAAATGAATGTGTCCAAGACTTTTTGGAATCGAACCATTCATGAGATTGAAGGATAGGTCTAGTACTTCTAAGCGAGATACGTTTCCGATCGACAATGGAATGCCTCCATGTAAGCTGTTTCCACTCAAATTTATGCTCTGCAAATTACTCAGACCTGATATCTCACTTGGCAGGAACCCTCTCAAACCTTGATTGTCAAGTCCAAGTCCGTCGATGATCCATTTGCTTTTATTTCTGTCAAATTGGCAATCTGCTCCACTCCATAGATGTTGTTGGGGAACACAAGGATCGTCATTCCATCCAAGACGAAGAGGAAGCCCCAATGCATTTTTTAATGACAGTAAAGCCCTAACCTTATAAAGTCCTGCAATTGTCAAGTTCCTGCTCTGTATATTTTTAAGAAATCCAGCCCACACAGTAAACCCAAAAAGCCCATCATTCACAAAAACTGTCCAAATTCCAGCCCTACCCCCTAACTCCCTTCCCATTTGCTCCCTCTCCCACCAGGAGTAGTCTTCCTCTAACCTGAGATTTACTAGAGCTTTGATCTGGCGCTGCTTCTTTCTCTCGCCCGGCGTCATGGGTTTCTTCTTCACTCCTCTTCCCTTGGCCGCCAATTTCATACGCTCTAGAGTCTTTACCCTTATCAGCTTCTTGGTTTTCTTTCTTCTGTGAGACTTTATCGTTGCTACGTCTCTTTTTCGCGCAGGACCCTTGTCGGAATGAGAGGCCATCTGTTTCTTATGGACTCTTTTTATCGATTTGAGCTTCTCTGTCGAAGACAGCTTGAAGGAGTTCCTGCCCTTCGGACGTCTCTCGGATTTTACAAGCTTTTTTAACTCGCTCGACAAGAATTTCTTGAGATCCTCATCTCCTATATTCCTTTGCAATATTTTTTTAACTAATGTTTCTTCTTCTTCCGAAAACACAGCCACCTCCTTTTCTTCGCCCTCTTCTACCGGCAACAATTCCGATTCGTCAAGCAAAAATTGTTTGTTAACCCAATGCTTCTCTCCCATCGTATCTCCAAAAAACTGCTCTCCTTCCACCGATTCTTCTTGCTTCAGCGTCAACAATCTATCGTGGTTTGATCCTTCCTTCATCAATCGAAATCTTTCTGTCAAGAATTGTTTCAGTTCTGTCCAAGTCCGAAACGGCCGATTCCCGTTTTCCCACTGGAACCATGACAGCGCCGGACTTTCGGAACAAATAGTTGCTGCTTTGATTTTTTCCTCCTCTACCAGCCGATTGATTGAAAAGTAACGTTCAGCTTTAAACATCCATCCTTCTACTTCCTCTCCAACAAAAATTGGCAGCTCTAGTTTCCTTGGTATGTAATCTCTATTCGTAATCGTTACATCACTCCCATTCTTCTTAGGACATTGTTCTTCAGTTGATTCCGTAGAGTTTTCCTGCTTTGGACTATTTCTTTCCTCTGTTCTCGCAATCAGTTTTGATAATTGTTCCTGCATTAACAGCAACGTCTTCTCCATTGCCGAAAGCCTTCCCAATTTCTGTATCTCCTCTTTCACCTCCGATAATTCCTTCTGTCAATCGCCCATTATCCCTCAGGAACGAACGTGCTCTGATACCAAATTGATACGTCCCAGTATCTTTATTCAAATCAACGAAACAAAATCTACAAACTAGGGTTATTCGAGAGACCCAACCTCTCCCTAAACTTCTCACAACTAATATTTTGATAATCTCTCTATCCCTCTAGTATTCTATTTATACCCACCTATTTTATTAACTTCCCTAACTTCTACCAACTTCTTTTAACTCTCATTAACTTCTAATATACTATCTTAACTTCTAATATACTATCTTATCACACTGTCCACTCAAATAATTGTATGATGGCTCTATCACCATTCCAGAAATTGTTTAATCTGTTTATGATTCAAACTTGTAAATTTAATTGTGTCACTGATTATCTGTGCATGTCTGACAAATCAAATGCCTGCTGGTCAACAGTGACCTGAGGAATAAATCCTGAATCTAAGAAAACTGGTTAACCATTGTTCTCATTCACTACTTTGAAGGAGTATATTTTACCAAAAACTAGAAGAAACTGGCAAGGCTATGATTGTATGAACTCTTGTTATTTCGTACTCTTTTGAAAACTGGAATTTTGGGCCATATTATATCTGATAAAAGAAATAGCGTGTTGAGCATACTATACAGGCTATGATATGATAAACTTTTACTCGTGTTTTGCATTTATATTTTGTTGATTCTCATGTGTAAAAAACTTAGTGAAGGAAACTGATGATTGGTCTGCGGATGATCTAATGCTTTAAGTTTTTTTTTTTTCTCCTATCACAATACTGGGCCTATCCCGAACTTCAACCAAAAGTGCTCTTTATTAATAATTAGTTATAAACTGGTTGGTGTTGACATTATGCATCTTGCTTCATCAAAGAAAGCGGGAGTCCTATTTGTTTGGGCTACTATAGTTTATTTATTCATGATTCATGAGCACTTGTCTCTGCAAATCTTCTTCTTTCCTCTTGTTATTCTCCAATCATAATAGATGGCTTAGTTTCATGTAAAAAAAAGTGTCTTGGTTTCCTTGCTCATTTCATGAACAATTTCAACAATGACAGTGCAATGCTCTGTCTAGGAAATTTTAGCTAATCCAGAAAGTACCATGCGAATTCTTGAAAGTATTTATTTCACCATGGTTGTATGATGATCTCATTGCTCTTTACGGAGGCTAAACAAATCTTTTTTTTAAACTGTGTTTAAATTATCTAGTCACAACCTTTTTTAACTCGCTATTGATAGTGGCAATGTCTCTGTTATCGTGGAAACATAATTACATTCATGTTGGTTATCAGATTATGATGCAGTCCTCAATTGTTATCGAGGCAAGAAGTGCCAAAGATAATCAAATCAATAAATAGACAGCTACGAGAGAAATCTATTGTGACAAATGTAAGTTTATTGAATTTAATGTCTTTGGGACGTGTTTGTATAGCATTACATCTCCTAATATGCTTGTAGGTTGGTGCGTTTTCTGTGTTGAAAGAACTTGTGGTTGTGTTGCCTGATTGTCTTGCTGACCACATTGGATCACTTATTCCAGAAATCGAATGTTGACATTCATTGTCGTTCAACCAACAACCATTTATCTTAGATATGTGATTATTTGTGAAGATTCCTCAAGTGTGAATGGGTGAAGATTCCTGAAGTATGAACGGAGTCTTTAAAGTCTCCATACACTATTCATTTGACAGCTACTATTTCTTTGACAGCTGCATACACTATTCCTTTTGTAGCTAGAAGAAGAAAAGTTTGTTTTTTCTTATGTCTTCCTAGCATCGATAAATAGAGGCTTGAGGAGAGAGTTTCAATCATCCCATTTACAAAATCCAAACCTCCTTGAGAGAAAGTGAGTGCAAGAAAATAGAGTCAAAACATCTGGCTTGTGTAGTATTTTCTTAATTGTGTTCAACAAAGTGTGTGTAGTATTTTCTTACTTGTGTTCAACAAAGTGGTATCAGAGCCTGAGTGATTTCTTTAAATTTAGTATGCTCTGTGGTTGCGGTTTTTAACTGATCTTCCACATCAGAAAATTTTTTAGAGATTATTTGGGGAGTATTTTTGTGTTGTGAGTGGTGAACGATTCTAAAAGTTTAGAGTCAAAAATTTGTTTGGTAGTGTCGGATTTCTGCCAAAACAATGAGTGACCTTCAAGTTATGGGAGGTATCAAGAAACTCACCAACACAAATTATAATACATGGGCAACGTGCATGGAGTCATACTTGCAAGGTCAAGATCTGTGGGACATCATTGGTGGTAATGAAACCACGGTCCCAACAGATGAAAATACCGCCCGGAAGTGGAGGATTAAGGCAGGAAAGACCATGTTCGCGATAAAGAGCACAATAGGTGAGGAAATGCTGGAGCACATTAGGCAAGCTGAAACGCCGAAATCAGCTTGGGACACTTTCAAAGCACTCTTCTCACGGAATGAGATTACAACTCCTCGAAAATGAGTTGTTATCTATCAAGCAGCGTGATATGACGATCAATCAGTACTTTCACAAGGTAAAGACCTTGTGCCGGGAAATTTCTGAGCTAGATCCTGAAGCCACAATCAAGGAACCAAGAATAAGAAGAATCATCATTCATGGTTTGAATCCAAGGTACGGAGGCTTTGTTAATGCCATACAAGGGTGGCCTACTCAACCGTCATTAGTGGATTTTGAAAATCTACTATCTGACCAAGAAGCGATGGCCAAAGAGATCGGTGAAAGCTTACGGAAGAGTGAGGAAGAAGCACTCTTTGTCAAGAAGAACAAAGAATGGTCTAAACCGAATGGTGGCAAAGGATCAAGGAAGAATGATGACAAGGCAGATCATCATGGGAACCCTTGGTCAGGGGAGCTCAGAAGAATAAAAATCGAAGTAATTCGTCCAAGCAAAACAAGAAGTTTGAAGGTAACTGCCACAACTACGGGAAGAAGGGCCACATAGCAAAAGATTGTTGGTCCAAGAAAAGAAATGCCGAAGGAAACACAGCGACTTCCAAAACGAAAAATTCAAGTGATGATGATTGGGATGCTGTCGCATCTCTGGCTGTGGAAGAAGATGAATCAGCGCTCGCAGTGACAGTACCAGGGCGAATTGACTATTATAAAGATTGGATTGTCGACTCCGGTTGTTCGAATCATATGACCGGTGATGAGAGTAAGCTGCAAGAGATGGTGGAGTATAAAGGGAGTCGTGTGGTGGTAACGGCCAATAACTCCAGGTTACCAATATCTTATATCGGTAAAACAACCATTGTGTCTCGTTACGCTGCTAACGAGGTACCGCTTCAAGAGGTTTTTCATGTACCCGACATGAAGAAAAACCTGCTATCGGTGGCGTAGTTGACATCATCTGGCCGTTATGTCTTGTTCGGTCCCCAAGATGTCAAGGTGTACGAAGATGTGAAGATCTCGGGTACACCAACGATGGAAGGACAGAAGCTGGAGTCTATCTATGTAATGACAGCAGAGACGGCTTATGTAAATAAGACTCGAAAGAATGAGACGACGGATCTGTGGCATGCAAGGTTAGGGCACGTTGGTTATCACAAGTTGAAAGTGATGATGAAGAAATCGATGCTCCGGGGCCTTCCTCAACTAGAAGTTAGAGAAGATACAGTGTGTGCGGGTTGTCAATACGGTAAAGCTCATCAATTACCGTATGAAAAATCAAAGTTTAAGGCGCAGATGCCACTGGAGTTGGTACACTCTGATGTCTTTGGGCGAGTCAAACAACCATCTATCAGCGAGATGCGATATATGGTTACATTCATGGATGACTTCTCTAGATATGTTTGGGTTTTCTTCATGAAAGAAAAATTCGAGACGCTCTCAAAATTCAAGGAGTTCAAAGAAGTCGTGGAAGAAGAAGTTGGAAGGAAAATCCAATGTTTGCACACGGATAATGGAGGAGAATATATGTCAAACGAGTTTTCTCAATACTTGCGACAATGTCGAATCTGTCATCAGATGAGTTGTCCAAATACGCCACAACAAAATGGCGTAGCAAAAAGGAAGACCGACATTTGGCAGGGATTTGTCGAAGTATGCTACATGGAAGGAATGTCCAAGGAAGATTTTGGGCTGAGTGCATAAGACTGCAGCCTATGTTATCAACCGACTTCCTTAACCAAGGCTTGGATTTGTTTCACCGTTCGAGAGACTGTGGAATGCAAAACCTACAGTTGGTCACTTCCGAGTTTTCGGTTGTGTGTGTTACGTATTTGTGCCGGATCATTTGCATAGCAAATTTGATAAGAAGACGATTCGTTATATCTTTATTGGATATGACAATCAAAGAAAATGGTGGAAATGTTATGATCCAAAGAGTGGTAGAAGCTTTGTATCACGAAATGTGGTGTTTGATGAAGCATCTTCGTGGTCTTCTAACAAAGAAGAATTACTAGATTCCAAAATTCTTGAAGATCAATTACAACTAATGGGGGAGCAAGTTGTAAAGGTGCGACAAGATCCAGTAGCACATGAAGAAGTGGAAGATGATGATGAACACACAACGATTGAGAATCCATGGCAAACTGGTATTTATCAGACACCAGTTGAAGAAGGGGAATCAAGTCAAGGAGCAACAAGTCCACAATTACAACTTAAAAGGTCAACAAGAGTTCGGAAGCCAAATCCGAGGTATGCCAATGTAAAGACCCAGCCCAGCCCGCGGACGCACCGCCATCGACTGGGCCCAACCCGATACGTATCGCCGTCAGCTGTTGGGCCTCCACTCACAGTCTACTAGCTCAAGTGGTACTCCTCACTTGTAGCCCAGGTACTTAACCCTGAGGTCCTGGGTTCGAGTGGGGAGGAAGGCAAAAATAACCTACAGGGAGGGGAAAGACCGTGAGTGGAGGCCCAACAGCTGACGGCAATACGTATCGGGCTGGGCCCAGTCGATGGCGGTGCGTCCGCGGGCTGGGCTGGGTCTTTACAAAAAAGGCGCAGCTCAAGTGGTACTCCTCACTTGTAGCCCAGGTACTTAACCCTGAGGTCCTGGGTTCGAGTGGGGAGGAAGGCAAAAATAACCTACAAGGAGGGAAAAGACCGTGAGTGGAGGCCCAACAGCTGACGGCGATACGTATCGGGCTGGGCCCAGTCGATGGCGGTGCGTCCGCGGGCTGGGCTGGGTCTTTACAAAAACGACCCGTCTTTCAACGCACTGATAAGGGACCACCCATTCTCCGCGGATCCTGGGGCTGACCTGGGCCGGAGGTGGGTAAAGCTCCGCGGATCCTGGGGCTGACCTGGGCCGGAGGGTTTCTCCGTTGAAGGAGGGGCCGTTACGAACCCACATCG
Source organism: Begonia masoniana (assembly GCA_022432975.1). NCBI lineage: Eukaryota > Viridiplantae > Streptophyta > Magnoliopsida > Cucurbitales > Begoniaceae > Begonia > Begonia masoniana. The sequence goes on from CM039506.1 coordinate 47,042,675, forward strand.
CTTGGGGAAGTACATGGAAATGAAACATATGTAAGAGATCCCTCCCAAGATAGCAAGACGCGTTTTGGAGCTCAATTGACGACGGATCCCATAAGAACTCTGAAGTTAAGAGGGCTTCGGCGAGAGTAATTCCAGGTTGGGTGACCTTCTGGGAAGTGCTCTCGCCAAACAAAGCCGTGAGGAGAGGATATTGGGCTGCGGCCCAATCCTCAGAGCGGACAATATCTTGCTGGGAACAGGGGTCGTTACAAATGGTATCAGAGCCTGTACCCAACCGAAAATGTGGCCAACGAGGACGTTGGGCCCCCGAGGGGGGGTGATTATGACGACCCGTCTTTCAACGCACTGATAAGGGACCACCCATTCTCCGCGGATCCTGGGGCTGACCTGGGCCGGAGGTGGGTAAAGCTCCGCGGATCCTGGGGCTGACCTGGGCCGGAGGGTTTCTCCGTTGAAGGAGGGGCCGTTACGAACCCACATCGCTTGGGGAAGTACATGGAAATGAAACATATGTAAGAGATCCCTCCCAAGATAGCAAGACGCGTTTTGGAGCTCAATTGACGACGGATCCCATAAAAACTCCGAAGTTAAGAGGGCTTCGGCGAGAGTAATTCCAGGTTGGGTGACCTTCTGGGAAGTGCTCTCGCCAAACAAAGCCGTGAGGAGAGGATATTGGGCTGCGGCCCAATCCTCAGAGCGGACAATATCTTGCTGGGAACAGGGGTCGTTACAAATGGTATCAGAGCCTGTACCCAACCGAAAATGTGGCCAACGAGGACGTTGGGCCCCCGAGGGGGGGTGATTATGACGACCCGTCTTTCAACGCACTGATAAGGGACCACCCATTCTCCGCGGATCCTGGGGCTGACCTGGGCCGGAGGTGGGTAAAGCTCCGCGGATCCTGGGGCTGACCTGGGCCGGAGGGTTTCTCCATTGAAGGAGGGGCCGTTACGAACCCACATCGCTTGGGGAAGTACATGGAAATGAAACATATGTAAGAGATCCCTCTCAAGATAGCAAGACGCGTTTTGGAGCTCAATTGACGACGGATCCCATAAAAACTCCGAAGTTAAGAGGGCTTCGGCGAGAGTAATTCCAGGTTGGGTGACCTTCTGGGAAGTGCTCTCGCCAAACAAAGCCGTGAGGGGAGGATATTGGGATGTGGCCCAATCCTCAGAGCGGACAATATCTTGCTGGGAACAGGGGTCGTTACAGCCAATGTAGCTATAACAAGAGTGGAGAGTCCAAAAGAGCCAGAGACATTTGAAAAAGCTTTTCAAAGAATTGAATAGGTCAAAGTTATGGAGGAAGAGATTCTAGCATTGGACCAGAATCAAACATGGGAGCTTGTGCCAAAGCCAAGAGAAGTCAAACCAATTTCATGCAAATGGGTCTACAAAATCAAGACTCGTCCAGATGGATCGATTGAGCGATACAAGGCTCGGTTGGTAGCTCGTGGCTTCTCTCAGCAGTACGGACTTGGCTATGATGAGACGTTTAGTCCAGTGGCAAAGATTACAACTGTGTGAGTCCTTTTAGCTCTTGCAACCAGCAAAGACTGGAAACTCTGGTAGATGGATGTGAAAAATGCTTTCTTGCATGGAGAGTTGGATCGAGAGATATACATGGTCCAACCAAGGGGGTTCGAGAGTAGAACTCGTCCCGATTATGTATGCAAGTTGAGAAAGGCGCTCTACGGGTTGAAGCAAGCGCCAAGAGCATGGTATGGCAAGATTGTCGAATTTCTGACCAAAAGTGGTTACTTGTTGGCACATGCAGATTCTAGCTTGTTCGTGAAAAATAGAGAAGAAAAACTAGCAGTGGTATTGATTTACGTGGATGAATTGATCATCACAGGAGACGACGAAGAAGAGATTCATCGAACAAAGAAAAATTTGTATGTTCGCTTCCAGATGAAAGAGCATGGAGAGCTCAAACATTTTCTCGGATTAGAAATCGATCGAACAAGTGATGGTTTATTTCTATGTCAAAAGAAATACTCCATAGATTTGTTACAAAAGTTTGGCATGCAAGAGTGCAAGCCAATTTCAACACCAATGGATGCCAATGTCAAGATGTGTGCACATGAAGACAAAGATTTGGCAGATACAACAATGTATCGACAGCTCGTGGGTAGTCTAATTTACATAACTCTGACCCGACCTGACATTTCTTTTGCAGTTGGTGTTGTCAGTCGATACATGCAGAATCCACAGAAGTCTCACTTAGAAGCGGTTCGACGAATTATGAGGTATATCAAGGGTACATGGTATATCAAGGGTACATTTGACTATGGTCTTTTGTACAAAAGAGGTGGCGATTGCAAGTTGGTTGGCTATTGCGACGCAGATTATGCTGGAGATCATGACACGCGTCGATCAACGACAGGATATGTGTTTAAACTCGGAGATGGAACAATTTCCTGGTGTAGCAAGCGACAACCAACAGTGTCACTATCAACTACCGAAGCAGAGTACCGAGCAGCGACCATGGCAGCTCAGGAAAGTACATGGCTAATTCAGTTGATGGAAGATTTGCACCAACCAGTTGATTATGCAATACCACTTTATTGCGATAATCAATCAGCAATCCGTTTGGCGGAGAATCCGGTATTTCATGCGAGGACTAAGCATGTGGAGGTGCATTATCATTTCATTAGAGAAAAAGTCTTACAAGAAGAGATAGAGATCCATCATGTGAAGACAACCGATCAAGTTGCGGATTTGTTCACAGAAAGTCTGAATGTCGGCAAATTTGAAGAATTCCGCAAGCAACTCAACATGATGGCCGACATTGAGGGGGAGTGTTGACATTCATTGTCGTCCAACCAACAACCATTTATCTGCGAGATGTGATTATTTGTGAAGATTCCTCAAGTGTGAATGGGTGAAGATTCTTCAAGTATGAACGGAGCTTTTAAAGTCTCCCTAAACTATTCATTTGACGGCTACTATTTCTTTGACGGCTGCATACACTATTCCTTTTGTAGCTAGAAGAAGAAAAATTTGTTTTTTCTTGTGTCTTTCCTAGCATCTATAAATAGAGGCTTGAGGAGAGAGTTTCAATCATCCCATTTACAAAATCAAAACCTCCTTGAGAGAAAGTGAGTGCAAGAAAATAGAGTCAAAGCATTTGGCTTGTGTAGTATTTTCTTAATTGTGTTCAACAAAGTGTGTGTAGTATTTTCTTACTTGTGTTCAACACCCACTAGCTGTTGATACATCGTCGTATCCGCCAAATCTTTGCTTTCATGTGCACACATCTTGGCATTGGCATCCATTGGTGTTGAAATTGGCTTGCATTCTTGCATACCAAACTTTTGTAACAAATCTATGGAGTATTTCTTTTGACATAGAAATAAACCATCACTTGTCCGATCGATTTCTAATCCGAGAAAATGTTTGAGCTCTCCAAGCTCTTTCATCTGGAAGCAAACAGACAAATTTTCCTTTGTTCGATGAATCTCTTCTTCGTCGTCTCCTGTGATGATCAAATCATCCACGTAAATCAACACCACTGCTAGTTTTCCTTCTCTATTTTTCACAAACAAGCTAGAATCTGCATTTTTCACATCCATCTGCAATAGTTTTCAGTCTTTGCTGGTTGCAAGAGATAGAAGGACTCGCACAGTTGTAATCTTTGCCACTGGACTAAACATCTCATCATAGTCAAGTCCGTACAGCTGAGAGAAGCCACGAGCTACCAACCGAGCCTTGTATCGCTCGATTGATCCATCTGGACGAGTCTTGATTTTGTAAACCCATTTGCATGAAATTGGTAACGAATGAGACACAATGGTTGTTTTACCAATATGAGATATTGGTAACCTGGAATTATTGGCCGTTACCACCACACGACTCCCTTTATACTCCACCATCTCTTGCAGCTTACTCTCATCACCGGTCATATGATTTGAGCAACCGAAGTCGACGATCCAATCTTTATCATAGTCAATTCGCCCTGGTATTGTCACTGCAAGCGCCGATTCATCTTCTTCCACAGCCAGAGATTTGACGGCATCCCAATCATCATCACTTGAATTTTCTGTTTTGGAGATCGCTGTGTTTCCTTCAGCATTTCTTTTCTTGGACCAACAATCTTTTGCCATGTGGCCCTTCTTCCTGCAGCTGTGGCAGTTACCATCAAACCTCTTGTTTTGCCTGGACGAATTACTTCGATTTTCGTTCTTTTGAGCTCCCCCTGACCGAGGGTTCCCATGATGATCGATCTGCCTTGTCATCATTCTTCCATGATCCTTTGCCACCATTCGGTTTAGACCACCCTTTGTTCTTCTTGACAAAGAGTGCTTCTTCCTCACTCTTCCGTGAGCTTTCACCGATCTCTTTGGCCATTGCTTCTTGGTCAAATAGTAGATTTTCAAAATCCACTAATGACGGTTGAGTAGGCCACCCTTGTATGGCATTAACAAAGCCTCCGTACCTTGGATTCAAACCATGAATGATGATTCTTCTCATTCTTGGTTCTTTGATTGTGGCTTCAGGATCCAGCTCAAAAATTTCCCGACACAATGTCTTTACCTTGTGAAAGTACTGATTGATCGTCATATCACGCTCTTGATAGATAACAACTCATTTTCGAGGAGTTGTAATCTCATGTCATTTTTCCGTGAAAAGAGTGCTTTGAAAGTATCCCAAGCTAATTTCGGCGTTTCAGCTTGCCTAATGTGCTCCAGCATTTCCTCATCTATTGTGCTCTTTATCGCGAACATGGTCTTTCCTGCCTTAATCCTCCACTTCCGGGCGGTATTTTCATCTGTTGGAACAGTGGTTTCATGACCACCAATGATGTCCCAAAGATCTTGACCTTGCAAGTATGACTCCATGCACGTTGTCCATGTGTTGTAATTTGTGTTTGTGAGTTTCTTGATACCTCCCATAACCTGAAGGTCACTTATTGTTTTGGCAGAACTCCAACACTACCAAACAAATTTTTGACTCGCAACTTTTAGAATCGCTCACTACTCAACACAAAAACACTCCCCAAATAATCTCTAAAAAATTTTCTGATGTAGAATATCAGTTAAAAACCGCAACCACAGAGCATATTAAATTTAAAGAAATCACTCAGGCTCTGATACCACTTTGTTGAACACAAATAAGAAAATACTACACACACTTTGTTGAACACAATTAAGGAAATACTAAACAAGCCAAATGTTTTGCTTTTGCACTCACTTTCTCTCTCGGAGGTTTGGATTTTGTAAATGGGATGATTGAAACTCTCTCCTCAAGCCTCTATTTATAGATGCTAGGAAGACACAAGAAAAAACAAACTTTTCTTCTTCTAGCCACAAAAGGAATAGTGTGTGCAGTCGTCAAATGAAAAGTAGCCGTCAAATGAATAGTAGCATTCAAAGGAATAGTGTATGGAGACTTTAAAGACTCCGTTTATGTTTATACTTGAGGAATCTTCACCCATTCACATTGAGGAATCTTCACAAATAATCACATCTCGTAGATAAATGGTTGTTGGTTGGACGACAATGAATGTCAACACTCCCCCTCAATGTCGGCCATCATGTTGAGTTGCTTGCGGAATTCTTCAAATTTGCTGACATTCAGACTTTTTGTGAACAAATTCGCAACTTGATCAGTTGTCTTCACATGATGCATCTCTATCTTTTCTTGTAAGACTTTTTCTCTAATGAAATGATAATGCACCTCCACATGCTTAGTCCTCGCATGAAATATCGGATTCTCCGCCAAACGGATTGCTGATTGATTATCGCAATAAAGTGGTATTGCATAATCAACTGGTTGGTGCAAATTGATTTCCATGTTGCTAATGTTGAATTATCAACCACTTCTAAAATTTTCTTTGCCTTTCCAGGACAAATCTTCTACCTCAAATTTGAAGATTGAAGCACTTATTTTTACGAGATTAGTGTTGGCTTTACATTATCCCTCTGTATTCGATCCTCGTATTAAGGTAATATAAGTTTGTTTGTTTAAATTACGATGCAGCATGCTGAGAGCAAACTTTCTCTCAAACTTGAGTTGTATTCTATTACATGCCAATTTCAGAAGTTTTTTCTTTATTGCAATTGCATTCTCTTCCATACAGAATGAATTATATTTTACCACATAAAATTTAAAATTATTACCAGTTGATGGCAGTCAATTTTCAACTAACTGTGTAAATAGCTTGAGTTACGGATCTGAAAATTTGCCAAGAAGAAAGAAAGAAATCGTATTATATTAGGATGATAATGTAATACATGTGTTGGTTCTATATTTAAATGATATTTTCCATGGGTTACCCTGGAACCGTTTATGTCTGTAGTTGGTGTTTGCCTTTCAGAGAATTTAAAAGTTTCTTTGCGTTACTGAAGGTAATAGATTTCTTACTAAATGTTGGCTAGTTTGTTTATGTTTTCTAATTTCAAAGTTTCTTTTGGTTTCTGAGGGTAATATAATTCTTACTAGGATTTCGTTGATAAGCATTTCCCTCTCCAGGATTTGGTATTCTTAAGTTACGTTTTTGTTTTATGTTGGTTTTTTGTGGTTTTTACTTGGGAGTTCAGTTCTTATGTGGTTTCAATTCTTACATACAATATTAAAAAGCTGGTTTTGTCTTAACTTTTTTTCTAGGAAAATAAGACTTCATGCTCAAGCAAATGCATGGAGATGCTATTTAGTTGGCGGGACACACTAGGATATATATATAATAGTTATAAGAGAGGAAGTTGGTTTTTTAGTGATCTGATTAGTCTTGCTCATTGTTTTTTCATTTCTTTGACTGACCTTTCCCGGCTCTTGGAGAAACCCAGGAAAAAGTACCTAATTACTTCACATGGTCCGCTATTTGCCTTCTAGATTGACACTTGTCATTCCCTGACAAATAAAGAGTAATACGTGATGAGCTAGGATAATCTAGCTGAGATTCTCTTAGACTTATACTGCATTTTTGTAATGTACTAAACCTGATAAGCTGTATGAAGTTATTAATAACAATAGTAGTTTTTAGACTCGTACTACATTCTTGCACACATGCTGTTGAGTACCATTACTATGACTGATGTATGGTATTAAACAATAATCTACTGTTATTGTTTTTACTGCTGATTTTTGTTATTTTATAGTGGGTATTATGATGTCAAGACCTTGAGATATGGCATTCAGTAGCTTTTACTCACATAGATGTAAAAATAAATTTTAAAAAATAAAGTAATTCAGATGAATGACAAAGAAATTAAAAAAATAAATTTCTCTAGTAGCTTTAGTTATTTATTGTTTCACTGTTAGTATACTCTCAAGTTTGATGAAGCGGATTAAAATGAGCTCAGATGTCTTAAACTTTATTTAGATATTCGTTTTGATGACACATAAAATTCTTTCTAGATGCTGGGCTATACTTTGTGCATGAAAATTTAGCTTACAAGTAGAGGATGTCATTCTTGTGTAGATTAGTAGTCTTGTATATGTTAAACTGCTGCTTCTAATGTATCTTAGATAATGAGTTTCTGGGAATTTACGGCATTATATTCTTAAACTAAGAAACATGGCTGGATGAACTTAATGGCTGGATTTTTCTATTGTATATGTTAGTAGGCGAATTGACTGTGCTATTGTGATTATGCAGCGGAGCAGATTGCAGCCTTAAATTCAAAAATTTTATGAATGAAATATCAAAATCTCCAAGAACGTCAGAAAATATTATTCCTTTTGGAACGAGTAAAGAGTGATGAAGCAAGTTCTGCGAAGGTGTATTAATGGAGATTGCAGAAGTATGCAATATAAAGTTTCAAAAGGAAATGTTTAAAGAGACGTTGGGTGTTGCCTTCAGCTTCATTTTTCTCCATCAACTCTTATCTGGCAATCAATCTCTTCACTTATACACCCTCCTCACACACACATGTTATATAATATATACTCTGTTTTTACACTTTCTGCAGAGGCTTGAGTGGATGAAGATGACTTGGCCGTTTTATAGGAAACTTTATCGTCTACATTTCGGTTATAAAGTATAGCTGACAAGTTCCAACTTCCAGCTCTCTCTAATATCCACCAAAATTCAGGCCTAACAACAGATAATACACTAAGTTACCTTTTATCAGTCGTTTAGCAGTCGATGGTTTTGACTCTACTGCTATTTTATTCTTTTTTTTTCAATTTATTTATTTTTATTACCTCATCTCTCTCTACACTACACTTTCTCTTTTGGCTTTTAAATTTAGTGCTGGAGATTTCATTATGCTCCTTGTGCATAGATCCCATTAATTATGTTTTTAGATCTTCTCTAAAAGTACCTTTCAAGCAAAAAAAGCACTTGCCTAAATCTCCACTGTCATTTTCCCTTTTTGTCTCATTGCCCAGAATCAAGGAATAAACCAAGAAAATGCTTTCAACCCTTCAATGGGTATTGCCAAACCTTTCTTGTACATGCTTCCAACTATTACTTCTACAATTACACTTTTGAATTCCTTTTAATTTTAAAAAGAAAGTCTTCTTTTATGTGTACAATTTTCTTTACATAACATGCATGATACCCTCTTAAGGCATATTATCATCCCCCATAGTCTTTGAGGAAGGGAAGCTAATAGTACTCTTCTTTGATGTGGTAGAGAGGCAGGAAGAGCAGAAGAGATAAGCAAGGAAGTTAAGGAAGCCGAGGCAGGCAAGCAACCAGTAGAAAAGGTCTAGTCTGTCTTTGTTTAAATCATTGTAATGAAGCCATCCTCGTGATGAGTGTGTTGAAGAAATCTTGTTTACTAAAGAAACCAGTAAAGAACTCAAATAGAATCCAAATGAATATGAGCAGTATGTAATGGCTGTAAGAAAAGCTTGCATTCCTTTCAATGACTGTTTGTAGAAGAACTCAATAAGACCCACTGCAGTGAACATTTCCGACAATCCGAAAATGAGAAACTGTGGAGTAATCCAAAATATAGATATACTGGTGTTTGAGTAGACAGCTGAATCTCTTCGCTTTTTCTCCATTATTGCAGCTGCAACCATGGAGAAAGTGGAGAGGAAAAGACCAAATCCGATTCTCAGTAAAGGAGAGATCCCAGAGGGATGACCAGTGAATTTTCCGGCGAACGGAACAAAGAATGTGTCGTATAAAGGGACGATCAATATGAGCATAACGTAGGGAATGGACTGAAGAGAAGCTGGAGGGATATGGAAGGATTTGGTTAAGTGGGTGTTCATAATGTTACCTTGCTGAACTGAAAATGTCTGGAGCTGAGCAAGAATCGTGTTAAATACAATTGTACATGCAAATATTGGAACAACCGAAATTAAAATCTTCACTTGTTCAACTTGGGAGATTGAACATAGTCTCCACGAACTTTCCTTTGTGTTCTCTCCATCTTGAATTTTGATGCAGGCCTTATCCAAAAACCTGAAATAGATCAACGCCATCGGCACGAGCTTAATACGGATTCGTTTCTTCTAAAAAAAAAAAACTTAGAACGGAACAAAAATTACGTCCTTGCCTGAACTTCTGCGTGTGAAGAAGAGTATCCGAATTGTCAGATTGGATTCCATGAAGCATGTATGGATTAGATAGGCAAACTTCATTTCTTTTCAAAAAAGCAGCAACAAACACCTGAGAATAAGTGATGAGTAAATATAAAATATGCATTTAGGAGGATCTTCAGTGCAAGGATGGGCCAGCAGACAGCACTAGCTTAAATGTCACTTTTCATGTGCATTGCATAGTTTATGATATAACCACATGTTGCTACTTTTAAACCGACAAAAACTAAACAACTCAAAACACCCAAATCGGCATAGTCAAAAGGGAAATCTAGTAGATGCACTTGGTCTAGACTATTACTTGAGCAATTGGGGTCAAGATGCTTCCTTGTGGGGACTTGTTTCTGTAGTAAAGAGTGCCAGAGACCAAACTGATCAAACCCATTGCCATGACTGCTGCAGAGACTCCAAAGCCGATGTCCATTCCGAAATGAGTCTGAATCCAAACAAGAAGAGTGAGGGCTATTAACTCACCCAGAGAGAAGGCAAAATAAGCACCATTGAAGTAGGTTGGAAGCCTCTTTGATTGATCGGGTTGGTCCGGGTCGAACTGGTCTGCGCCGTGAGCTATCATGTTGGGTTTTACACACCCACTTCCTAATGCCACTAAGTAGAGAGCTATGAAAAATATAGAGGCTTTGAAGCCTTTTGCTTCTATGCACTCTTCACTGTCTGTTAGCATGTTGCATTTTGGGGGTTTTAGCTGTGGTAGATGAGCTTGGACTGATAGAAGCATAAAACCCTGCAATTTTTGCATATTAGTCAATTGGGTGTTCATATATTCAACTTCTAGATAGATAGATGGAGAGAGATAGAGAGAAATAAAGATTTGTGTGTGAGAGAGAGAGAGAGAGGCTCACAGAAAGTTCAACAAAACCAAAGATGAGCATAGTCCAGAAACTCCCCAGATAAGAATCAGAGAGATATCCACCAAGAAGGGCCAAAAGAAAGACGGTTCCGACAAAGTTGGTGACAACATTCGCAGCCTCCGACAACGAAAAGTGCATCTCGTTCATTACGTATGTTATCAGATTGTTCCCTACTGCAGCAATTGCCATTATCTCAAATGCTTGTAGCCCTGAATTTACAGACATTGCTAAGCATTAGATAAAGAAATTCATCATTACACAAATGCAACACCATGCTCATAATCCAACTCAAATCCTTTTCTTTAGCTTCCATCTCAATACTTTCAGAAAAATTCTACTACTTGGCCAGGTTTGAAAGACCATGTGGTATATGTCATCATGAACAAATCTTATAGCATCCTAAATGCACTAATGTAAACCCAAAAATGATAGAAAAAGAAAGCAAATAACTTTTAAACTCATTAAAATATATATACTCAAAGCAAGAAACAGCTGAGGGAAAATTCTCAATCTAGCTTGGTTTCAAAGTCTAGGTATAGTGTAAAGAATAAGAAGACGCAGAGAGAGAGAGAGAGAGAGAGATACCAAGAACAAAGGCAGCAGCTTTCATTCCACCATGCATGTTCGGGTTGGATGGCCTTCCTCTCCAATCAAGAGCAGTTCCTTCCCCCATAAAGGGGAGACCTTTGTAGTTTACCCTCCTCTCCATTTCCATCAACGCTCTTTCTACGTCTATTCAAGCTCTCTCTCGCACTAAACAAGAAGGTACTGAGTTTGAAGCAAAGGGAGGGAAAGGTCCCAAATTTATAAGCCAGAGGGAGAGGCAAACCCATGCTAACGTCTCCAAAGAAGCAAGGGGGTGGCCCTTTTCTTCATTCGTCCACTTGGGTTTCAAAGAAAAATAGAAAAAAAAAATAGCTGGGAAAGTTGAACGTTGCCCACAAGCACTAGAAACATTGTGGATTATAATTCCACCATGAATGCAAAAGGGAAGGGAGGTTCAGAGAATATACTCTTTTTTCGCGTCTATGTGCATTTTAAAGCTGCTCTTTTTCTACATTCACCCAAAAGGAAGCGTTTTGTGGCCCTTTGTTCACTGTTCAGGGGTGATAGCATCGACATAATTGGACTTCACTTCCGTCATGTGCTTCAAATCTCTCGCACCAGACAATACCATAATGTCATGCCTTACCCATTTGTGTTTTTTCTTTTTCTTATTAATTTGTGGGCCAAGCTCTCGCCTTTCTCTTCCTTTGTCAACCATTTTATGATAATTCAGAAATAAATAATTGTAAATTGATACCTAAGCATTCGTATCTACTGTTATAGTAAGATCTTGATGATGGTTGCAGAGATCTTGATGATGGTTGCAGCCAATATAAGTTCAACAATGAGAGGAGAGGCGGGAATTTGGGAGGTGACCATTTAACTTAATGTAGTGCATCCAACTGTTGAACTCAAAACATTCAAAATGGGAATCAAATCCATTGTTCCATCCTATATAACTCTTCAATAATTGATTCACATCTTCAAATGGATGTCTCTAGTTAGTACTAATAAGAAGACCTTCTACGGTAACTTATTGGGTGTCAGCATGAAAGTTACAGTCGACAATACACAGAAATAAAGTGAGAGAGAGAGAGATGGTGGAGACAGGAGATATGAGTCCCAAGTAAGTGGATAACATACCATAGAAACATGTACATGATTCTATGAACCATAGCTATCCAATTAGTGGTTGCCACGAATGAATAACATCTTCTGCATCTGGTGTTGGTTTTGATAATTCTTACGCATGACGAAATTCACTTTTATTCATAATAATAGTGACATACGTTATCCTGTGACTTTAAAACTATTTTAAAATCATCAAAAACCATAAGTTGAATCGTTAGTCTGAAAGAAATTATTTTTGATAAATATATAATTTTAAAAAATGTAAACAATTTACATTGAAAAAAATTATTAAATTTAGATTGTGAAATAATAAAACAATATACCTCTTGGAGCAACGCTTTTACTCAGGTACTCCCGTCTGATTTTAACTGTTTTAACTCAAGATCAAATGTTTTTTCCGAAGACTTTAAAAACGTCGAGTCTTCTCTGAATATCTTTACACTTAAATATCCTGACATGTGGGCATCTGACTTACGAGAACAGTACACTCTTATATTTGTGGAGAGACGTCTTCTCAACACATGAGACGTCTCTCTTCGATCTTAGAAAACGTTTTTCTAAAACCGAATACGGAAAAGTCACACCTTTTCTCTAGGGATTAAATCTCTCTATCTTATTTTTCTATCTCATTTTTCTCTTTCTTCTACTTTTCTGTCAAATCACATTTGACAATTTTATAGATATGTTATAAAATAATTTTTCAGATTTTATTTAAATAAAAACTAATTTTTAAAAAATAAATCTTATCTAATCAAATCTAATTTGATTAGCAGTTAATTTATCTAATAAATCAATTTATTGATTAATCATATAATCTAAAAACAGTTTTTAGAATATATTTATGAAAATTATTTTTCAAGATAATATTCTTCAGATCTACTTTTAAACAATAAACAAAATATAAGTCAATTTGTAGATCAAATCTAATCTGATCAGATTTTTCAGATCTACTTATATTTAAATTTCAAAAAATATGATTTGATAGTTTGTTAAATAACTACTTTCAATTTAAATTTGAAGATCAAATCTCATCTGATAAGATTCTTCAAATATCATCTGATGAGATTCTTCAAATCTGATATAAATCACTTAAAACAATCTTATCTAATGAGATATTTTATTTTGAATTCAAAATATAAAAACTATTTATATATTTTGAATCACAATATATTCATTTGAATGTCTATAGATGATTAATCATTTATATATTTTGAATCACAATATATTCATTTGAATGTCTATAGATGATTAATCATTTATATATTTTGAATCACAATATATTCATTTGAATGTCTATAGATGATTAATCATTTATATATTTTGAATCACAATATATTCATTTGAATGTCTATAGATGATTAATCATTTATATATTTTGAATCACAATATATTCATTTGAATGTCTATAGATGATTAATCATTTATATATTTTGAATCACAATATATTCATTTGAATGTCTATAGATGATTAATCATTTATATATTTTGAATCACAATATATTCATTTGAATGTCTATAGATGATTAATCATTTATATATTTTGAATCACAATATATTCATTTGAATGTCTATAGATGATTAATCATTTATATATTTTGAATCACAATATATTCATTTGAATGTCTATAGATGATTAATCATTTATATATTTTGAATCACAATATATTCATTTGAATGTCTATAGATGATTAATCATTTATATATTTTGAATCACAATATATTCATTTGAATGTCTATAGATGATTAATCATTTATATATTTTGAATCACAATATATTCATTTGAATGTCTATAGATGATTAATCATTTATATATTTTGAATCACAATATATTCATTTGAATGTCTATAGATGATTAATCATTTATATATTTTGAATCACAATATATTCATTTGAATGTCTATAGATGATTAATCATTTATATATTTTGAATCACAATATATTCATTTGAATGTCTATAGATGATTAATCATTTATATATTTTGAATCACAATATATTCATTTGAATGTCTATAGATGATTAATCATTTATATATTTTGAATCACAATATATTCATTTGAATGTCTATAGATGATTAATCATTTATATATTTTGAATCACAATATATTCATTTGAATGTCTATAGATAAACTCTTTATATTAAATAACATAATTATTAACTCTAGAGTAATTCCACTAAATACCTAGAGTTGCACTCTTAGAACTCTAAAGTATATTTACTCAAAGTAATGTCCATTGATATTGTAACACCCGGCATTTTTGCCATGTAATAGTTTTCCCGGATCATTTAAACGGGATTTATATTATATTATTACAAGAGAATGTTTTTGGTTGGATTGTTGGAATAATTAGTGGAGAACTAAACTAATGTGTAACTAAACCAAAACACTAAGTTGAAATGCATTGAAGGGCAAATCGGGGAGAAATTAAGGTTGGTGGGAGATAGCCAATGGTTGAGTGGCATCTGGCAACTTGTTGAAGAAGCTAAGTTCCACCTTCTACGTGAAACCCTCTTCACTTCTCTTCTCTGCTCTCTCTCTCCTTTTTCCTCTCTGCATTCTCTCTTCCTGTCGACAAACAACCATCGAAGTTACTTCGATCTTCCCAGATTCCCTTCTGCTCCTCCGCTAAGGTAAACATCTTCTAATGCTAACACATTTGGACAAGCAAAAACTATGGGTTATGCTGAAGCTTTAGGTTAAGATAGTTGGGAGAAAACTCTCGGTTTTTGTATGGAAACACATTCGTTTTTTTTTACAAGTCTGAATGGAGTTTACTGCATAATCTTCCAAGTTATTTGTTAGCATTTGCAACTTGTTTAACTTCTCTACATTGCAGCAACAGATCCGAGCGTTCCAGAGACATTCGAGCATTCTACATTGCAGCAAACAGGTAAGTTCATAACCGTAGGTTGGCCCTTAAGGCCCTACATCACGGAGGTACTAGGTTTCCTGTTCTGTCGGGTTGTTTTGGGTAGAAAGGTTATAGTCTATGTTCTGAAATGTCTAGCTTCGATTTACTTTCTGTTGTCTTATTTCTGCTGTCTGCCTGTTTAAGTTCAAGCACCGTTCATGCATACACGTTTTCTCTGAAAGACATGCAAATGTTTTCTGTACACTGTTTGAAACTAAACAAGATAAAATCCGACTAAAATGTACCAGGTTAAGTGCGAGACGGGGACTGGCCCCGTAACTGTTTACTGTTTACCGTTTACTGTACTGTATCCCTGAATATGCCTGATAGTGCACCCTCCCCCTCCCCCTCCCCCACTGTTTGCCAGTTCCCTTATAAGCTCCACTTAATTCTACTGCCACTGTAATTTAATGCTCTGTTGTTAGTGATTTTACACCCTTACACGCAAGTGCACGTGTCGCTAACGAAGTAATAGAGTAAGTAAAGTATCAATCCCACGAGGATATTGTTAATCGAATTAATCGCTATAAAAATCTTAATAAAATATTAGGATGATGGATGATAATTATAATTAAAATATGAATAACGATGCAATAAAAGAAAGCAAATAAACGAGGTAAAATCTATGAATAAAAGCCTTGGCTAGGATCAATTTCTTCATTACGAGAATTTTACAACTGATGCTCTGGTAATGCTCTTCAATTTCTCATGCATCTTTAATTCCTATTTACCTATCGATACAATAGGAATATGTGAAATCAAAATTGTCTATCGACATAAATTGAATTAAGCAGTTCAAATCATGAGAAATCATCCAATGAAAAATACGTAGCATTCATAGATCAATCATAAAACATGTAATGAGTACTTTCTCTCCTAACCAAGAAAATAAATTTAGCTAGTAAACATAATAAAAAATAAAACTAAAAACAATAACATAAAAATAATAAAATAAGAGAAGAAGATGAAATTCAGAAGAACGTCGTCAATGCTCTTCTGGATCCAGAGCTCCTTGCCCCATTCCTGGAGCTTCGCCAGAATACCCATTTTCTTTAGAAAAATATCCATTTTAATTATGCATGCCTCATCTCTTTCTCTCTCCATTCTCATTTATTATTCCACATTTTTAGTAGATATTTCCAGAATTTGTTTGCCATTTCTCTCTCTTCATAATCCTTTCCGTTGAGTGATTTTGTTTTGTCTTTTACTGCTACCCTTGTAAGTCTTCTTCCGCTGCCCAAGGTTTTGTCTTTTAGTGGTGCCCAATTTCACATCTTCCGCTGCCCAAAGTTTTCTTTATTCTATTTCCTTCTCTCAGCATCATCCGATTGCTGCCCCAATTTTACATCTTCCGCTGCCCAAGTGACCACCTTCTAATTTCTTCTATCAGCTTCTTCCGCTGCCCAGCTGCCCAGCTTCTTTCTTTCCCTTCATATCTTCCGCTGCCCAGCTGCCCAGCTTCTTTCTTTCTTTGTACATCTTCCGCTTCTTTGCAAAATATCCGCATGATTTCTTGATTTCCTCCTTTATTTATGGTAACCAATATTTCTTTGATTTGCTTTCTCTTTCTCCATAATATTCAGCTGGTTTGAATTTGAGTGTTCCCGCTAATAAAATTAAATTCAAATATAAAAATATAAAATTCAAATTAAAGAGAAAAATATACTTTTAATGAAAAATCTACATGAATATATTAAATTCAATCAAAACACTAATGTCACAGCATTATCTAGCAATTGTATTAAATTCCTACTAATTTATTCTTGCATTCACTCAATTCATACAAGTTTTATCAATTAAATACCATATAAAATAACTCTAATTTAAGAGTTATCAAATACCCCCAAACTTGAATCATTACTCGTCCTCGAGTGATGTAAAACAAACATAAGTTCCCAAAGTAACATTAGAATTGATGTAATTTCCAAAATATCTAGTAACTTGTAAATTATTGAAAAATTTCACTATCACCATTAAAATTAATCAACATAAATTTAATTCCCAATAAACTCAATTTCATAGTATGTGTGTGCTCAAACTCCATTTGATTAACTAAGTTCAACCATCAAAACTAGAAATCACAATACATATCATAGGATGTCAACTTTCTAATGTCATTTCTAAATCCATTAGCATTCAAAGATTCTTCTTCTTTCTTTTATTTTAAAATAAGTGAGGGGATTAATTTATTTATTATTATTATTATTTTTTTTTTATATTTTTTTATTATTTTTTTACATTGACTTTATCTATAAATCACACTACCATTTTACGCGATTGACAACATTGGTGATGAAGTCCTCCGGTTACTCAATAGTGTCACCTCAAGATACATACTCATATGAAATAGAGGAGTATAGCCAATAATTATGCAACGGAGTTCCTCCCAAAGTTCCTCTAATTTATTTCTACCCATCGAGTATCCAAAAGGCTCACTCGAAATTGAAAGTAGATTAGGAAATTGCATTTATGCTTTTTTTTTTTTTTTTGTAATAACCCCCAAACTTATTATTTATTATATATTTTCTAAGAAGAATTCTCTAATTGCAAATTTCTTTAATCAAACACTAAATTATTGACACCTAGATATAATTGTAATATCTAGAAATGATAATATTCCTAAACAACCAAAAGGAGTTTGTGTGTTAGGGACAACGAAATTTATGGGAATAAATCTTAATTGATTTCTAATAATATGTGACAATGATATTATTCAAAAACTCACAAAATTAAAGGATATTAGGAAATTCACTATTATCTTTCATTTTCCAAATTCACTGTTTTTGTCATGAACAATTTATAAACCAATTAGAACACTATAAACCAAACAGAACAAAGACAATCAGGCAACGCACTAAACAACATTGGGCACAAAAATAAATACATATTCTAAACAGTTTTCAAACATTCAACTTAAACAGAAAATAAACATCCAAGTTAAACAATCCACTTCCAGAAATCTAAATTAAACAAGGACACTAACATGCATGCACCCCCACACTTAAAAATTGGCAGTGTCCCCACTGCCAAATAAATGAAGTTCAGAAAAAAAAAGAAATTAAAGCAAAATAAAACTAAGGGGGTTAGGACTTCCCTGGCATTTCCTTTTTCGTTCCAGTAGAAGGAGGGTTTCATGTTGCTTCCTCTTCATCAGCTTCTTCTTCCCTGATTTGTGCAAACCTGAGTTTATTTTTTAGCAAAAACAAAAACAAACAAACAACAATAAATAAAAACTAATACAAAAGAATATAAAAAAATTGGGTTGCCTCCCAATAAGCGCTAAGTTTTTCAAGTCTTCAGCCAGACTTCTCCATGTCACTTTTCTTTAATTTGTGGATGATATGCTATGGTCACTTTATGCTTGAGGTAAGAGGGCAGGTGTTTGAGCTCCAGTGTTGGTGCGTCTTCAACAGATGGCTTGAAAACTTCTAGATTATCCTTCCTTCGAAATAATGCCTCAAACTGTTTCCTTTGTCTCCTCGAAAACTGCTTCGCTTCTGCCATTGTCATTTTTCCAGATATGTTGAAGCAATCTTCTGCATCGTACGTGCACTTCATATTTTTCAATACATTAAGAGTAATCTGCTGCTTATTCACGTCTTTGCCATAGCCAAGACTCTCCTCCATTCTCCCAAAAATTGCTTTTTCTGCATGCTTCTGTAGTCCTTAAGAGAATGGTGGTGGTGGCCTCTGAGTTTTCAATTCACTTTGTTGCTGTGGTGGCATTGCTGCAGCATCAGTTTCTACAATGCCAGTTTTTATATTATCCTTTTCTACTTCTTCCCCATCATCTTGTTCCACCAACTCTTCTTGTTTGTTTAAATTTTCTGCTGTCTGTTGCTTTTCTGGAGTTTCCAGTTCTCGTTCAGTCCTCAATATTATGGCTTTACAATGCTCCTTTTCTGATATTTGTGGCATTTCTGTATCGCTTGATAATTGCACTGCAGTCTTTGTGCTTAAAGATTGAGTCAGTTGCCCCATATGTGTCTCCATATTTTTTATTGATGCAGCCAAGTTCTGCAAGATCACATCTGTCTTAGCAGCATATTCTCTGGCGAAGTTGTCTGATTGTTCTTGATGTATCGAAGTATGAGTTGGCTGTGAGAAGCCTTGAGTGTAATTTTCAGCTGGTCTGGTTGATGCTGTAACATTCTGTTGCTGCGAATGCCATTGAACTTCTAGATGTTGTTTCCAGTCAGGATTGTACGTCTGCGAATACAGATTGTTGTTCATATTGTATCCATTATAATTTGCAGATTCTGGATTAGTAGGATAGGAATTTTCATCGTGGGTTTCTCCATAAAAGACGCAAGAAACATCTCTGGTTATTGGCCTGGATGGTGTGTTCATCAAATTGATAGTATTCTCCAGTGTAGCAATCTTTGCATTCAAGGCCGACACCTCATCCATATCGTAAACTCCAGGTGCCCGCCCTGTAGCTTGAGTTCTGTCTAAAGGCCACTGATAACTGTTCACTGTCATCCTCTCCAGCAAATCGTAAGCTTCATTAAAGGATTTAGAGAGGAGTGTACCGTTTGCTGCAGCATCAATGATAGATCTTGTCTGCCCATTTAATCCATTGTAAAACGTTTCCAACTGAATCCAATGTGGTATCCCATGGTTGGGGCATTGCCTCAATAATTCTTTGAACCTGTCCCAAGTCTTGTAAAGTGACTCGTCATATCACTGCTGAAAACTTATGATTTCGTTCCTCATCCTCGCGTTCCTCACTGGCGGATAGTATTTCCTGATAAACTGCTTGGCTAACTCTCCCCATGTAGTGATAGTATTTGATGGGATGCTATCAAACCAATCTCGTGCTCGGTCTCTTAAAGAATACGAGAAAAGCTTTAGCCTTAAAGCCTCTACTGAAACTCCAGGAAAATGAAACGAGTCGCTCACTTCTCCAAATGCTTTGAGATGACGATGGGGATTGTCTGTTACAATTCCACTAAATTGTCCAATTGTTTGAAGCATCTGAAACATGACTGGTTTAAGCTCGAATCGGGTAGCATTTAATTCTGGTCTCACAATACCAGGATTCAGATAATCGAGTGTTGGTATGGCGAAGTCTTGAATAGGTCGATCTCGGTCATCAATTATTCGATTCAGAAATATTCTTTCTCTTTCATGGTTATCCATATTAGCTTCTTCAATCGTCAAACA
Organism: Begonia masoniana; assembly: GCA_022432975.1. Lineage (NCBI taxonomy): Eukaryota > Viridiplantae > Streptophyta > Magnoliopsida > Cucurbitales > Begoniaceae > Begonia > Begonia masoniana. The sequence goes on from CM039506.1 coordinate 47,062,802, forward strand.
TAAATCACGAATACCTGAAAAGAGAGAAACAAAATAAAATAAAATAACGTAAAATAAAATAAAATAATTATAGCAAAATAATTACAACTAAGCAATATCCCCGGCAACGGCGCCAAAAACTTGTTAGTGATTTTACACCCTTACACGCAAGTGCACGTGTCGCTAACGAAGTAATAGAGTAAGTAAAGTATCGATCCCACGAGGATATTGTTAATCGAATTAATCGCTATAAAAATCTTAATAAAATATTAGGATGATGGATGATAATTATAATTAAAATATGAATAACGATGCAATAAAAGAAAGCAAATAAACGAGGTAAAATCTATGAATAAAAGCCTTGGCTAGGATCGGCCTTGTGCTAGGATCGATTTTTTCGTTACGAGAACTTTACAACTGATGCTCTGGTAATGCTCTGTAGCATTGTTTATGAACAGCAAGAATAAAAATATTTCTAGGATTCTTTCGAATTGCCTAGATAAATTCAAATTAGAATTTCTTTCTACCTTGAAGGAATGTAACTAATATTGAATTTCTTATATGCTCCATTCTTATTGCCAATCGAGTTAATGCTAACTTCGTTGTAACAATTTAATCCAATTAATTATTTGTGCATCTAAGAATTTATATCTATCTATCGATACAATATAAACATGAATCGTCAATCTATCTATCGATATGATCTGACTTAGCAAGAAATATCACAAAAAATTATTCCAAAACAAAAATGCATTAGCAATGCTACAGTATTAATCATAGAACAGCAAGAATTCTTATATTTCTAGGGTTCCGTCGAATTGCCTAGATAAATTCGTTTTAGAATTTTCTTTTCGATTTTGAAAAGACAAGAACTTAATCTGAATTTTCTTGTGAACCTATTCTTAAATGCCAAATAGATTAATGTTAGCTAATTTGCAACACTTTTAATCTATTCAATTTCTCATGCATCTTTAATTCCTATTTACCTATCGATACAATAGGAATATGTGAAATCAAAATTGTCTATCGACATAAATTGAATTAAGCAGTTCAAATCATGAGAAATCATCCAATGAAAAATACGTAGCATTCATAGATCAATCATAAAACATGTAATGAGTACTTTCTCTCCTAACCAAGAAAATAAGTTTAGCTAGTAAACATAATAAAAAATAAAACTAAAAACAATAACATAAAAATAATAAAATAAGAGAAGAAGATGAAATTCAGAAGAACGTCGTCAGTGCTCTTCTGGATCCAGAGCTCCTTGCCCCATTCCTGGAGCTTCGCCAGAATACCCATTTTCTTTAGAAAAATATCCCTTTTAATTATGCATGCCTCATCTCTTTCTCTCTCCATTCTCATTTATTATTCCACATTTTTAGTAGATATTTCCAGAATTTGTTTGCCATTTCTCTCTCTTCATAATCCTTTCTGTTGAGTGATTTTGTTTTGTCTTTTACTGCTACCCTTGTAAGTCTTCTTCCGCTGCCCAAGGTTTTGTCTTTTAGTGGTGCCCAATTTCACATCTTCCGCTGCCCAAAGTTTTCTTTATTCTATTTCCTTCTCTCAGCATCATCCGATTGCTGCCCCAATTTTACATCTTCCGCTGCCCAAGTGACCACCTTCTAATTTCTTCTATCAGCTTCTTCCGCTGCTCAGCTGCCCAGCTTCTTTCTTTCCCTTCATATCTTCCGCTGCCCAGCTGCCCAGCTTCTTTCTTTCTTTGTACATCTTCCGCTTCTTTGCAAAATATCTGCATGATTTCTTGATTTCCTCCTTTATTTATGGTAACCAATATTTCTTTGATTTGCTTTCTCTTTCTCCATAATATTCAGCTGGTTTGAATTTGAGTGTTCCCGCTAATAAAATTAAATTCAAATATAAAAATATAAAATTCAAATTAAAGAGAAAAATATACTTTTAATGAAAAATCTACATGAATATATTAAATTCAATCAAAACACTAATGTCACAGCATTATCTAGCAATTGTATTAAATTCCTACTAATTTATTCTTGCATTCACTCAATTCATACAAGTTTTATCAATTAAATACCATATAAAATAACTCTAATTTAAGAGTTATCATCTGTACTGTCACCGTATTTCTGAAAAACTGCATGCATAGCATTTTGCATCACAGCATTCTGATTATGTCCTTACTGAGTTTTAGACTCATAGGTGAACTCTCTGATGTAGGTACTGAACCTGAAACCGAGGACTTTGTTCCTCAAAATGACGATCTGATGTAACTGGTGGATCGAGCTCACAGGGTGGTTGCTGCAGTTAGACATAATCCTGTTCTGAGGTTCAAGTTTTTAAAATATAGTTTATATTGTAAAGTTTTATGAAATTTGGGTCCTTGTGTTAAAAGCCCTGTAGAAAACTTCTGTTTTGGGAGTTTCCGTAAATATATGTTAAGTTTTGTACTGTCTTTGAAATTTTGAAACAATGTATAGATTCTGTTTCAATGTTTAGAACCGCTGTATTTGACAGTTAAGTTTGTATTCTGGAGTATTCAGGAATTTGTTTGAGATATTCTCTGATAATCTGTGCATGGATTGTCTCTGGTTTTGGAATGCAGTTGTTTTCTTGATCTTCTGTTAGGTTTTCTAACTTCTGTCATGTTCCCATGCATGTTTTAAAACTGTGTTTAGAATCGGGTTTGAGGGTTTGAAGCCCTTATGCCTTCTGTTTGAAGTTTTCTGTTCCTATGACTTCCTGTTAAAGTTGTCAAGTTTTGCCTTAGAAGCTGCATTCTTCCGATCACGTTCACTGCTGCTTTAAGCATACATCCACCGATGACGTCATCCATCTTCCGGCTGACGTCATCTCCTTCTACCGATTTCGTTCATTGTCTGTATCCATCGATGATGTCATCCATCTTCCGGCTGACGTCCCGATGACGTCATCCATCTTCCGGCTGACGTCATCTCTTCTACCGATTTCGTTCACTGTCTGCATCCACCGATGACGTCATCCATCTTCCGGCTGACGTCATCTCCTTCTACCGATTTCGTTCACTGTCTGCATCCACCGATGACGTCATCCATCTTCCGGCTGACGTCATCTCTTCTACCGATTTCGTTCACTGTCTGCATCCACCGATGACGTCATCCATCTTCCGGCTAACGTCATCTCCTTCTACCGATTTCGTTTACTGTCTGTTCCTACCGGTGAACTCAATTCTTGTTTATGGTTCACATCCACCGATTAGCACTGTTCATCTTTTGTTATATCTGCATCCACCGATAGTTTTTAACTTTCTGCCCAGTTTTACTCTCCTCCTTCCGATTATCACTGTACACTTTTGTTTTATTTAATCCACCGAAGCTCTTTTTATACTAAGTCTTCCGCCAGCCTAAATTCTTTTAAAGTAAGTTCATTTCTGTTTTCTGCTTCACCTGAGAATTCTCTCTCTTTCCCTGTAAATGTTTTCTGTTACTCACTGCAGTTTCTCCCTCTCTGTAAAGCTACGTTTGTTTTTTGGGTTTGCGATGGCAGTGTATGTTTCCTGTCATTCGATTCTGTTTCTCTGTAAATATTTAAAAGTATAATGTCCACTGTTTTGACCGATCTGTTCAAAGAAAATAGTCACTGTTTTCCGTTATCTGTCCCGGAGTGATGGCTCTGATCCCGGACCCCGATCGGGTTCGGTTTCGGGTTGTCACAGATATAGTCATTACATATGTATTAATCCTCCATTAAGATTCGCAATAGAGCTATGTATAAAATTCGTTAACCTCTCATATTACATTTTTATCCTTGACTACCATTAGTTCTTGATTGAATAATTAATTCATAACATTTATGAATTTGCCCACTAATTATTCAATCCCTAAACTAACAAACAAGGGAATATTGTATTATGGATTTCATTGTATCAATGTTAGCATTCTCAGCTACTCATTTAATTTATTCCCAAGATACAAGATTTATGTAATGCAACTCATACAAAACTGTACCCAGTAAATCAATGAATAAATTAAAATGAAATAGGAGTCTACTAAATACAATGAATTAATATTATACATAGATGATCATCATTATGATAAAATTAATTGTTATTCATTTAATGGATATTATAAGAACAATATAATTTCATCTGATTTAGTCTTATATAATCATATTATATAAAATACAATCACTTTATGTCACTGCATATATAGTAGAGATATGACTATACGTTCTCAACGAAATGAACTGTATTTATGACTTTATTAATTTGAAGATCCTTTACTTCAAATATAAGTCATGGACTATTATGATTATTTATTTTTAGATTTAATCCTACATATATCAACGTATATGTAAATTTAAAATTGCACAAATAATCAAGGATTTTTTTTTTTTGAATTTATAAAGCATATCGAATAATGCAAACATAAAAATTAATCATAAAATTTATTTATTAATTACAGTAATAAAAATGTTCATAACATTTGCTTGTTGGACACATTATTTCTAACATCTGGGTGTACCAAAGAAATGTGGAGCGTGAATCTGAGTTCCTCCCCAGAAATGGGTGAAGAAGGAGTGAGAGAGAAACTGTAATTGTGGGGGGTCAGCAGTCAGCTGTAATGGGTGCTTATATCACAACTTCCATTTTTCCCACTTCATCTTTTTCACCAATTTATAATAGTTTATCCTTCGTGTAAGATGAGATATTGGTGGTTGGTGGTGCCCTGGGTAAACAAAAGTTAACGCAGCTTTTCAACGTTCTATTTGACTTTTATAATTTGTGTTACCCAGATAACACCTCTTACATTTATGCAGTGGTGACTTCAGCGCAAAGCAGAGAGTGGTAAATAAAGTCAAAGTGGGAGATGAAACCAATGCTACTATTGCCAACATATTTCCAAAAGTCAAATGATTTTTTTCTACAAAATTAAGAATGTTGTAATAGTGTGTGTGAAGTGGAGGACATGAAAATCTGGTACTTGTGTTTTAGCTTTGAAGAAGATGGTTGAGATTGAGATTCTCCAAACGCTGCTGTTGCTGTTCATTGTATCTATTCACACATTATTCATTTCGATTCTAATAATGTTTTTAATGATTATTTGAAATTATGTATGATATGCAAGTGATGTTTATGTTCATTGTGCGCTTTGATTATATTGTTCGACCCAATCGTACACAAGATGATGGATTATGTGGTGGCGGCGGCTCAGCCCAAACCTACCTTTTCAATAGTGCGCGATGGTGTACGAAAAATCGAGGTCAGCTGTGCCCAATCCAGCCCGCTGCTGACGAGCAAACATTATGTGAACAACAATTCCAAGCTATTTCTCTTTGGATTTGAACATCCTCCATTCAACTCTCAGCACCTTTCTCTTTCCCTTTTTTCCCAACAAAAAAACAAAAAAGTATTTTTCCAAACAGACAACTCAAGTGGATGAAGGCAATATATCTTCATTTTCGGTGAAGCAACTATCAAATCAGTGTTTCTGTTCATACCCTTTTCCCCTGTTTTACAAATGATCATCTCAATCATTTCTGCTATAATGAGCATGGCTGCTCCATCAACTAACTGTGCCATTATACTCATTTCTTATACAATGAAAAGAGATTTGCATATTTCTGCCATTTCTAAGCTCTTAACCCATTCTGTTGTAGCTGTACAAGTCTGTGCACTCGCAAAAGAAATGATAACCTTTTCATCTCCTACAAATCATCTTTGAAAGGACCAGAATCATGTAACAGCTTCATAACAAGTTTTATCTGCAAGAAGAAGCCGCACATTATTAGACATTATTTGCTTCATAATAATGGGCACATGCCGCAAGCATCGAAAATACGGCCCAGCATCATTAATGGAATTACTACGACTTTCAGAAACAAAAAAAGCTAGAAGATTCAAATGTGCCCAAGACGATGAGCCAAAGGAATATCAGCAACACAGGCTCAACCTTTGATTCATTGTCTTCTTTTGCATGAAATATGAAAAATTAAGTTCTAACTAATACCAAACAACATCTAGAGCTGTTTGAAGGTATGGTTTTGAATGAAGCATGAAAGAGATGTTTCCATTAACTCACAATTTTGGTCAGTATGCTACCAATATAACTTCACTAATCTTCTTCGAGAATGAGCAATTTTGAGCATAAAATAGTACCTGCGTCGACTCTCTCACAAGGAAATCCTGTATGGCCTTCCCAAAACCTTTGTCTGTAAGGTAATGAGAGCTATAAGTCATCACTGGAAGATAGCCTCGCTGAATTTTGTGCTCCCCTTGAGCTCCTGCCTCGACTGTCTTGATGTTAAGGTCTATAGCTGCTTCAATTGCCTGTAATGTTTTAAAACAAAGCATGCGCAGAGATTTTCTTCATATCCATATCAAGAAATAAAAATCTATAATTATACTATATTTAGAGAGAGAGACCTATTGGAACAATCATTGAGCCAAAGCCAGAAATAGATTTCTAAAAATAACAACGCCAACTTAATTACCCTTTGAATCACATGTAGATAATAATCACATCAACATGTAAAAGGGCTTAAAGAAACGAAGCATCTTCCTTTTACTTCTACCTAGAAAGAAAAATAAAGAACAAGTTGTAAACCATCAATGAATTTCTATGAAATCAAGATGCAGACCTGATAATAGCATGCTTCAAAATGCAAACTTGGATAGTAAGCTCGTGGGTCACACCCCCATAGGCGTCCATATAAGGTATCGCCTCCTATGAGATTAAGCGCTCCAGCAACAAGTTCATCTCCTTCTTCTGCAACAACTAGAATCACCTTATCTCCCATCTTCGATGCCATTTCGTGAAAGAAATCTCTCGTAAGATAAGGAGTACCCCACCTGGAATGCTAAAACATATACATTATCTTGTCTGAAAAATCAATTAAAAGCAGCTTATTAGTAAAAAAATGAAGGATAAAAATGATTTTTGATAGGGAAGGCCATATTTTCAAATATTTTAAGATATATTATTTTTCATAATTCTCTTTTATGGGAAAGAGATAACTACTTGATTACATTGCTTCTCCTCCAATGAGAATTTCTTATCTTTTTGTAACCACCTCTGAATAATACAAATGTTTATTTTTTATTTAAAGCAAAAAGTGAGGAACAAACTTGTTATCAGTCGTGTTTCTGTAGAACTGATAAAATGTATCCCAATGCTTAGCCTGTCAATAGATAACATAAATGAGTAAAGGTATCAAAGCATTTTATAGACATGGTATGAATACCATCTACAATATATAGAGTACAACTTGCATATTATATATTTTATGTTATTCGGTCCAGTTCTAGAGCCACTTTGCACGTATTTTGTATCTTCACTGAATTTCTTACTTTCACATTGTTAGGACTTCTCAAAATTGCAGCAGATAAAAGTGCAGAGCAATAAACCATTACATGGATCAATCTGTGAACTATAAAAGATCCTTAAAAAGGAAAATCCTCATTCACAAACCAGGGTTATTTGATATTAGTTAACCAGCAATGTGCATCTATGTCATCGCAATAATCCAATTATACTCATCTTATCAGCAACTCTTTATATTATGTGAAAAGTTTATAAAAAGGTAACCGGCGAGGTTCTCAATACTAATGTAACACCCGGCATTTTTGCCACGTGGTCATTTAAGCGGGATAAATCGTATATTAATACAATAGATATTTTCTTTTATTTGTTTGGACGTTTAATTGGAAAACCAAACCTTGTGTAATCAAAACAAACCAATTTGATTAAAAACCAATGGAAGGGCAAATGTGGAAGTAATTAAGGTTGGTGGGAGAAATCAAATAGATGATTGACACTTGTCCAAAACTTGTTATGGAAGCCAAGATCATTTTTCTTTCTCTTCCTCCTACGTGAGACATTTCACTCTCTGCTCTCTCTCATTTTCCTCTCTGCTTCCCTCTTTCGGTTGAAGAAAACCAACGCAAGGAGTTTCTTCCTTCTCTGATTTTCCTCCTGCTTTTCGGTCTAAGGTAATCGTCTTAGATAGAAAACGATTTTAGTCTATTTATTTGCTAGTTTCGTGATGTTAGGGTTATGTCCGTTTATGCATGCTATAGGTTCGTGAACCATAGTGCTCGTGCGTTCAAGCTTGCTGCATTTCGGACCACAGGTAAGTTCATGCATCTACGTTGGCCCTTAAGGCCCTACAACTTGGAGGTACTAAGTCTGGTTCGGGTAGATAGGTTTTAGGTTATGTTCTATGTTAAACCTGTTCCTGTTACATTCTATTCTTCCTGTTACATTTATTCTGTCATTATGAATGTCAAGTTGAGTATCATACTTATTCATGCATACACGTTTCCTGTAAAATCATGCAAATGTTTTCAGCACCGGTTTTGAAGTAAGTAAGATAAAATCCTGTAAAGAAAATGTATGGTTAAGTGTGGACGAGGACTGGCATCCTGTCAAGTACTCCTGTTATGTCCTGAAAGTGGCATGTACATCCTGTTGCGCCAGCTCCTCCTCCCACTTATACCTTCCTGTCCAGTGAAACTAAATGTGAAGTGATGTAATGTTCATGTATTTGAAACGTTCATGCACAGCATATGCACCATTGCATCTCATGTTCTTACTGAGCTCTAGGCTCATAGGTGAACTCCCTGTTGTAGGTATGGATCCTCCAGATGAGGATTTTGTGCCTCAAGCTGATGAGTTTGGGAGGTTGGCGGATTGAGCTCACTGGGGTTGGTTGCTGCAGTCGGACCAATGTCATCCCTGTGAGATTGCATTTTTTTTTATGTTAGGTCAAGTCCTGTATAGCTTTTGAAACTTTAAAACCAATGTGAAATCTGTATCTTTATGTCTTCAAAACTCTTGTTGTGAAATTTTGGAATGTAGGCCCTGTCTGTTTAGTTCTGTTGTAAATTATAAACGATGTATAGGTTTTAATGGTGGTGTATTTTAAACCTCTGTATTTGACAGATTGTATCCATATATTTTAAATGTTTTGAAAACATTCTGAAACTGCTTGAGTTCTCCATTTTTCAGGTCATGCATGGATAGTCTCGAAATTTAGAGCTAACCATGCAGTTTGTTTTTCTTAGAAATCTGTAAATTTTGAATCGGGTTTGAAGGTTTGAAGCCTTATACCTTCTGTTTTAAAGTTTCCTGTTGGAATGTCCTCCTGTTAAAAAGTGGTCCAATTCTGTCTTAAAAATCAAGTCCTCCGCCTAGTGTAAATATGTCTTCCGGTTGACGTCATCATAAGTCTTCCGCCCAGTTTATTCAGAGTTTCTGTTTTTGTCTTCCGGTTGACGTCATCCATTCTTCCGGCTGACGTCATCGTCTCATTCGATTCTTTCTGCTGCATATATCTGCCGATGACGTCATCACATCTTCCGATGACGTCATCACACATCCGATCCAGCTTTACTCAGCATCTACCGGTGACGTCATTCATCTACCGGCTGACGTCATCACCTTCTGCCGATTTGGTTTAAAGTCTGTTTATTGCATGTTTCTTCCGATGACGTCATCACATCTTCCGATGACGTCATCACCTCATCCGGTGTGAGCTGCTGTTTTTATCTTCCGGCTGACGTCATCTGTTTTGTTTTATTCAATCTATCGACGATCTTTTAAACTGAGTCTTCCGCCAGCCCTACGTTATGTTTTCTGTTTTTACCTGTTTATTTTGTTTAATTATTTTCTTCGCCCCGTCTCTTCTCTTATATTGTCCATTACTGAAACTTGTTTCGCTTCCAACTCCAGAGAACTCTCTCTCTGTCACGTTTTAAAATTTGTAAATGTTATGTTCCCTGTTTAAAAGAAGAAGGGTTGTCCCCGTTTTCTGCAAATGTCCCGGAGTGACGGCTTCGATCCCGGACCCCGATCGGGTTTCGGTTTCGGGCTGTCACAACTAATGTATTATAAAATATAATTAACAACTCAGATAAAAAATAAGTAGTTTCTGAACTACCTTTATTTCATGGCCACGAAGCCGCTTCATTGTTAAGTTTTGAGTGAGAATCTACACACAAAAAGTTCAAAGTGAGAAGCATTAATTTCATCACTAAAAAAGACCATTTCAGGGTATTTCCATCCAAATGCTAGAATGGGGCAGAAATTCTTTTTCTCGTTCTTGAAGTGATTCAAATTGAATGATGAATCTATTTCTTCACTTCTTTGCCAATAAATCACAATTCCCTTAGAAAATGTAAGGATATATGAGATTACAATAATCCGTATATATGATTCGATTAAGTTCTGAATAATTAGGAATTCTGCTTTCTTTTTTACCAAAAATATTCGAACTAAAAAATTTATGTTTTAGTTTATCATTATTTACTGAAAGGATAAAAATTTTAACTAATTTTACAAGAATGATGAAATCCTAGCCGCTTATTGAAATTATATAAATGAAATCCCACCGATTTATTTACAGCAAATCAACTTGACCCCTCAACGACATCGTCTCACTAAAGCTTAGCAATACATTCTCGTTTGGATTTTTTCTGAATTTTAGATATCCGTTAATTTGGCTACTACCTCCTTCTCTTTCCTTGGTTTCCTGCCTTTCGGAGTACCCCAAATGCAAGTATGAAGCTTCCTCATTTCACTTAACTTGTTCGAAAGTTAGTGATAAATTTTGTCATTCTTCTGTTTCCTTCCAATTTTGATTAAATTTTCATGTTGATTTTTTATTTCGATTATGTGATCTTATAATATGATACAATCTTATTTCGATTAAAAATACATTTCAAGAACTAAAACGTGCAATTTGAAATTATAGAAGCACAGTTAGAAACAACTAACCTTTTTGCGCTCTTGACGAATATTTTTTCTTTTACTTTGCTTCATATCCATTAAAAACTCATCAAAACTGTAGTAGAAACACAAGAACAGTGTGTGATGAACAGTGCAATACAAGTGGGTAAGTTAGTCTCATTTAAGATGAAATATTTTCTATTAAAAGACTCATAGGCATTGATCGGAGAGAGATACTTCATATATCTTACACACTGCTGTGAGATTTCCTTTTTCATCATTTTGCTTAAAATTGATATAATCTTACCTAAATTTGGGAAAGATTGAAGAAACAATTCAAGAAAAATAAGAGGCATTAAAGAGAAAGATATAATGATTATGATAGATGGTAACAATTCTTGAGAAGGATATTCTTTCATTCTCTTCTCTTTGTATTTTTCTCCTTTCAATATATTTTGTTTTTTATTAAAAAATAATAATAAATCAAAAATCAAAATAAAAAGGAAGCAAACAGCTTTCAGACAACATCGATTTCTAAAACGGACAGAAAAGCACAAGCACTTAACAATAACAAAATAAGTAGAGCACATACTTTTTATAGTTGCGATTTTTCCAGTGATATTGCATACCAATTCTCTGAAGAAATCCCTTTTCACTAAGTTTGGACCACTCACTTTCAGATGGGAAGGTAATGTGGAGGGATGAAAGCTGAGACTGCTAGAATGGAACAGAAGTAAATAAGTTTGAACAACATCACAACGTCAATAAATAAACTAATTTTATATTATCATTATCATTTCTAAGCTTAATTCTGAGAGTTTGAACATTGATCAAGCCTAATATTCCTTCAGTATAATCTCCCAGAGCCAATTATCGGAGCTAATAAGTCCTATGATCATAATAGATGCAGTAGGACCATTTTTCGAACAAATTTCCTCCCATGCAAAGATCTTAATGACAGACTTATGAAGAATACACTGGCATGCAGCTTGGTTCATCATAGAATAGAATTTATTATTTCATAAATGAATGATTGTCAAGGGGATTCATACCTTGTCTACCATGTCTCTCATAGCAGAAACTATAATGTCAAAAACTTGATCCTTGAAAGAAGTATTACGAACTAAAATCCTTGGGCCTGTTACTGGAGTAAAAGGCACACAACATTGTAATTTTGGGTAATACCTCGCACCAAAACTGTAGTATGCATCAGCCCAAGAATGATCAAAAACAAATTCCCCGTAGGAATGACTGCATGATTGAAAGAAAATGAAATGGTCAAGAAGAGATGAAAGTCGGTCAGAAACTTTTTAAACAGCAGAAGCCAAATTTGTGAGCTATATTCAAGGATGAGATAATATATAATTACCTTTTAAGATATAAAGGGACAACAGCTACTATGTTTTCAAATTCATCCTTTGCAACAATGTGTTGTGGACTCCATCCAGTTTCCTAATATTATGCTAAAGGTAATTCAGATATTGCCTATTACAGAACATGATTCGGTAGTTAACAGTATTCTTTACCCGAAAAGAAGAAAAAAAGAAATCGATGCATTGTGCATGGATCGAAAGGGCACCAAGTAATGTATACAATGTTAATCATAACTTCTCTCTTTTTTTATAAAACATGAACAAAAATGGCTTGTACATGTACAAAAATTACAGAATGTAGAGCAAGTAAATCAACAAGCAATTGTTTAACATACCAAGGTTAAGTAGGCGATGGAGATTAAAGCAGTACAGAATTTTTCTTTCCCACAACAACCTGCATAATTTGGCCGGACGAGCCCATTTTTTATTCTTTTTACAAGCAACATTACATTCCATCTCATCAAGTAAGTATATACAATATGATAATAGTGTGTATAATCTGACTTGAGAGTAAGAACTGGGTATTCGAACACCCAGTAACTTTTTACCTTTTTATATTCATTTTCCAAAAAAAAATCTTATCATTAAGATTTAAAACAGAGTGAATAAGACCATATCAATGTTTTTCAAATGTATCAACAGGAGTTGAACTGCAAAGCATAAATTTTCTAACCTTCACCGCACAGCCTGTCTCCTCTAGACTTGAGAGAAAACCATGAGTGAGAAATGGGTTAAATTTTTCAGGGCCTGTAGCATCCATGGTGCATGCATCCCACGCACTGGCTGAAACTTCTGAGATTGAAGAGACAACTGAGAGTGATAACTTACTAGGTTTCAACTTGGAAACCGAGTCCTCCTTTATTGAAGAAGAAATGAAGTTGCCAAGAAGAAATGAGTTTTGAGCCAAAACAATACAATAGTGGAAGAAGCAGTAAAAGAGAACACCTCTAACGCTGTGAGAGTGAACTCCCTGGACGAGAAATTAGTCTCTTTTGGTTCGATTGACTTCTTAGGTCCCCAAAAGAGTGCAGTAACTCTAGTTGCGGGGCCACTGCACCCAGTAAAGGTCTGCATTTCAATCAGAATTATAAAGCTATATCACTCATCCATCTACACAAGTAGAATTACCGAGGATAAAGCAAACATATCCCGTCTTGAGTACTTCTAGCAAATGCTTCGTCTTAGTAAACCACAATATAAAGGAAGCAGTAGATAGACAGACAGACTTGGCGAAATAAAGAAGAACGAGGCGCTTGCAGACAAGGATTCTGTTTTCGTTTAAAAGGACCAGATATGCAGAAGTTTGGAAATTTCAAGCATGTTGGTGAGTGCAAATTCGATTAAAAAGAACTTTCTAATTAAATTGGTAGGGTTCCTGCCGTAAAAGAGTCTAATCTAACAGACCCAGAAGCGAAAATGGAAGTGGCCCAATTTCTATAAAGATGTCACAATTACAATTCGACGTGAGCAGAGAGGAGTGTTGACGTAAAATTGAGGCTCAAAAGAGTGTTAAATGGGACTTACAGGATAAGATGAGAAATGGGTAGGAAATGGAGATGATTTGCAGTAGCTCAACGCCACTGCCATGGCGACCTTCGAGCTCTCTCTCCCCTCTTTGCAAGCTGTAGCTGGAACTGAATAGTGAATAACGATCAAACTGGCTGTCACGTGGCCAAAGTCTCCCTATTTTTTTTATGGTAAATTTGTTTATTCTAGTGGATGCAAAAAAAGAGGATAATATCACAAAACTAAAAAATTTGATTTTTTTATTTAAATAAAAATGCACCACTTCTTCAAAATAAATATTTGTAAGCAAAAAATAATGAGTTTACACAGTGATTTGTATCATTTTCATACCTCTTTTTCGATAATAAAACAAAAGGAAAAATGCAAAATAGGGATTGATGTTTAGGAAATAGGCGAAAAAGAGAAAGAAGTTTCGTTTTAGGCAAAAAGAGGAAAGATGTTTGAGAAATAGGCAAAAAAAAGAAAAATGGACGGTTTTTTGTTTTAGGCACTGTGAGAGGCCGGCTGGTCCGCCTCTAGTTTTTTTATTAAAAAATAAAGGAGAGGCCGGCTGGTCTGATAGACCAGCCGGCCTCTCCCCATTTTTTATTAAAAATATTAATTTTTTAATCAAAATTTATTTTTTATTAAAAAAATAATTTTTTTATTAAAAAATATAGGTGAGGCCGGCTGGTGTAACACCAGCCGGCCTCTCTTAAAACAATTAATTTTTTTTATTAAAAAAAGTTTTTTTTATTAATTTTTTTTTAAATATTAAAAAACATTTTTTTATTAAAAAAGTTAGTTTCTTTATTAAAAAAAAAACGTTTTTTATTAAAATCATTAGTTTTTTTATTAAAAAATAAAGGAGAGGCCGGCTGGTCCGATAAAAATCGCTATCCTCCATTTAAATTCACACCTCCAAACATCTCTCGAATATTTTTCTACTCCTCGAATATTTTCTACTCCAGTAATATTATTAATTTATTAATAAATTGTTTATCCTTAAAAAATTAAACTACCATAAAAATTTAAAAAAAATTAAGAAAAAAACTCAGTATATACCCTATTATCAAGAGCGGCGGCATTGCTATAACCCATGGCGTACGTACTCATATAACCTATGGCGCACCACGTACTGGTAAACGCAATGCGCCGCTCTTGATAATAGGGTATATATTGATTTTTTTTCTTAATTTTTTTTAAAATTTTTATGGTAGTTTAATTTTTTAAGGATAAACAATTTATTAATAAATTAATAATATTACTAGAGTAGAAAATATTCGAGGAGTAGGAAAATATTCGAGAGATGTTTGGAAGTGTGAATTTAAATGGGGATAGCGATTGGAAAATATTCGAGAGATGTTTGGAGGTGTGAATTTAAATGGGGATAGCGATTTTTATCGGACCAGCCGCTCTTTTTTAGTTTTTAATAAAAAAAACTAATTTTTTTAATAAAAAAACGTTTTTAAATAATAAAAAAACTTTTTTTAATAAAAAAAATTAATTGTTTTAAGAGAGGCCGGCTGGTCCATCAGACCCGCCTCTCCTATATTTTTTAATAAAAAAATTTATTTTTTTAATAAAAAGAAAAATTTAATTAAAAAACTAATATTTTTAATAAAAAAATAGGGAGAGGCCGGCTGGTCCATCAGACCAGCCGGCCTCTCCTTTATTTTTTAATAAAAAAACGAGAGGCCGGCTGGTGCGAGGGACCAACCGGCCTCTCGCCGTGCTTAAAACAAAAAACCGCCCATTTTTCTTTTTTTTGCCTATTTCTCAAACATCTTTCCCTTTTTTGCCCAAAACGAAATTTCTTTCCTTTTTTCGCCTATTTCTTAAACATCCATCCCTTTTTTGCATTGTTCCCTAAACAAAATATATTAATAGAGATAAATTACAAATAAAAACGGAGAAGAACATTTCTCAAGAAGAAACTCTCATTCTAAAGCAATTTCTCTGATGATAGAAAAGTTAAAAAAATAAATTCTAATAAATTTCATAAAAAATTGTAATTGATTTTGTATCATCAAAGATAACAACATTGCAATATAACTAAATGACCCAGGTATTTAATTTTTCATATAGAAGAATTTAAGCAAAAAATTTGTATTTTAGACGATACTTATTTCTTTAGGACATAGTCAAAAAAATGAGAAATTCGCAGTAAAAATAAACGTAAGTTTACAAATTCATAGTAAAAAGTAAACGTGCTTTCGAAAGAAGAGATGTGAAGGATTGTGAGTATTATCCGAATCGAAAAGAGAGGCATCAGAGAAATTATTTGCATACATTTTAGTTCCATATTTTATCAGATTTAGACAACAACATTAATCTTATAAAATTCTATGCAAATTGTTTGATTAATGTGGTGACAAAACATTAATTCATTACATGGCGCCTGTCTTGAACTGGGGGACATAGACAGAAAGTGTAACGTCTACAGATTCATCTCTCCCACTTATCCCTCTTCCATTTTGACTTCAATTGCCCTCTCTTTCCAAATAAAAACAGAGGAAAATAATAAAACAAATAACAACATAATCAATAGCTAACTCATTCCCGCTTTTATAGCTTGCTTCTTCTTCCCCTCCTTCTTCTACTTATGAGGATTGAAATGTGGGTAAAGTCCTAACACATGCTCCGGCATGAAGTCGTGTCGGGTAAGGATTCCGACAATCGGAGGCCTCTGCAAATTACGATAACAGAAATTCTTAAACAGAGTTACAACAACTTGTCACTCAAGTTCTACTAGAGAGAGAGGGAGAGAGAGAGAGAGATGTTACCCCTGGTGTCTTCGGCACGACCATCAAGTGGCGAAGGCCAAGTTCCCGGAAGAGAATAGCCGCTTTAGCCAGAGACACTGTTTCCACTACAGTGTAGGGGGATGTATTAGTAATAGGATGAAGATCTACATACATCTCCATCTCATCATCTTTGATATCCAAGTCCTCCAGCTTCATCCCCTTGCCCGATCCCGCTTTAGCAAAATCGTGAGCTTTGAAACTCCGGATGATTGTCGATCCAGTACTCACTTTCTGCTTTGTGAATTTCTTCCCTTTGAGCAAAACAAGAAGATGAGACTTCAGAACAAGCCCGCACAGCTCTGGAGCTTCCGTGAATGGAGGCTCGTCGATAACGGGGAATCCATTATGATTTGTCATCTTCAAAGCATACATTATGGTTCCGACTTTTTCTACTCCGGAGAATGTAATCAGCGGGCCAGACACAACATCACTTGCAACCAAGTGTCTCATATATGGCTCTGCATGAGCTTCCAAGTATGGCAGCCCCTTCATCTTGACAATTTGATCATAGACACCTTTGTTGAAACAGTCTGCCACAGTTTTCGAAATCAGAAGAACAAGCATAACCAATGGTAGCATCAATAGATCATTGGTAAGTTCAAGAAGGATGACACAGAGAGAAACAGTCATTCGCATGGTCCCGCCGAGAAAAGAAGCAGCTCCGAGGAGAGCAAAGAGACCCACATCAAGATTTGATAGAGAGCCAACGAGTGTCCCCACAAGGCGGCCGTATGATGCTCCGGCAAGTATTACAGGAATGAAAAGGCCAGAGGGAATAGCTATTCCGTAAGTGATAATTCCGAGAAGGTAGATGGCAGCAAAGAAAACTACAAGGGTAGAGAAGTGAAACTCCTTATCGGAACCAGGGCTCAACAGGTTGCGAATTGCATCGTCGTTGGTGTTGAGTAAAAGGGAAGCAAGGTCATTGTAATGGTTAGGAGGACATTGAAATTCCTTGTAGTTACCGGTGCGACCTACAGTCGGACACTGATCCTCCAAGTGAGCAGGGCAAGGAATGCACATGGAGAACCATGGAAGTCCATAAGAGCAACAAGAAGTCAGTAGAGAAATGGCAACGACAAGTAGAATTTTCATGGAAGGACCTTTCCTGCAATTAATCAGTTCACATAATTAGCAATACCAAAATTATAATCCACGTACTGGGAATATGTAAATGCTTGCTTAAAGTATAATAAAACAAATTCGAGGTTTACATACTCGTTGATGATGCTATAAGTGCGGAGAACCTTGTCGACGAAATAATTGTAAAGACTTCCAAAGACACCACCAAGAACGCCAAGGAACACCACTGCCAGTAAATCCGGGGTGCTGTAAGAAACTTGTTCTGAATTGACATCAAACATAATAAGACCTCCTTCACCAAAAAGTCCACATTTTCCACCCCGGCAAAACACGATGAAACCTCTCAACACAACTGCTACTACGGCAGTGGTAAAGAAGGTTCTCCAAAGAAGAGCACTCCTCCACCTACAGATGATAATGATAAACGAGATGAGTTACAAAATGAATAACAGAGAAAAGATCAAACCTAAAATCTCCACTCATTTCAAAAGAAGTGAACCTCATAACTAATTCAAGACTGAACTTTTTATAATGAAAATTAGGCTGCTGCATTTGACATTTAATGGGCCATATTTTATTAAAATATTTCCTAATCCTCTATAATGTAGTTTCCTAGAACACTTTGGTGATGTTTGTATTAAGCGCTCATCAACTCTGATTTCAGTTCTTTTTTTCTTGAATATGAAGCAAAACTCTCGCCTCTCTCAATTGCTACTTTCTCTGACGAACAATGTTCACAAAACTAAGTTTTCAAAGCCAGAGGGGCACAAGAAAGCCATTTTTCATGCAGAAGCACACATCAACGAGGAACATTAGTGCACTCGAAAATGGCTAGATGTAATACACAGACAGTCGGTGATTCCCTTACATTCATATATTAATGATCCAAACACTGGAAGTAAAATTAGAAAGTTAATATTAATTCATGGTTTCTTTCTCTAAAACTCAATCACAAAGAAATTAGTTATTAAATTCTTATTGATCAGGTTTTCTAGCTGTAGAAAGATATGTGTGTGTATGAGAGAGAGAGAGAGAGAGAGAGAGAGAGAGAGAGAGAGACCATGAAGCTGCTTCTTCAAGTGCGAAGAGAACTCCACCAACTGGGGCACGGAAGGCAGCCGCTACTCCAGCAGCAGCACCGCAGGTGATCAGATCCCGCCTGTCCCTATCATTTTTGAAGTACCTGAGCCACTTCCAAGTTAAGTGATATTTGCGGGAGCCTCCTTGTCCAAGTAAATTGGCAATGCATGCACCAGTGTGTACCATAGGTCCTTCCTTACCCACAACAAATCCAGCAGCAACACCAAATATGGAACCAAATATCTGTCACATCCAATGTGTAATATTCAGGTAATATTTTCTGCGTAATATATATATATATATATATATATATATATATATATATATATATTATAAGAAACAAAGTATATCAAAGGAAGAAAGATACAAAGAGAAGAGAATGGAAGAATCATTTTCAAGAAAAAAATAAACACTCGGTTTAATGCAAATTGTAACCAGTTAGATAGAACTAAAAATACAAATCTTAAAAAACTCAGAGTAGTAGGGTCATTTAGCAATAGTGAAATTAATATTGTCACAATGATTTGTAATGGACTCTTTATCATTGAAGATAAAGATGAATTTTTTTTGCGTAATATATAAAAATCATACATTAACAACTGCAGGGGGCTTTAGGACTTTGATGAGCAGTACCCTTAAAAACTCCAATTTTATGTTGACTAAATTTTAGATCATTGCTAATGACTTGAAAAAAGGACAATGACAACTAGACCAGTTTGCTTGAGCAAATGATATTTACTGCTAACCTTTACAAAGAGTGTAGCCGGAGCCAAAATGGAATGAGCATCTACTCCGTTGAGGTATGCTTTTACTTCAGGTATGCCAGAGCCAGCAGCTGCAGGAGCAATGTAGGCACAAAGTGCTGAAGCAGCTATGGCCAAAACCATGTTGCAACTAGCAAGGGCTACAAATGCCTGAAAAAACCTGCACTAGAGTTGGTGATTAATTCATTAATAATTTCATTGTAAAAACTCTCTGGCTCTCTCATTCTACACTTTCAAATGCACTTTTAAGTTTAGAAGTGGGAAATGAACATGTCAGCTTGCAAAGAATTGAATAAAATACATTAGATCAGGTCAATGCACATAAATTGACTCTGATTTAACACAGTTTATTCTGAAGTGGGCCACTTTCAAGTTAAATAATATTTTAACTTAAAAAGGTTAAACATAATAATAGCTAGAGGCCGTTCCCACAAAATGTTTGACAAAGCTGATTAAAAATATGTAATAGTCAATTAGAAAGTAATTTGGAATGCGATGAATGATAACCATATGAGTCTGAAATTCCAAAAAAAAAAAAAAAAGGTTCCAGCTAAAAAGACAGCAAAAAACAGAGTGCAGCTGATAAAGATGAGTATATCCAGGAATGACATAGGCTGCAAGTTAGCTAATGAACTAACGCACATTATGATAAGCTAGAAACTAGAAATAGATCCCAGGATGACACCAAATTACTGATTTGGCTACGTAATTAGGCTTACTTGTGCTGAAGCATGAGGTTGTTACTGAGTAGAAGTTTGAACCCAGCTATGTTTTCAACAGCAAGGTTATTGAAGAAGCCAACAAGGCCAGTGCCTACACCAATCAGCAGGGCAAGGGTCCATTTGAGGACAACATATTGAAAAATCTCTGTCTTTGTTCTTGATCTCCAGTCCTGCTTGAAAAGATCATTCTCAGCGATCCTAAAACATTGAAAAGGAAGCAAGAGATTAAAAAAAATGTAGAAATACTAATAAGCACATTTTACATGAAAAGCAGTAATCTCTGAGGTAGAGAAGTTCAAGATGATTTTCCCTTTTCAAGAGCTGATTTCTTTTTAAAAGATAGTTCTGATTTCATTTCAGGCACAGTTATCATAAGCTTCAGCTGGGAAACCACGATATCAGGGTCTTATATTGACAATCGACGACAAGATGTATAATATAGATAAATAAATCACCATTAAGAAGGCAATAAATGTGTACATGAGCAAGGGCAATAACAATTATCCAAAGAAGATTTAAACGTAGTAGGAAAGCCAAAACTAACAATCATGACTGGATCCTTTCTCTTCCAGTTGGATCCTCCATTTCCATGTCACAGCCAATCAAACACGACATATAAAGTGGAAAACAGAGCATGAGAAATTTCGATACAGCAAAATATTGTGTTTGAATCTGAATTCCGAAAGAAGCAAGCGTTCATCAGATCAGAGCATCACATGGAAGGAATATGACGAGAGGGTAAACCAAAAAAGAAACAGAGGAGAGCGTAGCGTAAAGAAAGACGTACTCGTAGTCGAGGCTTTCGATGGGGCAAACATTGGCGCCAACAATGGCCAGTTGAGAGGTAGTATTGATCCTGTTAGCTTTAGTAAGGAGAGGCTCCTTCATCTTGAGCATGACAGAGTCTTTATCCTCCGAAACTTCAGAACCATTCCTATCAAATCCGTCAATCTGAATATCATTGTCAATCGGGGGATCCATCGCGCAGCGGTCTGTCATATACGCTTCTGTGTTCGAACCCACCACCACCTAAGCGATTTCAATCAAAAGCTCTTCCATTTGAATAACGTTGAGCCCGAAGAGAGAAGGGGGATTGCGGGTTCGGATTGACGCTGCAAAATGCAGAGAATCCAGGGAAACCAAAAGGAAAAAAGAAAAGGTCCGTTGAAGAAAAATGTGAATTTGGGTTTATAATTGGAGAGAGAAAAGGTGGAGGAGGAGAGGAGAGCGTCGAGTGAGTCGGAAATGGAAACTTCATTAATGGGCATAACGACGAAATCATTATGTTGTTCGTCAAATTGCGTTCACACAACCCATAAATAAAAATCATTACTTTTTTTGGATTAATTCTAGAGGTAGGTTTCTTCAGTTGACAAACTGTCATGTAGGTGACGACGCCCCCTATATGTCTGCCCTTATCCTCCATCCAGGTGACAAACAAGCCAGCTGAAACCATATTGGGCTACCATCCAACTCAAACTCAAGCAATATCGAATCCACAAATCTTAAAAAATAAAAAATAAAAGTGGATATTTAAATTTACCTTCAAAATACGAAGTGGTTAAAAAACTAAAAAAGTATTTTTATTAACAAAATTAACGATCCCCGTTCTTGGAGACCGGGGATCGCCTGGAACTATTTTGTTAAGAAAACTACGTACTAATGACGATTTTGTTAACGAAAATACATTAAAATTCAAATTGTTACTCACCGTGTAAATTAAGGGTAAATTTAAATATTACCCAAAAATAAAAAAAATATCTCTGTTTCGTTGAACATCATCAACCTCCTGCACCTCGTGACCATCTCTGCCTACCAGGGTTCTCACGTTTGCTTTTTCTAGTTTCACCCATTTCTCCACCCGAATCAATACTTTGGCGGTGAGCTGTTCTTGTACTACAATTTACAGACATCCGCAAACAAAGATTATATTACATTATTCTATCTTTCCCTCTCTCTTTGTTCTTGGGTTTTTGTAAATTGTAGCAATAAAGACAAGCTGTACAACAATAGTATAATGTTTTAGGAAACATAGGTACGTGGAAGTCTGAATTCGCATGGGAAATGGGAACCATTATTTAACTTTTGGCTCTACGTTTTTCTATGATACTTAATCCACAATATTAACGTTGTTCTCATCCCATGTTTTTTTGTATTTGTTAGACTATGAGTTGTTCAGTTATATTATATTCTATTATGCAAATAGATAGTTGAACTGAGGGGTGTCTCTTAGACGCATAAAAAAACCTGAAAGATCAAGGTTAGTGACCCGATGTTATAAAGTGTTGTAACACTTCGTGTGACACCGGTTATAAATACGATATAGGACAATATTAAAAATGCGAAAATTAACGACACAGGAGGTTGTTAACGCAGTTCGGCAATCAGCCTACATCTGCGGGGCCACGCCCAGATATGAAAACATTTCCTTGAGTTCACAAAGGTTACAAGACACTCGGACTAAAACAAAATAAGACTCCCTCTTATCTTTGATGCCGCTTCCTTCAACCTTCACAAGTGAAACTGTTTTGCGAGCTCCCCTCGACTTTGAAACGATCCCTCCCGAGATCTAAATACGACAAGCTCCCCTTGTCGAAGATGACTCCTCCCGGAATCCGTGTATGGCAAGCTCCCCTTGCCCACGATAAAGATGACAAGCTCCCCTTGTCAATAAATATAACTCCTCCAGAGTTCCAAGGCAGTCTCCTCTCAAGACTGGATAATAATGAAGATCACAAGAATAACCTCCTATGACACTGTCTGTGACGCTTGACAATATCTTAGGATAGGATCACCCAGAACAGGTTTCAACAAACCAGTCTTTAACAAGACCGAATCAATAATCACATACACCACACAGAAACGTGGGTGAAGAAATAAAGACGCACAGATGAATAGAGAAATTCCACACTCAAGAATAATGGCGTCAACACCTTTCAACGTAAAAAGAAAAGTCTTTTATATCAATGCAAGGTGCAGTTCTGTTTCTCTCACCAATATCTTCTCGAAACAGTCTATACATTCAAAAGATCCTTTCCCACGAAGTCAGCCTAAGGATCCGAAAAACTCTGCCTAACAGATTTGCCGTAGAGACACTTTCAATGACATTTTAGTAAAGAATCCCAAATAATAAGGAATATGAACCATGTTTGTTACGATTCCTTTTTCAACAAATCACATTTGAATTGACGAAATATTCTGCCAAATATAATCTCCAAAATCGAAGGATAGAATAATATATATTCCAAAAGAATATAATTTCTAAAAAGATATATAACCAAAAATAATCTTTTACCAAAAATATAATGCCAACACACAATAGCATTAACAAAACCGAGTTATTAGATGTATGAACTTAGGAAGCATGACAAGATCTATTTCCAAGTAAGATATTGATAAATAGATGAAGACATATTCGAATTCATTTCTAACGTCAATGAAGATTCGAATACAGTGCTTATGTCTTCGATCTCAGCATTTTTCAGCGTACAAAACTCTCTCTGTGTGAAGTTCATTGTGAGAAAAGGACCATGACCATTTGTAGAAGAGAAGAGCGTAATTTCTAATTCGGTCGATCACAAAATTGATTAATTACAAACTTGTCTTACGCATGGTTTGGAACCCAACGGGCATACCCTTATTTTTATATTACTTTAAAACTCAATTACACTGAACATAGTTAACCACTTTATATATAGACATCACACAATGATAACATTATAATATTTACTATATGTGTTCCCACTTTATAGATTGAAAATCCGGTAGTGTCACCATGTAGGTCATTTGCTATTAAAGTTTCCGTCTTCTATTTTATTTGGTGGGTAATTTTGGGATACATTTGCAATTTTTGTGAGGGAATTTTTGAGAAATTTCACAGATTGAATTAGTGAGAGATCCGTGCTCGACGAGGATTCATCCGAATTATTCTGAAAATCTTCTTTGTGGAATCTCCTCGTCATCTCCAAAAATTGCCACCAAATAAAAAAGAAAGATGAAAATTCTAACAACAAGGACCCATACATTAGATAGAAATCTAGAAGCGTTGCGACAAAGAGAGTGAAAAAGGTAAACGATGCATTTTGCTTAATTGACAAGCAGTACACAAGTTGGAAGCAGTAGATGAATCAAAACGGAAATTACATAGACGTAAAACAGAATTTAAAACAGAGGTAGAGGGTGACCGAGGCGAGAATGCCATAAATCCAGAAGCTGGGCATGTTTTGTAGAAGCAGTGGCCGATGTGAAGGCAGCCAAAGCAGGAGATGCAACTGGGGTTTTGTAAATGCCATTACTGACCGAACCCGAGAGAAGTGTCTGATATGAATTCCCATCCTTAATCAAAAAATAATCGAAGTGAAATTCAACGAAAACATGATTGTCCCGACATAATTGATGGACGCTAAGAAGATTATGGGACAACAGAGGAGTATGAAAAACGGTGTTTAAAAACAGAGGGCGAACACTAGCGGGAAGAATAACAGAGCTAGAATTAGAAATGGAAAGAAAATTACCATCTGCTATTAACACGTGAGTTGAGCCAGTATACGAAGATGGATTTTGCAGAATGGTGGGAGTCAGTGTCAAATGGTGAGTGGCGCCGGAATCCAACATTCATTGGGTGGTCGAAGCTGAGGCGGAAGTTTCTGGTAGCGGTAGGATGCCGGCCGAGTTCGCCTGAGTCGGAGAAGAGAAAGAACCATGGTGGTTAGAGCTCGGGTGGGTGGGATTCTGGTATGGGGAAAACGAGCTCAGGTGGGTGGGATCCCAAGCCTTTTTAGCAGACTCACATGTAGAAATAAGTCTGAATTGAGTAGGATCAACACCATTAAATATAGCATTAAGAGCCTTTGAGTTACTATTTGCTAGAACATTTTCAGTGACGGACCAGCTTTCTTCAGGTTTGATAATTGTGACTCCTTCTTTGCTTATAATCATTGGTGGGTCCCAACCTGTTATAATAGATTTTCAGGCTTTTTCATCAACAGCCTTAATAAACGCTTTCATTCGAGCTTTCCAGTAAGCATAATTGTTTCCATTTAGCAAGGGTGGACGCATTGTTGAACCTCCTTCTTTCATAGAGTCCATCGTAGCACTACCAAGATCAAGTCCCGCGGATCTCGCCTAAGAAACAGAGACGACTCTCTCTGATACCAATTGAAAGATCAAGGTTAGTGACCCGATGTTATAAAGTGTTGTAACACTTCGTGTGACACCGGATATAAATACGATATAGGACAATATTAAAAATGTGGAAATTAACGACACAGGAGGTTGTTAACGCAGTTCGGCAATCAGCCTACATCTGCGGGGCCATGCCCAGATATGAAAACATTTCACGAGTTCGATCAAGGTTACAAGACACTCGGACTAAAACAAAATAAGACTCCCTCTTATCTTTGATGCCGCCTCCTTCAACCTTCACAAGTGAAACTGTTTTGCGAGCTCCCCTCGACTTTGAAACGATCCCTCCCGAGATCTAAATACGACAAGCTCCCCTTGTCAAAAATGACTCCTCCCGGAATCCGTGTATGGCAAGCTCCCCTTCCCCACGATAAAGATAACAAGCTCCCCTTGTCAATAAATAGAACTCTATGACACTGTCTGTGACGCTTGACAAGGTCTTAGGATAGGATCACCCAGAAAAGGCTTCAACAAACCAGTCTTTGACAAGACCGAATCAATAATTACATACACCACACAGAAACGTGGGTGAAGAAATAAAGACGCCCAAATGAATAGAAAAATTCCACACTCCAGAATAATGGCGTCGGCGCCTTTTAACATACAAAGAGAAGACTTTTATATTAAGTGCTGGTGCGGCTCTGTTTCTCTCTACAATATATTCTTGAAACAGACTATTCATTCAAATAATAATATCCCACGAAATCAGCAAAGGATCCGAAAATCACTGCCACACAAATTTAGCGCAGTGACACTTTAAATGACGCTTTAGTAAAGTATCCCAAATAATTAGGGATATGAACCATGTTTGTTACGATTCCTTTTCCAGCAAATCACATTTGAATTAACGAAATATTCTGCCAAATATTATCTCCAAAATAGAATGATAGAATAATATATATTCCAAAAGAATATAATTTCCAAAAAGATATATAACCAAAAATAATCTTTTGCCAAAAATATAATGCCAACACATCGTTGCATTAACAATCTCCCCCTTTGGCATTTTTTGGCAAAACATAACTCCCCCTGAAGGAGAGAATTCGAAACTCCCCCTGAATGAGAAATTCTTGACACAATCCGATCAATATAAAGTCATTTCAAATAGTAGCACCAATATAGGAGATAACCACAACAGTTAAAATATAGGAGATTTTCACAGCATCATAAAAGCAATCAATCTCCAAAACTACTCCCCCTTTTTGCCATAAAAAGACAAACAGGAACCGCCAATGTCAAGCAAGCATGTGCATAGCATCCAGCAAGAGAGAAATACTGAAAGAAGTCTCATAGAAATGACAAACAAACATCTAACCAGATTGATCAAGGGTAGCAGGATCTTCTGTAGTGACATTTGGTGTAACATGTTCAGGAGATGTGGCAATTTGGGAAATAAACCCAAAGATATATCCACAATTAACTTCCAACAGATTTGAAAAATACATCCAGAATCCCATAAATATATTGTATCTCCCATATTTTCAGAAATTCCGCCAAAAGTTCATAAACATTATGGAAATAAACCATAAATCCTTCCACAAATTGAGAAATAAACTCAAGGTGCACAAAAAGGAACGAAATCTTCATAGAAAATCACATGTGTCATGCAGGACGTTGAAGACCAGGAACAAAAAAAAAAAAAAAACAGCAAGGAAATTGCCTTCCCTTTTTTTTTTTTTTTTTTCAATATAAGAATGCAAAAAAAATAAAAACAACACTTTCAAGAACTTTCTTCAGAGAATGCAAAGGCCCAGAGCTGACCTTAGTTCACATGTAGATAGTGATGAAATGAGATAGCAATTATCAGAAGACCTTATTCCTTCGATGATGCATTTATTTGTATGATCCGAGACAACACATTTGTTGCGAGTGAAATGCACCTTCAGATCTTGATCACACAACTGACTTATGCTGATAAGATTCGCTTTCAAACCTTTTACAAGAAGAACATTTTCCAGAGGAGGCAGTCCTGGAACGTCTAGTGTTCCCTTTCCAACGACATTTTCTGTGACGCCATTTCCAAATGTTACTTTTTCCAGACCTCCTGATGTGATATTCTTTAAGAATCTTACTTCACTTGTCATATGTCTAGAACATCCACTGTCAAAGTACCATGCATCAACAGATGTAGCCTTTAGAGAAGTATGAGCAACATTACACTTACCAATGGTTTTCTTTATCCATTTATGTTTGGGAAATCTGTATGAAGAGATATATCTAGCAGTACCTTTTCTCAAGTCATCAAGATAAGCAAAGCAGCGAGGTCGAATATGACCTTGACGAAAACAGTAATGGCAAATAGGAATAAATTTGTTACCTTTTGCCTTGGAAGCATGAAGATTTGGCTTTATCTGATAACTGTCTTTATATTTTGATTTCTGTTCAGTATTGCTATTGGATATTGCAACTTTCTTCCCTTTATCTTCAGCATCTATGTTTGAAATTTTCGGTGACATTGAGCATTCTCCTTTGTAACCAATCCCAGAGGTATCATCACATGATCTTCTGGCCATTAGAATATCATCAAGAATAGAGGAACCTGAGTTTAGCATTCTGACATTCTTCTTCATGTGATTCAGATCATTTGACAGCCGTTCTACCTCATTCTGACTTGATTTCAGTTTAACTTCCAAATCAGTAACATAATCTTGGAGGCTTCCATTTTCGTTTTTCAGACTTCCAATCTGTCTTCGAAGATGTTGATTTATTTCAACCAATTCTGTCCATTTTTCATAAAACTTCTTATTTTCATTGATAAGATCTTCTTTTGTATCATCATCGCTATTTTCAGATATACTTTCAGAGACATTTTGAGTGACGCTATCAAGACTTGTAGGTTTAGCTTTAGCAACCAGCGCCATATTTCGGTTTGAGATTTCATCTTCTTTTTCTGAATCACTCTCACTCCAGGTTGTGTTGAGAGAGGTCTTTTTCTTCTTCAAGGTATTTGCACATTCAGCCTGAATATGTCCATAACCATCACATTCTCTACATTTAATTCCCCTGTTATTCCATACTTTATCTGAAGGTTGATTTTCGTCTTTGGACTTCTTATAACTTGTAGAGTCATTCTTGGTGTTAGTGACATTTTGTCCGACACCACGATTATTTCTACCAAATTTCTTCAACATTCTGTTGAAATTTCTTGATAACGATGCTAAAGATTCTTCCAGATCATCTTCATTAAATTCTTCAAAATTCTGCATCTCTGCTTTTAAAGCCAAGTCTTTCACCTTCTCTGTTTCCACATTTACATCGAAATTCATCTCAAATGTTCGAAGAGAACCCATCAGCTCCTCTAATTTCATTTTGGTGATATCTTTTGCTTCTTCAATTGCTGTAACTTTATAAGCAAAGCGTTGGGGCAGAGATCTTAGAGTCTTTCTCACAAGTTTCTCTTCAGAAATAGTTTCACCAAGAGCAAAAGCTTCATTAGCAATGTCACAGAGTCTTGCATTAAACTCGGTAATATTTTCATCATCATGCATCTTCAAGTTCTCAAATTTCGTTGTTAAAAACTGCATTTTTGATAACTTTACTGCTGAAGTACCTTCATAAGTCGTCTAAAGAATATCCCAAGCCTTTTTAGCAGACTCACATGTAGAAATAAGTCTGAATTGAGTAGGATCAACACCATTAAATATAGCATTAAGAGCCTTTGAGTTACTATTTGCTAGAACATTTTCAGTGACGGACCAGCTTTCTTCAGGTTTGATAGTTGTGACTCCTTCTTTGCTTATAATCATTGGTGGGTCCCAACCTGTTATAATAGATTTTCAGGCTTTTTCATCAACAGCCTTAATAAACGCTTTCATTCGAGCTTTCCAGTAAGCATAATTGTTTCCATTTAGCAAGGGTGGACGCATTGTTGAACCTCCTTCTTTCATAGAGTCCATCGTAGCACTACCAAGATCAAGTCCCGCGGATCTCGCCTAAGAAACAGAGACGACTCTCTCTGATACCAATTGAAAGATCAAGGTTAGTGACCCGATGTTATAAAGTGTTGTAACACTTCGTGTGACACCGGATATAAATACGATATAGGACAATATTAAAAATGCGGAAATTAACGACACAGGAGGTTGTTAACGCAGTTCGGCAATCAGCCTACATCTGCGGGGCCACGCCCAGATATGAAAACATTTCACGAGTTCAATCAAGGTTACAAGACACTCGGACTAAAACAAAATAAGACTCTCTCTTATCTTTGATGCCGCCTCCTTCAACCTTCACAAGTGAAACTGTTTTGCGAGCTCCCCTCGACTTTGAAACGATCCCTCCCGAGATCTAAATACGACAAGCTCCCCTTGTCAAAAATGACTCCTCCCGGAATCCGTGTATGGCAAGCTCCCCTTCCCCACGATAAAGATAACAAGCTCCCCTTGTCAATAAATAGAACTCCTCCAGAGTTCCAAGGCAGTCCCCTCTCAAGAATGGATAATAATGAAGATCACAAGAATAAACTCCTATGACACTGTCTGTGACGCTTGACAAGGTCTTAGGATAGGATCACCCAGAAAAGGCTTCAACAAACCAGTCTTTGACAAGACCGAATCAATAATTACATACACCACACAGAAACGTGGGTGAAGAAATAAAGACGCCCAGATGAATAGAAAAATTCCACACTCCAGAATAATGGCGTCGGCGCCTTTTAACATACAAAGAGAAGACTTTTATATTAAGTGCTGGTGCGGCTCTGTTTCTCTCTACAATATATTCTTGAAACAGACTATTCATTCAAATAATAATATCCCACGAAATCAGCAAAGGATCCAAAAATCACTGCCACACAAATTTAGAGCAGTGACACTTTAAATGACGTTTTAGTAAAGTATCCCAAATAATTAGGGATATGAACCATGTTTGTTACGATTCCTTTTCCAGCAAATCACATTTGAATTAACGAAATATTCTGCCAAATATTATCTCCAAAATAGAAGGATAGAATAATATATATTCCAAAAGAATATAATTTCCAAAAAGATATATAACCAAAAATAATCTTTTGCCAAAAATATAATGCCAACACATCGTTGCATTAACACATGCGGTGGATGAAAAACCATCCTTCGACAGATTGTGGAGCTGACTGCGGAGTTCTGTTATTCGGGCTAAAGATGAGGAAGAAAACAGTCGACCCAAGGCCAACTATATGTCACTTGCAGAGGTGAGGCTAACTATTTGGGGAAGAAGCGATTGAGAGAGAAAAGAAAATATCCAGCTCATGATGAGCCAGTTATAGCGTTGCCAAACTATCAAATCTAGGTTTAATTGACTGGACTGAGAATCAAGAAATTTTAGAGGAGGGGGATAAGAACCATCAAGGATATTGTCAATGCCATTAGCGACGACAACATTGAGTATGTGTGCTTTCCACACAAGATAATTTGTGGAGTCCAATTTGATCGTTAAAGTTTGGTTCATTTGGGGAAAAGGAGGGAGGGTTGCTGTTTGAGGAGAATTGAGAATTGTCGAGCTTGAGGATGCCATTAGCTCTGATACCAAGATAGAAATCTAGAAGCGTTGAGGAAGACACAGAGTGAAGAAAAAGTTTTCTATAATTCTAGTGATTGTATTTCTCTAATACAAAACATCTTGTATTTAACCTACAAGCTAATACGAAGGATACTTATGAGAAGTAAATATTACAGAGTGCTAAACTAACAAATAGACTAATAATCAAAATAATAAAATGCTAGAAATACAATATGCTAACAATATTGACGTTCATTTCTTCAAGAACCTATGTGCCTAAAATAAAAGTTCAACGAACTACTTGCATGGGACCCTAAATTTGAGAGTAAATTTGCACTTTATTCAATAATATATTATTAGAAAACTTGCAAGTGAAACATAACTCATGAACAATATATTATAATCATTATTCACATTAAACAAAATAAAATCAATAAAAACCTTTGAGCAATTTACAGGCATTCTAGAAATCTAACCATTTAGTGTGGTAGACACAAGTTTTTGGTGATACAATGCCATCGGCTGTGCACTGGGTTGATTCGGGGACAAACTCCACAAGAAATAGAAGCCAGAGCCACTCTCTTGGCTTCTCCACCAAAGCTCTCTTTTCTTCTTCTTCTTCTTCTCCTAAAACAAACCTTCCCAAATGGGATATTACATCACCCTTCTCCTCCGTGATTTCATCATCCAAAACCAAAGCATGCACTATTTCCTTGATTTGCTGCATTGTGCATTCGTTCTTGAAAATTTTACATTTTCTAGTTGATTATGCAGTATTTTCCAATGAAGCAACTCTTTGCTCTTCGATAATCTTTGCACATAGCTCTTTAGACACGTTTATGAATTCAGCGTCAAAGCTTCCTTCAACGTACCAAGCTCCACCTGATAATTCCCGGGATGGTTCAAACTCAATCAGCATGACGTGTTTTTTCCCTTTATTGTGGATGCTTACAACATATTTTATGAGCTGCTTGTTTTGAAGTCACCTCAGCCCTTTTTCAACCGATTGACAGGTAGGTACATTTTGTTCTTAATGTCTGCTGTACAAATTTCCATGTCTCCCTTACTTCAGATTAGGTCCAAGAGCTTTTGTTCGTCTTCAGTCAAACCCAGAGAGGTTAAATTTGATTCTGGTCGCTTCCTTTTAAGAGATGGAAAAAAAAGAGGAAAACGTTCTTAATAGATTAGAATTTATTGACTATGTTTAACACCCCCGGTCAAGATGGAGCTGGGTTTGAGAGATCAAGCACACCCAACTTGCTAAGTATTTGACAAAAATCCTTGACACCAAGTGGTTTAGTAAAAATATCTGCTAACTGGTCGTGAGAGCGCAAAAAAGATGGAATAATGAGACTGGCTTGTATTTTTTCGCAGACGAAGTGGCAATCAAATTCAATGTGTTTAGTGCGTTCATGAAAAACCGGATTAGAAGCAATGTGTAGTGCAGCTTGATTGTCATAATAGACAGGAATGGAATGTGAGTGATCCACACCAAGATCATAAAAGAGATATCGTAGCCATTGTAGTTCAGATGTTAAAGTAGTGAGAGCACAATATTCTGCCTCGGCAGAGGACCGAGATATGGTCGGTTGTTTCTTGGTTTTCCAAGAAACAAGGCTGGAGCCAATCATAACAAAATAGCCGGTTGTCGATTGTCGAGTAGTGGGACATCCAGCCCAATCAGAGTCGGCATAGCCGACGAGGGAGAGAGAACTGGAAGCGGAAAGAAAAAGGCCATGACCAACACTACCTTTTAGATAGCGTAAAACTCGATGGACTGCATCCAAATAGGTGGAATGAGGGTTGGTCGTGAATTGACTAAGAGTATTGACAACATATTGAATGTCAGGTCGAGTAACCATTAAATAGAGAAGACGACCAATGAGATGACGATCACTAGCAGGATCGGAGAGAGGAGTGCCATCAGAGGGACGAAGATGGAGATGTTGCTCCATCGGAAAAGGAGAGGAACGAGAACCAAGCATCCCCGAGTCGGATAAAATATCAAGAACATACTTTCTTTGGCAGAGGAAAATGCCTTGTTTAGACCGTGAGACTTCAATACCTAAAAAATATCGAAGAGGACCAAAGTCTTTGATAGAAAAAGATTGAGCTAAAAAATATTTTACCCTCGAGTTGGCAATATTATTGTTACCGGTGACAATAATATCATCGACATAAACTAGGATAAAAATGGAAATGTGATTATTTATGTAAATAAAAAAACTATAATTTGAAACAGATTGATGAAAACTATTTTGAATGAGAGAAGAAGAAAACTTGGACAACCATTGACGGGAAGCTTGCTTCAAGCCATAGAGTGATTTATTTAATTTGCAAACACGAGTATCACCTGTAATTGAAAAACCAGGTGAGAGTTTCATATAGAGCTCTTCATTAAGGTCACCTTGGAGAAAAACATTATTAACATCGAGTTGTTGCAAAGACCAACCTCGAATAGCTACAAGGGAAAGTAGTAGACGGACAGTAACGAGTTTCGCTGCGGGAGCAAATGTATCGTGATAATCAATGATTTCTACATGAGAATATATTTTAGCAACCACACGTGCCTTATAACGTTCGATTGAACCATCAGCCTTATACTTGATTTTATATACTCATTTACAACTGATTGCTGTTTTGCTAGGGGGAATGTGACAAAGAGCCCAAGTATTGTTGGCCTCAAGTGCTTTTATTTCAGCGGCCATGGCCACACGCCAGTGGTCAGATTTCATGGCTTGAGAAAAAGATCGTGGTTCATCGGGGGCAATGATTGTTGAAAGAAAGGCTTGATGAGGTTGATTAAAATGGGATAAAGAAAAATATCGGCCAAGTGGAAACTTGGTAGAAGAAGAAACTTGATCGCAAACATAATCCTGAAGGTAAGACGGTGGAACTCGCTGACATGTAGGATAATTGGAAATGGATGGCGATGTGATAATAACATCAGAAAGTGAAGAATCAATGGTAGGATTCTCAACTAATGATGAATCAGGAGCAACGATATCAGTGCTTGGAATGAAATTTCCTGAAGAAGCGTTGTCGTGGTCAGTGTGGACATCATCGAGAGGCGTTATAGATAATGGTGAGATGGGAGATAAAGGATCTATATCGCGATATGGAAAAATGGATTCGTGAAATAATACATCGCGAGATATATAAATATGACGAGATTGCAAATCATACATACGATACCATTTTTGCCCAAAAAGATAACAAACGAAGATGTCGGGTCGTGCACGTTGGTCAAATTTGTGTCGAATGTGCATATTTTTAGCGAAGCATAAACAACCAAAAACACGCAGAGATGAATAAGTTGGGGCTGTTCCGATTAATATTTCATGAGGAGATTTGTATTTGAGACGTGGAGTTGACATTTTATTTATGAGAAAAGTTGCGGTAAGGATGCATTCTCCCCAAAAAAGAAAGTGGCAATCCAGCTTGAAATTGAAGGGCTCGGGCAACATCAAGTAAATGACGATGTTTCCGTTCAACGTCATTTTGTTGGGGAGTTGCAACGCAACTTCTTTGATGAAAAATATCATTTTCATGCATCCAAGTTTAAATTTGCATAGAAAGAAATTCAGTGCCATTATCAGAGCGAATGGCCTGGAGTTGAGAGAGAAATATTCCTCCATCACCAGAGTTTATATTTGAAATTTTTGTATGAAATTGACGATTGATTTGATGAAAGAAATGAGTCAACATGTGAAAAGTTTCTGATTTATTTTTCATTAAATAGATCCACGTACAGCGTGACTAATCGTCCATATTAGTCAAGAAAAAACGATAGCCATTTATTGATGGTAATGAGAAAGCACCCCAAATGTCAACATGAATTAATTCAAAACAATGAGAAGAAGTAGATAAACTCTTAGGAAAAGAAAAACGTGCTTGTTTTGCTTGTGGACAAATTCCACAAACAAATTTTTATTTGCAATAATATTGGAAAATTTTCTAAGAAGAAAATTAAAACGAGATGTGGATGGATGGCCAAGACGTGCATGTCAAACTTTGAAATTATTACAAATTTTAAGAGAAAAAATTGAATGAGAAACTAGAGGCACATCAAGGTAGTAAAGTCCCTACCAAGTACTATCCCGACCAATCGTCTTCTTCGTTATGTGGTCCTGAAAATGGCAACCAGAAGAATAAAAAGATACATCACAATTAATTGATTTTGTTAATTGTGAGATGGATAAAAGATTGTATTTGAAAGATGGTATATAAAAAACATTTGTAAGTGTTAATGAATCAAAATGACATACAATGCCTATGTGAGTAACAATAACTTGTGAACTATTAGATAAATGAACATATTGTCTTTTTGTCACAGTCGTATAGGTAGAAAAAAAAAAGAAAGAGATGTGCATATATGATTGGATGCACCAGAGTCTATGATCCAATGAGATTGAAAACAGGTTAGAGCTATACTTGCAAGATTGACGGATGGACTACTTGATTCTTCTCTAGCAAGAAGTGTGAGCAACTTGTTGTATTGATCAGTAGTCAGATGGTTGCCCGAAAGGTTGATGTTGGATGCTGTGAGTAGAGATTTCTTCCCTTGCTTATCAGGGAAACCATGGAGTTGGAAACATGTTATATTTGTGTGACCTTGTTTATTGCAAAGGTCACAAAATGGGCGAGGTCGTTTGCCATATGGTCGAGGCGCTCTTTTCGATGCCTGAAGTGCAACGGAGGATTTTTGTCGAATACTTAGCAAGTTGGGTGTGCTTGATCTCTCAAACCTAGCTCCATCTTCACGGGGGTGTTAGACATAGTCAATATTTCACCAAAAGATCCCTATTTAGTTTCATATTATTTTGCTCTTTTATTCTGTTAATTAGTTTTCTATTCTTTAGTTTTAGTTTTCTAGCTTTATGCCCAAGTTGGCTACATATGTTATTCTCTATTTATTGTAAAATTATCAATACAGAAAATACACTCTTCTCTTCCATTTGAGTTTCCAGTTTCACATGGTATCAGAGCAATAGTTTCCATATTCACGGTGTTTTTTTTTTCAACCTTCAAAATGTCCATTGAAAATACATCATCCAATACCGACCCATCCTCGACCATACCTAAAATAGATTCATATTTCATTCATCACTCTGACAGCTCTTCTACAGTTCTAGTCACCCCTTTTTTCACGGGAGATAATTTCAGTTCATGGAGCAGGGCTATAACCATGGCTCTTCGTGCGAAAAGTAAACTTGGATTCGTCGATGGTTGTTTACCAATACCTGAGGACGAGAATGACATCCTCAATTGGCAAAGATACAATGATATGGTCGCAAATTGGATTCTCATTTCCGTCTCGCCCGAAATTCGCCCTAGTATCTTGTATGATGAGACAACGCAAATTTGGACAGATCTGAAGGAAGGGTATTCTCAATCTAATGCACCTAAAATTTATCAATTTAAACAATCCATTTCTGGTCTCAAGCAGGAAGGTATGTCTGTTTCTTCTTATTTCACACAACTCAAATCATTATGGGATGAATTCAGTTCTATTGCTTCCATTCCACCTTGCATTTGTGGCAATCCCAAAATTGTCATCGATCAGCAACATCAAGATCGCTCCATGGAATTCCTTCAAGGACTCCATGATAATTTCTCGGCTATTCGAAGCCAAATTCTATTGATGGAACATTTCCCATCTGTTCAACGCATCTACAGTCTCGTGCACCAGGAAGAAAAACAAGAAATCAACAATCGAATAACTCTATCTGTCGATTCTGCTGCACTTCAGGCATCGAAAAAAGCGCCTCGACCATATGGCAAACAACCTCGCCCATTTTGTGACCTTTGCAATAAATAAGGTCACACAAATATAACATGTTTCCAACTCCATGGTTTCCCTGATAAGCAAGGGAAGAAATCTCTACCCACAGCATCCAACATCAACCTTTCGGGCAACCATCTGACTACTGATCAATACAACAAGTTGCTCACACTTCTTGCTAGAGAAGAATCAAGTAGTCCATCCGTCAATCTTGCAAGTATAGCTCTAACCTGTTTTCAATCTCATTGGATCATAGACTCTGGTGCACCCAATCATATATGCACATCTCTTTCTTTTTTTTTTCTACCTATACGACTGTGACAAAAAGACAATATATTCATTTATCTAATAGTTCACAAGTTATTGTTACTCACATAGGCATTGTATGTCATTTTGATTCATTAACACTTACAAATGTTTTTTATATACCATCTTTCAAATACAATCTTTTATCCATCTCACAATTAACAAAATCAATTAATTGTGATGTATCTTTTTATTCTTCTGGTTGCCATTTTCAGGACCACATAACGAAGAAGACGATTGGTCGGGATAGTGCTCGGCAGGGACTTTACTACCTTGATGCGCCTCTAGTTTCTCATTCAGTTTTTTCTCTTAAAATTTGTAATAATTTCGATGTTTGGCATGCACGTTTTGGCCATCCATCCACATGTCGTTTTAATTTTCTTCTTAGAAAATTTCCCAATATTATTGCAAATAAAAATTTTATTTGTGAGATTTGTCCACAAGCAAAACAAGCACGTTTTTCTTTTCCTAAGAGTTTATCTACTTCTTCTCATTGTTTTGAATTAATTCATGTTGACATTTGAGGTGCTTTCTCATTACCATCAATAAATGGATATCGTTTTTTCTTGACTAATATGGACGATTACTCACGCTGTACGTGGATCTATTTAATGAAAAATAAATCAAAAACTTTTCAAATGTTGACTCATTTCTTTCATCAAATTAATCATCAATTTCATACAAAAATTTCAAATATAAACTCCGGTGATGGAGGAATATTTCTCCCTCAACTCCAGGACATTCGCTCTGATAATGGCACTGAATTTCTTCT
Organism: Begonia masoniana; assembly: GCA_022432975.1. NCBI lineage: Eukaryota > Viridiplantae > Streptophyta > Magnoliopsida > Cucurbitales > Begoniaceae > Begonia > Begonia masoniana. Next base: position 47,100,329 of record CM039506.1, read on the forward strand.
TAGCAAATTCAAACTTGGATGCATGAAAATGACATTTTTCATCAAAGAAGTTGCGTTGCAACTCCCCAACAAAATGACGTTGTTGAACGGAAACATCGTCATTTACTTGATGTTGCCCGAGCCCTTCGATTTCAAGTTGGATTGCCACTTTCTTTTTGGGGAGAATGCATCCTTATTGCAGCTTTTCTCATAAATAAAATGTCAACTCCACGTCTCAAATGCAAATCTCCTCATGAAATGTTAATTGGAACAGCCCCAACTTATTCATCTCTGCGTGTTTTTGGTTGTTTATGCTTCGCTAAAAATATGCACACTCGACACAAATTTGACCAACGTACACGACCGGGCATCTTTGTTGGTTATCCTTTTGGTCATATGTTGATTTCTTTTTTTTTTTTCTTTTTGACACACGAGAGTGTAGATGCGTTGAACAGATGAGAAAGGTTCCATCAATAGAATTTGGCTTCGAATAGCTGAGAAATTATCATGGAGTCTTTGAAGGAATTCCATGGAGCGAACTTGATGTTGCTGATCAATGACAACTTTGGCATTGCCACAAATGCAAGGTGGAATAAGAGCAATAGAACTAAATTCATCCCATAATAATTTGAGTTGTGTGAAATAAAAAGAAACAGACATATCTTCCTGCTTGAGACCAGAAATGGATTGTTTCAATTGATAAATCTTAGGTGCATTAGATTGAGAATACCTGTCCTTCAGATCTGTCCAAATTTGCGTTGCTGTCTCAACGTACAGGATAATTGAGAAAATTTCGAGCGAGACGGAATTGAGAATCCAACTTGCGACCATATCATTGCATATTTGCCAATTGAGGATGTCATTCTCATCCTCGGGAATCGGTAAACAACCATCGATGAATCCAAGTTTGCTTTTCGCACAAAAAGCCATGGTTATAGCCCTACTCCATGAATTGAAATTATCTCCCGTGAAAAAGAGGGGTGACCAGAACGGTAGAAGGGTTGCCATAGTGATGAATGAAATATGAATCTATTTTGGGTATGGTCGAGGATGGGTCGGTATTGGATGATGTATATGGAAACTATTGCTTTGATACCATGTGAAACTAGAAACTCAAATGGAAGAGAAAATTGTATTTTCTGTATGGATAATTTTACAATAAATAGAGCATAATGTATGTAGTAAGCTTGGGCATAAAACTAGGAAAACTAAACAATTGAAGAATAGAAAATTAATTAACAGAATAAAAGAGTATAATAATAAGAAACTAAATAGGGATAGTTGGGTGAAATATTGACTATGTCTAACACCATCAAAGTAGAATTAAAATAGGCCATGAGTTTGACAAAAGAAAAGACAGGTGAAGGATCAAAACGAAAAATTCATGAAATAAAGCAACGTAGAGATGGCAAGACACAGAATCCGTAATAGCGAGAGAAACAAAAGCGTGATGAATGTTAAAGAATTGAAATGTCGAAGAGACCTTGTTCGTGACCCGCTCGTTTGTCGACAGTAGCCATTAATGAAAGGAGCTACTGAAAGAGAATGCCAGGTTAGGTTTAAGGCTACGAGGAATTCGAATTGCAGAGCCGGGAAGAAGGTTTCAGGCGTATGGCCCGGCTCGTATAGGACGCCACGTGTGGGTAAAACCAATTGACAAGAACTGAAATTACGAAAGTACCATTCCGGCATTCCCATCTTTCTTCTATAGGAAGTTACAACAGTACCCTTTACTTATTTTTTGTTACATATAGCATAATGCATTTGAGAAATTGCAAATCTCTATTTACTGATATAATTTATCAAGGCTGTGCACGGTCTGCTTCGGTCCAGTTTCACCCCGAACCGGAACCTTGTGACCCACACTTCCATAGAACTGCAACCGGAACTGAAATCGTGAAATTCCATCATCCTCGTAGATCCAGACCGAACTGCACGATCCATGATTTTATGACTTACCTCATCATAAGCCGAGCCGAGACGAAAAACAATTGATGAGTAATTGGTCCCTCTTTAAGACGAGGGATCGATATCAATAAATTCAAAAAGAAAAATTGGTTTTCAACCTTGTGGAAAGGAGAAATTCTGTACAAAAGAATTATGTGGAGTGACTCTTCAACCAACTGAGCTTATACTAGTTCTTATACTCGTTCTTATACTCCACCCCTTGATACTTTTGTCTTCAAAAAATAAAAATTAATGGCAAACCTCCACTCCCCTTGCCTCTCTGCTTCGACGAAGGCCCCGATGAGCAAATCATAGAAAAGGATCGATCCAGCACGTGTCCTCCTCGACTGCGTTCTTCCAACGCTCGTTGAATATCAGCATGTCGGCCAAAGCCTGCGCTCTCACCTGCACGCCACAAACTTACCGACTAAGTCTACAACACACACAGGAGGCATTTGGAAGGAGAATTAAGGCTCTTACTTTAGATCTTGTCCCATCTTTTTGTGAGTGTGAAGGTGCACCTGCCTGCAGGCAGACCATTCAAGATTAAAAAAAAAAAACCAATATTTTCACCACAGCTACGTTAACAAAGACATGTTAGCTTCTAGTAGATATGCCACACCGATGCTTCCGAGTTGGCCGACTCTGCGTTCTGAGGAGATGGAGATGGAGCCATCATGCTATTCCTTGACTGCATTGCATGTTCAGCAGAAGAATTAAAGCGAGAGATATCAAATGTAAAAGTCACGACATAGTGCTACTTGGGGTAGACTAGTCTAATCATGAGCTTGCCTCGTAGGCTTCTGGGGTGCCGAGTGTAGGAAGGCCGAGATGAACGATGTATTCGGAATCAACAACGCCTACGTTTTTAATTCGATCACCCTGACAGATAAAGAAAACAACAAAACGATGTCGATCCGATACTTTATATGCACAAATTGGGTCGGAGGGTAGGGGAGTTACTCACTTGTGCGCAATAACCGAGCTGCCGGTCGAGGCCCCACGCATGAACAAGGTCATTCTGTAAGAAAAGGAATAGTTGATCAATTTAAAATCAAATACTGCATATGTTCTTGACTGTTTAGCATTCAAATATTCATCCTAGTTCTATACCTGAATCATGTACCAAGCACATCTCCATGCACGCCGTGAGAACACAGGTGCCATCATTTCCACCCATCTGATTTACCATTTTTTTTGTTTAATGTCATCAGCAACCCAAAACCAAAGACGGCGACGAATTATAAAGAAACCGAACAACTTCTATTGATTGCGTACCCGACGCATGGGGGAGCCGTGCTTTGATAATCACACCTTCCACTTCCTTTCAACTTGAAGTACCTTCTGCTTGTATAAATAAAATCAAAAACAAAAATTTACACTTCTGATCATATATCTTAAAGCCAGCGAACGATGGTTTATATAAATTTGTGGCAATTGTAAAATTAACCTGTGCACTTTTGATCTACTGTTCCGTGCGGTAAGAGACTGGTGAACCTTCGACTTTGCAGGATCAAGTGCAGGCTGCGAAATCTCAAGACCCTCTTCTTTGACGATGGATAGATATCTAAAAGAGTTTATACACGAAATAAATCAACCAAACAAATGGAGAAAAACACCGAAATACTAAATAAGTGGAAGAAGAGGATCTAGTTTTACCTTTTCGGATCAAAATTTTCAACTCCGAGATCTTCGTCCCAGAGAAATATAAAATCATATCGAGAAACTACGTCCGGATGCAAGAAGCGCTTAGCAAACCACCTTCATTGCCAAGGATTTCAATCAAAACAATTGACATCTTGGGAGAGAATTCTTTTTCGAGAGTTTACGCACTCTTCTAATAATAATTGCGATTTACCATTTTGTTTGATTCAACGACGAGACATGGATGACACTATCGGTCCAAATTAAGTCCTTCCATTTGTCCACAACGCCATCATAATGAAATAACATGACTGCGAAATCACTTGAAAGAAACTGCGACACAAAAAGAAAACGTTATAGATGGAAATTACAAATCCAGAAAATAAGACAAATGAGAGGAGTAGATATCACCTTCCTCACTATTTTGTCAACTATGTCTTTCTGACCAATTCCAACTGCAATGGCTAACAGATTCTTCGAACTGCCCGTGTCGTTCTAACTTCAGAATAATGCAAAATAAAGAATTCTTCGAAGAAAACGAAGAAGCAAGTAAAAAGTATTGCATCTGTAAACTCTAACAAGAAAATAACATTTTTCAAGTAACGGAAAATGGTTGTGCGTACATTAGAGGTATTTGCGGCCCAAAGGGGCCGCATCTCTAAATCGGTAGATGCAGCTACGATTCCGGCAGGTAAAGAATCCCTCCATGACGGTCTGCATCGATCCTGAAATTTCAGGTTTTGTAAAACTAAATCAGACAACTTTCCACTGTGTGGCTACTAAAAAAGCACTGTCAAGTTAAAGAAGCAAAATTAAACCTTGCATGCATTAGAATTTCTACTCTGCACATCACGAATCACCTCCCATCCCGTATATCTCTGCACACGATTGTTCGAAACATTGTATGTAGATCGAAATAATAGCATACGCTAAGCAGTTATCACACTACAATTTTGTAAATGATTTGAAGAAATAATATAAATTTTTATTATGGTGTTGAATTAGAGAATGCATACCTGAAAGAATGAACCAGCAAAGAAGAATGCTCCAGCAACCAGAGTGGCAGCAATGAATAAAGAGCAGAGGAAAGATCTAGTCTTGGGAGATGACAAAGCAGAACACTGACGAAAATAGCAAACTTCAGTAATATTATTAGCATTTTGAAGTACTAACCTGAAATAATTGGCCAATAAAAATAAAAAATGTTCAAAAGAAGTAAAACTAAATAGATTCATTCTATTCGCGTTGAATTTCCACAAAACCCATTCGTTTAGATTGGCTTATTTATAGAAAACAAAAATCCCAGAATGTATTTTTGTGAAATTTCCAAGTTTCTGATCCAAGATCTTAACATTTCTGCATTCTAAAATAAAAAAACTCAAATAAAACAGGAGAAATAGAACTGGCATGATTGCGAAAAACCTTTGGTTTCACAAAACGGGCGACCAATAAATTCGAAAGAAGAAACGGTAGAGACAGATTAAAAAATGTTTGCATACGTTTCAATAAAATGAAAGTTTTGAAAAAAAAACGTCTTCAATTTGTCTCTGTTTTCTGGGCAACCAAACAGAACAAATGTAAAGTTCTCAAATACCAAGGGGGAACTGCTAATATCTAGCACGAGAAAGAGAGATAAAAAGTCAAGAGAGAGAGAGAGAGCTTACAAAACCAAAACTGAGAGACGCCTTCATAGTTTTCCAGCAAAATATCCTGCCACGGATAAACAAAATCAAAGAACTTGGCCAAAAATGAAAAAAAAAAAAAAAAAGTAGCTTTAAATGGCGGATATTTGTGGGGATCATAATAAATTGGAAAGGGAAGTCCAGAAGCAAAGCAAGGAATGAAAAAGTCGTGGAAAGAAAGCAAAAGGAAGAAACGAAGATTGAACAAGAGCAAGTGATTCAAACCTTGGGGACCCCAACTGGGCAGAGCTCAAGTAATCCAATCAATGCAATAAAACCCGTTAGAGAGAGAAAGTCTTCTGTGCTTCCAGGAATCTAGAGAGAGAGAGAGGGAGAGTTTGATTAGTGGAGTTAGGAGGGTGGTTTGTTTGAGTTTGATCGTAGTTAGAGAAGATGCGTCGATTGCAGTGAAAAGAGTAAACAATGATTATCCATCCCTCTGGAGAACTGGTTTTAGAGAGAGAGAGGTGCATGTGCCGTTATCTTACACACGTTCTTCCTCCTTCCTCGCCAGTTCTTTCATTCCTCCTCCATAATTCTTACGCGTTACGTTTTTGAAGAAAAGACGAAAGGTGTTTGAACAAAATGGATTATCAACCCATTTCAAATCACATCCACCTACCTTGACTTATATTCGCTTTTGCTTCAAGTATTATCCGTAATGATATTTGTAATAATAATAAGTTTATTCTCCTAAATATTCGTTTACCTGTAAAATAATGATAAGTATAATTAAAATAAAATTGTTGTAATAAATTATAGGGTAAAATCTAATAGTTTGAACTTTTTTTCTGGCCGAAAAACGACTTGAACTATCGAAAACGTCCAAAAAATGACTTACTGGCAAACCATTTTCCGCGGAGTCCTTTTTGTGCTGGAGAACCCCCGCGGAAACTTGTTTGATGGAGCACAGTTTGCCGCGTCCAAGACACGACAAACAGCAGAAATTAATTTATTAAGGTTCCTCTGCACTTTAAAATTTAATTTAAAACAAATGTCAAATAATATTCAATTTACTTAAAATTTTTATTATTTAATATTTTTTTAAATTAATTTATAAAGATTTCTCTTCGCGTTCAAATTTCTGAAGAGAGAACGATTTACCGTTCTCAGAACGCAGCAAACCGTTGTCTCTTCAAAAATTTGAACACGGGGGCATATCGGTTTGGAAGGAGGCCATTTTTTAGTCGTTTTCGATAGTTTAAGCCGTTTTTTGACCGAAAAAAAATTCAATCTATTTTTTAAACTCATCCGATAATTGAGTTTATTTTTTAAATTATACCCTAAATTATAAATAGTTAATTTATTATATTAATTACACTTATCATTCTTTTACACTATTAACAACTATTTTTAAAGAATAAAAGCATAGTTATTGGGAGAAAGAAGATATGAGAAGAGAGAGTAGCAATATTAAACAGTCATGTCACCTCTCTCCTATCCTGAGTTGTCCTTGTGGGATAAACACATTTTAAAGGCAAAATCAACCGTTGACTAATTATTATTGTACTACCACTTGAATTTTGGGGAGGGGGAGATTATTATTTGTAGTTAAAAAAATTGGTTTTGGTACGAATAAAACAACGTGTAGAGTAGTGGTGTCCACTTATTCGCATTACCAACAACTTCACCGTTTAAAAAAATAAACAAAATAATATATGAAAGGGACTTTTGATGCCACGTGTTTCTTTCTCCAAATATCAATCTAAGACGTTTCTTATAGGTGATCTTGGGATTTCTTAATCTCAAAAGCTAACTCAAGAGATGAGACTTTCCCTCCTATTTATAAATTGATCACCAACCCCTTGTACAATCTATGTGGGATATCCCAACAATCTCTCCCTTCACACATTGGGCTTTGGGTCAGAGAGACGACGACGACCCAGTTTCTCCCAATGGACTGAGATTTGTTGTAAACCTGAGCTCTGATATCAATGATAGGTGATCTTGAGCCTTCTCAATCCCAAAAACTAGCTCAAGAGATGAGACTTTCCCTCACACTTATAAATTAATCACCAACCCCTTCCACAATCGATGTGGGATATCCCAACAGTTACTTTGAATTGGGATAAATGATAGCCCATATTTGTCATTTTCAAGTAGATCAACTTGCTTTGAGGAAAAAAAACACAGCAATAGAAGCTGGACAAAGCAAATAGCACAAAACTTGTATTCTCTCTGCTATCGATCAAATTATCCACAGCCTGTAGCTATGACAGTTGTCAAGAAGAGGGCCGACAAAGAATATTGTTTCCCAGATTGGCACGCACCATTTCTGTAGTCTGAGGCAAATCCTTTCGTAATTGGGCTGTTGATTCCTTCAGGTAAGCAATAAGATGTGCTCGTTCCTGCGGTTTCTTCAGTCCGGGGAAAACCATTTTTGTTCCAGGAATGTACTGCATTGACCAAGTCAAGGGAAATCAACACACATAGCTTCAGCAAGCAAAATGTGAAAAGTGAGAGGAGAGTGCTTAAAAATTAGTTTGATTTATAGGTATCACTACCGTATCAGTTCTATATGCATCACTAATGTACATTCAGAATAGGAAAATAACAAGTGTAGGTGAGAATTCATTCATACCAATTTAGTCTTCCTAGAACAAGAATCCAAAGGGAACTCTTTTCTTAGTGTTTATAATTCATATTCGGCCAACAATGGCTTCTTCTAGTATCTAGAATTCACAGTAGAAAAGCCTCACGACGCCCTGCATCCGTGCGTGGAGCAAAAAATATTGAAAATAAGTAGAATCTCACAAGTATGGTACCAGTTGTTTTCAATGTCTATCGGGCATGAAGTAAATTATTAAGGGTGAATATAAAGGGATCAGTTAGTAGCGATGCAATTGAGTCATGAAACTTGTTTATCAATCTGGAGAAGCAAAGCAGTTTTTCTCCTTTTTTTGCTTATCGAATTTGAAGAAGTGTATGGTCAAAACAAAAAGAAAAGGGAATAAGATATTCACGTTTATGAAAATCATTCTCCTATGATATCACTTAGCTACAGCAGATAAAAGATGAAAAGCATTTCGTGAAATAGGGACTTTATGTACCTTCTTTGGGTTCAGCAAATAGTCATACAATGTACTCTCTGCCCATATTACGGCCATGTTCTTGTTGGCCGCTGAATAGGAATATCCAGGAGTAGTGCCGGATTGCCTCCCAAACAGACCATTCAAATTAGGACCTGCAACATTAAGAAACACCAAACCTTTTAGATGAAGAAACACAACCAAAAGCGAGATCTTGAATGAGAGTAAAGGAAAAGTTCAAAAATCCATGTCCAAAATACTGAAAAACAATGAAAACAGTAAAGTTCATTCAACATAGATTATCCGAGTGATTTTGAAATTTCAAAGGCAGGTTCAACATAAATATAATTTTTTTGGGTTTCAACTGATAACATCAAATTGTTAAAATTAAAGGCTCATGAGAATGAATAGGAAAAAAAAAAGACAAAATTCTCCACAAATTGTAATTTTCACATAATATGAAGTCTAAGAGCCTGATGATCTTGTTTAGCAATGAAGACGGCCACAAGTTGAATAAAAGTGACTAAATCACTTTTTCGCGATAACGATTATTTGGTGAGTTTCGGTGATAAAGTTATTGTTGGAGTTGGAAATTATGGAAGTCATGACAAAAGAAAATGTTGTAATCCGGTGGCTATTGCATTTCTTGGTACATTTAGATCAGTTAAGGATGAATAAAAAAAGTACTCATCTTTCAGTCAATAATTTCAATTGTTTACATTAATCAAACCATCTGAACATATGAGATCCTCTACAGCATGGACAATAAGCCTAAAAAACAATACACTGAGTCATCATATCACGAGATACATTACAACCGACAGAAAACTTCTTGACAGACACATAACATTACCGACACTTTGATCAATTCAAGCCAGCGTAAGAAAAGAAATTTAGGATCAAGGATAAGGTAAACATGTCAATATGGCCACATTGTGGGAGTGATACTTACAAAAGATGTTGATAATCCGGTAAAAGCAAGTTTCATATCTTTAATCATACTTCCTTAACAAAATAAGCTTCCTATAAGACGTGTTGACAATTGCACGAAAATATGCATAAGAAAGAAGAGTTTTCACACGACGTTTTAGATGATCGTATTGGAAATACAAAAAAAAAAATCATGAAAATAGAATTAAGATAGGCCATGATTTTGACGTAGGAAAAGAGAGTTTAGAATGAAAACAAAAATCCATCAAATAAATTAACCAAGAAACAAAGGCGTAATGGATGCTGAAAATCTAAACGTCGAAAATACCTTGTTTTATGACCGGCGCCTTTGTCGACCGTATGGCACTGGGCGCACTTGGTCCTGAAGATCTTGTCTCCGGCCTTAGAATCACCAGGAGGTGCTTGATCGAAGCTAGCCATTAGTAACAGGAGCTGCCCGTCAGGTTGGTTTCGGCTGTGAAAAGGTTTCTAGGCGTTGGGCTTGCTTGTGAAGGACGCCACGTGCTCTCTGACCATTAGTTATTCAATAATATTACGTTGATTTTTATATTTTACTGTCGTACAAACTCGTATTACAAAGTCGAATATTGTTAACGTATCAAACAATAATTATTGCAATATAATAAATTAACTATTTATAATTTATTATATTAATTTCATCTTAATTAAACTAATTATATTTTGACACGTCAGCGAGTATGCTAAGAGAGTAAACGTAATATCATTCTTACTCTCTTTTTTACTCTTGTCCTTGGTACTTCAACTTGTTAGGTCCAGGGTTCGAGTAACTGGGAAGACATAAAACTCCTTTGACAGAAGAAGAAGATCATGAGTACATGTAGGATGACTTAGATAGCGCCACGTAACAGGTGCAGATCCCGCACGGCTCACAACCTCGCAAGGGGGTGGGTCGTTACATCAATGATTGTACAATGTTATTAAGTTTCTTCATTATGTAATTGAGATAATTTGGAAGCCAGATTGGAGGTTTAGACCCGTAGAAAGCTCAACCTTTTTAGCCATGGTAGATGAATTAATTTTGTAGCTTGTTTCTCTATAAACATGCCTTTATTTTAACCTGACTTCTTCTTTTACTGGAGTATTCTTGGATCAAACATTCCATTCTTATAAGAAATATGCATGCATATGCCGCAGCTCCACTTGGATTCTTGAGCAGGAATCACTAGATCAATCATGAATTATATTACTTATAGCAGCAAACCCAACAAACAAATTGTGATGAATCTTGACAATGAAACCAGAACGAACTTTGATCCAAAAACAAAAAAAAAAAAAGACAGAAAAGAAAAGATGGATGGATGGTAGAAAAGTAACTACGTATGAAAGTTAACCTCTGAGTAAACTAGGAAGAACAGCAAGTCTTCTTTGATTCAGGCTCCGACCCTCCAGACAGAAAAGAAAAGATGGATGGATGGTAGAAAGTAACTACGTATGAAAGTTAACCTCTGAGTAAACTAGGAAGAACAGCAAGTCTTCTTTGATTCAGGCTCCGACCCTCCAACTACAATAGTTTTCCCTTCCTTAATACCAGCACCCACTGGCTCATCTGTTGCGAGTGTTTTCTTACTGATTATTCGGTATATTTCTGACAGAATTGTCTGGAAAGCCTTCTCCACGTTGGTGGCTTCGAGCGCAGAAGTTTCGATGAATGAGAGTCCTTCCTTTTCAGAATAACTTTGACCATCCTCGGTGGCTACTGCTTGAAGATGCTTGAGATCTGTCTTGTTACCAATCAGCATGATGACTATGTTGGAGTCTGCATGATCTCGGAGCTCTTTCAGCCATCGACTGACATTTTCGAACGATGTAGGCTTTGTCACATCGTACACAAGAAGAGCTCCAAGAGCACCCCTGTAGTAAGCACTTGTTATTGCCCTGTAGCGCTCCTGGCCCGCAGTGTCCCAAATCTGAGCTTTGATAGTTCTTCCTTCAACCTATTTGACAATTTAACCTTGTTATCTGCAGAATCTAATACATAATTATTGCACCAAACGATTAGACATATTTTCACAAATTTATCGGCCGGTTGCCGATCATTGAATGGAGATAATTACTATAATACCTAAAAAAAGATAAGTCCAGCAACAAATAATCCAGATCTAATATAAATCGATGCCAGAACCTAACATTTACCACGCATACAACATCGCCGGACAGAATACAGAGATTTCATGACTATAATACCTAAAACCAGAGGAAAGAAAAATGACGCATCAAGAATTGAGTTAGGAGGATACCTAATCCAGAGCAATCTGGAAGCAGATCAGAAATGAAAACCAAAAGTAGAATAAAACTCAAAGATATAGGATAAACAACGGTGAGAGAGAGGGACCTGAAGAGTGCGGGTGGCAAACTCAACGCCAATGGTGGACTTAGACTCCAAGCAGAACTCATTGCGAGTGAATCGGGAGAGGAGGTTGGATTTACCAACACCAGAATCGCCGATCAAAACAACTTTGAACAAGTAATCATACTCCTCGTCCGCCCTCCTCGCCATCTCCTTCGTCTTCCTTATTCTCCTGCCCCGCTTTCAAGATTTAATTCATAGCATATCATATCTGAATCAACTTGATATTTAACCAAAAATGAAGACGGAGTAGATGTAGATGCCCCGATTACCCTTGCTCTATATTGCAATGGACACAAATGTCCCCAACTTTGATCCCCGAAGCATGATCGAGCCACGGCCGAACCGTGAAACATGGTTTGGTTCCGATTCCGGTTTCAGGTCCGGGTCCATCATCCATGGAACCGTGGGTCATAGTATCAATGTCGGGTATGAGCCCATAATGGTGACCCGATTCATGCGTTGTGTCATCTAAAAACCCTACTTTTAGTTCCGTGCTTCTCCCTCTCTCTTCCTTTCTGTGTCGCGCCACTAGCTTGCGGAAGAACACTCACCTTCGCAGGTCCCTCTGCTCTCTCTTCCTCTTTCTTTTCTTCTTTTTATTTTTATTGTTCCTCATTCCATTCTTGTCTTCGACGACAAATATGATTTTAATTCCTGTTCTCTTTGCCAGATTTAAGCTTTCTAAATGTTCTTTGCGATTTTTATAATTTGTTTATCGGGCATTTGCGTTGTGGATTTGGTTTGTGCCTTGTTTACAGATCTGATATCGGAGCGAAACGTTTTTCCGTCAGCAATGGCCCTAGTAAGATTTTCATCTTTCCCTGGTCTTGCATTTAATTCATCAATTTTTTTTTGTACATTTTATGAATTTGTAGTCCGCTTTGGGATTTTAGGAGAGAGTTTCTTCATTGACTGGTTCGCTTGTCGATAATCTTCCTTAAATTTGGTCACGGGAGTAGCATTCTCTTTGTTTTTGTTTGGAATTTTCATTTTCTTGCAATTACATAACGTTACAATACGCTCCATAGTTGAGTTGAGTTTATGTTGACACTATAGTAGATATTTGACAACCTTGAAGTAGTTTAGAATTTTGGAGTTTGTGTATCTTCAAAGTGTAGCCTTCTTGGTTGATTTCATGGTTTAAATATTTTGCAGGTCTTGCATGCAGGAAAGACAAATAAAAATAGTTTTAAGACCCTCATTGCTGCAGAGTATGTTGGTGTTCAAGTTGAACTCGCCTCAAATTTTGAGATGGGTGTTTCAAATAAAACTCCAGAATTTATTAAGATGAACCCTATTGGGAAGGTGAGATGACTATTGTTAAGTTCACTATGCGAGAAAATTGTCATTTTATTGCTGATGATCACTTACATTTTGAAAGATGTCTTCTCACTAATTAGGTCCCTGTGCTGGAGACGCCTGATGGTTCCATATTTGAGAGCAATGCCATTGCACGATACGGTATATCTGCTTGCCTTTTTTTTGTTTTTGGTTAAAACTCTTAGAGTGGAGATGATGTTTGATCATGTTATTTGCCATCATGTTGATTATTTTTTTTATCTTGTTGCTCTTGCAGTTTCTCACTTGAAGACTGAATGCAATCTATTTGGCTCTTCTCTTATTGATTATGTGAGATCATTTTTTACTTTTATTTTGTTTTACCTTTTTCTTTCTTAGTCTGGGATCCTTAGTTAATTTTTTATGAATTCTGTCCGTTTATACTTTACCTTCTTTTTTCTACAAATGAAGAAACCATTCTTATGATCTGATTATTTATTTTTATTGACATTTTTCACTTGTTATCCAGGGCCATGTTGAACAGTGGATTGATTTTGCATCATTAGAGATTGATGTTCACATTCTGACTTGGTTTAGACCAAGAAGGGGTTTCGCTCCATACCTTCCTCCTGTGAGTGTTTTTTTCTCGCTGTTCTGTTTTCTTTCAGTATGTTTTGGTTGAAAGTAAAAGGAAAAATAATGGTAGAGGCATTAAATTGTGTCATGTAAGTTTGCTAGTGCTTTTTGCAAGGCTTTTAATTTATGCAGAAGACACCATTTTCTTCCAGTGGAGTGAAATTCTTCTTGATTAACTTAGTGGTTGAATTGCTTGGATGAAAACCTTAACAAACTTGTTTCATTCAGGCTTGACAGTTTTTTTTCTCTACTTTTTCAGTGTTTCTTTAAGGTTTATATACAGAAATATGTATTCATAAATGCATTTAATTGGAACATTAGGTATTGGAACTAAATCTACATACTTTCCGAAAGTGAAATATTGTTTCTTATGAGGGAAAAATAAAATTCTGATGATTTTTGTGACAAACTATTATGAATAATGAATGTGCCCATCTTTTTTTTTTATTATGTTTTTTGTATGAAGGTTGAGGAAGCTGCTATTACTGCGTTGAAGAGAGCGTTGGGTGCTTTGAACTTTCACCTTGCTTCAAACACATATCTTGTGGGGAACTCTGTGACGCTGGCTGACATCATAATGACATGTAACTTGTATTTGGGTTTCACTCAGTTAATGACCAAGAGCTTTACCTCTGAGTTCCCTCACGTTGAGAGATACTTCTGGACCTTGGTCAATCAACCAAACTTCAAAAAGATAATTGGTGAAGTTAAGCAAACTGAGTCTGTTCCACCAATTCAATCTGTGAAAAAGCCTTCCCAGCCTAAAGAACCTGTTAAGCCAAAGCCTAAGGATGAGCCGAAGAAAGAAGTTAAGAAAGAAGAGGCAAAGGAAAAGCCCAAGGTGGAAGCTGGTGAAGAAGAAGAAGAGGCGCCAAAACCAAAGCCCAAAAATCCCCTTGATCTATTGCCTCCCAGTCCAATGATTCTGGATGAATGGAAACGGCTTTACTCTAACACAAAGACAAACTTTCGCGAGGTTGCAATTAAAGGTAACATTAGATAAATAAGTTAGGACAACTGAATATATATCTATTAGAAAATAGTGTGAGATTACATTTTTTTCTTTTTACAATGCAGGATTCTGGGACATGTATGATCCTGAGGGTTATTCTCTTTGGTTCTGTGATTACAAGTACAACGATGAGAATACTGTTTCATTCGTAACACTTAACAAAGTTGGTGGATTTCTGCAACGCATGGATCTAGCCCGAAAGTATGCATTTGGGAAGATGCTCGTGATTGGTTCAGAAGCACCATTTAAAGTGAAAGGGCTATGGCTTTTCCGCGGCAAAGAGATACCACAATTTGTGATCGACGAGTGCTACGATATGGAACTTTACGAATGGACAAAGGTGGATATCTCTGACGAAGCCCAGAAGGAGCGCGTGAGCCAGATGATCGAAGATCACGAGCCATTTGAGGGAGATGCTCTTTTGGATGCAAAATGTTTCAAGTGATGAATCAGTTGCCTGTGCCTTTTCAAAGAACCCATGCTTTTATTTGTCCAGATTTGGTTTCATTTTTGTTTTGTTTTTTGTTTTTTGTGTTAACGGTGCAACTTCTTGTGTTTGTACCATAATTTGTACTTGTTTTTTGGTCGTTGGTAGTTGATTATGAATTATACGTAATTTAAGATTCAGCTACTTTAACATTGATGGAGTCTGAATTTTGGTCGAGTTGAAGTTGGTGATGTTTTTTGTTTGGTTAATTTCATATTACTTTTCAATTCTAAATTCAAGTGATAATTAAAATAACCTAATAATAATTGAAATTATAATATGGTGAGGATTATTTTAATATTTTTTATTCTTACTTGATAAACAATATTCACTAAAATTAATATTATATTTAATTATTTATAATTTATTACCTTAATTGTATTTATGTTTTTATTGAATTAGATAATAAAAATTGTGATTAAATATGACGTTACTTAAATAATAAATTATACCAATAGATAGTTAAATAGTAAGATTATACTGTAAAATTAAAAGTTAAATTTAATATAATTATATTTATTTTAAATAATTTGTCCATTATATGAATTTCTATTAGATATGAAATGTTAAGAAAGTAAGAAGATTTAGTGAAAGCAGTAAATTCAACTTTGAAGGTAAAAAATATAACGTTCATTAATGGTCCCAATAAAAAATTATCCGTTTTGAGCTGGAGTCTGCATAATTTTTTTTTTTAGAGTTAATCAAAAACACGTTGTACTAGGTAGAAGAGAAACTCTACTTAAAATCATGTATTTTTTACTCTCCAAAAACGATGTAAAATTATACACCCTTACTAGTATGAGCTGAACCCTCACACTGAGCTGTTCTAGCTTTTACTCGAGGATCTAGTTGTACGTTTCTTATCTGGTGGGACATTCAAAATGATGGTTAAACATTCCTATCACGTTTATTTACTTCTAATCAATGTGATACCTCAAAATGCTAGGAAAGCTACTTTTGTAAAAGGGTAAAATAGTAATTGGCTTTCACATAGTACTAGAACATGCGAATGAGAATGGCGGCGGCTAGCATTTGTTTAAGACGTACCAAAGTCATCTCCTCCCTGGTAAACCTGGCGTGCTTCTGCAGACAGACACAGCCAAAGAGAGATCGAAGAGAGATGAGTGATAATCGTAATTGGACCCTCAGATCGTCGCACTTCCTGCAGTTTTTGGCTTCCTTTTTCTACCTTTTTATCTCAGGTTCGTTTCTCTCATCCTTCTTTCTTTGTATTATTATATCAACTAAGAGCGTCTTCTTTTCCGTTTTCCCCTCTTCTTTTCCATACGCTGATCTATGATTTTCCGTTGTAAATTTCTACTTCATCCTTGGATTTATCGTCCTTAAGTTTGTCATTGAGGATTCTGATCTGGAGAAGAGAGATTCGATTTGGTTGTGA